>CM022300.1:114567204-115767204 GCA_011799875.1 Thinopyrum elongatum
AAATTAAACTAATAACCTAACAGCCTATGACAGGTGGGACCCACCCTGTCAGGTGGCTGCTGACGTCAGCATGATGTCATGCTGAGCTCATCAATCAATGTTTCGGTAAGGGAGATAAATAAGTAATTAAATTTCAGAATTAATAAAAACTTTAGAAAATTATTAAATAAACCGTAACTCCGATGTGAAAATATTTTATACATGAAACTGTGCTCAGAACGACGATAGAACCCGGATACGCCCTCGGTATCTCCGTCAGATGCCCGCAAACTATAAGAAACGTTTGAACAATTTAGACCGATTTCGATGAAGAATAGTGTCCAACTTTAATTAAATAAATCCAAATAAATTCCTAAATTAACTAAATCATTTAGTTGGCAGTTAGAACACCCCGGCATATCATTTAGGCATGTCATACATATTGTTTGGCATTTTGCCGTGAATTTATGTTTCTCTCCCCTCCTTTTCTCTCGATAGACGTGAGACCGACGACGTGCACCAGGATACGACTACGCTACTGACGAGCATCCCTGTGACGAACTCCCTCTCTTCACTGCCAGAAGCAACCAGGCAAGCCCCCCCCCTTGAGCATTCCAGATATCGCCCATTCATTCTCCTGCTTGCATTAGATTTCGCTACTGTTAATGTATGCTCCTATTCTGATGCCATAGCCTGCTGCTTGTAACTGTTCATTGCTACCTACCTGCCTATGATAAACTGTCAGTATAGGTTGGTATGAACCATCTTTGACCCCACCACCTTACTTCGTCGCCCCTGCTTGTTCATCGCGACTCGATCAACGTGATCGTCGATCAGAGACAGACGCTCACTTCACACCCCCCCCCCTTAGTTGTACGACTCTGCGTAGGAACTATCGAGTGCCGAGGTGTGATACCTCGTAACGCACTCCTGATGAATACTCTGCAGCATAGCTGTACGGTCGTGGTCATCGAGGGTGATTCCTCCTCACCATGTCCGATACGACTCTGTCGTGCAACCCCTCAGTGTGAACCTCGAGGGTGTACCTCTTACGTCACCCTCGATGCATTATGACCACACGGTTACTTGACCTTTTTCACAGGCGGGTCCTGGTGGGTACCCGCTGGGGATCTATGACTTCGTGGTGTGCCGGAAGGGCACGCGAGTGTGACATTGTGGCGGAGCATCAGAGGACTCTGATTGTCTCACGCTTGATACTCAATTGAGCCTCTTGGATTTGGGTGTGTGATCTGAGTGGGTCGACGTGCCCTTCTACGCACTGCCTAGACCACCGGCGAAATGGTTATGGGGCCCTGCTGCGATTGTACGTTTCGCCGAAAGCTTATCAGACGTCACGAGTTCACCGTGCGGGTGATCGTGGATTGGGCTGGGATACTTCACTGGCGAGTTCAGTGTCGCGCCTGCACCCCGGCCAGCCACGCAACGCGCAGGGGCCAGGGCGATGGCCCGAGACCCCTGGGGTGCATAGGTTAGTCCGGCGTTGCTGACCTCTGCTGAGCTAGGGAGCGCGCTGCTTCGTGTTGATCTTCCGAGGACGGGCATTACCGCAAGCAGTATGTCGGCCAGAGTTGACTGAGCGTGTTGGGTAACAGTTAGGCACCCCCGCAGGGATGAATCTTCTATCGATAGCCGGTCTACGGTAAAGGACGCTCAGTTTGGGTATCCCGATCTACTACTTAAAGTGATACTTGTTACTAATTGAAGTTCGGGATTACTTCTCACTGGGAGTCGAGGAAGGATCTTTGAGCTGTACTTCACATGTTTGCTAAATTAAAAAGCTATTTACTCTCTTTACTGTGCAGATGGATGGCTTTGAGAAGATGTTTGAAGATGTAGTCTTCGATAGGACTAGGCCTTTCTCGCTTATTCTGCATTCTGCAGCACAGTCCACATATACAGCCTTTTCTCCATTGATAATGTTGCATATTGTAGTATAGATCCTTGCTTGCTGAGTACTTAGGAGAGTACTTTTCCCACGGCATTGCTTATTTTTCCCTTTCCCCATATACCCACATTGAGTGAACACCAGACGGATGAGTGTCCAGGAGCCAGACGCCACCACCGGAGCCTACTACAGGCGGGTCCAGAGGGCACGTCTACTGGATCGACCAAGTATGACCAGGAGTAGGATCGGAGGTCAGGCAGGAGGCCAACGCCTTTCAATCTAGTGTCGCTGTTGTGCTAGACTTCTTAAGCAGAACTTGTCTAACTAGTCTGTACCCAGATATTATTTGTATGACGACTTATGTATTCGGATCTTCGGATCCCTGTCTGTTTAATATGTGGACCTACGTTTATTTGTGTTTAGGTTGTGTTGTGATATCTTCCCGTGAGTCCCTGGCGTTGATCGTACACGTTGCGTGTATGATTAGTGTACGATTGTGAACGGGGGCGTCACACATTTGACCTTAAAGACATTAAGTGATTATTTCTAGCCATTTAATGACCGTAATTCAAATTTGAACTACATCTACATGCAACGGCTAACCAAAAACGGTTTGAAAAATCATATTTGTGTACTTGTGTGGAGTTAATTCCATGTGCATTAAATTAGAAGAATTTTCAAAACATATTGGTCGAAGGCATGGACCACATGCATGGAGTGCCATGGCATTTTAATTCAACAAAAAATTAAAAAAATCAGAAACACATGAAACCTTGCTTGGGTAATGTCATGCCACCAAGATGATGTGGTAAAAAATTGGCTGTTTGACGAAAGTTTGACACACACCCCTCACAAAACCGGAGCAATCACTAGAAGGCTCGTGGTTCCGAGAGGGAACAATGCATGTTTGATGACGACGGGAGATAGCTTCCTCTACGGCCTTCAAATTTTTTCTACATTTAACGTGCAATAATACAATTGTCATTGTGAAAATTTGGAAAAATTCAGGGGTCATTGACCTTTTAAAAGGACATTTTAAGTGATTTTCAGCCATTTTAATGACCGTAATTCAAATTCGAACTACATCTACATGCAACGGCTAACCATAACGGTTTTGAAAAATCATATTTTGTTACTTGTGTGCGAGTTAATTCCATGTGCAGTAAATTAGAAGGAATTTTCAAACATATTGGTCTCAGCATGGACACATGCATGGAGTGCCATGGCATTTTAATTCCAAATAATTAAAAAAGATCAGAAACACATGAAACCTGCTTGATGTAATGTCATGCCACCAAGATGATGTGGTAAAAAAAATTGGCCTGTTGACGAAAGTTTGGACACCACACCCTCACAAACCGAAGCACCATAGAAGGCTCTTGGTTCCGAGGAGGAACAATTGCATGTTTGTACGAAGAGGAGATAGCTTCCTCTTATGGCCTTCAAATTTTTTCGACGTTTAAAATGCATAATACAACTGTCATGTGAAAATTGGAAAATTCATTGGCATTTGACCTTTTAAGGACATTTAAGTGATTTTCTAGCCATTTAATGACCGTAATTCAAATTGAACTACATCTACATGCAACGGCTAACCATAACGGTTTGAAAAATCATATTTGTGTAATTGTGTCGACGTTAATTCCATGTGCAGTAAATTAGAAGGAATTTTCAAACATATGGTCTCACGGCATGGACACATGCATGGAGTGCCATGGCATTTTAATTCCAAAAAAATTAAAAAATGATCAGAAACATGAAACCTTGCTTGATGTAATGTCATGCCACCAAGATGTGTGGTAAAAAAATTGGCCTGTTTGACGAAAGGTTGGACACACAACCTCCACAAACCGGAGCAACTCATTTAGAGGCTGTGGTTCTGAGAGGGAACAATGCATGTTTGATGACGAACGTGGAGATAGCTTCCTCTTACGGCCTTCAAATTTTTTTCTATCGTTTAATGGCACTAATACAACTGTCATGTGAAAAATTGGAAAATTTTCAGGGGTCATTGACCTTTTAAAGACATTAAGTGATTTTCTTGCCATTTAATGACCATAATTCAAATTTGAACTACATCTACATGTACTGCTAACCATAACGGCTTTGAAAAAACATATTTGTGTACTTGTGTGCGAGTTAATTCCATGTGCAGTAAATTAGAAGGAATTTTCAAACATATGGTCTCACGGCATGGACACATGCATGGCGTGCCATGGCATTAATTCCAAAAAAATAAAAATGATCAGAAAAAAATGAAACCTTGCTTGATGTAAGTCATGCCACCAAGATGATTGGTATAAAAAATTGGCCTGTTTGACGAAAGTTTGGACCACACACCCCTCACAAACCGGAGCAACTCACTAGAAGGCTCGTGGTTCCAGAGAGGAACAATGCATGTTTGATGAGAACGGGAGATAGCTTCCTCTACGGCCTTCAATTTTTTTTACGTTTAACGTCACTAATAAAACTCTAATGTGAAAATTTGGAAAATTTCAGGGGTCATTAACCTTTTCAAAGACATTTTAAGTGATTTTCTAGCATTTAATGACCGTAATTCAAATTTGAACTACATCTACATGGAACGGCTAACCATAACGGTTTTGAAAAATCATATTTGTGTACTTGTGTGTGAGTTAATTCCATGTGCAGTAAATTAGAAGGAATTTTCAAACATAATGGTCTCACGGCATGGAGACACATGCATGGAGTGCCATGGCATTTAATTCCAAAAAATTAAAAATGATCAGAAAAACATGAAACCTTGCTTGATGTAATGTCATGCCACCAAGATGATGTGGTAAAAAAATTGGCCTGTTTGCGAAAAGTTTGGCACACACCCCTCAAAAGCCGGAGCAACTCACTAGAAGGCTCGTGGTTCCGGGGGGGGAACAATGCATGTTTGATGACGACAGGAGATAGCTTCCTCTTACGGCCTTCAAATTTTTTTGTATGTTTAAGGTGCACTAATACAACTGTCATGTGAAAAATTTGGAAAATTTCAGGGGTCATTTGACCTTTTAAGGACATTTAAGTGATTTTCTAGCCTTAATGACCGTAATTCAAATTGAACTACACTACATGAACGGCTAACCATACGGTTTGAAAAATCATATTTGTGTATTGTGTGCGAGTTAATTCCATGTGCTGTAAATTGAAGGAATTTTCAAACTATTTTGGTCTCACGGCATGGACACATGCATGGAGTGCCATGGCATTTTAATTCCAAAAAATTTAAAATGAAACAGAAACACATGAAACCTTGCTTGATGTAATGTCATGCCACCAAGATGAGTGTGGAAAAAAATTGGCCTGTTTGACGAAAGTTTGGACACACCCCCTCACAAACCGAGCAACTCCTAGAAGGCTCGTGGTTCCAAGAGGGAACCATGCATGTTTGATGACGAACGGGAGATAGCTTTCCTCTACGGCTTCAAATTTTTTATGTTTAACGTGCACAAATACAACTGTCATGTGAAAATTTGGAAAATTTCAGGGGTCATTTGACCTTTAAGGACATTTAAGTGATTTCTAGCCATTTAATGACCGTAATTAAATTTGAACTACATCTACATGCAACCGGCTAATAAAACGGTTTGAAAAATCATATTTGTTTACTTGTGTGCGAGTTAATTCCATGTGGAGTTAAATTAGAAGGAATTTTCAAACATATTGGTCGAAAGGCATGGACACATGCATGGAGTGCCATGGCATTTTAATTCCAAAAAATTAAAAAAAGATCAGAAACACATGAAACCTGCTTGGTGTAATGTATGCCACCAAGATGATGTGGTAAAAAAATTGGCCTGTTTGACGAAAGTTTGGACACACACCCCTCACAAACCGGAGCAACTCACTAGAAGGCTCGTGGTTCCGAGAGGGAACAATGCATGTTTGATGACGAACAGAGGGAGATAGCTTCCTCTACGGCCTTCAAATTTTTTTTCTACATTTAACGTGCACTAATACAACTGTCATGTGAAATTTGAAAATTTCAGGGGTCATTTGACTTTTAAAGACATTTAAGTGATTTTTAGCAATTAATGACCGTAATTCAAATTCGAACTACATCTACATGCAACGGCTAACCATAACGGTTGTAAAAATCATATTTGTGTACTTGTGTGGCGAGTTAATTCCATGTGCAGTAAATTGAAGAATTTCAAACATATTGGTCTCACGGCATGGACACATGCATGAGTGCCAGGGCATTTTAATTCCAAAAAATTAAAAAGATCAGAAAACACATGAAACCTTGCTGATGTAATGTCATGCCACCAAGATGATGTGGTAAAAAAATTGGCCTGTTTGACGAAAGTTTGGACACACACCCTCAAAAAGGAGCAACTCACTAGAAGGCTCGTGGTTCCGAGAGGGAACAATGCATGTTTGATGACGAACGGGGAGATAGCTTCCTCTTACGGCCTTCAATTTTTTTCGTATTTAACGTGTACTAATACAACTGTCATGTGAAAATTGGAAAATTTCAGGGGTCATTGACCTTTAAGGACATTTAGTGATTTCTTAGCCATTTAATGACCGTAATTCAAATTGAACTACATCTACATGCAACGGCTAACATAAACGGTTTGAAAATCATATTTGTTACTTGTGTGCGAGTTAATTGATGTGCAGTAAATTAGAAGGAATTTTATAACATATTGTCGAAGGCATGGACACATGCATGGAGTGCCATGGCAATTTAATTCCAAAAAATAAAAAAGATCAGAAAACATGAAACCTTGCTTGGTTAATGTCATGCCACCAAGATGATGTGGTAAAAAAATTGGCTGTTTGACGAAAGTTTGGACACACACCCCTCACAAACCGGCGAGCAACTCACTAGAAGGCTCGTGGTTCTTACGAGAGGGAACAATGCATGTTTGATGACGAACGGGAGATAGCTTCCTCTTACGGCCTTCAAATTTTTTTCTAGTTTAACATGCACTAATACAACTGTCATGTGAAAATTTGGAAAATTTCAGGGGTCATTGAACTTTTAAAAGACATTAAGTGATTTTCTAGCCATTTAATGACCGTAATTCAAATTTGAACTACATCTACATGGAAACGGCTAACCATAACGGTTTGAAAAATCAATTTGTGTTCTTGGTGTGAGTTAATTCCATGTGCAGTAAATTAGAAGGAATTTTCAAAAATATGGTCTCACGGGCATGGACACATGCATGGAGTGCCATGGCATTTTAATTCCCAAAACAATTAAAAATGATCAGAAAAAACATGAAACCTGCTGATGTAATGTCATGCCACCAAAGATTGAGGGTAAAAAAATTGGCCTGTTTGACGAAAGTTTGGACACACACCCCTCACAACCGGAGCAAACTCACTAGAAGGCTCGTGGTTCCAAGAGGGAACAATGCATGTTGATGACGAACGGGAGATAGCTTCCTCTTACGGCCTTCAATTTTTTTCTATGTTTATGTGTAATCATACAATGTCATGTGAAAATTGGAAAATTTCAGGGGTATCATTTGACCTTTAAGGACATTTAAGTGATTTTCTAGCCATTTAATGACCGGTAATTCAAATTGGAAACTCATCTACATGTAACGGCTAACCATAACGGTTGTTGAAAAATCATATTGTGTACTTGTGTGCGAGTTAATTCCATGTGCAGTAAATTAGAAGGAATTTTCAAACATTTTGGTCTCACGGCATGGACACATGCATGGAGTGCCATGGCATTTTAATTCCAAAAAATTTAAAAATGATCAGAAAACATGAAACCTTGCTTGATGTAATGTCATGCCACAAGATGATGTGGTAAAAAAATTGGCATGTTTGACAAAGTTTGGACACACACACCCTCACAAACCGAGCAACTCACTAGAAGGCTCGTGGTTCCGAGAGGGAACAATGCATGTTTGATGACGAACGGGAGATAGCTTCCTCTATGGCCTTCAAATATTTTCTATGTTAACGTGCACTAATACAACTGTCATGTAAAATTGGAAAAATTCAAGGGTCATTTGACCTTTAAGGACATTTAAGTGATTTTCTAGCCATTTAATGACCATAATTTAAATTTGAACTACATTACATGCAAGGCTAACCCAAAACGGTTTGAAAAATTCATATTGTGTACTTGTGTGCGAGTTAATTCCATGTGCATTAAATTAGAAGGAATTTTATAACATATTGGTCGAAAGGCATGGACACATGCATGGAGTGCCATGCAATTTTAATTCCAAAAAAAATTAAAAAAAATCAAAACACATGAAACCTTGCTTGGTGTAATGTCATGCCACCAAGATGATGGTAAAAAAAATTGGCTGTTATGACGAAAGTTTTGGACACACACCCCTCACAAACCGAGCAACTCACTAGAAGGCTCGTGGTTCGAGAGGAACAATGCATGTTTGATGACGAACGGGGATAGCTTCTCTTACGGCCTTTAAATTTTTTTCTACGTTTAAACGTGCACTAATACAACTGTCATGTGAAAATTTGGAAAATTTCAGGGGTCATTTGACCTTTTAAAGACATTAAGTGATTTTCTAGCCATTTAATGACCGTAATTCAAATTGAACTACATTACATGGACGGCTAACCATAACGGTTTGAAAAATATATTTGTGTACTTGTGGCTGAGTTAATTCCATGTGAGTAAATTAGAAGGAATTTTCAAACATATTGGTCTCACGGCATGGACACATGCATTGAGTGCCATGGCATTTTAATTCCAAAAAAAATTAAAAATGATCAGAAAAAACTGGAACCTTGTTGATGTCATGTCAGGCCACCAAGATGATGTGGGTAAAAAAATTGGCCTGTTTGACGAAAGTTTGGACACACACCCTCACAAACCGGAGCAACTCACTAGAAGGCTCGTGGTTCGAGAGGAGAACATGCATGTTTGATGACGAACCGGGAGATAGCTTCCTCTTACGGCCTTCAAATTTTTTTCTATGTTTAACGTGCACTAATACAACTGTCATGTGAAAATTTGGAAAATTCAGGGGTCATTTGACCCTTTTAAGGACATTTAAGTGATTTTCTAGCCAATTAATGACCGTAATTCAAATTGGAACTACATCTACATGAACGGCTAACCAAACGGTTTGAAAAAATCATTATTTGTGTACTTGTGTGCGAGTAAGTTCATGTGCAGTAAATTAGAAGGAATTTTCAAACATTGGTCTCCAGGCATGGACACATGCATGGAGTGCCATGGCATTTTAATTCCAAAAAATTAAAAAAGATCAGAAACACATGAAACCTTGCTTGATGTAATGTCATGCCACCAAGATGATGTGGTAAAAAAATTGGCCTGTTGACGAAAGTTTGGACACACACCCCTCACAAACCGGAGCAACTCACTAGAAGGCTCGTGGTTCCGAGAGGGAACAATGCATTTTGATGACGAACGAGAGGAGATAGCTTCCTTTACGGCCTTCAAATTTTTTTCTATGTTTAACGTCACTAATACAACTGTCATGTGAAATTTGGAAAAATTTCAGGGGTCATTTGACCTTTAAGGAAATTTAAGTGATTTCTAGCCATTTAATGACCGTAATTCAAATTTGAACTACATCTACATGGCAACGGCTAACCAAACGGTTTGAAAAAATCATATTTGTGTACTTGTGTGTGAGTTAATTCCATGTGCATTAAATTAGAAGGAATTTTATAACATATTGGTCGAAAGGCATGGACACATGCATGGAGTGCCATGGATTTTAATTCAAAAAATTAAAAAGATCAGAAAACATGAAACTTGCTTGATGTAATGTCATGCCACCAAGATGATGTGGTAAAAAAATTGGCCTGTTTGACGAAAGTTTGGACACACACCCTCACAAACCGGGAGCAACTCACTAGAAGGCTGTGGTTCCGAGAGGGAACAATGCATGTTTGATGACGAACGGGAGATAGCTCCTCTTACGGCCTTCAATTTTTTTTCACGTGTTAAGTTGCACTAATAAAACTGTCATGTGAAAATTTGGAAAATTTCAGGGGTCATTTGACTTTTAAAGGACATTTAAGTGATTTTCTAGCCATTTAATGACCGTAATTCAAATTTGAACTACTCATACATGAACGGCTAACCAAACGGTTTGAAAAATCATATTTGTGTACTTGTGTCTGAGTTATTCCATGTGACAGTAAATTAGAAGGAATTTTCAAACATTATTGGTCTCACGGCATGGACAATGCATGGAGTTGCCATGGCATTTTAATTCCAAAAAAATTAAAAATGATCAGAAACACAATGAAACCTTGCTTGATGTAATGTCATGCCACCAAGATGATGTGGTTTAAAAAAATTGGCTGTTTAACGAAAGTTTGGACAACACACCCCTCACAAACCGGAGCAATCACTTGAAGGCTCGTGGTTCCGAGAGGGAACAATGCATGTTTGATGACGAACGGGAGATAGCTTCCTCTTACGGCCTTCAAATTTTTTTTCTACGGATTAACGTGCACTAATACAACTGTCATGTGAAAATTTGGAAAATTTAGGGTCATTTGACTTTAAAGACATTTAAGTGATTTCTAGCCATTTAATGACCGTAATTTCAAATGAACTACATCTACATGGAACGGCTAACCAAACGGTTTGAAAAATCATATTTGTGTACTTGTGTGTGAGTTAATTCCATGTGCAGTAAATTAGAAGGAATTTCAAACATATTGGTCTAACGCATGGACACATGCATGGAGTGCCATGGCATTTTAATTCAAAAAAAAATAAAAATGATCAGAAAAACATGAAACCTGTTGCTTGTGTAATGTCATGCCACCAAGATGAGTGTGGTAAAAAAATTGGCCTGTTGACGAAAGTTTGGACACACCCCTCACAAACCGGAGCAACTCACTAGAAGGCTCGTGGTTCCGAGAGGGAACAATGCATGTTGAGTGACGAAGAGGAGATAGCTTCCTCTACGGCCTTCAATTTTTTTTATGTTTAACGTGTACTAATACAACTGTCATGTGAAAATTTGAAAATTTCAAGGGGTCATTTGACTTTTAAGGACATTAAGTGATTTAGTAGCCATTTAATGACCGTAATTCAAATTGGAACACATCTACATGAACGGCTAACCATAACGGTTTGAAAAATCATTATTTGGTACTTGTGTGCGAGTTATATTCCATGTGCAGTAAATTAGAAGGAATTTTCAAAACAAATTGGTCTCACGGCATGGACACATGCATGGAGTGCCATGGCATTTAATTCCAAAAAATTTGAAATGATCAGAAACACATGAAACCTTCTTGATGTAATGGTCATGCCACCAAGATGATGTGGTAAAAAAATTGGCCTGTTGACGAAAGTTTGGACACACACCCCTCACAAACCGGAGCAAATCACTAGAAGGCTCGTGGTTCCGAGAGGGAACAAATGCTTTGATGACGAAGGGAGATAGCTTCCTCTTACGGCCTTCAAATTTTTTTTCTATGTTTAACGGCACTAATACAACTGTCATGTGAAAATTTGGAAAATTTCAGGGTCATTTGACCTTTTAAGGACATTTAAGTGATTTGTAGCCATTTAATGACCGTAATTCAAATTGAACTACATCTACATGCAAACGGCTAACCAAAAGGTTTGAAAAAATATATTGTGTACTTGTGTGCGAGTTAATTCCATGTGCATTAAATTAGAAGGAATTTTCAAACATATGGTCCGAAAGGCATGGACACATGCATGGATGCCATGGCATTTTAATCCAAAAAATAAAAAAGATCAGAAACACATGAAACCTGCTTGGTGTGTAATGTCATGCCACCAAGATGATGTGGAAAAAAATTGGCCTGTTTGACGAAAGTTGGACACACACCCTCACAAACGGAGCAACTCACTAGAAGGCTCGTGGTTCCGAGAGGGAACAATGCATGTTTGATGAGGAACGGAGAGATAGCTTCCTCTTACGGCCTTTAATTTTTTTTCTATGTTAACGTGCACTAATACAACTGTCATGTGGAATTTGGAAAATTTCAGGGGGTCATTGACCTTTTAAAGACATTTAATTGATTTCTAACCATTTAATGACCTAATTCAAATTTGAACTACATCTACATGTAACGGCTAACCATAAAGTTTTGAAAAATCATATTTGGTACTTGTTGCGAGTTAATTCCATGTGCAGTTAAATTAGAAGGAATTTTCAAACATAATTGGTCTCACGGCATGGACACATGCATGGAGTGCCAATGGAATTTTAATTCCAAAAAATTAAAAAGGAGATCAGAAAAAATGAAACTTGTTGATGTAATGTCATGCCTCCAAGATAGGTGTAAAAAAAATTGGCCTGTTTGACAAAAAGGGTGGACACACCACCCCTCACAAACGGAGCAACTCACTAGAAGGCTCGTGGTTACGAGAGGGAACAATGATGTTTGATGATTAACGGGAGATAGCTCCTCTTACGACTTCAAAAATTTTTTCTACGTTGGAACGTGCACTAATACAAAGCTTATGTGATAAATTTGGAAAATTTCAGTGGTCATTTGACTTTGTTTAAAAGACATTTTAGTGATTTTCTGCCTTTTAATGACCAAATCAAATTGGAACTACATCTACATGAACGGCTAACATAACGGTTTCAAAAAATCAATTTATGTAATTGTGTGCGAGTGTCTTCAATGTGCAGTAAATTAGAAGGAATTTTCAAAAATATTGGTCTCAGGCAGTGACACATGCAGGGAGTTTTGGGCCATGCAATTTAATTCCAAAAAAATTAAAAATGATCAGAAAAACATGAAACTATGTTGATTGTATGTCATGCCACAAAGATGATGTGGTAAAAAAAATTGGCTATTGACGAAAGTTGGGACAACACCCCCCCCCCCCCCGACTGGGCCTGGCCCAGCAAGCCACCGGGCCGCCAGGCCGGCCCAGCCGGCGCCTACTTAGCCGGCCATCCCCACCCGAAACCCTAGCCCTACCCCGATCCCTCCTCACTCGTTCGCTCCCCCCCTTCCCCCGATCCAGATCGGACCGGGGCGACCGTGCCGTCGCCCCGGATCGCTGTCGCCGTCGCCGTGGACGCCGCCGCCGGAGCCCGCTCTCCCTCGCCGGCCTGCTCCCTCGGCGCCGCTCGCCCCCGACGCGCCCGACGCGCCCCCCCCCCCGTCTCCATCTCGCCGCCGACGCCGCACGTCGCCGCTTCGTCCCCGCGGCCTGCCTCCCCATCGCCGTGTCCCCGTCGACCACCCCGACCCCCGCTGCCCGTCCCTACGGATCACGGTGAGGCCTCGGGCCTCTTCCCCCCTCTCTGCTCCGCACCTCGCCGCGCGCACCGGCCCCCGTGCGCGCCGCTCCGCCCGCGCTCGCCGGCTCGCGCACGCGCCCGCGCGCACCGCAGCCTCGCGGGCCTCGCACACGCGCGCGCGTGCCCTGCCTCGCTACTGCTCGCGGATCTGGCCCGCTTCGCCTCCGCGCGACCGCCGCCCGCTGCCGTCCAGCCACCGCGCGCCGCCCGCCTCCGGCCCCGCGTGCGCTCGCCTGCGCCCACGCTTCGCCGCGCCCCCGACCGCCCGTGCGTCCCTTTGGGCCCGGACATGTCCGGTCCAAAAGGGGCACGCCCCGGACGTGTCCGCCCCTGGGCCACTGCCAGTGGGGCCCGAACCCCCCCCTGTGACGCTGACAAATGGGGCCCACCCCTAAAAACGATTTAAAAGAAATAGAAAATAAAAAAAATAGAATAAATAAAATAATTATTAAATAATTAATTAGTTAATTATTAGTTAATTAATCCTGATTAGGTTAATCTAATTAACTAATTAGTGTTAATTAATCAGTAATTAAATTAATAAACCTAATTAACCTAACAGCCTATGACAGGTGGGACCCACCCTGTCAGGTGGTGCTGACGTCAGCATGATGTCATGCTGACGTCATCAATCACTGTTTCGGATAATGTTGAATTAAATAATTAATTAAATTTCAGAAATTAATAAAAACTTTAGAAAATCATATTTTAATAAACCGTAACTCCGATGAAAATATTTTATACATGAAACTTGCTCAGAACGACGATACGAACCCGGATACGCCCTCGGTATCTCCGTCAGATGCCCGCAACTATAAGAACGTTGAACAATTAGACCGATTTCGATGAATGAATAGTGTCCAACTTTAATTAAATAAATCCAAATAAATTCCAAATTAACTAAATCATTTAGTTAGGCAGTAGAACACCCCGGCCTATCATTTAGGCATGTCATACATATTGTTTGCTTATTGCCGTGAATTTATTGTTTCTCTCCCCTCCTTTTCTCTCGATAGACGCTGAGACCGACGAAGCGTGCACCAGGATACGGACACGTCACTGACGAGTTTCGGATAATGTTGAATTAAATAATTAATTAAATTTCAGAAATTAATAAAAACTTTAGAAAATCATATTAAATAAACCGTAACTCCGATGAAAATATTTTATACATGAAACTTGCTCAGAACGACGATACGAACCCGGATACGCCCTCGGTATCTCCGTCAGATGCCCGCAACTATAAGAACGTTGAACAATTAGACCGATTTCGATGAATGAATAGTGTCCAACTTTAATTAAATAAATCCAAATAAATTCCTAAATTAACTAAATCATTTAGTTAGGCAGTAGAACACCCCGGCATATCATTTAGGCATGTCATACATATTGTTTGCATTATTGCCGTGAATTTATTGTTTCTCTCCCCCTCCTTTTCTCTCGATAGACGCTGAGACCGACGACGCTGCACCAGGATACGACTACGCTACTGACGAGCAGCCCGTTGACGACCTCCCTCTCTTGCCAGAGCAACCAGGCAAGCCCCCCCCCCTTGAGCATTCCAGATATCGCCCATTCTATTCTCCTGCTTGCATTAGATTTCGCTACTGTTAATGTATGCTCCTATTCTGATGCATAGCCTGCTGTTGTAACCTGTTCATTGCTACCTTACCTGCCTATGATAAACTGTTCAGTATAGGTTGGTATGAACCATCTGTGACCCCACCACCTTACTTCGTCGCCCCTGCTTGTTCATCGACGACTCGATCAACGTGATCGTCGATCAGAGACAGACGCCTCACTTCACACCCCCCCCTTAGTTGTACGACTCTGCGTAGTAACTATCGAGTGCCGAGGGTGATACCTCGTAACGCACTCCTGATGAATACTCTGCAGCATAGCTGTACGGTCGTGGTCATCGAGGGTGATTCCTCCTTCTCCATGTCCGATACGACTCTGTCGTGCAACCCCTCAGTGTGAACCTCGAGGGTGATACCTCTTACGTTCACCCTGATGATTATGACCACACGGTTACTTGACCTTTTTCACAGGCGGGTCCACCCTGGTGGGTACCCGCTGGGGATCTATGATTTCGGGTGTGCCGGAAGGGCACTCGAGTGTGACATTGTGGCGGAGCATCAGAGACTCTGTTTGTCTCCGCTTGATACTAATTGAGCCTATTGGATTTGGGTGTGTGATCTGAGTGGGTCGACGTGCCCTATACGCACTGCCACCACGCGGGATAATGGTTATGGGGCCCTCTGCGATGTACGTTTCGCCGAAAGCTTATCAGACGTCACGATTCACCGTGCGGGCTGATCGTCGGGATTGGGCTGGATACTTCACTGGCGAGTTCAGTGTCGCGCCTGCACCCCGGCCAGCCACGCAACGCGCAGGGTGCCCAGGGCGATGGCCCGAGACCCCTGGGTGCATAGGTTAGTCCGGCGTGCTGACCTCTCTGCTGAGCCTAGGTAGAGCGCTGCTTCGTGTTGATCTTCCGAGGACGGGCATTACCCAGCAAGTATGTCCGGCCAGAGTTGATCGAGCGTGTTGGGTAACAGTAGTGCACCCCTGCAGGGATGAATCTTCTATCGATAGCCGGTCCTACGGTAAAGGACGCTCAGTTTGTGTATCCCGATCTACTACTTAAACTGGATACTTGTTACTTAATTGAAGCTTCGGGATTACTTTCTCGCTGGAAGTCGAGGAAGGATCTTTGAGCTGTACTTCAACATGTTTGCTAAATAAAATGCTATTCTACTCTCTTCTACTGTTGCAAGATGATGGCTTTGAGAAGATGTTTGAAGATGCTAGTCTTCGATAGGACTAGGCCTTTCTCTCTATTCTGGCATTTCTGCAGCCCAGTCCACATATACAGCCTTTTCTCCATTGATAATGTTGCATATGTAGTATAGATCCTTGCTTGCTGAGTACTTCGGATGAGTACTCACGGTTGCTTTATTTTCTCTTTTCCCCCATATACCCCACCTTGATGATACACCAGACGATGGAGTCCAGGAGCCAGACGCCACCACCGGAGCCTACTACCAGGCGGGTCCAGAGGGCACGTACTACTGGATCGAGCCAGCTGACCAGGAGTAGGATCGGAGGCTCCCAGGCAGGAGGCCAACGCCTTTCAATCTAGTGTCGCTGTTTGTGCTAGCCTTCTTAAGGCAGAACTTGTCTAACTATGTCTGTACCCAGATATTATTTGTATGACTGACTTATGTATTCGGATCTTCGGATCCCTGGTCTGTAATATTGTGGACCTCCGTTTATTTGTGTTTAGAGTTGTGTTGTGATATCTTCCCGTGAGTCCCTGGGCTTGATCGTACACGTTTGCGTGTATGATTAGTGTACGATTGAACCGGGGGCGTCACACATTTGACCTTTTAAAGACATTTAAGTGATTTTCTAGCCATTTAATGACCGTAATTCAAATTTGAACTACATCTACATGCAACGGCTAACCAAAACGGTTTGAAAAATCATATTTGTGTACTTGTGTGCGAGTTAATTCCATGTGCATTAAATTAGAAGGAATTTTCAAACATATTGGTCGAAAGGCATGGACACATGCATGGAGTGCCATGGCATTTTAATTCCAAAAAATTAAAAAAAATCAGAAACACATGAAACCTTGCTTGGTGTAATGTCATGCCACCAAGATGATGTGGTAAAAAAATTGGACTGTTTGACGAAAGTTTGGACACACACCCCTCACAAACCGGAGCAACTCACTAGAAGGCTCGTGGTTCCGAGAGGGAACAATGCATGTTTGATGACGAACGGGAGATAGCTTCCTCTTACGGCCTTCAAATTTTCTTTCTACATTTAACGTGCAATAATACAATTGTCATGTGAAAATTTGGAAAATTTCAGGGGTCATTTGACCTTTTAAAGACATTTAAGTGATTTTCTAGCCATTTAATGACCGTAATTCAAATTCGAACTACATCTACATGCAACGGCTAACCATAACGGTTTGAAAAATCATATTTGTGTACTTGTGTGCGAGTTAATTCCATGTGCAGTAAATTAGAAGGAATTTTCAAACATATTGGTCTCACGCATGGACACATGCATGGAGTGCCATGGCATTTTAATTCCAAATAATTAAAAAAAGATCAGAAACACATGAAACCTTGCTTGATGTAATGTCATGCCACCAAGATGATGTGGTAAAAAAATTGGCCTGTTTGACGAAAGTTTGGACACACACCCCTCACAAACCGAAGCAGCTCATTAGAAGGCTCTTGGTTCCGAGAGGGAATATTGCATGTTTGATCACGAACGGGAGATAGCTTCCTCTTATGGCCTTCAAATTTTTTTCGACGTTTAACATGCACTAATACAACTGTCATGTGAAAATTTGGAAAATTTCATTGGTCATTTGACCTTTTAAGGACATTTAAGTGATTTTCTAGCCATTTAATGACCGTAATTCAAATTTGAACTACATCTACATGCAACGGCTAACCATAACGGTTTGAAAAATCATATTTGTGTACTTGTGTGCGAGTTAATTCCATGTGCAGTAAATTAGAAGGAATTTTCAAACATATTGGTCTCACGGCATGGACACATGCATGGAGTGCCATGGCATTTTAATTCCAAAAAATGTAAAAATGATCAGAAACACTTGAAACCTTGCTTGATGTAATATCATGCCACCAAGATGATGTGGTAAAAAAATTGGCCTGTTTGACGAAAGTTTGGACACACACCCCTCACAAACCGGAGCAACTCATTAGAAGGCTCGTGGTTCTGAGAGGGAACAATGCATGTTTGATGACGAACGGGAGATAGCTTCCTCTTACGGCCTTCAAATTTTTTTCTTCGTTTAATGTGCACTAATACAACTGTCATGTGAAAATTTGGAAAATTTCAGGGGTCATTTGACCTTTTAAAGACATTTAAGTGATTTTCTTGCCATTTAATGACCATAATTCAAATTTGAACTACATCTACATGTAACTGCTAACCATAACGCTTTGAAAAATCATATTTGTGTACTTGTGTGCGAGTTAATTCCATGTGCAGTAAATTAGAAGGAATTTTCAAACATATTGGTCTCACGGCATGGACACATGCATGGCGTGCCATGGCATTTTAATTCCAAAAAAATTAAAAATGATCAGAAAAACATGAAACCTTGCTTGATGTAATGTCATGCCACCAAGATGATGTGGTAAAAAAATTGGCCTGTTTGACGAAAGTTTGGACACACACCCCTCACAAACCGGAGCAACTCACTAGAAGGCTCGTGGTTCCGAGAGGGAACAATGCATGTTTGATGAGGAACGGGAGATAGCTTCCTCTTACGGCCTTCAATTTTTTTTCTACGTTTAACGTCCACTAATAAAACTCTAATGTGAAAATTTGGAAAATTTCAGGGGTCATTTAACCTTTCAAAGACATTTAAGTGATTTTCTAGCAATTTAATGACCGTAATTCAAATTTGAACTACATCTACATGGAATGGCTAACCATAACGGTTTGAAAAATCATATTTGTGTACTTGTGTGTGAGTTAATTCCATGTGCAGTAAATTAGAAGGAATTTTCAAACATAATGGTCTCACGGCATGGACACATGCATGGAGTGCCATGGCATTTTAATTCCAAAAAAATTAAAAATGATCAGAAAAACATGAAACCTTGCTTGATGTAATGTCATGCCACCAAGATGATGTGGTAAAAAAATTGGCCTGTTTGACGAAAGTTTGGGCACACACCCCTCACAAGCCGGAGCAACTCACTAGAAGGCTCGTGGTTCCGAGGGGGAACAATGCATGTTTGATGACGAACGGGAGATAGCTTCCTCTTACGGCCTTCAAATTTTTTTGTATGTTTAAGGTGCACTAATACAACTGTCATGTGAAAATTTGGAAAATTTCAGGGGTCATTTGACCTTTTAAGGACATTTAAGTGATTTTCTAGCCATTTAATGACCGTAATTCAAATTGGAACTACATCTACATGTAACGGCTAACCATAACGGTTTGAAAAATCATATTTGTGTACTTGTGTGCGAGTTAATTCCATGTGCGGTAAATTTGAAGGAATTTTCAAACATTTTGGTCTCACGGCATGGACACATGCATGGAGTGCCATGGCATTTTAATTCCAAAAAATTTAAAAATGAACAGAAACACATGAAACCTTGCTTGATGTAATGTCATGCCACCAAGATGATGTGGCAAAAAAATTGGCCTGTTTGACGAAAGTTTGGACACACACCCCTCACAAACCAGAGCAACTCGCTAGAAGGCTCGTGGTTCCAAGAGGGAACAATGCATGTTTGATGACGAACGGGAGATAGTTTCCTCTTACGGCCTTCAAATTTTTTTCTATGTTTAACGTGCACTAATACAACTGTCATGTGAAAATTTGGAAAATTTCAGGGGTCATTTGACCTTTTAAGGACATTTAAGTGATTTTCTAGCCATTTAATGACCGTAATTAAAATTTGAACTACATCTACATGCAACGGCTAATCAAAACGGTTTGAAAAATCATATTTGTTTACTTGTGTGCGAGTTAATTCCATGTGCATTAAATTAGAAGGAATTTTCAAACATATTGGTCGAAAGGCATGGACACATGCATGGAGTGCCATGGCATTTTAATTCCAAAAAATTAAAAAAAGATCAGAAACACATGAAACCTTGCTTGGTGTAATGTCATGCCACCAAGATGATGTGGTAAAAAAATTGGCCTGTTTGACGAAAGTTTGGACACACACCCCTCACAAACCGGAGCAACTCACTAGAAGGCTCGTGGTTCCGAGAGGGAACAATGCATGTTTGATGACGAACAGGAGATAGCTTCCTCCTACGGCCTTCAAATTTTTTTCTACATTTAACGTGCAATAATACAACTGTCATGTGAAAATTTAGAAAATTTCAGGGGTCATTTGACCTTTTAAAGACATTTAAGTGATTTTCTAGCAATTTAATGACCGTAATTCAAATTCGAACTACATCTACATGCAACGGCTAACCATAACGGTTTGAAAAATCATATTTGTGTACTTGTGTGCGAGTTAATTCCATGTGCAGTAAATTTGAAGGAATTTTCAAACATATTGGTCTCACGGCATGGACACATGCATGGAGTGCCATGGCATTTTAATTCCAAATAATTAAAAAAAGATCAGAAACACATGAAACCTTGCTTGATGTAATGTCATGCCACCAAGATGATGTGGTAAAAAAATTGGCCTGTTTGACGAAAGTTTGGACACACACCCCTCACAAACTGGAGCAACTCACTAGAAGGCTCGTGGTTCCGAGAGGGAACAATGCATGTTTGATGACGAACGGGAGATAGCTTCCTCTTACGGCCTTCAATTTTTTTTCGACGTTTAACGTGTACTAATACAACTGTCATGTGAAAATTTGGAAAATTTCAGGGGTCATTTGACCTTTTAAGGACATTTAAGTGATTTTCTAGCCATTTAATGACCGTAATTCAAATTTGAACTACATCTACATGCAACGGCTAATCAAAACGGTTTGAAAAATCATATTTGTGTACTTGTGTGCGAGTTAATTGCATGTGCAGTAAATTAGAAGGAATTTTATAACATATTGGTCGAAAGGCATGGACACATGCATGGAGTGCAATGGAGTTTTAATTCCAAAAAATTCAAAAAAGATCAGAAACACATGAAACCTTGCTTGGTGTAATGTCATGCCACCAAGATGATGTGGTAAAAAAATTGGCTGGTTTGACGAAAGTTTGGACACACACCCCTCACAAACCGGAGCAACTCACTAGAAGGCTCGTGGTTCCGAGAGGGAACAATGCATGTTTGATGACGAAAGGGAGATAGCTTCCTCTTACGGCCTTCAAATTTTTTTCTAAGTTTAACATGCACTAATACAACTGTCATGTGAAAATTTGGAAAATTTCAGGGGTCATTTGAACTTTTAAAGACATTTAAGTGATTTTCTAGCCATTTAATGACCGTAATTCAAATTTGAACTACATCTACATGGAACGGCTAACCATAACGGTTTGAAAAATCATATTTGTGTACTTGTGTGTGAGTTAATTCCATGTGCAGTAAATTAGAAGGAATTATCAAACATATTGGTCTCACGGCATGGACACATGCATGGAGTGCCATGGCATTTTAATTCCAAAACAATTAAAAATGATCAGAAAAACATGAAACCTTGCTTGATGTAATGTCATGCCACCAAGATGATGTGGTAAAAAAATTGGCCTGTTTGACGAAAGTTTGGACACACACCCCTCACAAACCGGAGCAACTCACTAGAAGGCTCGTGGTTCCAAGAGGGAACAATGCATGTTTGATGACGAACGGGAGATAGCTTCCTCTTATGGCCTTCAATTTTTTTTCTATGTTTAACGTGTACTAATACAACTGTCATGTGAAAATTAGGAAAATTTCAGTTATCATTTGACCTTTTATGGACATTTAAGTGATTTTCTAGCCATTTAATGACCGTAATTCAAATTGGAACTCCATCTACATGTAACGGCTAACCATAACGGTTTGAAAAATCATATTTGTGTACTTGTGTGCGAGTTAATTCCATGTGCAGTAAATTAGAAGGAATTTTCAAACATTTTGGTCTCACGGCATGGACACATGCATGGAGTGCCATGGCATTTTAATTCCAAAAAATTTAAAAATGATCAGAAACACATGAAACCTTGCTTGATGTAATGTCATGCCACCAAGATGATGTGGTAAAAAAATTGGCATGTTTGACAAAAGTTTGGACACACACCCCTCACAAACCGGAGCAACTCACTAGAAGGCTCGTGGTTCCGAGAGGGAACAATGCATGTTTGATGACGAACGGGAGATAGCTTCCTCTTATGGCCTTCAAAGTTCTTTCTATGTTTAACGTGCACTAATACAACTGTCATGTTAAAATTTGGAAAATTTCAAGGGTCATTTGACCTTTTAAGGACATTTAAGTGATTTTCTAGCCATTTAATGACCATAATTCAAATTTGAACTACATCTACATGCAACGGCTAACCAAAACGGTTTGAAAAATCATATTTGTGTACTTGTGTGCGAGTTAATTCCATGTGCATTAAATTAGAAGGAATTTTATAACATATTGGTCGAAAGGCATGGACACATGCATGGAGTGCCATGGAATTTTAATTCCAAAAAATTCAAAAAAGATCAGAAACACATGAAACCTTGCTTGGTGTAATGTCATGCCACCAAGATGATATGGTAAAAAAATTGGCCTGATTGACGAAAGTTTGGACACACACCCCTCACAAACCGGAGCAACTCACTAGAAGGCTCGTGGTTCCGAGAGGGAACAATGCATGTTTGATGACGAACGGGAGATAGCTTCCTCTTACGGCCTTCAAATTTTTTTCTACGTTTAACGTGCACTAATACAACTGTCATGTGAAAATTTCGAAATTTCAGGGGTCATTTGAACTTTTAAAGACATTGAAGTGATTTTATAGCCATTTAATGACCGTAATTCAAATTTGAACTACATCTACATGGAACGGCTAACCATAACGGTTTGAAAAATCATCTTTGTGTACTTGTGTCTGAGTTAATTCCATGTGAAGTAAATTAGAAGGAATTTTCGAACATATTGGTCTCACGGCATGGACACATGCATGGAGTGCCATGGCATTTTAATTCCAAAAAAATTAAAAATGATCAGAAAAACATGAAACCTTGGTTGATGTAATGTCATGCCACCAAGATGATGTGGTAAAAAAATTGGCCTGTTTGACGAAAGTTTGGACACACACCCCTCACAAACCGGAGCAACTCACTAGAAGGCTCATGGTTCCGAGAGCTAACACTGCATGTTTGATGACGAACGGGAGATAGCTTCCTCTTATGGCCTTCAAATTTTTTTCTATGTTTAACGTGCACTAATACAACTGTCATGTGAAAATTTGGAAAATTTCAGGCGTCATTTGACCTTTTAAGGACATTTAAGTGATTTTCTAGCCATTTAATGACCGTAATTCAAATTGGAACTACATCTACATGTAACGGCTAACCATAATGGTTTGAAAAATCATATTTGTGTACTTGTGTGCGAGTTAATTCCATGTGCAGTAAATTAGAAGGAATTTTCAAACATTTCGGTCTCACGGCATGGACACATGCATGGAGTGCCATGGCATTTTAATTCCAAAAAATTTAAAAAAGATCAGAAACACATGAAACCATGCTTGATGTAATGTCATGCCACCAAGATGATGTGGTAAAAAAATTGGCCTGTTTGACGAAAGTTTGGACACACACCCCTCACAAACCGGAGCAACTCACTAGAAGGCTCGTGGTTCCGAGAGGGAACAATGCATGTTTGATGACGAACAGGAGATAGCTTCCTTTTACGGCCTTCAAATTTTTTTCTATGTTTAACGTGCACTAATACAACTGTCATGTGAACATTTGGAAAATTTCAGGGGTCATTTGACCTTTTAAGGACATTTAAGTGATTTTCTAGCCATTTAATGACCGTAATTCAAATTTGAACTACATCTACATGCAACGGCTAACCAAAACGGTTTGAAAAATCATATTTGTGTACTTGTGTGTGAGTTAATTCCATGTGCATTAAATTAGAAGGAATTTTATAACATATTGGTCGAAAGGCATGGACACATGCATGGAGTGCCATGGAATTTTAATTCTAAAAAATTCATAAAAGATCAGAAACACATGAAACCTTGCTTGGTGTAATGTCATGCCACCAAGATGATGTGGTATAAAAATTGGCCTGTTTGACGAAAGTTTGGACACACACCCCTCACAAACCGGAGCAACTCACTAGAAGGCTTGTGGTTCCGAGAGGGAACAATGCATGTTTGATGACGAACGGGAGATAGCTTCCTCTTACGGCCTTCAATTTTTTTTCTACGTTTAACTTGCACTAATAAAACTGTCATGTGAAAATTTGGAAAATTTCAGGGGTCATTTGAACTTTTAAAGACATTTAAGTGATTTTCTAGCCATTTAACGACCGTAATTCAAATTTGAACTACATCTACATGGAACGGCTAACCATAACGGTTTGAAAAATCATATTTGTGTACTTGTGTCTGAGTTAATTCCATGTGCAGTAAATTAGAAGGAATTTTCAAACATATTGGTCTCACGGCATGGACATATGCATGGAGTGCCATGGCATTTTAATTCCAAAAAAATTAAAAATGATCAGAAAAACATGAAACCTTGCTTGATGTAATGTCATGCCACCAAGATGATGTGGTAAAAAAATTGGCCTGTTTAACGAAAGTTTGGACACACACCCCTCACAAACCGGAGCAACCCTTTAGAAGGCTCGTGGTTCCGAGAGGGAACAATGCATGTTTGATGACGAACGGGAGATAGCTTCCTCTTACGGCTTCAAATTTTTTTCTACGATTAACGTGCACTAATACAACTGTCATGTGAAAATTTGGAAAATTTCAGGGGTCATTTGAACTTTTAAAGACATTTAAGTGATTTTCTAGCCATTTAATGACCGTAATTCAAATTCGAACTACATCTACATGGAACGGCTAACCATAACGGTTTGAAAAATCATATTTGTGTACTTGTGTGTGAGTTAATTCCATGTGCAGTAAATTAGAAGGAATTTTCAAACATATTGGTCTCACGGCATGGACACATGCATGGAGTGCCATGGCATTTTAATTCAAAAAAAAATAAAAATGATCAGAAAAACATTAAACCTTGCTTGATGTAATGTCATGCCACCAAGATGATGTGGTAAAAAAATTGGCCTGTTTGACGAAAGTTTGGACACACACCCCTCACAAACCGGAGCAACTCACTAGAAGGCTCGTGGTTCCGAGAGGGAACAATGCATGTTTGATGACGAACAGGAGATAGCTTCCTCTTACGGCCTTCAATTTTTTTTCTATGTTTAACGTGTACTAATACAACTGTCATGTGAAAATTTGGAAAATTTCAGGGGTCATTTGACCTTTTAAGGACATTTAAGTGATTTGCTAGCCATTTAATGACCGTAATTCAAATTGGAACTACATCTACATGTAACGGCTAACCATAACGGTTTGAAAAATCATATTTGTGTACTTGTGTGCGAGTTAATTCCATGTGCAGTAAATTAGAAGGAATTTTCAAAAAAATTGGTCTCACGGCATGGACACATGCATGGAGTGCCATGGCATTTTAATTCCAAAAAATTTGAAAATGATCAGAAACACATGAAACCTTCCTTGATGTAATGTCATGCCACCAAGATGATGTGGTAAAAAAATTGGCCTGTTTGACGAAAGTTTGGACACACACCCCTCACAAACCGGAGCAACTCACTAGAAGGCTCGTGGTTCCGAGAGGGAACAATGCTTGTTTGATGACGAATGGGAGATAGCTTCCTCTTACGGCTTTCAATTTTTTTTCTATGTTTAACGAGCACTAATACAACTGTCATGTGAAAATTTGGAAAATTTCAGGGGTCATTTGACCTTTTAAGGACATTTAAGTGATTTTGTAGCCATTTAATGACCGTAATTCAAATTTGAACTACATCTACATGCAACGGCTAACCAAAACGGTTTGAAAAATCATATTTGTGTACTTGTGTGCGAGTTAATTCCATGTGCATTAAATTAGAAGGAATTTTCAAACATATTGGTCGAAAGGCATGGACACATGCATGGAATGCCATGGCATTTTAATTCCAAAAAATTAAAAAAAGATCAGAAACACATGAAACCTTGCTTGGTGTAATGTCATGCCACCAAGATGATGTGGCACCAAAATTGGCCTGTTTGACGAAAGTTTGGACACACACCCCTCACAAACCGGAGCAACTCACTAGAAGGCTCGTGGTTCCGAGAGGGAACAATGCATGTTTGATGAGGAACGGGAGATAGCTTCCTCTTACGGCCTTTAATTTTTTTTTCTATGTTTAACGTGCACTAATACAACTGTCATGTGGAATTTTGGAAAATTTCAGGGGTCATTTGACCTTTTAAAGACATTTAATTGATTTTCTAACCATTTAATGACCATAATTCAAATTTGAACTACATCTACATGTAACGGCTAACCATAAAGGTTTGAAAAATCATATTTTTGTACTTGTTTGCGAGTTAATTCCATGTGCAGTAAATTAGAAGGAATTTTCAAACATATTGGTCTCACGGCATGGACACATGCATGGAGTGCCATGGCATTTTAATTCCAAAAAATTAAAAAGAGATCAGAAACACATGAAACCTTGCTTGATGTAATGTCATGCCTCCAAGATGATGTGGTAAAAAAATTGGCCTGTTTGACAAAAGTTTGGACACACACCCCTCACAAACCGGAGCAACTCACTAGAAGGCTCGTGGTTCCGAGAGGGAACAATGCATGTTTGATGATGAACGGGAGATAGCTTCCTCTTACGACCTTCAAAATTTTTTCTACGTTTAACGTGCACTAATACAACTGTCATGTGTAAATTTGGAAAATTTCAGTGGTCATTTGACCTTTTAAAGACATTTTAGTGATTTTCTTGCCTTTTAATGACCATAATTCAAATTTGAACTACATCTACATGTAACGGCTAACCATAACGGTTTCAAAAATCATATTTATGTACTTGTGTGCGAGTTCATTCAATGTGCAGTAAATTAGAAGGAATTTTCAAACATATTGGTCTCATGGCATGGACACATGCATGGCGTGCCATGGCATTTTAATTCCAAAAAAATTAAAAATGATCAGAAAAACATGAAACCTTGATTGATGTAATGTCATGCCACCAAGATGATGTGGTAAAAAAATTGGCCTATTTGACGAAAGTTTGGACACACACCCGTCACAAACCGGAGCAACTCACTAGAAGGCTCGTGGTTCCGAGAGGGAACAATGCATGTTTGATGACGAACGGGAGATAGCTTCCTCTTACGGCCTTCAAATTTTTTTCTACGTTTAACGTGCACTAATACAACTGTCATGTGAAAATTTGGAAAATTTCAGGGGTCATTTGAACTTTTAAAGACATTTAAGTGATTTTCTAGCCATTTAATGACCGTAATTCAAATTTGAACTACATCTACATGGAATGGCTAACCATAACGGTTTGAAAAATCATATTTGTGTACTTGTGTGTGAGTTAATTCCATGTGCAGTAAATTAGAAGGAATTTTCAAACATAATGGTCTCACGGCATGGACACATGCATGGAGTGCCATGGCATTTTAATTCCAAAAAAATTAAAAATGATCAGAAAAACATGAAACCTTGCTTGATGTAATGTCATGCCACCAAGATGATGTGGTAAAAAAATTGGCCTGTTTGACGAAAGTTTGGGCACACACCCCTCACAAGCCGGAGCAACTCACTAGAAGGCTCGTGGTTCCGAGGGGGAACAATGCATGTTTGATGACGAACGGGAGATAGCTTCCTCTTACGGCCTTCAAATTTTTTTGTATGTTTAACATGCACTAATACAACTGTCATGTGAAAATTTGGAAAATTTCAGGGGTCATTTGACCTTTTAAGGACATTTAAGTGATTTTCTAGCCATTTAATGACCGTAATTCAAATTGGAACTACATCTACATGTAACGGCTAACCATAACGGTTTGAAAAATCATATTTGTGTACTTGTGTGCGAGTTAATTCCATGTGCGGTAAATTTGAAGGAATTTTCAAACATTTTGGTCTCACGGCATGGACACATGCATGGAGTGCCATGGCATTTTAATTCCAAAAAATTTAAAAATGATCAGAAACACATGAAACCTTGCTTGATGTAATGTCATGCCACCAAGATGATGTGGCAAAAAAATTGGCCTGTTTGACGAAAGTTTGGACACACACCCCTCACAAACCAGAGCAACTCGCTAGAAGGCTCGTGGTTCCAAGAGGGAACAATGCATGTTTGATGACGAACGGGAGATAGCTTCCTCTTACGGCCTTCAAATTTTTTTCTATGTTTAACGTGCACTAATACAACTGTCATGTAAAAATTTGGAAAATTTCAGGGGTCATTTGACCTTTTAAGGACATTTAAGTGATTTTCTAGCCATTTAATGACCGTAATTAAAATTTGAACTACATCTACATGCAACGGCTAATCAAAACGGTTTGAAAAATCATATTTGTTTACTTGTGTGCGAGTTAATTCCATGTGCATTAAATTAGAAGGAATTTTCAAACATATTGGTCGAAAGGCATGGACACATGCATGGAGTGCCATGGCATTTTAATTCCAAAAAATTAAAAAAAGATCAGAAACACATGAAACCTTGCTTGGTGTAATGTCATGCCACCAAGATGATGTGGTAAAAAAATTGGCCTGTTTAACGAAAGTTTGGACACACACCCCTCACAAACCGGAGCAAGTCACTAGAAGGCTCGTGGTTCCGAGAGGGAACAATGCATGTTTGATGACGAACAGGAGATAGCTTCCTCCTACGGCCTTCAAATTTTTTTCTACATTTAACGTGCAATAATACAACTGTCATGTGAAAATTTGGAAAATTTCAGGGGTCATTTGACCTTTTAAAGACATTTAAGTGATTTTCTAGCAATTTAATGACCGTAATTCAAATTCGAACTACATCTACATGCAACGGCTAACCATAACGGTTTGAAAAATCATATTTGTGTACTTGTGTGCGAGTTAATTCCATGTGCAGTAAATTAGAAGGAATTTTCAAACATATTGGTCTCACGGCATGGACACATGCATGGAGTGCCATGGCATTTTAATTCCAAATAATTAAAAAAAGATCAGAAACACATGAAACCTTGCTTGATGTAATGTCATGCCACCAAGATGATGTGGTAAAAAAATTGGCCTGTTTGACGAAAGTTTGGACACACACCCCTCACAAACCGGAGCAACTCACTAGAAGGCTCGTGGTTCCGAGAGGGAACAATGCATGTTTGATGACGAACGGGAGATAGCTTCCTCTTACGGCCTTCAATTTTTTTTCGACGTTTAACGTGTACTAATACAACTGTCATGTGAAAATTTGGAAAATTTCAGGGGTCATTTGACCTTTTAAGGACATTTAAGTGATTTTCTAGCCATTTAATGACCGTAATTCAAATTTGAACTACATCTACATGCAACGGCTAATCAAAACGGTTTGAAAAATCATATTTGTGTACTTGTGTGCGAGTTAATTCCATGTGCAGTAAATTAGAAGGAATTTTATAACATATTGGTCGAAAGGCATGGACACATGCATGGAGTGCAATGGAGTTTTAATTCCAAAAAATTCAAAAAAGATCAGAAACACATGAAACCTTGCTTGGTGTAATGTCATGCCACCAAGATGATGTGGTAAAAAAATTGGCTGGTTTGACGAAAGTTTGGACACACACCCCTCACAAACCGGAGCAACTCACTAGAAGGCTCGTGGTTCCGAGAGGGAACAATGCATGTTTGATGACGAAAGGGAGATAGCTTCCTCTTACGGCCTTCAAATTTTTTTCTATGTTTAACATGCACTAATACAACTGTCATGTGAAAATTTGGAAAATTTCAGGGGTCATTTGAACTTTTAAAGACATTTAAGTGATTTTCTAGCCATTTAATGACCGTAATTCAAATTTGAACTACATCTACATGGAACGGCTAACCATAACGGTTTGAAAAATCATATTTGTGTACTTGTGTGTGAGTAAATTCCATGTGCAGTAAATTAGAAGGAATTATCAAACATATTGGTCTCACGGCATGGACACATGCATGGAGTGCCATGGCATTTTAATTCCAAAAAAATTAAAAATGATCAGAAAAACATGAAACCTTGCTTGATGTAATGTCATGCCACCAAGATGATGTGGTAAAAAAATTGGCCTGTTTGACGAAAGTTTGGACACACACCCCTCACAAACCGGAGCAACTCACTAGAAGGCTCGTGGTTCCAAGAGGGAACAATGCATGTTTGATGACGAACGGGAGATAGCTTCCTCTTATGGCCTTCAATTTTTTTCTATGTTTAACGTGTACTAATACAACTGTCATGTGAAAATTAGGAAAATTTCAGTTATCATTTGACCTTTTATGGACATTTAAGTGATTTTCTAGCCATTTAATCACCGTAATTCAAATTGGAACTACATCTACATGTAACGGCTAACCATAACGGTTTGAAAAATCATATTTGTGTACTTGTGTGTGAGTTAATTCCATGTGCAGTAAATTAGAAGGAATTTTCAAACATTTTGGTCTCACGGCATGGACACATGCATGGAGTGCCATGGCATTTTAATTCCAAAAAATTTAAAAATGATCAGAAACACATGAAACCTTGCTTGATGTAATGTCATGCCACCAAGATGATGTGGTAAAAAAATTGGCATGTTTGACAAAAGTTTGGACACACACCCCTCACAAACCGGAGCAACTCACTAGAAGGCTCGTGGTTCCGAGAGGGAACAATGCATGTTTGATGACGAACGGGAGATAGCTTCCTCTTATGGCCTTCAAAGTTCTTTCTATGTTTAACGTGCACTAATACAACTGTCATGTGAAAATTTGGAAAATTTCAAGGGTCATTTGACCTTTTAAGGACATTTAAGTGATTTTCTAGCCATTTAATGACCGTAATTCAAATTTGAACTACATCTACATGCAACGGCTAACCAAAACGGTTTGAAAAATCATATTTGTGTACTTGTGTGCGAGTTAATTCCATGTGCATTAAATTAGAAGGAATTTTATAACATATTGGTCGAAAGGCATGGACACATGCATGGAGTGCCATGGAATTTTAATTCCAAAAAATTCAAAAAAGATCAGAAACACATGAAACCTTGCTTGGTGTAATGTCATGCCACCAAGATGATATGGTAAAAAAATTGGCCTGATTGACGAAAGTTTGGACACACACCCCTCACAAACCGGAGCAACTCACTAGAAGGCTCGTGGTTCCGAGAGGGAACAATGCATGTTTGATGACGAACGGGAGATAGCTTCCTCTTACGGCCTTCAAATTTTTTTCTACGTTTAACGTGCACTAATACAACTGTCATGTGAAAATTTCGAAATTTCAGGGGTCATTTGAACTTTTAAAGACATTGAAGTGATTTTATAGCCATTTAATGACTGTAATTCAAATTTGAACTACATCTACATGGAACGGCTAACCATAACGGTTTGAAAAATCATCTTTGTGTACTTGTGTCTGAGTTAATTCCATGTGAAGTAAATTAGAAGGAATTTTCAAACATATTGGTCTCACGGCATGGACACATGCATGGAGTGCCATGGCATTTTAATTCCAAAAAAATTAAAAATGATCAGAAAAACATGAAACCTTGGTTGATGTAATGTCATGCCACCAAGATGATGTGGTAAAAAAATTGGCCTGTTTGACGAAAGTTTGGACACACACCCCTCACAAACCGGAGCAACTCACTAGAAGGCTCATGGTTCCGAGAGCTAACACTGCATGTTTGATGACGAACGGGAGATAGCTTCCTCTTATGGCCTTCAAATTTTTTTCTATGTTTAACGTGCACTAATACAACTGTCATGTGAAAATTTGGAAAATTTCAGGCGTCATTTGACCTTTTAAGGACATTTAAGTGATTTTCTAGCCATTTAATGACCGTAATTCAAATTGGAACTACATCTACATGTAACGGCTAACCATAATGGTTTGAAAAATCATATTTGTGTACTTGTGTGCGAGTTAATTCCATGTGCAGTAAATTAGAAGGAATTTCCAAACATTTCGGTCTCACGGCATGGACACATGCATGGAGTGCCATGGCATTTTAATTCCAAAAAATTTAAAAAAGATCAGAAACACATGAAACCATGCTTGATGTAATGTCATGCCACCAAGATGATGTGGTAAAAAAATTGGCCTGTTTGACGAAAGTTTGGACACACACCCCTCACAAACCGGAGCAACTCACTAGAAGGCTCGTGGTTCCGAGAGGGAACAATGCATGTTTGATGACGAACAGGAGATAGCTTCCTTTTACGGCCTTCAAATTTTTTTCTATGTTTAACGTGCACTAATACAACTGTCATGTGAACATTTGGAAAATTTCAGGGGTCATTTGACCTTTTAAGGACATTTAAGTGATTTTCTAGCCATTTAATGACCGTAATTCAAATTTGAACTACATCTACATGCAACGGCTAACCAAAACGGTTTGAAAAATCATATTTGTGTACTTGTGTGTGAGTTAATTCCATGTGCATTAAATTAGAAGGAATTTTATAACATATTGGTCGAAAGGCATGGACACATGCATGGAGTGCCATGGAATTTTAATTCTAAAAAATTCATAAAAGATCAGAAACACTGAAACCTTGCTTGGTGTAATGTCATGCCACCAAGATGATGTGGTATAAAAATTGGCCTGTTTGACGAAAGTTTGGACACACACCCCTCACAAACCGGAGCAACTCACTAGAAGGCTTGTGGTTCCGAGAGGGAACAATGCATGTTTGATGACGAACGGGAGATAGCTTCCTCTTACGGCCTTCAATTTTTTTTCTACGTTTAACTTGCACTAATAAAACTGTCATGTGAAAATTTGGAAAATTTCAGGGGTCATTTGAACTTTTAAAGACATTTAAGTGATTTTCTAGCCATTTAACGACCGTAATTCAAATTTGAACTACATCTACATGGAACGGCTAACCATAACGGTTTGAAAAATCATATTTGTGTACTTGTGTCTGAGTTAATTCCATGTGCAGTAAATTAGAAGGAATTTTCAAACATATTGGTCTCACGGCATGGACATATGCATGGAGTGCCATGGCATTTTAATTCCAAAAAAATTAAAAATGATCAGAAAAACATGAAACCTTGCTTGATGTAATGTCATGCCACCAAGATGATGTGGTAAAAAAATTGGCCTGTTTAACGAAAGTTTGGACACACACCCCTCACAAACCGGAGCAACCCTTTAGAAGGCTCGTGGTTCCGAGAGGGAACAATGCATGTTTGATGACGAACGGTAGATAGCTTCCTCTTACGGCCTTCAATTTTTTTTCTATGTTTAACATGTACTAATACAACTGTCATGTGAAAATTTCAGGGGTCATCTGACCTTTTAAGGACATTTAAGTGATTTTCTAGCCATTTAATGACCGTAATTCAAATTGGAACTACATCTACATGTAACGGCTAACCATAACGGTTTGAAAAATCATATTTGTGTACTTGTGTGTGAGTTAATTCCATGTGCATTAAATTAGAAGGAATTTTATAACATATTGGTCGAAAGGCATGGACACATGCATGGAGTGCGATGGCATTTTAATTCCAAAAAATTTAAAAATGATCAGAAACACATGAAACCTTGCTTGATGTAATGTCATGCCACCAAGATGATGTGGTAAAAAAATTGGCATGTTTGACAAAAGTTTGGACACACACCCCTCACAAACCGGAGCAACTCACTAGAAGGCTCGTGGTTCCGAGAGGGAACAATGCATGTTTGATGACGAACGGGAGATAGCTTCCTCTTACGGCCTTCAAATTTTTTTCTATGTTTAACGTGCACTAATACAACTGTCATGTGAAAATTTGGAAAATTTCAGGAATTATTTGACCTTTTAAGGAAATTTAAGTGATTTTCTAGCCATTTAATGAACGTAATTCAAATTTGAACTACATCTACATGCAATGGCTAACCAAAACGGTTTGAAAAATCATATTTGTGTACTTGTGTGCGAGTTAATTCCATGTGCATTAAATTAGAAGGAATTTTATAACATATTGGTCGAAAGGCATGGACACATGCATGGAGTGCCATGGAATTTTAATTCCAAAAAATTCAAAAAAGATCAGAAACACATGAAACCTTGCTTGGTGTAATGTCATGCCACCAAGATGATATGGTAAAAAAATTGGCATGTTTGACGAAAGTTTGGACACACACCCCTCACAAACCGGAGCAATTCACAAGAAGGCTCGTGGTTCCGAGAGGGAACAATGCATGTTTGATGACGAACGGGAGATAGCTTCCTCTTACGGCTTCAAATTTTTTTCTACGATTAACGTGCACTAATACAACTGTCATGTGAAAATTTGGAAAATTTCAGGGGTCATTTGAACTTTTAAAGACATTTAAGTGATTTTCTAGCCATTTAATGACCGTAATTCAAATTTGAACTACATCTACATGGAACGGCTAACCATAACGGTTTGAAAAATCATATTTGTGTACTTGTGTGTGAGTTAATTCCATGTGCAGTAAATTAGAAGGAATTTTCAAACATATTGGTCTCACGGCATGGACACATGCATGGAGTGCCATGGCATTTTAATTCAAAAAAAATTAAAAATGATCAGAAAAACATTAAACCTTGCTTGATGTAATGTCATGCCACCAAGATGATGTGGTAAAAAAATTGGCCTGTTTGACGAAAGTTTGGACACACACCCCTCACAAACCGGAGCAACTCACTAGAAGGCTCGTGGTTCCGAGAGGGAACAATGCATGTTTGATGACGAACAGGAGATAGCTTCCTCTTACGGCCTTCAATTTTTTTTCTATGTTTAACGTGTACTAATACAACTGTCATGTGAAAATTTGGAAAATTTCAGGGGTCATTTGACCTTTTAAGGACATTTAAGTGATTTGCTAGCCATTTAATGACCGTAATTCAAATTGGAACTACATCTACATGTAACGGCTAACCATAACGGTTTGAAAAATCATATTTGTGTACTTGTGTGCGAGTTAATTCCATGTGCAGTAAATTAGAAGGAATTTTCAAAAAAATTGGTCTCACGGCATGGACACATGCATGGAGTGCCATGGCATTTTAATTCCAAAAAATTTGAAAATGATCAGAAACACATGAAACCTTCCTTGATGTAATGTCATGCCACCAAGATGATGTGGTAAAAAAATTGGCCTGTTTGACGAAAGTTTGGACACACACCCCTCACAAACCGGAGCAACTCACTAGAAGGCTCGTGGTTCCGAGAGGGAACAATGCTTGTTTGATGACGAATGGGAGATAGCTTCCTCTTACGGCTTTCAATTTTTTTTCTATGTTTAACGAGCACTAATACAACTGTCATGTGAAAATTTGGAAAATTTCAGGGGTCATTTGACCTTTTAAGGACATTTAAGTGATTTTGTAGCCATTTAATGACCGTAATTCAAATTTGAACTACATCTACATGCAACGGCTAACCAAAACGGTTTGAAAAATCATATTTGTGTACTTGTGTGCGAGTTAATTCCATGTGCATTAAATTAGAAGGAATTTTCAAACATATTGGTCGAAAGGCATGGACACATGCATGGAATGCCATGGCATTTTAATTCCAAAAAATTAAAAAAAGATCAGAAACACATGAAACCTTGCTTGGTGTAATGTCATGCCACCAAGATGATGTGGCACCAAAATTGGCCTGTTTGACGAAAGTTTGGACACACACCCCTCACAAACCGGAGCAACTCACTAGAAGGCTCGTGGTTCCGAGAGGGAACAATGCATGTTTGATGAGGAACGGGAGATAGCTTCCTCTTACGGCCTTTAAATTTTTTTTCTATGTTTAACGTGCACTAATACAACTGTCATGTGGAATTTTGGAAAATTTCAGGGGTCATTTGACCTTTTAAAGACATTTAATTGATTTTCTAACCATTTAATGACCATAATTCAAATTTGAACTACATCTACATGTAACGGCTAACCATAAAGGTTTGAAAAATCATATTTTTGTACTTGTGTGCGAGTTAATTCCATGTGCAGTAAATTAGAAGGAATTTTCAAACATATTGGTCTCACGGCATGGACACATGCATGGAGTGCCATGGCATTTTAATTCCAAAAAATTAAAAAGAGATCAAAAACACATGAAACCTTGCTTGATGTAATGTCATGCCTCCAAGATGATGTGGTAAAAAAATTGGCCTGTTTGACAAAAGTTTGGACACACACCCCTCACAAACCGGAGCAACTCACTAGAAGGCTCGTGGTTCCGAGAGGGAACAATGCATGTTTGATGATGAACGGGAGATAGCTTCCTCTTACGACCTTCAAATTTTTTTCTACGTTTAACGTGCACTAATACAACTGTCATGTGTAAATTTGGAAAATTTCAGTGGTCATTTGACCTTTTAAAGACATTTTAGTGATTTTCTTGCCTTTTAATGACCATAATTCAAATTTGAACTACATCTACATGTAACGGCTAACCATAACGGTTTCAAAAATCATATTTATGAACTTGTGTGCGAGTTCATTCAATGTGCAGTAAATTAGAAGGAATTTTCAAACATATTGGTCTCATGGCATGGACACATGCATGGCGTGCCATGGCATTTTAATTCCAAAAAAATTAAAAATGATCAAAAAAACATGAAACCTTGCTTGATGTAATGTCATGCCACCAAGATGATGTGGTAAAAAAATTGGCCTGTTTGACGAAAGTTTGGACACACACCCGTCACAAACCGGAGCAACTCAGTAGAAGGCTCGTGGTTCCGAGAGGGAACAATGCATGTTTGATGACGAACGGGAGATAGCTTCCTCTTACGGCCATCAAATTTTTTTCTACGTTTAACATGCACTAATACAACTGTCATGTGAAAATTTGGAAAATTTCAGGGGTCATTTGAACTTTAAAAGACATTTAAGTGATTTTCTAGCCATTTAATGACGGTAATTCAAATTTGAACTACATCTACATTGAACGGCTAACCATAACGGTTTGAAAAATCATATTTGTGTACTTGTCTGTGAGTTAATTCCATGTCCAGTAAATTAGAAGGAATTTTCAAACATATTGGTCTCATGGCATGGACACATGCATGGAGTGCCATGGCATTTTAATTCCAAAAAATTTAAAAATAATCAGAAAAACATGAAACCTTGCTTGATGTAATGTCATGCCACCAAGATGATGTGGTAAAAAATTGGCCTGTTTGACGAAAGTTTGGACACACACCCCTCACAAACCGGAGCAACTCACTAGAAGGCTCGTGGTTCCGAGAGGGAACAATGCATGTTTAATGACGCACGGGAGATAGCTTCCTCTTACGGTCTTCAAATTTTTTTCTATGTTTAACGTGCACTAATACAACTGTCATGTGAAAATTTGGAAAATTTCAGGGGTCATTTGACCTTTTAAGGACATTTAAGTGATTTTCTAGCCATTTAATGACCGTAATTCAAATTGGAACTGCATCTACATGTAATGGCTAACCATAACGGTTTGAAAAATCATATTTGGGTACTTGTGTGCGAGTTAATTCCATGTGCATTAAATTAGAAGGAATTTTCAAACATATTGGTCGAAAGGCATGGACACATGCATGGAGTGCCATGGCATTTTAATTCCAAAAAATTTAAAAATGATCAGAAACACATGAAACCTTGCTTGGTGTAATGTCATGCCACCAAGATGATGTGGTAAAAAAATTGGCCTGTTTGACGAAAGTTTGGACACACACCCCTCACAAACCGGAGCAACTCACTAGAAGGCTCGTGGTTCCGAGAGTGACCAATGCATGTTTGATGAGGAACGGGAGATAGCTTCCTCTTACAGCCTTTAAATTTTTTTTCCATGTTTAACGTGCACTAATACAACTGTCATCTGGAATTTTGGAAAATTTCAGGGGTCATTTTACCTTTTAAAGACATTTATGTGATTTTCTAACCATTTAATGACCGTAATTCAAATTTGAACTACATCTACATGTAACGGCTAACCATAACGGTTTGAAAAATCATATTTGTGTACTTGTGTGCGAGTTAATTCCATGTGCAGTAAATTAGAAGGAATTTTCAAACATATTGGTCTCACGGCATGGACACATGCATGGAGTGCCATGGCATTTTAATTCCAAAAAATTAAAAAGAGATCAGAAACACATGAAACCTTGCTTGATGTAATGTCATGCCACCAAGATGATGTGGTAAAAAAATTGGCCTGTTTGACGATAGTTTGGACACACACCCCTCACAAACCGGAGCAAATCACTAGAAGGCTCGTGGTTCCGAGAGGGAACAATGCATGTTTGATGACGAACGGGAGATAGCTTCCTCTTACGGCCTGCAAATTTTTTCTACGTTTAACATGCACTAATACAACTGTCATGTGAAAATTTGGAAAATTTCAAGGGTCATTTGACCTTTTAAAGACATTTAAGTGATTTTCTAGCCATTTAATGACTGTAATTCAAAGTCGAACTACATCTACATGCAACGGCTAACCATAACGGTTTGAAAAATCATATTTGTGTACTTGTGTGCGAGTTAATTCCATGTGCAGTAAATTAGAAGGAATTTTCAAACATATTGGTCTCACGGCATGGACACATGCATGGAGTGCCATGGCATTTTAATTCCAAATAATTAAAAAAAGATCAGAAACACATGAAACCATGCTTGATGTAATGTCATGCCACCAAGATGATGTGGTAAAAAAATTGGCCTGTTTGACGAAAGTTTGGACAAACACCCCTCACAAACCGGAGCAACTCACTAGAAGGCTCGTGGTTCCGAGAGAGAACAATGCATGTTTGATGAGGAACGGGAGATAGCTTCCTCTTACGGCCTTCAAATTTTTTTCTACATTTAACGTGCACTAATACAACTGTCAAGTGAAAATTTGGAAAATTTTAGGGGTCATTTGACCTTATAAAGACATTTAAGTGATTTTCTAGCCATTTAATGACCGTAATTCAAATTTGAACTACATCTACATGCAACGGCTAACCATAACGGTTTGAAAAATCATATTTGTGTACTTGTGTGCGAGTGAATTCCATGTGCAGTAAATTAGAAGGAATTTTCAAACATATTGGTCTCACGGCGTGGACACATGCATGGAGTGCCATGGCATTTTAATTCCAAAAAATGTAAAAATGATCAGAAACACATGAAACCTTGCTTGATGTAATGTCATGCCACCAAGATGATGTGGTAAAAAAATTGGCCTGTTTGACGAAAGTTTGGACACACACCCCTAACAAACCGGAGCAACTCACTAGAAGGCATGTGGTTCCGAGAGGGAACAATGCATGTTTGATGACGAACGGGAGATAGCTTCCTCTTATGGCCTTCAAATTTTTTTCTTCGTTTAATGTGCACTAATACAACTGTCATGTGAAAATTTGGAAAATTTCAGGGGTCATTTGACCTTTTAAAGACATTTAAGTGATTTTCTTGACATTTAATGACCATAATTCAAATTTGAACTACATCTACATGTAACGGCTAGCCATAACGGTTTGAAAAATCATATTTGTGTACTTGTGTGCGAGTTAATTCCATGTGCAGTAAATTAGAAGGAATTTTCAAACATATTGGTCTCACGGCATGGACACATGCATGGCGTGCCATGGCATTTTAATTCCAAAAAAATTAAAAATGATCAGAAAAACATGAAACCTTGCTTGATGTAATGTCATGCCACCAAGATGATGTGGTAAAAAAATTGGCCTGTTTGACGAAAGTTTGGACACACACCCCTCACAAACCGGAGCAACTCACTAGAAGGCTCATGGTTCCGAGAGGGAATAATGCATGTTTGATGATGAACGGGAGATAGCTTCCTCTTACGGCCTTCAAACTTTTTTCTATGTTTAACGTGCACTAATACAACTGTCATGTGAAAATTTGGAAAATTTCAGGGGTCATTTGACCTTTTAAGGACATTTAAGTGATTTTCTAGCCATTTAATGACCGTAATTCAAATTCGAACTACATCTACATGCAACGGCTAAACATAACGGTTTAAAAAATCATATTTGTGTACTTGTGTGCGAGTTAATTCCATGTGCAGTAAATTAGAAGGAATTTTCAAACATTTTGGTCTCACGGCATGGACACATGCATGGAGTGCCATGGCATTTTAATTCCAAAAAAATTAAAAATGATCAGAAACACATGAAACCTTGCTTGATGTAATGTCATGCCACCAAGATGATGTGGTAAAAAAATTGGCCTGTTTGACGAAAGTTTGGACACACACCCCTCACAAACCGGAGCAACTCACTAGAAGGCTCGTGGTTCCGAGAGGGAACAATGCATGTTTGATGACGAACGGGAGATAGCTTCCTCTTACGGCCTTCAATTTTTTTTCTACGTTTAACGTGCACTAATACAACTGTCATGTGAAAATTTGGAAAATTCCAGGGGTCATTTGACCTTTTAAGGACATTTAAGTGTTTTTCTAGCCATTTAATGACCGTAATTCAAATTTGAACTACATCTACATGCAACGGCTAACCAAAATGGTTTGAAAAATCATATTTGTGTACTTGTGCGCGAGTTAATTCCATGTGCATTAAATTAGAAGGAATTTTCAAACATATTGGTCGAAAGGCATGGACACATGCATGGAGTGCCATGGCATTTTAATTCCAAAAAATTAAAAAAAGATCAGAAACACTTGAAACCTTGCTTGGTGTAATGTCATGCCACCAAGATGATGTGGTAAAAAAATTGGCCTATTTGACGAAAGTTTGGACACACACCCCTCACAAACCGGAGCAACTCACTAGAAGGCTCGTGGTTCCGAGAGGGAACAATGCTTGTTTGATGAGGAACGGGAGATAGCTTCCTCTTACGGCCTTTAATTTTTTTTTTCTATGTTTAACGTGCACTAATACAACTGTCATGTGGAAATTTGGAAAGCTTCTGGGGTCATTTGACCTTTTAAAGACATTAAAGTGATTTTCTAACCATTTAATGGCCGTAATTAAAATTTAAACTACATCTACATGTAACGGCTAACCATAACGGTTTGAAAAATCTTATTTGTGTACTTGTGTGCGAGTTAATTCCATGTGCAGTAAATTAGAAGGAATTTTCAAACATATTGGTCTCACGGCATGGACACATGCATGGAGTGCCATGGCATTTTAATTCCAAAAAATTAAAAAGAGATCAGAAACACATGAAACCTTGCTTGATGTTATGTCATGCCACCAAGATGATGTGGTAAAAAAATTGGCCTGTTTGATTAAAGTTTGGACACACACCCCTCACATACCGGAGCAACTCACTAGAAGGCTCGTGGTTCCGAGAGGGAACAATGCATGTTTGATTACGAACAGGAGATAGCTTCCTCTTACGGCCTTCAAAATTTTTTCAATGTATAACATGACTAATACAACTGTCATGTAAAAATTTGGAAAATTTTAGGGGTCATTTGACCTTTTAAAGACATTTAAGTGATTTTCTAGCCATTTAATGACCGTAATTCAAATTCGAACTACATCTACATGCAACGGCTAACCATAACGGTTGGAAAAATCATATTTGTGTACTTGTATGTGAGTTAATTCCATGTGTAGTAAATTAGAAGGAATTTTCAAACATATTGGTCTCACGGCATGGACACATGCATGGAGTGCCATGGCATTTTAATTCCAAATAATTAAAAAAGATCAGAGACACATGAAACCTTGCTTGATGTAATGTCATGCCACCAAGATGATGTGGTAAAAAAATTGGCCTGTTTGATGAAATTTGGACAAACACCCCTCACAAACCGGAGCTACTCACTTGAAGGCTCGTGATTCCGAGAGGGAACAATGCATGTTTGATGACGAACGGGAGATAGCTTCCTCTTACGGCCTTCAATTTTTTTTCTATGTTTAACGTGCACTAATACAACTGTCATGTGAAAATTTTGAAAATTTCAGGGGTCATTTGACCTTTTAAGGACATTTAAGTGATTTTCTAGCCATTTCATGACCGTAATGCAAATTTGAACTACATCTACATGCAACGGCTAACCAAAACGGTTTGAAAATTCATATTTGTGTACTTGTGTGCGAGTTAATTCCATGTGCATTAAATTAGAAGGAATTTTCAAACATATTGGTCGAAAGGCATGGACACATGCAAGGAGTCCCATGGAATTTTATTTCCAAAAAATTAAAAAAAGATCAGAAACACATGAAACCTTGCTTGCTGTAATGTCATGCCACCAAGATGATGTGGTAAAAAATTGGCCTGTTTGACGAAAGTTTGGACACACACCCCTCACAAACCGGAGCAACTCACTAGAAGGCTCGTGGTTTCGAGAGGGAACAATGCATGTTTGATGAGGAACGGGAGATAGCTTCCTCTTACAGACTTTAAATTTTTTTCTATGTTTAATGTGCACTAATACAACTGTCATATGAAAATTTTGGAAAATTTCTGGGGTCAATTGACCTTTTAAAGACATTTAAGTGATTTTCTAACCATTTAATGACCGTAATTCAAATTCGAACTACATCTACATGTAACGACTAACCATAACGGTTTGAAAAATCATATTTGTGTACTAGTGTGCGAGTTAATTCCATGTGCAGTAAATTACAAGGAATTTTCAAACATATTGGTCTCACGGCATGGACACATGCATGGAGTGCAATGGCATTTTAATTCCAAATAATTAAAAAGAGATCAGAAACACATGAAACCTTGCTTGATGTAATGTCATGCCACCAAGATGATGTGGTAAAAAAATTGGCCTGTTTGACGAAAGTTTGGACACACACCCCTCACAAACCGGAGCAAATCACTAGAAGGCTCGTGGTTCCGAGAGGGAACAATGCATGTTTGATGACGAACGGGAGATAGCTTCCTCTTACGGCCTTCAAATTTTTTTCTACATTTAACGTGCACTAATACAACTGTCATGTGCAAATTTGGAAAATTTCAGGGGTCATTTGACCTTTTAAAGACATTTAAGTGATTTTCTAACCATTTATTGACTGTAATTCAAATTCGAACTACATCTACGTGCAACGGCTAACCATAACGGTTTGAAAAATCATATTTGTGTAGTTGTGTGCGAGTTAATTCCGTGTGCAGTAAATTAGGAGTTTTCAAACATATTGGTCTCACGGCATGGACACATGCATGGAGTGCCATGGCATTTTAATTCCAAATAATTAAAAAAAGATCAGAAGCACATGAAACCATGCTTGATGTAATGTCATGCCACCAAGATGATGTGGTAAAAAAATTGGCCTGTTTGACGAAAGTTTGGACACACACCCCTCACAAACCGGAGCAACTCACTAGAAGGCTCGTGGTTCCGAGAGGGAGCAATGCATGTTTGATGAGGAACGGGAGATAGCTTCCTCTTACGGCCTTCAAATTTTTTTCTACGTTTAACATGCACTAATACAACTGTCATGTGAAAATTTGGAAAATTTTAGGGGTCATTTGACCTTTTAAAGACATTTAAGTGATTTTCTAGCCATTTAATGACCGTAATTCAAATTTGAACTACATCTACATGCAACGGCTAACCGTAACGGTTTGAAAAATCATATTTTTGTACTTGTGTGCGAGTTAATTCCATGTACAGTAAATTAGAAGGAATTTTCAAACATATTGGTCTCACGGCATGGACACATGCATGGAGTGCCATGGCATTTTAATTCCAAAAAATGTAAAAAAATTCAGAAACACATGAAACCTTGCTTGATGTAATGTCATGCCACCAAGATGATGTGGTAAAAAAATTGGCCTGTTTGACGAAAGTTTGGACACACACCCCTCACAAACCGGAGCAACTCACTAGAAGGCTCGTGGTTCCGAGAGGGAACAATGCATGTTTGATGACGAACGGGAGATAGCTTCCTCTTACGGCCTTCAAATTTTTTTCTTCGTTTAATGTGCACTAATACAACTGTCATGTGAAAATTTGGAAAATTTCAGGGGTCATTTGACCTTTTAAAGACATATAAGTGATTTTCTTGCCATTTAATGACCATAATTCAAATTTGAACTACATCTACATGAAACGGCTAACCATAACGGTTTGAAAAATCATATTTGTGTACTTGTGTGCGAGTTAATTCCATGTGCAGTAAATTGGAATGAATTTTCAAACATATTGGTCTCACGGCATGGACACATGCATGGAGTGCCATGGCATTTTAATTCCAAAAAATTTAAAAATGATCAGAAAAACATGAAACCTTGCTTGATGTAATGTCATGCCACCAAGATGATGTGGTAAAAAAATTGGCCTGTTTGACGAAATTTGGACACACACCCCTCACAAACTGGAGCAACTCACTAGAAGACTCGTGGTTCCGAGAGGGAACAATGCATGTTTGATGAAGAACGGGAGATAGCTTCAACTTACGGCCTTCAAATTTTTTTCTACGTTTAACATGCACTAATACAACTGTCATGTGAAAATTTGGAAAATTTCAGGGGTCATTTGACCCTTAAAAGACATTTAAGTGATTTTCTAGCCATTTAATGACCGTAATTCAAATTTGAACTACATCTACATGTAACGGCTAACCATAAAGGTTTGAAAAATAATATTTGTGTACTTGTGTGTTAGGTAATTCCATAAGAAGTAAATTAGAAGGAGTTTTTAAACATATTGGTCTCACGGCATGGACACATGCATGGAGTGCCATGGCATTTTAATTTCAAAAAATTAAAAAATGATCAGAAAAACATGAAACCTTGCTTGATGTAATGTCATGCCACCAAGATGATGTGGTAAAAATTTTTCAGGGATCATTTGACCTTTGAAAGACATTTAAGTGATTTTCTAGCCATTTAATGACCGTAATTCAAATTTGAACTACATTTACATGTAACGACTAATCATAACGGTTTGAAAAATCATATTTGTGTACTTGTGTGTGAGTTAATTCCATGTGCAGTAAATTAGAAGGAATTTTCAAACATATTGGTCTCACGACATGGACACATGCATGGAGTGCCTGGCATTTTAATTCCGAAAAAATTAAAAATGATCAGAAAAACATGAAACCTTGTTTGATGTAATGTCATGCCACCAAGATGATGTGGTAAAAAAATTGGCCTGTTTGACGAAAGTTTGGACACACACCCCTCACAAACCGGAGCAACTCACTAGAAGGCTCGTGGTTCCGAGAGGGAACAATGCATGTTTGATGACGAACGGGAGATAGCTTCCTCTTACGGCATTCAATTTTTTTTCTATGTTTAACATGCACTAATACAACTGTCATGTGAAAATTTGGAAAATTTCAGGGTTCATTTGACCTTTTAAAGACATTTAAATGATTTTCTAGCCATTTAATGACCGTAATTCAAATTTGAACTACATGTACATGCAACGGCTAACCATAACGGTTTGAAAAATCATATTTGTGTACTTGTGTGCGAGTTAATTCAATAAGAAGTAAATTAGAAGGAATTTTAAAACATATTGGTCTCACGGCTTGGACACATGCATGGAGTGCCATGGCATTTCAATTTCAAAAAATTAAAAAATGATCAGAAAACATGAAACCTTCCTTGATGTAATGTCATGCCACCAAGATGATGTGGTAAAAAAATTGGCCTGTTTGATGAAAGTTTGGACACACACCCCTGACAAACCGGAGCAACTCACTAGAAGGCTCGTGGTTCCGAGAGGGAACAATGCTTGTTTGATGACGAATGGGAGATAGCTTCCTCTTACGCCCTTCAATTTTTTTTCTACGTTTAACATGCACTAATACAACTGTGATGTGAAAATTTGGAAAATTTCAGGGGTCATTTGACCTTTTAAGGACATTTAAGTGATTTTCTAGCCATTTAATGATCGTAATTCAAATTTGAACTACATCTATATGCAACGGCTAACCATAACTGTTTGAAAAATCATATTTGTGTACTTGTGTGCGAGTTAATTCCATGTGCAGTAAATTAGAAGGAATTTTCAAACATATTGGTCTCACGGCATTGACACATGCATGGAGTGCCATGGCATTATCATTCCAAAAAGTTAAAAAAAGATCAGAAACACATGAAACCTTGCTTGATGTAATGTCATGCCACCAAGATGATGTGGTAAAAAAATTGGCCTGTTTGACGAAAGTTTGGACACACACCCCTCACAAACCGGAGCAACTCACTAGAAGGCTCGTGGTTCCGAGAGGGAACAATGCAAGTTTGGTGACGAACGAGAGATAGCTTCCTCTTACGGCCTTCAAATTTTTTTCTACGTTTAACGTGCACTAATACAACTGTCATGTGAAAATTTGGAAAATTTCAGGGGTCATTTGACCTTTTAAAGACATTTAAGTGATTTTCTAGCCATTTAATGACCGTAATTCAAATTTGAACTACATGTACATGTAACAGCTAACCATAACGGTTTGAAAAATCATATTTGTGTACTTGTGTGTGAGTTAATTCCATGTGCAGTAAATTAGAAGGAAATTTCAAACATATTGGTCTCAAGGCATGGACACATGCATGGAGTGCCATGGCATTTTAATTCTGAAAAATTAAAAAATGATCAGAAAAACATGAAACCTTGCTTGATGTAATGTCATGCCACCAAGATGGTGTGGTAAAAAATTGGCCTGTTTGATGAAAGTTTGGACACACACCCCTCACAAACCGGAGCAACTCACTAGAAGGCTCGTGGTTCCGAGATGGAACAATGCATGTTTGATGACAAACGGGAGATAGCTTCCTCTTACGGCCTTCAAATTTTGTTCTATGTTTAACATGCACTAATACAACTGTCATGTGAAAATTTGGAAAATTTCAGGGGTTATTTGACCTTTTAAGGACATTTAAGTGATTTTCTAGCCATTTAATGACCGTAATTCAAATTTGAACTACATGTACATGCAATGGCTAACCATACCAGTTTGAAAAATCATATTTGTGTACTTGTGTGCGAGTTAATTCCATGTGCAGTAAATTAGAAGGAGTTTTCAAACATATTGGTCTCACGGCATGGACACATGCATGGAGTGCCATGGCATTTTAATTCCAAAAAATGAAAAAATGATCAGAAACACATGAAACCTTGCTTGATGTAATGTCATGCCACCAAGATGATGTGGTAAAAAAATTGGCCTGTTTGACGAAAGTTTGGACACACACCCCTCACAAACCGAAGCAACTCACTAGAAGGCTCGTGGTTCCGAGATGGAACAATGCTTGTTTGATGACGAACGGGAGATAGCTTCCTCTTACATCCTTCAACTTTTTTTCTACGTTTAACATGCACTAATACAACTGTCATGTGAAAATTTGGAAAATTTCAGGGGTCATTTGACCTTTTAAGGACATTTAAGTGATTTTCTAGCCATTTAATGATCGTAATTCAAATTTGAACTACATCTACATGCAACGGCTAACCATAACTGTTTGAAAAATCATATTTGTTTACTTGTGTGCGAGTTAATTCCATGTGCAGTAAATTAGAAGGAATTTTCAAACATATTGGTCTCACGGCATGGACACATGCATGGTGTGCCATGGCATTATCATTCCAAAAAATTAAAAAAATATCAGAAACACATGAAACCTTGCTTGATGTAATGTCATGCCACCAAGATGATGTGGTAAAAAAATTGGCCTGTTTGACGAAAGTTTGGACACACACCCCTCACAAACCGGAGCAACTCACTAGAAGGCTCGTGGTTCCGAGAGGGAAAAATGCATGTTTGATGACGAACGGGACATAGCTTCCTCTTACGGCCTTCAAATTTTTTTCTACATTTAACATGCACTAATACAACTGTCATGTGAAAATTTGGAAAATTTCAGGGGTCATTTGACCTTTAAAAGACATTTAAGTGATTTTCTAGCCATTTGATGACCGTAATTCAAATTTGAACTACATCTACTTGTAACGGCTAACCATAAAGGTTTGAAAAATCATATTTGTGTACTTGTGTGTGAGTTAATTCCATAAGAAGTAAATTCGAAGGATTTTTAAAACATATTGGTCTCACGGCATTGACACATGCATGGAGTGCCATGGCATTTTAATTTCAAGAAATTAAAAAATGATCAGAAAAACATGAAACCTTGCTTGATGTAATGTCATGCCACCAAGATGATGTGGTAAAAAAATTGGCCTATTTGACGAAAGTTTGGACACACACCCCTCACAAACCGGAGCAACTCACTAGAAGGCTCGTGGTTCCGAGATGGAACAATGCATGTTTGATGACGAACGGGAGATAGCTTCCTCTTACGGCCTTCAAATTTTTTTCTACGTTTAACAAGCACTAATACAACTGTCATGTGAAAATTTGGAAAATTTCAGGGGCCATTTGACCTTTTAAGGACATTTAAGTGATTTTCTAGCCATTTAATGATCGGAATTCAAATTTGAACAACATCTACATGCAACGGCTAACCATAACTGTTTGAAAAATCATATTTGTGTACTTGTGTGCGAGTTAATTCCATGTGCAGTAAATTAGAAGGAATTTTCAAACCTATTGGTCTCAAGGCATGGACACATGCATGGAGTGCCATGGCATTTTAATTCCAAAAAATTAAAAAAAGATCAGAAACACATGAAACCTTGCTTGATGTAATGTCATGCCACCAAGATGATGTGGTAAAAAAATTGGCCTGTTTGGCGAAAGTTTGGACACACACCCCTCACAAACCGGAGCAACTCACTAGAAGGCTCGTGGTTCCGAGAGGGAACAATGCATGTTTGATGAGGAACGGGAGATAGCTTCCTCTTACGGCCTTCAAATTTTTTTCTACGTTTAACGTCCACTAATAAAACTCTAATGTGAAAATTTGGAAAATTTCAGGGGTCATTTAACCTTTCAAAGACATTTAAGTGATTTTCTAGCCATTTAATGACCGTAATTCAAATTTGAACTACATCTACATGCAATGGCTAACCATACCAGTTTGAAAAATCATACTTGTGTACTTGTGTGCGAGTTAATTCCATGTGCAGTAAATTAGAAGGAATTTTCAAACATATTGGTCTCACGGCATGGACACATGCATGGAGTGCCATGGCATTTTAATTCCAAAAAATGAAAAAATGATCAGAAACACATGAAACCTTGCTTGATGTAATGTCATGCCACCAAGATGGTGTGGTAAAAAAATTGGCCTGTTTGACGAAAGTTTGGACACACACCCCTCACAAACCGAAGCAACTCACTAGAAGGCTCGTGGTTCCGAGAGGGAACAATGCATGTTTGATGACGAACGGGAGATAGCTTCCTCTTACGGCCTTCAAATTTTTTTCTACGTTTAACGTGCACTAATACAACTGTCATGTGAAAATTTGGAAAATTTCAAGGGTCATTTGACGTTTTAAAGACATTTAAGTGATTTTGTAGCCATTTAATGACCGTAATTCAAATTTGAACTACATTTACATGTAACGACTAACCATAACGGATTGAAAAATCATATTTGTGTACTTGTGTGTGAGTTAATTCCATGTGCAGTAAATTAGAAGGAATTTTCAAACATATTGGTCTCACGACATGGACACATGCATGGAGTGCCTGGCATTTTAATTCCGAAAAATTAAAAAATGATCAGAAAAACATGAAACCTTGCTTGATGTTATGTCTTGCCACCAAGATGATGTGGGAAAAAAATTGGTCTGTTTGACGAAAGTTTGGACACACACCCCTCACAAACCGGAGCAACTCACTAGAAGGCTCGTGGTTCCGAGAGGGAACAATGCATGTTTGATGACGAACGGGAGATAGCTTCCTCTTACGGCCTTCAAATTTTTTTCTACGATTAACGTGCACTAAAACAACTGTCATGTGAAAATTTGGAAAATTTCAGGGGTCATTTGACCTTTTAAAGACATTTAAGTGATTTTCTAGCCATTTAATGACCGTAATTCAAATTTGAACTACATGTACATGTAACAGCTAACCATAACGGTTTGAAAAATCATATTTGTGTACTTGTGTGTGAGTTAATTCCATAAGAAGTAAATTCGAAGGAGTTTTAAAACATATTGGTCTCACGGCATGGACACATGCATGGAGTGCCATGGCATTTTAATTTCAAAAAATTAAAAAATGATCAGAAAAACATGAAACCTTGCTTGATGTAATGTCATGCCACCAAGATGATGTGGTAAAAAAATTGGCCTATTTGACGAAAGTTTGGACACACACCCCTCACAAACCGGAGCAACTCACTAGAAGGCTCGTGGTTCCGAGATGGAACAACGCATGTTTGATGACGAACGGGAGATAGCTTCCTCTTACGGCCTTCAAATTTTTTTCTACGTTTAACATGCACTAATACAACTGTCATGTGAAAATTTGGAAAATTTCAGGGGTCATTTGACCTTTTGAGGACATTTAAGTGATTTTCTAGCCATTTAATGATCGTAATTCAAATTTGAACTACATCTACATGCAACGGCTAACCATTACTGTTTGAAAAATCATATTTGTGTACTTGTGTGCGAGTTAATTCCATGTGCAGTAAACTAGAAGGAATTTTCAAACATATTGGTCTCAAGGCATGGACACATGCATGGAGTGCCATGGCATTTTAATTCCAAAAAATTAAAAAAAGATCAGAAACACATGAAACCTTGCTTGATGTAATGTCATGCCACCAAGATGATGTGGTAAAAAAATTGGCCTGTTCGGCGAAAGTTTGGACACACACCCCTCACAAACCGGAGCAACTCACTAGAAGGCTCGTGGTTCCGAGAGGGAACAATGCATGTTTGATGAGGAACGGGAGATAGCTTCCTCTTACGGCCTTCAAATTTTTTTCTACGTTTAACGTCCACTAATAAAACTCTAATGTGAAAATTTGGAAAATTTCAGGGGTCATTTAACCTTTCAAAGACATTTAAGTGATTTTCTAGCCATTTAATGACCGTAATTCAAATTTGAACTACATCTACATGCAATGGCTAACCATACCAGTTTGAAAAATCATATTTCTGTACTTGTGTGCGAGTTAATTCCATGTGCAGTAAATTAGAAGGAATTTTCAAACATATTGGTCTCACGGCATGGACACATGCATGGAGTGCCATGGCATTTTAATTCCAAAAAATGAAAAAATGATCAGAAACACATGAAACCATGCTTGATGTAATGTCATGCCACCAAGATGATGTGGTAAAAAAAATTGGCCTGTTTGACGAAAGTTTGGACACACACCCCTCACAAACCGAAGCAACTCACTAGAAGGCTCGTGGTTCCGAGATGGAACAATGCTTGTTTGATGACGAACGGGAGATAGCTTCCTCTTACATCCTTCAACTTTTTTTCTACGTTTAACATGCACTAATACAACTGTCATGTGAAAATTTGGAAAATTTCAGGGGTCATTTGACCTTTTAAGGACATTTAAGTGATTTTCTAGCCATTTAATGATCGTAATTCAGTTTTGAACTACATCTACATGCAACGGCTAACCATAACTGTTTGAAAAATCATATTTGTGTACTTGTGTGCGAGTTAATTCCATGTGCAGTAAATTAGAAGGAATTTTCAAACATATTGGTCTCACGGCATGGACACATGCATGGTGTGCCATGGCATTATCATTCCAAAAAATTAAAAAAATATCAGAAACACATGAAACCTTGCTTGATGTAATGTCATGCCACCAAGATGATGTGGTAAAAAAAATTGGCCTGTTTGACGAAAGTTTGGACACACACCCCTCACAAACCGGAGCAACTCACTAGAAGGCTCGTGGTTCCGAGAGGGAAAAATGCATGTTTGATGACGAACGGGAGATAGCTTCCTCTTACGGCCTTCAAATTTTTTTCTACATTTAACATGCACTAATACAACTGTCATGTGAAAATTTGGAAAATTTCAGGGGTCATTTGACCTTTAAAAGACATTTAAGTGATTTTCTAGCCATTTGATGACCGTAATTCAAATTTGAACTACATCTACTTGTAACGGCTAACCATAAAGGTTTGAAAAATCATATTTGTGTACTTGTGTGTGAGTTAATTCCATAAGAAGTAAATTCGAAGGATTTTTAAAACATATTGGTCTCACGGCATGGACACATGCATGGAGTGCCATGGCATTTTAATTTCAAGAAATTAAAAAATGATCAGAAAAACATGAAACCTTGCTTGATATAATGTCATGCCACGAAGATGATGTGGTAAAAAAATTGGCCTATTTGACGAAAGTTTGGACACACACCCCTCACAAACCGGAGCAACTCACTAGAAGGCTCGTGGTTCCGAGATGGAACAATGCATGTTTGATGACGAACGGGAGATAGCTTCCTCTTACGGCCTTCAAATTTTTTTCTACGTTTAACAAGCACTAATACAACTGTCATGTGAAATTTTGGAAAATTTCAGGGGTCATTTGACCTTTTAAGGACATTTAAGTGATTTTCTAGCCATTTAATGATCGTAATTCAAATTTGAACAACATCTACATGCAACGGCTAACCATAACTGTTTGAAAAATCATATTTGTGTACTTGTGTGCGAGTTAATTCCATGTGCAGTAAATTAGAAGGAATTTTCAAACATATTGGTCTCAAGGCATGGACACATGCATGGAGTGCCATGGCATTTTAATTCCAAAAAATTAAAAAAAGATCAGAAACACATGAAACCTTGCTTGATGTAATGTCATGCCACCAAGATGATGTGGTAAAAAAATTGGCCTGTTTGGCGAAAGTTTGGACACACACCCCTCACAAACCGGAGCAACTCACTAGAAGGCTCGTGGTTCCGAGAGGGATCAATGCATGTTTGATGAGGAACGGGAGATAGCTTCCTCTTACGGCCTTCAAATTTTTTTCTACGTTTAACGTCCACTAATAAAACTCTAATGTGAAAATTTGGAAAATTTCAGGGGTCATTTAACCTTTCAAAGACATTTAAGTGATTTTCTAGCCATTTAATGACCGTAATTCAAATTTGAACTACATCTACATGCAATGGCTAACCATACCAGTTTGAAAAATCATATTTGTGTACTTGTGTGCGAGTTAATTCCATGTGCAGTAAATTAGAAGGAATTTTCAAACATATTGGTCTCACGGCATGGACACATGCATGGAGTGCCATGGCATTTTAATTCCAAAAAATGAAAAAATGATCAGAAACACATGAAACCTTGCTTGATGTAATGTCATGCCACCAAGATGATGTGGTAAAAAAATTGGCCTGTTTGACGAAAGTTTGGACACACACCCCTCACAAACCGAAGCAACTCACTAGAAGGCTCGTGGTTCCGAGAGGGAACAATGCATGTTTGATGACGAACGGGAGATAGCTTCCTCTTACGGCCTTCAAATTTTTTTTTACGTTTAACGTGCACTAATACAACTGTCTTGTGAAAATTTGGAAAATTTCAAGGGTCATTTGACGTTTTAAAGACATTTAAGTGATTTTCTAGCCATTTAATGACCGTAATTCAAATTTGAACTACATTTACATGTAACGACTAATCATAACGGTTTGAAAAATCATATTTGTGTACTTGTGTGTGAGTTAATTCCATGTGCAGTAAATTAGAAGGAATTTTCAAACATATTGGTCTCACGACATGGACACATGCATGGAGCGCCTGGCATTTTAATTCCGAAAAATTAAAAAATGATCAGAAAAACATGAAACCTTGCTTGATGTTATGTCTTGCCACCAAGATGATGTGGGAAAAAAATTGGTCTGTTTGACGAAAGTTTGGACACACACCCCTCACAAACCGGAGCAACTCACTAGAAGGCTCGTGGTTCCGAGAGGGAACAATGCATGTTTGATGACGAACGGGAGATAGCTTCCTCTTACGGCCTTCAAATTTTTTTTCTACGTTTAACATGCACTAATACAACTGTCATGTGAAAATTTGGAAAATTTCAGTGGTTATTTGACCTTTAAAAGACATTTAATTGATTTTCTAGCCATTTGATGACCGTAATTCAAATTTGAACTACATCTACATGTAACGGCTAACCATAAAGGTTTGAAAAATCATATTTGTGTACTTGTGTGTGAGTTAATTCCATAAGAAGTAAATTCGAAGGAGTTTTAAAACATATTGGTCTCACGACATGGACACATGCATGGAGTGCCATGGCATTTTAATTTCAAAAAATTAAAAAATGATCAGAAAAACATGAAACCTTGCTTGATGTAATGTCATGCCACCAAGATGATGTGGTAAAAAAATTGGCCTATTTGACGAAAGTTTGGACACACACCCCTCACAAACCGGAGCAACTCACTAGAAGGCTCGTGGTTCCGAGATGGAACAATGCATGTTTGATGACGAACGGGAGATAGCTTCCTCTTACGGCCTTCAAATTTTTTTCTACGTTTAACATGCACTAATACAACTGTCATGTGAAAATTTGGAAAATTTCAGGGGTCATTTGACCTTTTAAGGACATTTAAGTGATTTTCTAGCCATTTAATGATCGTAATTCAAATTTGAACTACATCTACGTGCAACGGCTAACCATAACTGTTTGAAAAATCATATTTGTGTACTTGTGTGCGAGTTAATTCCATGTGCAGTAAATTAGAAGGAATTTTCAAACATATTGGTCTCAAGGCATGGACACATGCATCTAGTGCCATGGCATTTTAATTCCAAAAAATTAAAAAAAGATCAGAAACACATGAAACCTTGCTTGATGTAATGTCATGCCACCAAGATGATGTGGTAAAAAAATTGGCCTGTTTGACGAAAGTTTGGACACACACCCCTCACAAACCGGAGCAACTCACTAGAAGGCTCGTGGTTCCGAGAGGGAACAATGCATGTTTGATGAGGAACGGGAGATAGCTTCCTCTTACGGCCTTCAAATTTTTTTCAACGTTTAACGTCCACTAATAAAACTCTCATGTGAAAATTTGGAAAATTTCAGGGGTCATTTAACCTTTCAAAGACATTTAAGTGATTTTCTAGCCATTTAATGACCGTAATTCAAATTTGAACTACATCTACATGCAATGGCTAACTATACCAGTTTGAAAAATCATATTTGTGTACTTGTGTGCGAGTTAATTCCATGTGCAGTAAATTAGAAGGAATTTTCAAACATATTGGTCTCACGGCATGGACACATGCATGGAGTGCCATGGCATTTTAATTCCAAAAAATGAAAAAATGATCAGAAACACATGAAACCTTGCTTGATGTAATGTCATGCCACCAAGATGATGTGGTAAAAAAATTGGCCTGTTTGACGGAAGTTTGGACACACACCCCTCACAAACCGAAGCAACTCACTAGAAGGCTCGTGGTTCCGAGAGGGAACAATGCATGTTTGATGACGAACGGGAGATAGCTTCCTCTTACGGCCTTCAAATTTTTTTTCTACGTTTAACATGCACTAATACAACTGTCATGTGAAAGTTTGGAAAATTTCAAGGGTCATTTGACCTTTTAAAGACATTTAAGTGATTTTCTAGCCATTTAATGACCGTAATTCAAATTTGAACTACATTTACATGTAACGGCTAACCATAACGGTTTGAAAAATCATATTTGTGTACTTGTGTGTGAGTTAATTCCATGTGCAGTAAATTAGAAGGAATTTTCAAACATATTGGTCTCACGACATGGACACATGCATGGAGTGCCATGGCATTTTACTTCTGAAAAATTAAAAAATGATCAGAAAAACATGAAACCTTGCTTGATGTTATGTCTTGCCACCAAGATGATGTGGTAAAAAAATTGGCCTGTTTGACGAAAGTTTGGACACACACCCCTCACAAACCGGAGCAACTCACTAGAAGGTTCGTGGTTCCGAGAGGGAACAATGCATGTTTGATGACGAACGGGAGATAGCTTCCTCTTACGGCCTTTAAATTTTTTTCTACGTTTAACATGCACTAATACAACTGTCATGTGAAAATTTGGAAAATTTCAGTGGTCATTTGACCTTTAAAAGACATTTAATTGATTTTCCAGCCATTTGATGACCGTAATTCAAATTTGAACTACATCTACATGTAACGGCTAACCATAAAGTTTGAAAAATCATATTTGTGTACTTGTGTGTGAGTTAATTCCATAAGAAGTAAATTCGAAGGAGTTTTAAAACATATTGGTCTCACGGCATGGACACATGCATGGAGTGCCATGGCATTTTAATTTCAAAAAATTAAAAAATGATCAGAAAAACATGAAACCTTGCTTGATGTAATGTCGTGCCACCAAGATGATGTGGTAAAAAATTTGGCCTATTTGACGAAAGTTTGGACACACACCCCTCACAAACCGGAGGAACTCACTAGAAGGCTCTTGGTTCCGAGAGGGAACAATGCATGTTTGATGACGAATGGGAGATAGCTTCCTCTTACGCCTTCAAATTTTTTTCTACGTTTAACATGCACTAATACAACTGTCATGTGAAAATTTGGAAAATTTCAGGGGTCATTTGACCTTTTAAGGACATTTAAGTGATTTTCTAGCCATTTAATGATCGTAATTCAAATTTGAACTACATCTACATGCAACGGCTAACCATAACTGTTTGAAAAATCATATTTGTGTACTTGTGTGCGAGTTAATTCCATGTGCAGTAAATTAGAAGGAATTTTCAAACATATTGGTCTCAAGGCATGGACACATGCATGGAGTGCCATGGCATTTTAATTCCAAAAAATTAAAAAAAGATCAGAAACACATGAAACCTTGCTTGATGTAATGTCATGCCACCAAGATGATGTGGTAAAAAAATTGGCCTGTTTGACGAAAGTTTGGACACACACCCCTCACAAACCGGAGCAACTCACTAGAAGGCTCGTGGTTCCGAGAGGGAACAATGCATGTTTGATGAGGAACGGGAGATAGCTTCCTCTCACGGCCTTCAAATTTTTTTCTACGTTTAATGTCCACTAAAACAACTGTCATGTGAAAATTTGGAAAATTTCAGGGGTCATTTAACCTTTTAAAGACATTTAAGTGTTTTTCTAGCCATTGAATGACCGTAATTCAAATTTGAACTACATCTACAAGCAACGGCTAACCATACCAGTTTGAAAAATCATATTTGTGTACTTGTGTGCGAGTTAATTCCATGTGCAGTAAATTAAAAGGAATTTTCAAACATATTGGTCTCACGGCATGGACACATGCATGGAGTGCCATGGCATTTTAATTCCAAAAAATGAAAAAATGATCAGAAACACATGAAACCTTGCTTGATGTAATGTCATGCCACCAAGATGTTGTGGTAAAAAAATTGGCCTGTTTGACGAAAGTTTGGACACACACCCCTCACAAACCGAAGCAACTCACTAGAAGGCTCGTGGTTCCGAGAGGGAACAATGCATGTTTGATGACGAACGGGAGATAGCTTCCTCTTACGGCCTTCAAATTTTTTTCTACGTTTAACGTGCATTAATACAATTGTCATGTGAAAATTTGGAAAATTTCAAGGGTCATTTGACCTTTTAAAGACATTTAAGTGATTTTCTAGCCATTTAATGACCGTAATTCAAATTTGAACTACATGTACATGTAACGGCTAACCATAACGGTTTGAAAAATCATATTTGTGTACTTGTGCGTGAGTTAATTCCATGTGCAGTAAATTAGAAGGAATTTTCAAACATATTGGTCTCACGACATGGACACATGCATGGAGTGCCATGGCATTTTAATTCCGAAAAATTAAAAAATGATCAGAAAAACTCAAAACCTTGCTTGATGTAATGTCTTGCCACCAAGATGATGTGGTAAAAAAATTGGCCTGTTTGACAAAAGTTTGGACACACACCCCTCACAAACCGGAGCAACTCACTAGAAGGCTCGTGGTTCCGAGAGGGAACAATGCATGTTTGATGACGAACGGGAGATAGCTTCCTCTTACGGCCTTTAAATTTTTTTCTACATTTAACATGCACTAATACAACTGTCATGTGAAAATTTGGAAAATTTCAGGGGTCATTTGACCTTTAAAAGACATTTAAGTGATTTTCTAGCCATTTGATGACCGTAATTCAAATTTGAACTACATCTACATGTAACGGCTAACCATAAAGGTTTGAAAAATCATATTTGTGTACTTGTGTGTGAGTTAATTCCATAAGAAGTAAATTCGAAGGAGTTTTAAAACATATTGGTCTCACGGCATGGACACATGCATGGAGTGCCATGGCATTTTAATTTCAAAAAATTAAAAAATGATCAGAAAAACATGAAACCTTGCTTGATGTAATGTCATGCCACCAAGATGATGTGGTAAAAAAATTGGCCTATTTGACGAAAGTTTGGACACACACCCCTCACAAACCGGAGCAACTCACTAGAAGGCTCGTGGTTCCGAGAGGGAACAATGCATGTTTGATGACCAACGGGAGATAGCTTCCTCTTACGGCCTTCAAATTTTTTTCTACGTTTAACATGCACTAATACAACTGTCATGTGAAAATTTGGAAAATTTCAGGGATCATTTGACCTTTGAAAGACATTGAAGTGATTTTCTAGCCATTTAATGACCGTAATTCAAATTTGTACTACATCTACATGTAACGGCTAACCATAACGGTTTGAAAAATCATATTTGTGTACTTGTGTGCGAGTTAATTTCATGTGCAGTAAATTAGAAGGAATTTTCAAACATATTGGTCTCACGGCATGGACATATGCATGGAGTGCCATGGCATTTTAATTCCAAAAAATAAAAAAATGATCAAAAAAACATGAAACCTTGCTTGATGTAATGTCATGCCACCAAGATGATGTGTTAAAAAAATTGGCCTGTTTGACGAAAGTTTAGACAGACACTCCTCACAAACCGGAGCAACTCACTAGAAGGCTCGTGGTTCCGAGAGGGAACAATGCATGTTTGATGACGAACGGGAGATAGCTTCCTCTTACGGCCTTCAAATTTTTTTCTACGATTAACGTGCACTAATACAACTGTCATGTGAAAATTTGGAAAATTTCAGGGGTCATTTGACCTTTTAAGGACATCTAAGTGATTTTCAACCCATTTAATGACCGTAATTCAAATTTGAACTACATCTACATGCAACGGCTAACCATAACAGTTTGAAAAATCATATTTGTGTACTTGTGTGCGAGTTAATTCCATGTGCAGTAAATTAGAAGGAATTTTCAAACATATTGGTCTCACGGCATGGACACATGCATGGAGTGCCATGGCATTTTAATTCCAAAAAATGAAAAAATGATCAGAAAAACATGAAACCTTGCTTGATGTTATGTCTTGCCACCAAGATGATGTGGGAAAAAAATTGGTCTGTTTGACGAAAGTTTGGACACACACCCCTCACAAACCGGAGCAACTCACTAGAAGGCTCGTGGTTCCGAGAGGGAACAATGCATGTTTGATGACGAACGGGAGATCGCTTCCTCTTACGGCCTTCAAATTTTTTTCTACGTTTAACGTCCACTAATAAAACTCTCATGTGAAAATTTGGAAAATTTCAGGGGTCATTTAACCTTTCAAAGACATTTAAGTGATTTTCTAGCCATTTAATGACCGTAATTCAAATTTGAACTACATCTACATGCAATGGCTAACCATACCAGTTTGAAAAATCATATTTGTGTACTTGTGTGCGAGTTAATTCCATGTGCAGTAAATTAGAAGGAATTTTCAAACATATTGGTCTCACGGCATGGACACATGCATGGAGTGCCATGGCATTTTAATTCCAAAAAATGATCAGAAACACATGAAACCTTGCTTGATGTAATGTCATGCCACCAAGATGATGTGGTAAAAAAATTGGCCTGTTTGACGGAAGTTTGGACACACACCCCTCACAAACCGAAGCAACTCACTAGAAGGCTCGTGGTTCCGAGAGGGAACAATGCATGTTTGATGACGAACGGGAGATAGCTTCCTCTTACGGCCTTCAAATTTTTTTTCTACGTTTAACGTGCACTAATACAACTGTCATGTGAAAGTTTGGAAAATTTCAAGGGTCATTTGACCTTTTAAAGACATTTAAGTGATTTTCTAGCCATTTAATGACCGTAATTCAAATTTGAACTACATTTACATGTAACGGCTAACCATAACGGTTTGAAAAATCATATTTGTGTACTTGTGTGTGAGTTAATTCCATGTGCAGTAAATTAGAAGGAATTTTCAAACATATTGGTCTCACGACATGGACACATGCATGGAGTGCCATGGCATTTTACTTCTGAAAAATTAAAAAATGATCAGAAAAACATGAAACCTTGCTTGATGTTATGTCTTGCCACCAAGATGATGTGGTAAAAAAATTGGCCTGTTTGACGAAAGTTTGGACACACACCCCTCACAAACCGGAGCAACTCACTAGAAGGCTCGTGGTTCCGAGAGGGAACAATGCATGTTTGATGACGAACGGGAGAGAGCTTCCTCTTACGGCCTTTAAATTTTTTTCAACGTTTAACATGCACTAATACAACTGTCATGTGAAAATTTGGAAAATTTCAGTGGTCATTTGACCTTTAAAAGACATTTAATTGATTTTCTAGCCATTTGATGACCGTAATTCAAATTTGAACTACATCTACATGTAACGGCTAACCATAAAGTTTGAAAAATCATATTTGTGTACTTGTGTGTGAGTTAATTCCATAAGAAGTAAATTCGAAGGAGTTTTAAAACATATTGGTCTCACGGCATGGACACATGCATGCAGTGCCATGGCATTTTAATTTCAAAAAATTAAAAAATGATCAGAAAAACATGAAACCTTGCTTGATGTAATGTCGTGCCACCAAGATGATGTGGTAAAAAAATTGGCCTATTTGACGAAAGTTTGGACACACACCCCTCACAAACCGGAGGAACTCACTAGAAGGCTCTTGGTTCCGAGAGGGAACAATGCATGTTTGATGACGAATGGGAGATAGCTTCCTCTTACGCCTTCAAATTTTTTTCTACGTTTAACATGCACTAATACAACTGTCATGTGAAAATTTGGAAAATTTCAGGGGTCATTTGACCTTTTAAGGACATTTAAGTGATTTTCTAGCCATTTAATGATCGTAATTCAAATTTGAACTACATCTACATGCAACGGCTAACCATAACTGTTTGAAAAATCATATTTGTGTACTTGTGTGCGAGTTAATTCCATGTGCAGTAAATTAGAAGGAATTTTCAAACATATTGGTCTCAAGGCATGGACACATGCATGGAGTGCCATGGCATTTTAATTCCAAAAAATTAAAAAAAGATCAGAAACACATGAAACCTTGCTTGATGTAATGTCATGCCACCAAGATGATGTGGTAAAAAAATTGGCCTGTTTGACGAAAGTTTGGACACACACCCCTCACAAACCGGTGCAACTCACTAGAAGGCTCGTGGTTCCGAGAGGGAACAATGCATGTTTGATGAGGAACGGGAGATAGCTTCCTCTCACGGCCTTCAAATTTTTTTCTACGTTTAATGTCCACTAAAACAACTGTCATGTGAAAATTTGGAAAATTTCAGGGGTCATTTAACCTTTTAAAGACATTTAAGTGATTTTCTAGCCATTGAATGACCGTAATTCAAATTTGAACTACATCTACAAGCAACGGCTAACCATACCAGTTTGAAAAATCATATTTGTGTACTTGTGTGCGAGTTAATTCCATGTGCAGTAAATTAGAAGGAATTTTCAAACATATTGGTCTCACGGCATGGACACATGCGTGGAGTGCCATGGCATTTTAATTCCAAAAAATGAAAAAATGATCAGAAAAACATGAAACCTTGCTTGATGTTATGTCTTGCCACCAAGATGATGTGGGAAAAAAATTGGTCTGTTTGACGAAAGTTTGGACACACACCCCTCACAAACCGGAGCAACTCACTAGAAGGCTCGTGGTTCCGAGAGGGAACAATGCATGTTTGATGACGAACGGGAGATCGCTTCCTCTTACGGCCTTTAAATTTTTTTCTACGTTTAACATGCACTAATACAACTGTCATGTGAAAATTTGGAAAATTTCAGTGGTTATTTGACCTTTAAAAGACATTTAATTGATTTTCTAGCCATTTGATGACCGTAATTCAAATTTGAACTACATCTACATGTAACGGCTAACCATAAAGGTTTGAAAAATCATATTTGTGTACTTGTGTGTGAGTTAATTCCATAAGAAGTAAATTCGAAGGAGTTTTAAAACATATTGGTCTCACGGCATGGACACATGCATGGAGTGCCATGGCATTTTAATTTCAAAAAATTAAAAAATGATCAGAAAAACATGAAACCTTGCTTGATGTAATGTCATGCCACCAAGATGATGTGGTAAAAAAATTGGCCTATTTGACGAAAGTTTGGACACACACCCCTCACAAACCGGAGCAACTCACTAGAAGGCTCGTGGTTCCGAGATGGAACAATGCATGTTTGATGACGAACGGGAGATAGCTTCCTCTTACGGCCTTCAAATTTTTTTCTACGTTTAACATGCACTAATACAACTGTCATGTGAAAATTTGGAAAATTTCAGGGGTCATTTGACCTTTTGAGGACATTTAAGTGATTTTCTAGCCATTTAATGATCGTAATTCAAATTTGAACTACATCTACATGCAACGGCTAACCATAACTGTTTGAAAAATCATATTTGTGTACTTGTGTGCGAGTTAATTCCATGTGCAGTAAATTAGAAGGAATTTTCAAACATATTGGTCTCAAGGCATGGACACATGCATGGAGTGCCATGGCATTTTAATTCCAAAAAATTAAAAAAAGATCAGAAACACATGAAACATTGCTTGATGTAATGTCATGCCACCAAGATGATGTGGTAAAAAAATTGGCCTGTTTGGCGAAAGTTTGGACACACACCCCTCACAAACCGGAGCAACTCACTAGAAGGCTCGTGGTTCCGAGAGGGAACAATGCATGTTTGATGAGGAACGGGAGATAGCTTCCTCTTACGGCCTTCAAATTTTTTTCAACATTTAACGTCCACTAATAAAACTCTAATGTGAAAATTTGGAAAATTTCAGGGGTCATTTAACCTTTCAAAGACATTTAAGTGATTTTCTAGCCATTTAATGACCGTAATTCAAATTTGAACTACATCTACATGCAATGGCTAACCATACCAGTTTGAAAAATCATATTTGTGTACTTGTGTGCGAGTTAATTCCATGTGCAGTAAATTAGAAGGAATTTTGGACACACGCATGGAGTGCCATGGCATTTTAATTCCAAAAAATGAAAAAATGATCAGAAACACATGAAACCTTGCTTGATGTAATGTCATGCCACCAAGATGATGTGGTAAAAAAATTGGCCCGTTTGACGAAAGTTTGGACACACACCCCTCACAAACCGAAGCAACTCACTAGAAGGCTCGTGGTTCCGAGAGGGAACAATGCATGTTTGATGACGAACGGGAGATAGCTTCCTCTTACGGCCTTCAAATTTTCTTCTACGTTTAACGTCCACTAATACAACTGTCATGTGAAAATTTGGAAAATTTCAAGGGTCATTTGACCTTTTAAAGACATTTAAGTGATTTTCTAGCCATTTAATGACCGTAATTCAAATTTGAACTACATTTACATGTAACGGCTAACCATAACGGTTTGAAAAATCATATTTGTGTACTTGTGTGTGAGTTAATTCCATGTGCAGTAAATTAGAAGGAATTTTCAAACATATTGGTCTCACGACATGGACACATGCATGGAGTGCCATGGCATTTTAATTCCGGAAAATTAAAAAATGATCAGAAAAACATGAAACCTTGCTTGATGTTATGTCTTGCCACCAAGATGATGTGGTAAAAAAATTGGCCTGTTTGACGAAAGTTTGGACACACACCCCTCACAAACCGGAGCAACTCACTAGAAGGCTCGTGGTTCCGAGAGGGAACAATGCATGTTTGATGACGAACGGGAGATAGCTTCCTCTTACGGCCTTTAAATTTTTTTCTACGTTTAACATGCACTAATACAACTGTCATGTGAAAATTTGGAAAATTTCAGTGGTTATTTGACCTTTAAAAGACATTTAATTGATTTTCTAGCCATTTGATGACTGTAATTGAAATTTGAACTACATCTACATGTAACGGCTAACCATAAAGGTTTGAAAAATCATATTTGTGTACTTGTGTGTGAGTTAATTCCATAAGAAGTAAATTCGAAGGAGTTTTAAAACATATTGGTCTCACGGCATGGACACATGCATGGAGTGCCATGGCATTTTAATTTCAAAAAATTAAAAAATGATCAGAAAAACATGAAACCTTGCTTGATGTAATGTCATGCCACCAAGATGATGTGGTAAAAAAATTGGCCTATTTGACGAAAGTTTGGACACACACCCCTCACAAACCGGAGCAACTCACTAGAAGGCTCGTGGTTCCGAGATGGAACAATGCATGTTTGATGACGAACGGGAGATAGCTTCCTCTTACGGCCTTCAATTTTTTTTCTACGTTTAACATGCACTAATACAACTGTCATGTGAAAATTTGGAAAATTTCAGGGGTCATTTGACCTTTTAAGGACATTTAAGTGATTTTCTAGCCATTTAATGATCGTAATTCAAATTTGAACTACATCTACGTGCAACGGCTAACCATAACTGTTTGAAAAATCGTATTTGTGTACTTGTGTGCGAGTTAATTCCATGTGCAGTAAATTAGAAGGAATTTTCAAACATATTGGTCTCAAGGCATGGACACATGCATGGAGTGCCATGGCATTTTAATTCCAAAAAATTAAAAAAAGATCAGAAACACATGAAACCTTGCTTGATGTAATGTCATGCCACCAAGATGATGTGGTAAAAAAATTGGCCTGTTTGACGAAAGTTTGGACACACACCCCTCACAAACCGGAGCAACTCACTAGAAGGCTCGTGGTTCCGAGAGGGAACAATGCATGTTTGATGAGGAACGGGAGATAGCTTCCTCTCACGGCCTTCAAATTTTTTTCTACGTTTAATGTCCACTAAAACAACTGTCATGTGAAAATTTGGAAAATTTCAGGGGTCATTTAACCTTTTAAAGACATTTAAGTGATTTTCTGGCCATTGAATGACCGTAATTCAAATTTGAACTACATCTACAAGCAACGGCTAACCATACCAGTTTGAAAAATCATATTTGTGTACTTGTGTGCGAGTTAATTCCATGTGCAGTAAATTAGAAGGAATTTTCAAACATATTGGTCTCACGGCATGGACACATGCATGGAGTGCCATGGCATTTTAATTCCAAAAAATGAAAAAATGATCAGAAACACATGAAACCTTGCTTGATGTAATGTCATGCCACCAAGATGATGTGGTAAAAAAATTGGCCTGTTTGACGAAAGTTTGGACACACACCCCTCACAAACCGAAGCAACTCACTAGAAGGCTCGTGGTTCCGAGAGGGAACAATGCATGTTTGATGACGAACGGGAGATAGCTTCCTCTTACGGCCTTCAAATTTTTTTCTACGTTTAACGTGCATTAATACAATTGTCATGTGAAAATTTGGAAAATTTCAAGGGTCATTTGACCTTTTAAAGACATTTAAGTGATTTTCTAGCCATTTAATGACCGTAATTCAAATTTGAACTACATGTACATGTAACGGCTAACCATAAAGGTTTGAAAAATCATATTTGTGTACTTGTGCGTGAGTTAATTCCATGTGCAGTAAATTAGAAGGAATTTTCAAACATATTGGTCTCACGACATGGACACATGCATGGAGTGCCATGGCATTTTAATTCCGAAAAATTAAAAAATGATCAGAAAAACTCGAAACCTTGCTTGATCTAATGTCTTGCCACCAAGATGATGTGGTAAAAAAATTGGCCTGTTTGACAAAAGTTTGGACACACACCCCTCACAAACCGGAGCAACTCACTAGAAGGCTCGTGGTTCCAAGAGGGAACAATGCATGTTTGATGACGAATGGGAGATAGCTTCCTCTTACGGCCTTTAAATTTTTTTCTACATTTAACATGCACTAATACAACTGTCATGTGAAAATTTGGAAAATTTCAGGGGTCATTTGACCTTTAAAAGACATTTAAGTGATTTTCTAGCCATTTGATGACCGTAATTCAAATTTGAACTACATCTACATGTAACGGCTAACCATAAAGGTTTGAAAAATCATATTTGTGTACTTGTGTGTGAGTTAATTCCATAAGAAGTAAATTCGAAGGAGTTTTAAAACATATTGGTCTCACGGCATGGACACATGCATGGAGTGCCATGGCATTTTAATTCCGAAAAATTAAAAAATGATCAGAAAAACATGAAACCTTGCTTGATGTTATGTCTTGCCACCAAGATGATGTGGTAAAAAAATTGGCCTGTTTGACGAAAGTTTGGACACACACCTCTCACAAACCGGAGCAACTCACTAGAAGGCTCGTGGTTCCGAGAGGGAACAATGCATGTTTGATGACGAACGGGAGATAGCTGCCTCTTACGGCCTTTAAATTTTTTTCTACGTTTAACATGCACTAATACAACTGTCATGTGAAAATTTGGAAAATTTCAGTGGTCATTTGACCTTTAAAAGACATTTAATTGATTTTCTAGCCATTTGATGACCGTAATTCAAATTTGAACTACATCTACATGTAACGGCTAACCATAAAGTTTGAAAAATCATATTTGTGTACTTGTGTGTGAGTTAATTCCATAAGAAGTAAATTCGAAGGGGTTTTAAAACATATTGGTCTCACGGCATGGACACATGCATGGAGTGCCATGGCATTTTAATTTCAAAAAATTAAAAAATGATCAGAAAAACATGAAACCTTGCTTGATGTAATGTCGTGCCACCAAGATGATGTGGTAAAAAAATTGGCCTATTTGACGAAAGTTTGGACACACACCCCTCACAAACCGGAGCAACTCACTAGAAGGCTCTTGGTTCCGAGAGGGAACAATGCATGTTTGATGACGAATGGGAGATAGCTTCCTCTTACGCCTTCAAATTTTTTTCTACGTTTAACATGCACTAATACAACTGTCATGTGAAAATTTGGAAAATTTCAGGGGTCATTTGACCTTTTAAGGACATCTAAGTGATTTTCAACCCATTTAATGACCGTAATTCAAATTTGAACTACATCTACATGCAACGGCTAACCATCACAGTTTGAAAAATCATATTTGTGTACTTGTGTGCGAGTTAATTCCATGTGCAGTAAATTAGAAGGAATTTTCAAACATATTGGTCTCAAGGCATGGACACATGCATGGAGTGCCATGGCATTTTAATTCCGAAAAATTAAAAAATGATCAGAAAAACATGAAACCTTGCTTGATGTAATGTCATGCCACCAAGTTGATGTGGTAAAAAATTGGCCTGTTTGATGAAAGTTTGGACACACACCCCTCACAAACCGGAGCAACTCACTAGAAGGCTCGTGGTTCCGAGAGGGAACAATGCATGTTTGATGACGAACGGGAGATAGCTTCCTCTTACGGCCTTCAAATTTTGTTCTATGTTTAACATGCACTAATACAACTGTCATGTGAAAATTTGGAAAATTTCAGGGGTTATTTGACCTTTTAAGGACATTTAAGTGATTTTCTAGCCATTTAATGATCGTAATTCGAATTTGAACTACATCTACATGCAACGGCTAACGATAACTGTTTGAAAAATCATATTTGTGTACTTGTGTGCGAGTTAATTCCATGTGTAGTAAATTAGAAGGAATTTTCAAACATATTGGTCTCAAGGCATGGACACATGCATGGAGTGCCATGGCATTTTAATTCCAAAAAATTAAAAAAAGATCAGAAACACATGAAACCTTGCTTGATGTAATGTTATGCCACCAAGATGATGTGGTAAAAAATTGGCCTGTTTGATGAAAGTTTGGACACACAGCCCTCACAAACCGGAGCAACTCACTAGAAGGCTCGTGGTTCCGAGAGGGAACAATACATGTTTAATGACGAACGGGAGATAGCTTCCTCTTAGGGCCTTCAAATTTTTTTCTATGTTTAACGTCCACTAATACAACTGTCATGTGAAAATTTGGAAAATTTCAGGGGTCATTTGACCTTTTAAAGACATTTAAGTGATTTTCTAGCCATTTAATGACCGTAATTCAAATTTGAACTACATCTACATGCAACGGCTAACCATACCGGTTTGAAAAATCATATTTGTGTACTTGTGTGCGAGTTAATTCCATGTGCAGTAAATTAGAAGGAATTTTCAAACATATTGGTCTCACGGCATGGACACATGCATGGTGTGCCATGGCATTATCATTCCAAAAAATTAAAAAAATATCAGAAACACATGAAACCTTGCTTGATGTAATGTCATGCCACCAAGATGATGTGGTAAAAAAATTGGCCTGTTTGACGAAAGTTTGGACGCACACCCCTCACAAACCGGAGCAACTCACTAGAAGGCTCGTGGTTCCGAGATGGAACAATGCATGTTTGATGACGAACGGGAGATAGCTTCCTCTTACGGCCTTCAAATTTTTTTCTACGTTTAACATGCACTAATACAACTGTCATGTGAAAATTTGGAAAATTTCAGGGGTCATTTGACCTTTAAAAGACATTTAAGTGATTTTCTAGCCATTTGATGACCGTAATTCAAATTTGAACTACATCTACTTGTAACGGCTAACCATAAAGGTTTGAAAAATCATATTTGTGTACTTGTGTGTGAGTTAATTCCATAAGAAGTAAATTCGAAGGAGTTTTAAAACATATTGGTCTAACGGCATGGACACATGCATGGAGTGCCATGGCATTTTAATTTCAAAAAATTAAAAAATGATCAGAAAAACATGAAACCTTGCTTGATGTAATGTCATGCCACCAAGATGATGTGGTAAAAAAATTGGCCTATTTGACGAAAGTTTGGACACACACCCCTCACAAACCGGAGCAACTCACTAGAAGGCTCGTGGTTCCGAGATGGAACAATGCATGTTTGATGACGAACGGGAGATAGCTTCCTCTTACGGCCTTCAAATTTTTTTCTACGTTTAACATGCACTAATACAACTGTCATGTGAAAATTTGGAAAATTTCAGGGGTCATTTGACCTTTTAAGGACATTTAAGTGATTTTCTAGCCATTTAATGATCGTAATTCAAATTTGAACTACATCTACATGCAACGGCTAACCATAACTGTTTGAAAAATCATATTTGTGTACTTGTGTGCGAGTTAATTCCATGTGCAGTAAATTAGAAGGAATTTTCAAACATATTGGTCTCAAGGCATGGACACATGCATGGAGTGCCATGGCATTTTAATTCCAAAAAATTAAAAAAAGATCAGAAACACATGAAACCTTGCTTGATGTAATGTCATGCCACCGAGATGATGTGGTAAAAAAATTGGCCTGTTTGACGAAAGTTTGGACACACACCCCTCACAAACCGGAGCAACTCACTAGAAGGCTCGTGGTTCCGAGAGGGAACAATGCATGTTTATGAGGAACGGGAGATAGCTTCCTCTTACGGCCTTCAAATTTTTTTCTACGTTTAACCTCCACTAATAAAACTATCATGTGAAAATTTGGAAAATTTCAGGGGTCATTTAAACTTTCAAAGACATTTAAGTGATTTTCTAGCCATTTAATGACCGTAATTCAAATTTGAACTACATCTACATGCAATGGCTAACCATACCAGTTTGAAAAATCATATTTGTGTACTTGTGTGCGAGTTAATTCCATGTGCAGTAAATTAGAAGGAATTTTCAAACATATTGGTCTCACGGCATGGACACATGCATGGAGTGCCATGGAATTTTAATTCCAAAAAATGAAAAAATGATCAGAAACACATGAAACCTTGCTTGATGTAATGTCATGCCACCAAGATGATGTGGTAAAAAAATTGGCCTGTTTGACGAAAGTTTGGACACACACCCCTCACAAACCGAAGCAACTCACTAGAAGGCTCGTGGTTCCGAGAGGGAACAATGCATGTTTGATGACGAACGGGAGATAGCTTCCTCTTACGGCCTTCAAATTTTTTTCTACGTTTAACGTGCACTAATACAACTGTCATGTGAAAGTTTGGAAAATTTCAACGGTCATTTGACCTTTTAAAGACATTTAAGTGATTTTCTAGCCATTTAATGACCGTATTTCAAATTTGAACTACATTTACATGTAACGGCTAACCATAACGGTTTGAAAAATCATATTTGTGTACTTGTGTGTGAGTTAATTCCATGTGCAGTAAATTAGAAGGAATTTTCAAACATATTGGTCTCACGACATGGACACTTGGATGGAGTGCCATGGCATTTTAATTCCGAAAAATTAAAAAATGATCAGAAAAACATGAAACCTTGCTTGATGTTATGTCTTGCCACCAAGATGATGTGGTAAAAAAATTGGCCTGTTTGACGAAAGTTTGGACACACACCCCTCACAAACCGGAGCAACTCACTAGAAGGCTCGTGGTTCCGAGAGGGAACAATGCATGTTTGATGACGAACGGGAGATAGCTTCCTCTTACGGCCTTTAAATTTTTTTCTACGTTTAACATGCACTAATACAACTATCATGTGAAAATTTGGAAAATTTCAGTGGTCATTTGACCTTTAAAAGACATTTAATTGATTTTCTAGCCATTTGATGACCGTAATTCAAATTTGAACTACATCTACATGTAACGGCTAACCATAAAGTTTGAAAAATCATATTTGTGTACTTGTGTGTGAGTTAATTCCATAAGAAGTAAATTCGAAGGAGTTTTAAAACATATTGGTCTCACGGCATGGACACATGCATGGAGTGCCATGGCATTTTAATTTCAAAAAATTAAAAAATGATCAGAAAAACATGAAACCTTGCTTGATGTAATGTCGTGCCACCAAGATGATGTGGTAAAAAAATTGGCCTATTTGACGAAAGTTTGGACACACACCCCTCACAAACCGGAGCAACTCACTAGAAGGCTCTTGGTTCCGAGAGGGAACAATGCATGTTTGATGACGAATGGGAGATAGCTTCCTCTTACGCCTTCAAATTTTTTTCTACGTTTAACATGCACTAATACAACTGTCATGTGAAAATTTGGAAAATTTCAGGGGTCATTTGACCTTTTAAGGACATTTAAGTGATTTTCTAGCCATTTAATGATCGTAATTCAAATTTGAATTACATCTACATGCAACGGCTAACCATAACTGTTTGAAAAATCATATTTGTGTACTTGTGTGCGAGTTAATTCCATGTGCAGTAAATTAGAAGGAATTTTCAAACATATTGGTCTCAAGGCATGGACACATGCATGGAGTGCCATGGCATTTTAATTCCAAAAAATGAAAAAAAGATCAGAAACACATGAAACCTTGCTTGATGTAATGTCATGCCACCAAGATGATGTGGTAAAAAAATTGGCCTGTTTGACGAAAGTTTGGACACACACCCCTCACAAACCGGAGCAACTCACTAGAAGGCTCGTGGTTCCGAGAGGGAACAATACATGTTTGATGAGGAACGGGAGATAGCTTCCTCTTACGGCCTTCAATTTTTTTTCTACGTTTAACGTCCACTAATACAACTGTCATGTGAAAATTTGGAAAATTTCAGGGGTCATTTAACCTTTTAAAGACATTTAAGTGATTTTCTAGCCATTGAATGACCGTAATTCAAATTTGAACTACATCTACAAGCAACGGCTAACCATACCAGTTTGAAAAATCATATTTGTGTACTTGTGTGCGAGTTAATTCCATGTGCAGTAAATTAGAAGGAATTTTCAAACATATTGGTCTCACGGCATGGACACATGCATGGAGTGCCATGGCATTTTAATTCCAAAAAATGAAAAAATGATCAGAAACACATGAAACCTTGCTTGATGTAATGTCATGCCACCAAGATGATGTGGTAAAAAAATTGGCCTGTTTGACGAAAGTTTGGACACACACCCCTCACAAACCGAAGCAACTCACTAGAAGGCTCGTGGTTCCGAGAGGGAACAATGCATGTTTGATGACGAACGGGAGATAGCTTCCTCTTACGGCCTTCAAATTTTTTTTTACGTTTAACGTGCACTAATACAATTGTCATGTGAAAATTTGGAAAATTTCAAGGGTCATTTGACCTTTTAAAGACATTTAAGTGATTTTCTAGCCATTTAATGACCGTAATTCAAATTTGAACTACATGTACATGTAACGGCTAACCATAACGGTTTGAAAAATCATATTTGTTTACTTGTGCGTGAGTTAATTCCATGTGCAGTAAATTAGAAGGAATTTTCAAACATATTGGTCTCACGACATGGACACATGCATGGAGTGCCATGGCATTTTAATTCCGAAAAATTAAAAAATTATCAGAAAAACTCGAAACCTTGCTTGATGTAATGTCTTGCCACCAAGATGATGTGGTAAAAAAATTGGCCTGTTTGGCAAAAGTTTGGACACACACCCCTCACAAACCGGAGCAACTCACTAGAAGGCTCGTGGTTCCGAGAGGGAACAATGCATGTTTGATGACGAACGGGAGATAGCTTCCTCTTACGGCCTTTAAAATTTTTTCTACATTTAACATGCACTAATACAACTGTCATGTGAAAATTTGGAAAATTTCAGGGGTCATTTGACCTTTAAAAGACATTTAAGTGATTTTCTAGCCATTTGATGACCGTAATTCAAATTTGAACTACATCTACATGTAACGGCTAACCATAAAGGTTTGAAAAATCATATTTGTGTACTTGTGTGTGAGTTAATTCCATAAGAAGTAAATTCGAAGGAGTTTTAAAACATATTGGTCTCACGGCATGGACACATGCATGGAGTGCCATGGCATTTTAATTTCAAAAAATTAAAAAATGATCAGAAAAACATGAAACCTTGCTTGATGTAATGTCATGCCACCAAGATGATGTGGTAAAAAAATTGGCCTATTTGACGAAAGTTTGGACACACACCCCTCACAAACCGGAGCAACTCACTAGAAGGCTCGTGGTTCCGAGAGGGAACAATGCATGTTTGATGACCAACGGGAGATAGCTTCCTCTTACGGCCTTCAAATTTTTTTCTACGTTTAACATGCACTAATACAACTGTCATGTGAAAATTTGGAAAATTTCAGGGATCATTTGACCTTTGAAAGACATTTAAGTGATTTTCTAGCCATTTAATGACCGTAATTCAAATTTGAACTACATCTACATGTAACGGCTAACCATAACGGTTTGAAAAATCATATTTGTGTACTTGTGTGCGAGTTAATTTCATGTGCAGTAAATTAGAAGGAATTTTCAAACATATTGGTCTCACGGCATGGACATATGCATGGAGTGCCATGGCATTTTAATTCCAAAAAATAAAAAAATGATCAAAAAAACATGAAACCTTGCTTGATGTAATTTCATGCCACCAAGATGATGTGTTAAAAAAATTGGCCTGTTTGACGAAAGTTTAGACAGACACTCCTCACAAACCGGAGCAACTCACTAGAAGGCTCGTGGTTCCGAGAGGGAACAATGCATGTTTGATGACGAACGGGAGATAGCTTCCTCTTACGGCCTTCAAATTTTTTTCTACGATTAACGTGCACTAATACAACTGTCATGTGAAAATTTGGAAAATTTCAGGGGTCATTTGACCTTTTAAGGACATCTAAGTGATTTTCAACCCATTTAATGACCGTAATTCAAATTTGAACTACATCTACATGCAACGGCTAACCATAACAGTTTGAAAAATCATATTTGTGTACTTGTGTGCGAGTTAATTCTATGTGCAGTAAATTAGAAGGAATTTTCAAACATACTGGTCTCAAGGCATGGACACATGCATGGAGTGCCATGGCATTTTAATTCCGAAAAATTAAAAAATGATCAGAAAAACATGAAACCTTGCTTGATGTAATGTCATGCCACCAAGATGATGTGGTAAAAAATTGGCCTGTTTGATGAAAGTTTGGACACACACCCCTCACAAACCGGAGCAACTCACTAGAAGGCTCGTGGTTCCGAGAGGGAACAATGCATGTTTGATGACGAACGGGAGATAGCTTCCTCTTACGGCCTTCAAATTTTGTTCTATGTTTAACATGCACTAATACAACTGTCATGTGAAAATTTGGAAAATTTCAGGGGTTATTTGACCTTTTAAGGACATTTAAGTGATTTTCTAGCCATTTAATGATCGTAATTCAAATTTGAACTACATCTACATGCAACGGCTAACGATAACTGTTTGAAAAATCATATTTGTGTACTTGTGTGCGAGTTAATTCCATGTGTAGTAAATTAGAAGGAATTTTCAAACATATTGGTCTCAAGGCATGGACACATGCATGGAGTGCCATGGCATTTTAATTCCAAAAAATTAAAAAAAGATCAGAAACACATGAAACCTTGCTTGATGTAATGTTATGCCACCAAGATGATGTGGTAAAAAATTGGCCTGTTTGATGAAAGTTTGGACACACAGCCCTCACAAACCGGAGCAACTCACTAGAAGGCTCGTGGTTCCGAGAGGGAACAATACATGTTTAATGACGAACGGGAGATAGCTTCCTCTTACGGCCTTCAAATTTTTTTCTATGTTTAACGTCCACTAATACAACTGTCATGTGAAAATTTGGAAAGTTTCAGGGGTCATTTGACCTTTTAAAGACATTTAAGTGATTTTCTAGCCATTTAATGACCGTAATTCAAATTTGAACTACATCTACATGCAACGGCTAACCATACCGGTTTGAAAAATCATATTTGTGTACTTGTGTGCGAGTTAATTCCATGTGCAGTAAATTAGAAGGAATTTTCAAACATATTGGTCTCACGGCATGGACACATGCATGGTGTGCCATGGCATTATCATTCCAAAAAATTAAAAAAATATCAGAAACACATGAAACCTTGCTTGATGTAATGTCATGCCACCAAGATGATGTGGTAAAAAAATTGGCCTGTTTGACGAAAGTTTGGACGCACACCCCTCACAAACCGGAGCAACTAACTAGAAGGCTCGTGGTTCCGAGAGGGGAAAATGCATGTTTGATGACGAACGGGAGATAGCTTCCTCTTACGGCCTTCAAATTTTTTTCTACGTTTAACATGCACTAATACAACTGTCATGTGAAAATTTGGAAAATTTCAGGGGTCATTTGACCTTTAAAAGACATTTAAGTGATTTTCTAGCCATTTGATGACCGTAATTCAAATTTGAACTACATCTACTTGTAACGGCTAACCATAAAGGTTTGAAAAATCATATTTGTGTACTTGTGTGTGAGTTAATTCCATAAGAAGTAAATTCGAAGGAGTTTTAAAACATATTGGTCTCACGGCATGGACACATGCATGGAGTGCCATGGCATTTTAATTTCAAAAAATTAAAAAATGATCAGAAAAACATGAAACCTTGCTTGATGTAATGTCATGCCACCAAGATGATGTGGTAAAAAAATTGGCCTATTTGACGAAAGTTTGGACACACACCCCTCACAAACCGGAGCAACTCACTAGAAGGCTCGTGGTTCCGAGATGGAACAATGCATGTTTGATGACGAACGGGAGATAGCTTCCTCTTACGGCCTTCAAATTTTTTTCTACGTTTAACATGCACTAATACAACTGTCATGTGAAAATTTGGAAAATTTCAGGGGTCATTTGACCTTTTAAGGACATTTAAGTGATTTTCTAGCCATTTAATGATCGTAATTCAAATTTGAACTACATCTACATGCAACGGCTAACCATAACTGTTTGAAAAATCATATTTGTGTACTTGTGTGCGAGTTAATTCCATGTGCAGTAAATTAGAAGGAATTTTCAAACATATTGGTCCCAAGGCATGGACACATGCATGGAGTGCCATGGCATTTTAATTCCGAAAAATTAAAAAAAGATCAGAAACACATGAAACCTTGCTTGATGTAATGTCATGCCACCAAGATGATGTGGTAAAAAAATTGGCCTGTTTGACGAAAGTTTGGACACACACCCCTCACAAACCGGAGCAACTCACTAGAAGGCTCGTGGTTCCGAGAGGGAACAATGCATGTTTGATGAGGAACGGGAGATAGCTTCCTCTTACGGCCTTCAATTTTTTTTCTACGTTTAACGTCCACTAATAAAACTCTCATGTGAAAATTTGGAAAATTTCAGGGGTCATTTAACCTTTCAAAGACATTTAAGTGATTTTCTAGCCATTTACTGACCGTAATTCAAATTTGAACTACATCTACATGCAATGGCTAACCATACCAGTTTGAAAAATCATATTTGTGTACTTGTGTGCGAGTTAATTCCATGTGCAGTAAATTAGAAGGAATTTTCAAACATATTGGTCTCACGACATGGACACATGCATGGAGTGCCATGGCATTTTAATTCCAAAAAATGAAAAAATGATCAGAAACACATGAAACCTTGCTTGATGTAATGTCATGCCACCAAGATGATGTGGTAAAAAAATTGGCCTGTTTGACGAAAGTTTGGACACACACCCCTCACAAACCGAAGCAACTCACTAGAAGGCTCGTGGTTCCGAGAGGGAACAATGCATGTTTGATGACGAACGGGAGATAGCTTCCTCTTATGGCCTTTAAATTTTTTTTCTACGTTTAACGTGCACTAATACAACTGTCATGTGAAAATTTGGAAAATTTCAAGGGTCATTTGACCTTTTAAAGACATTTAAGTGATTTTCTAGCCATTTAATGACCGTAATTCAAATTTGAACTACATTTACATGTAACGGCTAATCATAACGGTTTGAAAAATCATATTTGTGTACTTGTGTGTGAGTTAATTCCATGTGCAGTAAATTAGAAGGAATTTTCAAACATATTGGTCTCACGACATGGACACATGCACGGAGTGCCATGGCATTTTAATTCCGAAAAATTAAAAAATGATCAGAAAAACATGAAACCTTGCTTGATGTTATGTCTTGCCACCAAGATGATGTGGTAAAAAAATTGGCCTGTTTGACGAAAGTTTGGACACACACCCCTCACAAACCGGAGCAACTCACTAGAAGGCTCGTGGTTCCGAGAGGGAACAATGCATGTTTGATAACGAACGGGAGATAGCTTCCTCTTACGGCCTTTAAGTTTTTTTCTACGTTTAACATGCACTAATACAACTGTCATGTGAAAATTTGGAAAATTTCAGTGGTCATTTGACCTTTAAAAGACATTTAATTGATTTTCTAGCCATTTGATGACCGTAATTCAAATTTGAACTACATCTACATGTAACGGCTAACCATAAAGGTTTGAAAAATCATATTTGTGTACTTGTGTGTGAGTTAATTCCATAAGAAGTAAATTCGAAGGAGTTTTAAAACATATTGGTCTCACGGCATGGACACATGCATGGAGTGCCATGGCATTTTAATTTCAAAAAATTAAAAAATGATCAGAAAAACATGAAACCTTGCTTGATGTAATGTCATGCCACCAAGATGATGTGGTAAAAAAATTGGCCTATTTGACGAAACTTTGGACACACACCCCTCACAAACCGGAGCAACTCACTAGAAGGCTCGTGGTTCCGAGAGGGAACAATGCATGTTTGATGACGAACGGGAGATAACTTCCTCTTACGCATTCAAATTTTTTTCTACGTTTAACATGCACTAATACAATTGTCATGTGAAAATATGGAAAATTTCAAGGGTCATTTGACCTTTTAAAGACATTTAAGTGATTTTCTAGCCATTTAATGACCGTAATTCAAATTTGAACTACATGTACATGTAACGGCTAACCATAACGGTTTGAAAAATCATATTTGTGTACTTGTGTGTGAGTTAATTCCATGTGCAGTAAATTAGAAGGAATTTTCAAACATATTGGTCTCACGACATGGACACATGCATGGAGTGCCATGGCATTTTAATTCTGAAAAATTAAAAAATGATTAGAAAAACTTGAAACCTTGCTTGATGTAATGTCTTGGCACCAAGATGATGTGGTAAAAAAATTGGCCTGTTTGACGAAAGTTTGGACACACACCCCTCACAAACCGGAGCAACTCACTAGAAGGCTCGTGGTTCCGAGAGGGAGCAATGCATGTTTGATGACGAACGGGAGATAGCTTCCTCTTACGGTCTTTAAATTTTTTTCTACGTTTAACATGCACTAATACAACTGTCATGTGAAAATTTGGAAAATTTCAGGGGTCATTTGACCTTTAAAAGACATTTAAGTGATTTTCTAGCCATTTGATGACCGTAATTCAAATTTGAACTACATCTACATGTAACGGCTAACCATAAAGGTTTGAAAAATCATATTTGTGTACTTGTGTGTGAGTTAATTCCATAAGAAGTAAATTCGAAGGAGTTTTAAAACATATTGGTCTCACGGCATGGACACATGCATGGTGTGCCATGGCATTTTAATTTCAAAAAATTAAAAAATGATCAGAAAAACATGAAACCTTGCTTGATGTAATGTCATGCCACCAAGATGATGTGGTAAAAAAATTGGCCTATTTGACGAAAGTTTGGACACACACCCCTCACAAACCGGAGCAACTCACTAGAAGGCTCGTGGTTCCGAGAGGGAATAATGCATGTTTGATGACCAATGGGAGATAGCTTCCTCTTACGGCCTTCAAATTTTTTTCTACGTTTAACATGCACTAATACAACTGTCATGTGAAAATTTGGAAAATTTCAGGGATCATTTGACCTTTGAAAGACATTTAAGTGATTTTCTAGCCATTTAATGACCGTAATTCAAATTTGAACTACATCTACATCTAACGGCTAACCATAACGGTTTGAAAAATCATATTTGTGTACTTGTGTGCGAGTTAATTCCATGTGCAGTAAATTAGAAGGAATTTTCAAACATATTGGTCTCACGGCATGGACATATGCATGGAGTGCCATGGCATTTTAATTCCAAAAAATAAAAAAATGATCAAAAAAACATGAAACCTTGCTTGATGTAATGTCATGCCACCAAGATGATGTGTTAAAAAAATTGGCCTGTTTGACGAAAGTTTAGACACACACCCCTCACAAACCGGAGCAACTCACTAGAAGGCTCGTGGTTCCGAGAGGGAACAATGCATGTTTGATGACGAACGGGAGATAGCTTCCTCTTACGGCCTTCAAATTTTTTTCTACGATTAACGTGCACTAATACAACTGTCATGTGAAAATTTGGAAAATTTCAGGGGTCATTTGACCTTTTAAGGACATTTAAGTGATTTTCAACCCATTTAATGACCGTAATTCAAATTTGAACTATATCTACATGCAACGGCTAACCATAACAGTTTGAAAAATCATATTTGTGTACTTGTGTGCGAGTTAATTCCATGTGCAGTAAATTAGAAGGAATTTTCAAACATATTGGTCTCAAGGCATGGACACATGCATGGAGTGCCATGGCATTTCAATTCCAAATAATTAAAAAAAGATCAGAAACACATGAAACCTTGCTTGATGTAATGTCATGCCACCAAGATGATGTGGTAAAAAAATTGGCCAGTTTGACAAAAGTTTGGACACACACCCCTCACAAATCGGAGCAACTCACTAGAAGGCTCGTGGTTCCGAGAGGGAACAATCCATGTTTGATGACGAACGGGAGATAGCTTCCTCTTACGGCCTTCAAATTTTTTTCTATGTTTAACATGCACTAATACAACTGTCATGTGAAAATTTGGCAAATATCAGGGGTCATTTAACCTTTTAAAGACATTTAAGTGATTTTCTAGCCATTTAATGACCGTAATTCAAACTTGAACTACATGTACATGCAATGGCTAACCATAACGGTTTGCAAAATCATATTTGTGTACTTGTGTGCGAGTTAATTCCATGTGCAGTAAATTAGATGGAATTTTCAAACATATTGGTCTCACGGCATGGACACATGCATGGAGTGCCATGGCATTTTAATTCCAAAAAATGTAAAAATGATCAGAAACACATGAAACCTTGCTTGATGTAATGTCATGCCACCAATATGATGTGGTAAAGGCCTGTTTGATGAAAGTTTGGACACACACCCCTCACAAACCAGAGCAACTCACTAGAAGGCTCGTGGTTCCGAGAGGGAACAATGCATGTTTGATGACGAACGGGAGATAGCTTCCTCTTACGGCCTTCAATTTTTTTTCTTCGTTTAACGTGCACTAATACAACTGTCATGTGAAAATTTGGAAAATTTCAGGGGTTATTTGACCTTTTAAAGACATTTAAGTGATTTTCTTGCCATTTAATGATCGTAATTCAAATTTGAACTACATCTACATGTAACGGCTAACCATAACGGTTTGAAAAATCATATTTGTGTACTTGTGTGTGAGTTAATTCCATGTGTAGTAAATTAGAAGGAATTTTCAAACATATTGGTCTCACGGCATGGACACATGCATGGAGTGCCATGGCATTTTAATTCCAAAAAATTTAAAAATGATCAGAAAAACATGAAACCTTGCTTGATGTAATGTCATGCCACCAAGATGATGTGGTAAAAAAATTGGCCTGTTTGACGAAAGTTTGGACACACACCCCTCACAAACCGGAGCAACTCACTAGAAGGTTTGTGGTTCCGAGAGGGAACAATGCATGTTTGATGACGAACGGGAGATAGCTTCCTCTTACGGCCTTCAAATTTTTTTCTACGTTTAACGTGCACTAATACAACTGTCATGTGAAAATTTGGAAAATTTGAGGGGTCATTTGACCTTTTAAGGACATTTAAATGATTTTCTAGCCATTTAATGACCGTAATTCAAATTTGAACTTCATCTACATGCAACAACTAACCATAACGGTTTGAAAAATCATATTTGTGTACTTGTGTGCGAGTTAATTCCATGTGCAGTAAATTAGAAGGAATTTTCAAACATATTGGTCGAAAGGCATGGACACATGCATGGAGTGCCATGGTATTTTAATTCCAAAAAATTAAAAAAAGATCAAAAACACATGAAACCTTGCTTGATGTAATGTCATGCCACCAAGATGATGTGGTAAAAAAATTGGCCTGTTTGATGAAAGTTTGGACACACACCCCTCACAAACCGGAGCAACTCACTAGAAGGCTCGTGGTTCCGAGACGTAACAATGCATGTTTGATGACGAACGGGAGATAGCTTCCTCTTACGGCCTTCAAATTTTTTTCTACGTTTAACGTGCACTAATACAACTGTCATTTGAAAATTTGGAAAATTTCAGGGGTCATTTGGCCTTTTAAAGACATTTAAGTGATTTTCTAGCCATTTAATGACCATAATTCAAATTTGAACTACATGTACATCCAACGGCTAACCATAACAGTTTGAAAATCATATTTGTGTACTTGTGTGCGAGTTAATTCCATGTGCAGTAAATTAGAAGGAATTTTCAAACATATTGGTCTCACGGCATGGACACATGCATGGAGTGCCAAGGCATTTTAATTCCAAAAAATAAAAAAATGATCAGAAAAACATGAAACCTTGCTTGATGTAAAGTCATGCCACCAAGATGATGTGGTAAAAAAATAGGCCTGTTTGACAAAAGGTTGGACACACACCCCTCACAAACCAGAGCAACTCACTAGAAGGCTCATGGTTCCGAGAGGGAACAATGCATGTTTGATGATGAATGGGAGATAGCTTCCTCTTACGGCCTTCAAATTTTTTTCTACGTTTAACATGCAGTAATACAACTGTCATGTGAAAATTTGTAAAATTTCAGGGGTCATTTGAACTTTTATGGACATTAACTGATTTTCTAGCCATTTAATGACCGTAATAAAAATTTGAACTATATCTACATGCAGCGGCTAACCATAACAGTTGGAAAAATCATATTTATGTACTTGTGTGCGAGTTAATTCCATGTGCAGTAAATTAGAATGAATTTTCAAACATATTGTTCTCAAGGCATGGACACATGCATGGAGTGCCATGGCATTTTAATTCCAAAAAATTAAAAAACGATCAGAAAAACATGAAACCTTGATTGATGTAATGTCATGCCACCAAGATGATGTGGTAAAAAAATTGGCCTATTTGACGAAAGTTTGGACACACACCCCTCACAAACCGGAGCAACTCACTAGAAGGCTCGTGGTTCCGAGAGGGAACAATGCATGTTTGATGACGAACGGGAGATAGCTTCCTCTTATGGCCTTCAAATTTTTTTCTATGTTTAACGTGCACTAATACAACTGTCATGTGAAAATTTGGAAAATTTCAGGGGTCATTTGACCTTTTAAAGACATTTAAGTGATTTTGTAGCCATTTAATGACCATAATTCAAATTTGAACTACATGTACATGCAATGGCTAACCATAACAGTTTGAAAAATCATATTTGTGTACTTGTGTGCGAGTTAATTTCATGTGCAGTAATTAGAATGAATTTTCAAACATATTGGTCTTACGGCATGGACACATGCATGGAGTGCCATGGCATTTTAATTCCAAAAAATTAAAAAATGATCAGAAAAACATGAAACCATGCTTGATGTCATGCCACCAAGATGAGGTGGTAAAAAAATTGGCCTGTTTGACGAAAGTTTGGACACACACCCCTCACAAACCGGAGCAACTCACTAGAATCCTCGTGGTTCCAAGAGGGAACAATGCATGTTTGATGAAGAACGGGAGATAGCTTCCTCTTACGGCCTTCAAATTTTTTTCTACGTTTAACGTGCACTATTACAACTGTCATGTGGAAATTTGGAAAATTTCAGGGGTCATTTGACCTTTTAAAGACATTTAAGTGATTTTCTAGCCATTTAATGACCGTAATACAAAATTTGAACTACATCTACATGTAACGGCTAACCATAAAGGTTTGAAAAATCATATTTGTGTACTTGTGTGCGAGTTAATTCCATAAGAAGTTAATTAGAATGAATTTTAAAACATATTGGTCTCACGGCATGGGCACAGGCATGGAGTGCCATGGCATTTTAATTTCAAAAAATTAAAAAATGATCAGAAAAACATGGAACCTTGCTTGATGTAATGTCATGCCACCAAGATGATGTGGTAAAAAAATTGGCCTATTTGACGAAAGTTTGGACACACACCCCTCACAAACCGGAGCAACTCACTAGAAGGCTCGTGGTTCCGAGAGGGAACAATGCATGTTTGATGATGAATGGGAGATAGCTTCCTCTTACGGCCTTTAATTTTTTTTCTACGTTTAACGTGCACTAATACAACTTTCATGTGAAAATTTGGAAAATTTCAGGGGTCATTTGACCTTTTAAGGACATTTAAGTGATTTTCTAGCCATTTAATGACCGTAATTCAAATTTGAACTATATCTACATGCAACGGCTAACCATTCATATACTAGTGGGAATTTTTCATTATAGAACTTGGCTTGTATATTCCGATGATGGGCTTCCTCAAATGCCCGAGGTCTTCATGAGCTAGCAAGTTGGATGCACACCCACTTAGTTTTCATGTTGATCTTTCATACACTTATAGCTCTTAGTGCATCTGTTGCATGGCAATCCCTACTGCTCGCATTGATATCAATTGATGGGCATCTCCATAGCCCATTGATTAGCCGCATTGATGTGAGAGTTTCTTACTTTTTTGTCTTCTCTATGTTTACCCCTATCATCATACTCTATTCCTCCCATAGTGCTATGTCCATGGGTTGTGCTCATGTATATATTGCGTGGGGGTCGAAAGAGCTAAAGCGCGTTAAAAAGTATGAACCAATTGCTCAGCTTGTCATCGGGGTTATGCACGATAAATACTTTGTGTTAAGAAGATGGAGCATGAAAAGACTATATGATTTTGTAGGGATAGCGTTCTTTAGCATTGATATTTCGAAAGACATGATTGTTTGTTGGGATGCCTGAGTATTGATTTCTTTATGTCAAATTATAGCCTATTGCTTTGAATCGCTCGTGTCTTAATACTCATGCCATGATTATATATATGATCAAGATTATGCTAGGTAGCATTCCACATCAAAAAATTATCTTTTTTATCATTTACCTACTCGAGGATGAGCAAGAATTAAGCTTGGGGATGTTGTACATCTCCATTGTATCTATAATTTTTGATTGTTTCATGCCAATATTATACAACTTTTATATACTTTTGGCAACAATTTATATGATTTATTGGACTAACATATTGATCAAGTGCCTGGTGCCAGTTCCTATTTGTTCCATGTTTTTTGTTTCGCAGAATATCCATATGAAACAAAGTCCAAAACTGATAAAACTTTAAGGAGATTTTTTTTGGAATATATGTGAATTTATGGAAGAAGAATCAACGCAAGACGGCGCTCGAGGGGCCCACTAACCACCAGGGCGCGCCTGGGGGGGTCTGGCGCGCCGTGGTGGTTAGTGAGAGCCTCGTAGGTCGGTTGACCCCCTTCTTTCACCGCAAGAAAGATAATTTATGGGAAAAAATCATGTTAAAATTTTAGCCCAATTGAGTTACAGATCTCCAGAAATTTAAGAAACGATGAAGGGCCAGAAAACGGGAACTGAAACAGAAGGGAACACAGAGATAGATCCAATCTCGGAGGGGCTCCCCCCCAGCCGCCATGGAGGCCATGGACCAGGGGGAACTCTCCTCCCAAGGAATAATAAGAAGGAGGGGGGCTCTCTCCCCCTCTCTCCAAGTGCCGTCGGAGTGCCGCCGGGGCAAGGATTGTGACGGCGATCTACACCAACAATCTTGCTACTATCAACACCAACTTTCTCCTCCTCTATGCAACGGTGTAGCCTCTCTATTCCCGTTGTAATTCTCTACTTAAACATGGTGCTCAACACTATATATTATTATCCAATGATATGTGGTTATCCTATGATGTTTGAGTAGATCTGTTTGTCCTATGCATTGATTGATGATCATGATTGGTTTGGGTTGTATATTTTATTTTGGTGTTGTCCTATGGTGCCCTCCGTGTCGCGAACGTGAGGGATCACCATTGTAGGGTGTTGCAATACGTTCATGATTCAATTATGGTGGGTGGCTAGAGTGACAGAAGCTTATGCCCGAGTAAGGGGGTTGTTGCGTATGGGATAAATAGGACTTGATACTTAATGCTATGGTTGGGTTTTACCTTAATGATCTTTGGTAGTTGCGGATGCTTGCTAGAGTTCCAATCATAAGTGCATATGATCCAAGTACGAAAAGTATGTTAGCTCATGGCTCTCCCTCATATAAAATTGCAATAATGATTACCGGTTTAGTTATCGATCGCCTAGGGACAAATGACTTTCTTGTGTGACAAAAGCTTTCTACTAAACAACTAAGTTTACTATCTTGCAATTTATTAGTAGTTTTATTCTCGCAAAGTACTTCTAATTTTATTCTTGTTCTAGGTAAAGCAAACGTTAAGTGTGCGTAGAGTTGTATCAATGGTCGATAGAACTTGAGGGAATATTTGTTCTACCTTTAGCTCCTCATTGGGTTCGACACTCTTATTTATCAAAAAACACTACAAACGATCCCCTATACTTGTGGGTTATTGATATGTCTCCAACGTATCTATAATTTATGAAGTATTCATGTTGTTATATTATCATTCTTGGATGTTTTACAATCATTTTATAGCAACTTTATATCATTTTTTTGGGACTAACCTATTGACCCAGTGCCCAGTGCCAGTTGCTGTTTTTGCTTGTTTTTTACATCGCAGGAAATCAATATCAAACGGAGTCCAAACACCGCGAAACTTTTTGTGGATTTTTTATGGACCAGAAGACATCCAGTGGGCCAGAGAAGCACCTGGGGGGGGTGCCCCGAGGGGGGCACAATCCACCAGGGCGCGCCTGGGGGCCCAGGCACGCCCAGGTGGGTTGTGCCCACCTCGGTGGCCTCCCGCACCACCTCTTCGCCCTATAAATCGTCAAATATTCCAAAAACCCTTGTGGCAGCCCTAGATCAGAAGTTCCACCGCCGCAAGGCCTCTGTATCCACGAGATCCAATCTAGACCCCGTTCCGGCACCCTGCCGGAGGAGGAGATCATTACTGATGGCCATCTTCATCATCCCGGTGGCCACCACGATGAGGAGGGAGTAGTCCACCCTCGGGGCTGATGGTTTGTACCAGTAGATATGTGTTTAATCTCTCTCTCGTGTTCTTGAGATGCACAATCTTGATGTATCGCAGGCTTTGTTAATATAGTCGGATCATATGGTGTTTTCCCCTCTCTATCTTGTTGTGATGAATTGAGTTTTCCCTTTGAGATTTTGTTTTATCGGATTGAATACTTTTATGGATTTGAGAGCACTTGATATATGTCTTGCATACGAATACCCGTGGTGACAATGGGGTATCATATTGATTCACTTGATATATGTTTTGGCACTCAACTCGTGGATTCCCGAGGTGACATTGGGGTAATCTATGCATAAGGGTTGATGCACGTTCTTGTCTTTGTTTCTCCGGTAGAAATCTTGGGGCACTCTTTGAGGTTCTTTGTGTTGGATTGAGCATTACGAATCTGAATTTGCTTTGGTGTTATTTTAGTACGAACTCTTGGATAGATCGATCGGAAAGAATAGCTTTGAGGTGGTTTCGTACCCTACAAACAATTTATTCTTATGTTCTCCGCTAGATAGGAACTTTGGAGTGATTCTTCATCGCACGTTGAGGGATGGTTATATGATCCAATTATATTAGCATTGTTGAGAGATTGCACTAGCGAAAGTATGGACCCTAGGCCTTGTTTTCAAGCATTGCAATACCGTTTGTGCTCACTTTTGTCACTTGCTACCTTGCTGTTTTTATTTATTCAGATTATAAAATATATATTTCTACCATCCATATTACACTTTTATCACCATCTCTTCGCCGAACTAGTGCACCTGTACAATTTGCCATTGTATTGGGTGTGTTGGGGACACAAGAGATTTCTTGTATTTGGTTGCAGGGTTGTTTGAGAGAGACCATCTTCATCCTATGTCTCCCACGGATTGATAAACCTTAGGTCATCCACTTGAGGGAAAATTGCTACTGTCCTACAAAACTCTGCGCTTGGAGGCCCAACACGAGTCTACAAGAATAAAGTTGCGTAGTAGACATCAGTTATCACCGTCTTTGTTCGATCTTTCCAAGGGCAAGTACACTATCATGCATGAGGACATTTATGCTTATTGGGGCTTGACACTGCCCCCAGCTCCTGAGCCAGTGATACGTCTCCAACGTATCTATAATTTTTGAGTGTTCCATGCTATTAAAGTATCATTCTTGGATGTTTTATAGTCATTTACTAGCAACTTTATATCATTTTTTGGGACTAACCTATTGACATAGTGCCCAGTGCCAATTGCTATTTTTTGTTTGTTTTTTACTTCGCAGAATATCAATACCAAACAAAGTCCAAATGCCACGAAACTTTTTGGAGAATTTTTTCTGCCCGGAAGACACCCAAGAGGCCCAAGGAGTGCACCAGAGGGGGCCTGTGGGGCCCACTAGGCACCAGAGCGTGCCAGGGCCCCCAGGCGGGCCCTGGTGGGTAGTTGGGCCCACAGACACCCCCTCCATCGACCTATGGATCTATAAATACTCTAAAATCCGCAAAACCCTAGGGGAGTTGATGAAACACAATTCCAGCCACCGCAAGTTCTAGAACCACGAGATCCAATCTAGAGGCCTTCTCCGGCACTCTGCCGGAGGGGTCAACAATCACGGAGGGGTTCTTCATCATCACCCTTGCCCCTCTGATGATGCGTGAGTAGTTCACCATAGACCTACAGGTCCATAGGCAGTAGCTAGATGGCTTCTTCTCTCTTTTTGATCTTCAATACAATGTTCTCCTCATTGTTCTTGGATATCTATTTGATGTAATGACTTGTTGCGGTGTGTTTGTTGGGATCTGATGAATTGTGACTCAATCTCAGCGACAGAAGGAGACATGACACGCATGTATCATTGCCATTAAGGATAAAAAGATGGGGTCTATTCCCAAATGAATAGATCTTGTCTACATCATGTCATCGTTCTTATTGCATTACTCCATTTTTCCATGAACTTAATACAATAGATGCATGCTGGCTAGGGGTCGATGTGTGGAGTAATAGTAGTAGATGCAGGCAGGAGTCGGTCTACTAATCTTGGACATGATGCCTATATACATGATCATTGCCTTGGATATCGTCATAATTATTTGCTCTTCTATCAATTGCCCAATAGTAATTTGTTTACCCACTATATGCTATTTTCTCGAGAGAAGCCTCTAGTGAAATCTACGGCCCCCGGATCTATTTCCTATCATATTATTTTCAGATCTATTAACTCAAAATACAAAAATAACTTGTTGCACTTTTTATTTACTTATTTTATTTTGTGTTTTTGCTAGATCTATTTATCCAATCTCATACAATTTAATCTATCTCAATACCGAGGAGGGATTGACACCCCTCTTACGCGTTGGGTTGCAAACTTTTGTTGTTTGTGTGCAGGTGATGTTTACATAGTGTTGCTTGGTTCTCCTACTGGATTGATAACCTTGTTTTCATAACTAAGGGAAATACTTACCGTTGATGTGCTGCATGCTACTTCTTGAGCTTGCGTTGGTTTTTCCCTTGAAGAGGAAAGGGTGATGCAGCAAAGTAGAGTTAAGTATTTCCCTCAGTTTGAGAACCAAGGTATCAATCCAGTAGGTGACAACGCACAAATCACCGAATACCTGCACAAACAATCAAACAACTTGCACCCAACGTGATAAAGGGGTTGTCAATCCCTTCACGGTTATTTGCAAAAGTGAGATATGATAGAGATAGATAAACGATAAAGTAAATATTTTTGGTATTTTTGTTTTATAGATCAGAAAGTAAAAGATTGCAAAATAGTAGATCGGAAACTTGTATGATAAAAAATAGAAGATTATATGATGGAAAATAGACCCGGGGGCCATAGGTTTCACTAGAGGCTTCTCTCAAGATAGAAAAGAATACGGTGGGTGAACAAATTACTGCCGAGCAATTGATAGAAAAGCGCAAAGTTATGACGATATCTAAGGCAATGATCATGAATATAGGCATCACGTCCGTGTCAAGTAGACTGAAACGATTCTGCATCTACTATTATTACTCCACACATCGACCGCTATCCAGCATGCATCTAGAGTATTAAGTTCATAAAGAACGGAGTAATGCATTAAGTAAGATGACATGATGTAGAGGAATTAACTCAAGCAATATGATGAAAACCCCATCTTTTTATCCTCGATGGCAACAATACAATACGTGCCTTGCTGCCCCTACTGTCACTGGGAAAGGACACCGCAAGATTGAACCCAAAGCTAAGCACTTCTCCCGTTGCAAGAAAACCCAATCTAGTTGGCCAAACCAAACCGATAGTTCGAAGAGAATTACAAAGATATCAAATCACGCATATAAGAATTCAGAGAAGATTCAAATAATATTCATAGATAAGCTGATCATAAATCCAAAATTCATCGGATCTCGGCAAACACACCGCAAAAAAGTATTACATCGAATAGATCTCCAAGAACATCGAGGAGAACATGGTATTGAGAATCAAAGAGAGACAAGAAGCCATCTAGCTACTAGCTATGGACCCGTAGGTCTGTGGTAAACTACTCACGCTTCATCGAAAGGGCAATGGTGTTGATGTAGAAGCCCTCCGTGATTGAATCCCCCTCAGGCAGGGTGCCGGAAAAGGTCCCTAGATGGGATCTCACGGGTACAGAAGGTTGCGGCGATGGAAAAGTATTTTCGTGGATGCCTCTTTTGGTTTGGGGATATATGGGTATATATAGGCGAAAGAATTAGGTTAGGAGGTACATGAGGGGCCCACAAGGGTGGGGGGCATGCCCTCCATCCTTGTGGCTGCCTCGTGGCTCCTTCGACTTCATCTCCAAGTCTCCTGGTTTCCTTCTGGTCCAAGAAAAATAATCGCGAAAGTTTTATTCCGTTTGGACTCCGTTTGGTATTCCTTTTCTGCGAAACTCAAAAACAAGGAAAAAACAGAAACTGGCACTAGGCTCTAGGTTAATAGGTTAGTCCCAAAAATAATATAAAATAGCATATTAATGCATATAAAACATCCAAAACAGATAATATAATAGCATGGAACAATCAAAAAATATAGATACGTTGGAGACGTATCACTGCATCATCCTCTCCACTTCGGGGGATTACCAACGCAGATACAAGCAATTAGCCAGCGCCAGCCTCGGAGCCTATTTATCAGTGGGAGCCTCAGGAGCCTCAATATTACCCAGGAGGTGGCTATTTTGAGCCATGGCCATAGACCAAGTTAGGCCAAAAGTCTAAGCTTGGGAGAGTACGTATTTCTTGCCGATATTATATTCATGTACCACACATTCATTCTAGTTGTCGACGTTCATCCTTTTTTATTATATATCCATGTTAGTTTTATTTACACTTTCTTCTTGTGTGTTTGAAATTTTTTGAAAATCCAAAAATATTTCTCGCTTCTTTTCGGTTTTTCTTTCTTGTTTAGTTAGTTCGTAGTATTAAAAGAAACCCAAAAAGATTTCTCATTTCTTCTTTTGTCTGTTGGGTGCTCTCCCATGTAAATAGTTTATCTCGCTTTTTGTTTTTCCTTTGTTAGTTTGCTTTCTTCATAGAAAACTAAAAACTCCAAAAATATTTCAGTGTGTTTCTCCGAAATTCTTTTCTTTGAGTCATCGTAAGGAGAAGACCATGATGAAATTGTTGAGTGGCTCTCGTATGCATTATTGTTGACCTAACGAAGAGCTAGTATTACCTTGTCTTCTCCTTTGAGTAAAATGTTTGTAGATTCCAACTTAGTCCACGACACACTTGCACTATTATTATTTTCACATCATTCCATGGTGCAAGGGAAAGGTAATAATAACGATGATCTGATGAAGTGATTGCGGTGAAGGAAAGCAGGTATGAGCTCTTCTTGTTTTTCATTTTTGTAAATATGTTTAACTCAGTGGTTCTTGATTCAGCATATTATGAGTAAACATGTTTGTGATTACAATTAGAGATTATAGTTGCTCATGCCATACTTAAATAGCTAGGAGTGGATAATGATTTATATTTTTTTTGAGCAATCAAGGACAGTAGGAAAAGCTCCTACTGACTTTTGTATTGATTGTGAAGACTATAACATCCACTCCATCCTAGACCCTATTTACAGACAGCAACCAACATGGGGGGCTACATATCTATAGGGCCCTAGGGAGTGTGGCACACAAAGCATCAAGTAAATGAGTACAGTAGAACTTAGGCTGGGGAGTTGACAAAACTAGTTACAAAGTTTACTAGAGAGGGTTTAACCCTATGGATCAGGAGGGCAAAGTCAGTTTTGAACCAATTCTTCCAAGTAGCAGTCAAGGGGGGAACCCCCTGAAGATAATGATTTTTCTTTAGTGTCAACATGCATTAAAATGGTTGTGATGTAGTATGTTAGTGTGGTATCCTCCTCTGAATGATTCGAGTGGCTTCACTAGGCACATGTTCACACATATAGTTGATTCAAAACCAACATTGCCTTCATGATATTTATGTTCAGGGTGTTTATATCCTACTCATGCTCGTATTCAATGTTAATTATTATCAATGCATGATTATGACCGTTGTTGCTCTCTAGTTGGTCACTTCTCAATCTATTTGCTAGCCTTCACATGTACTAAGCAGGAATGCTGCTTGTGCATCCAAAATCCTTAAACCCAAAGTTGTTCCAGATGAGTCCACCATATCTACCTATATGTGGTATTACTTTGCCGTTCTAAGTAAATTTGTATGTGCCACCTCTAATCATTCAAATAAACATCTATTTTGTCTGCCCGCACCGGTAATGGAGCGACGGGGCGGTCAATATCTTCCATGCTAAGTGGGCTATTCTCATGATGGGTGTTTATTCACTTGTCATTGCACGAGAAAGGCGGGTATTTGGGTTGCCCAGTCCTGTAATCAAATAAAGAAAAATATAATAAATAAACTCCCTCGAAAAGTTGATTGTTTTGAGGGCACCCAAGGATTTGGCTAGCCATGGCTTGTGTTTGTATGGTTGAGGGAGAGTAAACTTTACCTATCCCGCTTGGGAACCGCTGATAATGTTTTTAGCATGGAAGATATTGAAATCCTTTGTCGTGATGTTGATAGGAAAAGCACACCTCACAAAATGTATTCATCTCTATTTTAAGCTTTGAGCTCTGGCACCTCTGCTTCCCTCCACGAAGGGCCTATCTATTTACATTTATGTTATTTACTTTTATTGTTGAGTCATCACCTTCTTATTCAAGCATCAATTTGGAGAGCGCTATTGTCATTCTTAGTTTAACATGCATTGAGTCTAGTTAATGTTGGATATGACCATGACTGGATCTCTTCTACCATGAATTACAATGTTTAGTCGTTGCTTGAACTTCACATGTGCTCTCCATTTATGTTTTGCGGTCTCAGAAAGGGCTAGCGAGATACCATGTTATTATATTATATCATGATTTTTTGACAAATTGTTGGCATCTGAGATATCTTATTATTCCTTAGTAGTTGGTTATGTTATTGTCATGAGTAAATGTGAGACTTAAGTGTTATCGTTCACATGGTTAGTTCATAATCTTTGTTGGAAACTTAAACATTAGTTAACTATATATACAACAATGAGAACAAAAGAGTTTGTAAAAGTTTTTCTTTATCACTTTCACTTTGTCAACTGAATTGCTTGAGGACAAGCAATGAGTTAAGCTCGGGGGAGTTGATATGTCCCAAACGTACCTACTTTTCGAAACACTTTTGCTCTTGTTTTGGACTCTAATTTGCATGGTTTGAATGAAACTAACCCGAACCGACGCTATTTTCAGCAGAACTACCATGGTGTTTTTTTGTGCAGAAATAAAAGTTCTCGGATTGGGCTGAAATTTATGGAGATTGTTTTCAGAATATGTAAAAATATTGGCGAAGAGAACTACTGGACGGGGGCCACCCAGGAGCCACGAGCTCAGGGGGCGTGCCTCGTGAGCTTGTGGGCCTCAGGCCTCCGGCAACCCCAACTCAAACTTCATAAGTACCATCACATGGAGAGAAAAAATAGAGAGAAGGAATCATCGCATTTTACGATACAGAGCCGCCGCCACCTCCTGTTCTTCATTGGCAGGGCTGATCAGGAATCTGTTCGGGGCTCCAAGGGGTGGAATACGTCACCGTCGTCATCATCAACCCTTCTTCATCAACAATTCCATGATGCTCACCACCAAGAGTGAATAATTCCTTCGTAGGCTTGCTAGACAGTGATGGAGTTGGATGAAATTTGTCATGTAATCAAGTCAATTTGTTAGGGCTTGATCCCTAGTATCCACTATGTTCTGGGATTGATGTTGTTATGACTTTGCTATGCTTAATGCTTGTCACTAGGGCCTGAGTGTCATGCTTTCAGATCTGAACCCTCTATGTTTTCATGAATATAGTTCAGTTCTTAATCCTATCTGCTAGTTATATGCAATTGTTATTGTTTTGATTCGTAGACCCCAAAGTGACAATAGTTGGGATACTCTCCGAGGATGACTAATTCGAGGAGTTCATGTATTCACCATGTGCCAATGCATTGTTCCGGTTCTCTATTAAAAGATGGCCTTAATAGCCCTTAGTTTCCTTATGGACCCCGCTGCCACGGGAGGGTAGGACAAAAGATGTTATGCAAGTTCTTATTATAAGCACATATAACTATATACGTAAAACATGCCTACATTGAATTGATGAATTGGAGCTATTGTGTATCGCTCTAGGTTGTGATTGTTATATGATGAATATCATCCAACACAAATATCCATCGCTGATCCAATGCCTACTCTTTTCTCATATTGGTCTGTCCTAAGTTACTATTACTGTCGTTGTTACAATCATCACAAACTGCTCTTGTTACTGTTCCTGTTACTATTGCTACTGTTACTGCTACTATCAAAACTAACAAACTACTGTGCTACTAAACACTTTGTAGAATATCAGTACCAGTTGTTGTTTTTTGCTTGTTTTTAACTTTGCAGAATATCAGTACCAAACGAAGTCCAAATGCCACGAAACTTTTTGGAGATTTTTTTCTGGCAATAAGAGACCCTGGAAGCTTCAGGAGGGAACCAGAAGATGAAGGAGTGCCTCACTAAGTGCCAGGGCATGCCAGGGGCCTCTAGCGTGCCCTGGTGGGTAGTGGGGCCCATGAGCCTCCTTTTGACCTACCTCCGCCTCTATAAACACTCTAAAATCCCAAAACCTACCGGGGAGTCCAAGAAATACTTTTTTCGTTGCCACAAGGTCCAGAACCACGAGATCCAATCTAGAGGCCTTTTCTGGCACTCTACCGGAGGGGGAAACGATCACGGAGGGGTTCTTCATCATCCTTGTTGTCCCTCCGATGATGCGTGAGTAGTTTACCACGGACCTATGGGTCCATAGTTAGTAGCTAGATGGCTTCCTCTCTCTTTTTGATTTCAATACAATGTTCTCCTCGGTGTTCTTTATTAGTAGTTGAGTTGTTAATTCAACCACACCTGAAAGATTTAATATCTGTAGCAAAGTATTTAGTAGCAAAGTAGTATGGAAGTAACGGTAACGGTGGCAAAAGTAACAGTAGCAGTTTTGTAGTGATTGTAACAGCAGTAGCAACGAAAGTAACTTAGCAAAGATCAATACGTGAAAAGCTCGTAGGCATTGGATCGGCAATGATAATTGTGTTGGATAATATTCATCATGTAGCAGTTATAACCTAGGGTGACACAGAACTAGCTCCAATTAATCAATATAATGTAGGCATGTATTCCGTATATAATCATACGTGCTTATGGAAAAGAACTTGCATGACATCTTTTGTCCTACCCTCCCGTGGCAGCGGAGTCCATAAGGAAACTAAGGGATATTACGGCCTCCTTTCAATAAAGAACCAGAACAAAGCATTAGCACTTAGTGAATACATGAACTCCTCAAACTACGGTAATCACCGGAAAGAATCCCAACTATTGTCACCTTGGGGTATGCGGATCATAACTCATAATAGGTGTCTACAACTTGCAAGATAGGATCAAGAACACACATATATTCATGAAAACATAATAGGTTCAGATCTGAAATCATGGCACTCGGGCCCTAGTGACAAGCATTAAGCATAGCAAAGTCATAGCAACATCAATCTCAGAACATAGTGGATACTAGGGATCAAAGCCTAACAAAACTAACTCGATTACATGATAAATCTCATCCAACCCATCACTGTCCGGCAAGCCTACGATGGAATTACTCACTCCCAGCGGTGAGCATCATGAAATTGGTGATAAAGGAAGGTTGATGATGAAGATGGCGATGGATTCCCCTCTCCGGAGCCCCGAACGGACTCCAGATCAGCCCTGCCGATGAAGAACAGGAGGCGGCAACGGCTCCGTATCGTAAAACGCAGTGAATCCTTCTTTTTCATTTTTTTCTCCGTGAATAGGTATATATAGAGTTGGAATTAGGGTAGGAGACGGTCCAGGGGGCCCACAAGCCTGGGAGGCTTGCCCTGGGGGGTAGGCATGCCCCTAGGGCTTGTGGCCTCTGGGTGGCCCTCCTCTGGTATCTTTTTGCGCCAGTATTTTTTATATATTCCATAAAAATTCCGTAAATTTTCAGGTCAATCCGTGAACTTTGATTTCTGCACAAAAATAACACCATGGCAATTCTACTGAAAACAACGTCAGTCCGGGTTAGTTCCATTCAAATCATGCAAATTAGAGTCCAAAACAAGGGCAAAAGAGTTTGGAAAAGTAGATACGATGGAGACGTATCAACTCCCCCAAACTTAACCCATTGCTTGTCCTCAAGCAATTTCAGTTAACAAACTGAAAGTGATAAAGAAAAACTTTTACAAAATCTGTTTGATCTTGTTGTTGCAAATATGTCTAGCCAATGTTCAGGTTTTCAGCAAAGATTATGAACTAACCATATTCACAATAACATTTAGGTCTCACATTTACTCATATCAATGACATAATCAACTAGCGAGCAATAATAAGATATCTCGGATGACAACTCTTTTTTCAAAAAAATCATGATATAATATGACAAAATGGTATCTTGCTAGCCCTTTCTGAGACCGCAAAACATAAATGCAGAGCACCCCTGAAGATCAAGGACTGACTGGACATTGTAATTCATGGCAAAAGAGCCAGTCACACTCATACTCAACACTAATTAAAAACAAAGCATATAAATGACAGTAATGCTCTCCAGCTGGTGCTTTTAATAAGAAGATGATGACTCAACAATAAAAGTAAATAGATAAGCCCTTCGTAGAGGGAAGTAGGGATTTGCAGAGATGCCAGAGCTCGAAGCTTTTAAAACAGAGATGAATATAATTTTGAGCGGTATGCTTTCATTGTCAATATAACAACCAAGAGATCTCACTATCTTCCATGCTAGATACATTATAGGCGGTTCCCAAACAGAATGGTAAAGTTTTTACTCCCCCTCCACCAACAATCACACTCCACGGCTAGCCGAATCCACGGGTACCGTCCATACCAACAATAGTCCTGGGGGAGTTTTGTTTCATTATTATATTTTGATTTTGATTTAGATCATGGAACTGGGCATCCCGATTACCAGCCACTTTCTCATGAATGACAAGTGAATAAACACTCATCGTGATAATAACCCACCTAGCATGGAAGATACTGACAGCCCCCAATCGCTACATGAGCGATCCGAGCATACAAAACAGATTATTATTTGAAGGTTTAGAGTTTGGCACATGCAAATTTACTTGGAACGGAGGGTAAATACCGCATATAGGTAGGTATGGTGGACTCATATGGAACAACTTTGGGTTTAAGGAAGTGGATGCACAAGCAGTAATCTCGCTTAGTACAAGTGAAGGCTAGCAAAAAGATTGAGGAGAGACCAACTAGAGAGCGACAACGGTCATAAACATGCATTGAGGTTAATCCACATTGAATGCAAGCATGAGTAGGATATAAATCACCATGAACATAAATATCGTGGAGGCTATGTTGTTTTTTCTTTCAACTACATGCATGAACATGCGCCAAGTCAAGCCACTTGAATCATTCAAAGGAGGATACCATCCTATCATACTACATCATAACCATTTTAAATGCATGTTGGCACACAAGACAAACCATTATCCACTCCTAGCTAATTAAGCATGGCATGAGTAACTATAATCTCTAATTGTCATTGCAAACATGTTTCATTCATAATGGGCTGAATCAGGAATGATGAGCTATCATATTTACAAAAACAAAATAGGTCGAGTTCATACTAGCTTTTCTTCATCTCAATCATTTCATCAAATATCATCATTATTGCCTTTCACTTGCACGACCAAATGATGTGAATAATAATAAGAGTGCATGTGCATTGGACTAAGCTGGAATCTGCAAACATTTATTCAAAGGAGAAGACAGGGTAATATGGGCTCTTTGTTAGATCAACAATAATGCATATGAGAGCCACTCAACATTTTCATCGTGGTCTTCTCCTCACGACCCAAAGAAAAGGAAAAGGATTTCAAAGAAACACACTGAAATATTTTTGGAGTTTTTTTGTTTTTCTAAAGAAAGTAAAATGAAAATGAGAAAAACTATTTACACGGGAAAGCTCCCAACAAGCAAAAGAAGAACGAAAAATCTTTTTGGGTTTTCTTTTAATACTACTACTAAATAAACTAGAAAGAAAAACTGAAAAGAAGCGAGAAATATTTTTGGATTTTATCAAAGTTTTTCAAACACACAAGAAGAAAGCAAGAAAAATAACCTAACATGGATTATACAATGAAAAAGGATGATCACCGACAACTGGAATGAATGTGTGAACATGAATGTAATGTCGGTGAGAAACACGTACTCCCCCAAGCTTAGGCTTTTAGCCTAAGTTGGTCTAGGGCCACGGCTGGCCCGGATAATATTCGAAATCGTAGTTGGGGTTGTACTGGGTTGCAGCCGCTACCGCTTGAAGGGCTGCCTCATGGAGGCGGGCGGTCTCCCTCGCCCTCTCATACTCGTCTGCCTCCTCCCTAAGTATGAAATATCTTCGTTTTACCTGAAAGTCAAAGAAAGCAGGAGCAGGAAGCGTAACATAGACAATGCGCTGCCTGTCAAAGATTAGTCTGTACTGAAAAGGCAACTCGCTTCTCTCAAGAAACTGGAAACGTTCCATAGCATCATAATCAAGGAAAGCAGGTGGCAACTGAATGTCATTTTCTTTTATTGGAACCCCAAGATAATGAGCTAAACGAGTGGCATAAATTCCACCAAAGAAGTCTCCAACTAAGGCATTATTATGTAACCGACGTGCAATGATAGCTCCCAAGTTAAATTGTTTATCGCTCATTACTGCACTCTTAAGAATGCTCAGATCAGGAGTGCAAAGGTGACTATGGTCATGCTTACCATTAATGCATCTACCAATGAAGAGAGCAAAATAATGTAATGTAGGAAAGTGAATGCTCCCTATATTTTCTTGTGTTATGGTTCTGGTTTCACCCACAGTAATGCTAGCAAGGAAACCAACACAATCAGACCTACGAGGTTCAGTGTAAGTGCCCCATTGCGGAATTTTGCATGCATCATTAAAATCTTCAAGGTCCATGCAGAATGATTTATCATAGAGATCAAATAAAATAGAATGTGTATTGCGATGGACTGAATACTCAAATCTCCGCACAAAGGAGTCAGTAAGATTGTAGTACTGCAAGCACTTATCTGACAAGAAGTACGTCAGGCCGGCGTTGTGCACGTACATATCAAATTCTTCCTTGAAGCCTACACGAGTCATGAAGTGATCTGATGGCCATTCGCAAGGTCGCAGTAGAGCTTCCCACGATGGTTCAAGGGCCGGCTCATGTATCGCGGGCCTTGGGGATTTCTTCTTCGAGGAACCACCTTGGAACACCTTCCTAAACATTTTCTTCCTCCGAAATTTTTTTGAAAATTTTAGTGACTCAAAATAAAAGTGAACAAAACTCAACAAAATTGATAGCAACTACTCCCTCAAGTGTCTAGAGGCTATATCATGCAACAAAACTACTTTGGACCATATAAATTTGACATGCAAGCTCAAGAACATGGTCACCACAGCAGCAAAAATTTGCAATATATAAAGCACTATAGCAAAAACTAATTGGACCGACGAAGGAGTCACATACCGATGAACAATTCCCTAAAACAGTTTCGGAAACGAAGCTTCGAGCAAGGAGATCGTAAATGGCAGCAAGATGAGCAAGAACACGGGTTTGAGCAATGGTGTGATTTTTTCTGGAGGAAGACGAAGTGGATGGGTGGCTGGAATAAGTGAGGGGACCCACATGGGCCCCACAAGCCACCTAGGCGCGCCCTGTGGGCTTGTGGCTCATAGGTGCACCGCCCTGGGGTGTGTTCAGTGCCAAAAATTCTAAAATGTTGCATAAAAAATCATACTAAATTTTCAGGGCATTTGGAGAACTTTTATTTTCTGGTCATTTTTTATTGCACGGATAATTTAGAAAACAGTAAAATAATAGCATTTCTACTTTATTTATTCTAAATAACAGAAAGTAAAAAGTCTTATTAACAAACTTCTTCCGAATGACATGAAACCGGAGAATCTTCGTATAGCACTAGGTTACCTCAACAGGGATATGCATGTCCCCAACAATAAGAATATCATATTTCTTTTTGACAGTAGGAATAGGGGATTCAAAACCTTCAATAGTAATTGTTGAATTTTTTCCAATAGAATTGATACTATTCACTCGAGGTTGTTTCTTCGGAAAGTGTACCGTATTGCTCATTACCATTAACATGAAAAGTGACATTGCCTTTATTGCAATCAATAATAGCCCCTGCAATATTCAAAAAGGGTGTACCAAGGATGATCGACATACTGTCGTCCGCGAGTATAGCGAGAATAACAAAGTCCGTTAAGATAGTAACATTTGCAACTACGACAGGCACATCCTCACAAATACCAATTGGTATAGCAATTGATTTATTAGCCATTTGCAAAGAGATTTCAGTGGGTGTCAACTTATTCAATTCAAGTCTATGATATAAAGAGAAGGGCATAACACTAACACCGGCTCCTAGATCACATAAAGCAGTTTTAACATAGTTTCTTTTAATGGAGCATGGTATAGTTGGTATTCCTGGATCTCCTAGTTTCTTTGGTATTCCACCCTTAAATGTATAATTAGCAAGCATGGTGGAAATTTCAGCTTCCGGTATCTTTCTTTATATTTGTAACAATATCTTTCATATACTTAGCATAAGGAGACATTTTCAGAATATCAGTCAATCGCAAACGCAAAAAGACAGGCCTAAGCATTTCAACAAAGTGCTCAAATTTCTCATCATCCTTATTCTTTGAAGCTTTAGGAGGAAAGGGCATAGGTTTTTGAACCCATGGTTCTCTTTCTTTACCATGTTTCCTAGCAATGAAGTCTCTCTTATCATATCTTTTATTCTTAGGTTGTGGGTTATCAAGATCGACAGCAGGCTCTATCCCCACATCATTATCATTACTAGGTTGAGCATCAACATGAACATCATCATTATCATTAGGTTCATGTGTTCATCACCAGATTGTGTTTCAGCATCAGAAATAGAAATATCATTTGGATTCTCAAGTGTGTCTATAATAGGTTCACTAGAAGCATGCAAAGTCCTATCATCATTCTTTTTATTTTTATGTGGACTAGGTGCATCAAAATTAATTCTCTAAGAATCTTGCTCAATTCTCTTAGGATGGCCTTCAGGATACAAAGGTTCCTGAGTCATTTTACCACCTCTAGTCATAACTCTAATAGCATGATCATTCTTTTTATTATTCATCTCCTTAAGCAAATCATCTTGTGCTTTGAGAACTTGTTCTACTTGGGTTTTTACCATGGAAGCATGTTTACTAACAAACTTGAGATCATTAACAGTCCTAAACATATAGTCACTCAAGCGTTCAAGCATATAAGCATTTATTTTCAACTGTCTACTAACATATGCATTGAAGTTTTCTTGTTTAACAATAAAGTTATCAAATTCATCCAAGCATTGACTAGCAGATTTATTATAAGGAATATCACCTTCATCAAATATATAGAGAGAATTTACCTCTACTACCTGTGTCGGGGTATTAAGACCATGTATTTCTTCAATAGGTGGTAAATTCTTATCATCTTCAGCTTTAATACCTTTTTCTTTCATAGATTTATTTGCCTCTTGCATATCTTCAGGACTGAGAAATAGAATACTTCTCTTCTTTGGAGTTGGCTTAGGTGGTGGTTCGGGAAGAGTCCAATCATTATCATTACTCAATATATTATTCAATAATACTTCAGCTTGTTCAACAGTTCATACCCTGAAAACATAACCAACACAACTATCTAGGTGGTCCCTAGAAGCATCGGTTAGTCCGTTATAAAAGATATCAAGTATTTCATTTTTCTTGAGAGGATGATCAGGCAAAGCATTAAGTAATTGGAGAAGCCTCCCCCAAGCTTGTGGGAGACTCTCTTCTTCAATTTGCACAAAGTTAAATATTTCTTGTAAAGCAGCTTGTTTCTTATGAGCAGGAAAATATTTTTCAGATAAGTAATATATCATATCCTGGGGACTACGCACATAGCCAGGAGCAAGAGAATTAAACCATATCTTAGCATCACCCTTTAATGAGAAAGGAAACAACTGAAGAATATAGTAGTAGCGAATTTTTTCCTCATGAGCAAATAGGGTGGCTATATCATTCAATTTAGTAAGATGTGCCACAACAGTTTCAGATTCATAACCATGGAAAGGATCAGATTCAACCAAAGTAATTAACTCAGGATCGACAGAGAATTCATAATCCTTATCAATAACAAAGATAGGTGAAGTAGCAAACTTAGGATCATATTGCATTCTAGCATTCAAAGATTTTTTCTTTCAACTTGACTAATAATTTCTTAAGATCCTCTCTATCCTTACAAGCAAGAAAGTCCCTAGCTACCTCTCTATCCATAACATAACCCTCAGGTATATCAGGCAATTCATATCTAGGAGTGCTAGGTCTAATGGGTGTTTCAAAGTTTTCAGTTTCAATAATTTCATCAGTTTCAGAAATATCATCAGTTTCAGCATTAACTCTAGCAAGTTGTTCATCAAGAAATTCACCTAATGGCACAGTCTTATCAAGCAAAGTACTAGTATCATCATAAGAATCATGCAGAGCAGAAGTAACATCATCAATTACTTATGACATATCAGGATTAACAACAGGTGTAGGTGTCGCAAGCTTACTCAAAACAAAAGGTGAATCAAGTGCAGAGCTAGATGGCAGTTCCTTACCTCCCCTCGTAGTAGAGGGAAAAATCTTGGTTTTTGTATCTTTCATATTCCTCATAGTGATCAATAGATATAAATCCCAAGTGACTCAGCGAATAGAGCTATGCTCCCGGCAACGGCGCCAGAAAAAAGTCTTGATAACCCACAAGTATAGGGGATCACAACAGTTTTCGAGGGTAGAGTATTCAACCCAAATTTATTGATTCGACACAAGGGGAGCCAAAGAATATTCACAAGTATTAGCAGTTGAGTTGTCAATTCAACCACACCTGAAAGACTTAATATCTGCAGCAACGTATTTAGTAGCAAAGTCGTATGGAAGTAACGATAACGGTGGCAAAAGTAAAAGTAGCAGTTTTGTAGTGATTGTAACAGCAGTAGCAATGAAAGTAACTTAGCAAAGATCAATACGTGAAAAGCTCGTAGGCATTGGATCGGCAATGATAATTGTGTTGGACAATATTCATCATGTAGCAGTTATAACCTAGGGTGACACAGAACTAGCTCCAATTCATCAATATAATGTAGGCATGCATTCCATATATAGTCATACGTGCTTATGGAAAAGAACTTGCATGACATCTTTTGTCCTACCCTCCCGTGGCAGCGGGGTCCATAAGGAAACTAAGGGATATTAAGGCCTCCTTTTAATAGAGAACCGGAACAAAGCATTAGCACTTAGTGAATACATGAAATCCTCAAACTACGGTAATCACCAGAAAGAATCCTTGTTATTGTCACCTTGGGGTATGCGGATCATAACTCGTAATAGGTGTCTACAACTTGCAAGATAGGATCAAGAACACACATATATTCATGAAAACATAATAGGTTCAAATCTGAAATCATGGCACTCGGGCCCTAGTGACAAGCATTAAGCATAGCAAAGTCATAGCAACATCAATCTCAGAACATAGTGGATACTAGGGATCAAACCCTAACAAAACTAACTCGATTACATGATAAATCTCATCCAACCCATCACCGTCCAGCAAGCCTATGATGGAATTACTCACTCCCGGCGGTGAGCATCATGAAATTGGTGATGGAGGAAGGTTGATGATGAAGATGGCGACGGATTCCCCTCTCCGGAGCCCCGAACGGACTCCAGATCAGACTCAGAACGAGCCTTAGTAGCCCGGCGAGCCCCTTGCCCTCTCAACCGTCTGATCATATCCCAATGCTCATGATTAGATCCATTTTATCGTGAACCAATATGCAACCTCAGTCATCCATCTAAAACCCAAAGACCCTGGTTTAATGAAGCCAGACCGGTATCATTGAACCGATGTGCACACGTTTCATGGACCTCTCTATAAAATTCAGATTTTGCAGAAAATACCGTATATATTGAACCTATCATAACTTTTTTCCAGTAACTCCGATTGAGGTGAAACTTTTTGCAAAGTGATTCTTGTGAAGCCTCTTTCCACCAGAACCATTAACTTTATCTTTGCACCATGTTAGATTGTTCATCGCAATATTATATCATTAGTTTAAAAAGTGTTGCCAGTGCTATGGCAACCATTTTGGCTCCGTTTTCTCTATGATGGTAGAGATTTTGAGTAGATTCAAATACAAATCTGATTTTGTTATAACTTTCCATCGAGAGACCTAAATATAACAATTCCTTTTGTCATGTGGTCATATTGACCTTGAGCAGTAGATCCTTAGTTGCAAATTTTTAAACATTTTAAATTAGAATTTATTCAGATTTAAATTCAAATTTCATTTCACAATAGTTTGCAAACCACATGTCCAAATGAGATTCGTATTTTTGCAAATTGATTCCCATGCTCAACACTATCCAATGTAACCAAATTTGGTTCAATTTTGATCTGTCAATTTTGAGTTTATTCAGAACTGAATATGAACCTCCTTTTAGTCATAACTTGCAAACCTTTGACCCAATTGCAATTATTCTTTTTGCATATTGATCTTACAATGAACCTCGCCCATTAGACATCATACATCCACATTTTAAAGAAAATTATATGCTAGTTCAAATTCTATTTTAATTTGAACTTCAATTGTCCATAACTTTCAAACCACGTATCCAATTCAATAGGATCCTTTTGCTCCTAAATACTTGCATCACATACTTTATGTTCATGTTTACGTTCAAGAATGAACTTTCAACTAGGCGTATCCTTTGGCACGTGGTTAGAGGTGAGTAGGATGGGGTGCATATGGCTTCTGACCATCGTTGGGCAGATCTTGCATGTCGTTGTTGGGCGGATCTTGTCTGTCGTCATTGTTTCTTCTTGCCATATTTGCCGCTTTCTGGTGCATCCAACACTCTCTCTTGGAGTGGTTGTCTAAGGGTTTCTCCCCGCTTTATATATAACGCAACAACCGAATCAAGTACATGGCCGAACGATACAAGATGGTGAAATAGCCTTCAAACAATGCCGATCTCAAGACAGCCGGAACAAGCAAGACACACGCGACTAAAAAGAGCATAGGAAGGACTGATTACAATGCCACACTACGCCCTATGACACCTAAGCTCCTCGACAACGCCCCCAGGAGGGAGAATGATGCAAAAGGTTTGCCACTACCGAGTCCACCATGATTGCAGTGAGAATAATAAAGAGCTTAAAAGTAAAGAACATAAAATAAAACAAGTGAAAGTATACGGTTTGTTCTTTGCAATGAAGAGGTTAGATGCGTAGAAACTTCAGATCATGGTGTACATCAAGTGTGCCAAAGCGGCAGTAATACCAGTCACCTTGTATTGTGATTCTAGCGCATAGATTGTTTTTCCTGTAGGCAGTTCATACTTGAATGGTCGAACTCCTTCGTGCCAAAATTGTTCTCCCTTATTGTCCTGCATCAACGTTGCCATAGCATGGTCATCTATGCAATTAAGGTTCTATGGTCGGACAAACGAACTAAGTATCATAGATCCCCGTTATTCTCATATTGTCTTTGCTCCTCGTAGATACCAATACCTATCAACTGAAAGTCACAGATTCACTAAACAATATGTTTTACATGTGTAGGTTTTCGGATCATGTTGCATGTGCCCTAAAATTGGACAACACACACTATGCTCACCACAGATAAACAACTTACTCATCAATCAAAGAACTATTATCACAAATGACGACATATAGAATAGGCACAAAGTGAATCTCATCAATCCCATACATCTCCCACGCCTACGGGGAATTGCTCACATATGAGAGGGAGATAACCAGGTTTAGACCCTCCTTACAAGGAAAAACCATACTCCTGGTCATGTTGTATCGATGTATAGAGGCGTACAAAGTACATGTGACAATCGAGGGATTCTAACTAAATGTCAGGTGTATCGACTAGCTCGGCCCCGACTTATAAAGGATACTAGGGCCCTAGTGTTTACAGGATCTCAGTCGACTACATAGGTGGAGGAGCCCTCTAGGGATCCATTTTCCTTGTCTTTAACGGCAAGACTTCTCAAATCTTCTTTCTATAGAGCCCATGGACCGGCATGATGGACCAGGAAAAATCAGCCTAGGGGATCTGGGGCCTGTGACGCCCCCGATTCGACCGTACACTAATCATACACGCAAATGTGTACGGTCAAGATCAGGGACTCACGGGAAGATATCACAACACAACTCTAGACACAAATTGAAATAATACAAGCTTCATATTACAAGCCAGGGGCCTCGAGGGCTCGAATACAAAAGCTCGAGACACAAGCGTCAGCGGAAGCAACAATATCTGAGTACAGACATAAGTTAAACAAGGATGCCTTAAGAAGGCTAGCACAAAAGCAACACGATCGAAGAGGCAAGGCCTCCTACCTGGGACCTCCTAACTACTCCTGGTCGTCGGCGGTCTCCACGTAGTAGTAGGCTCCATCGGGGTAGTAGCAGACGTTGGCGGTGGCATCTGACTCCTGGGATCCACCATCTGGTTGCAACAACCGGAAAGAAGGAAGAAAGGGGAAAAGGGGTAGCAAAGCAACCATGAGTACTCATCCAAAGTACTCGCAAGCATCAGATCTATACTAAGTATGCATTGGTATCAAAGGAAGGTATGTATCTGTGGACTGAACTGCAGAATGCCAGAATAGAGGGGAAGGCCTAGCCTATCGAAGACTAGCATCTTCAAGCAACTCCAAGCATCTTGTATCATGTAGAAGAGTAAAGAATAGCATTTTAATATTAAACAAGCATGTTGTAACATTAACGCCTAGAGATCCTTCCTCGACTCCCTGCGGGAAAGCAATCTCGGAGCCACATATCCATCACATATCTCAAGTATCCATTTCTAGTTGTAATAGATCAGGATAAAAGTCTGAACGTCCATTACCGTGGACACGGTATTCGAATAGATAACTTCCCTGCAGGGGTGCACCACATTACCCAACACGCTTGATTACTCTGGCCGGACACGCCTTTCTGGGTCAATGCCCGGCCTCAGAAGATCAACACATCGCAGCCCTACCTAGGCTCAGTAGAGAGGTCCCCGCCGGTCTACATCCTAAGCACTCCGAGGGCTTGGACCCATCGCCCGTTGCACTCCGGGTCATTGCGAGCAGGGTGGATACCAGCACCGCCTCGGATGGCCAGCACGATCCGACCATGCCGCAATGCTAAACTGGACATCTGACAAAGCTTCGGCTGATACCACGACGCTGAGGCCCATAACTATTCCCGCGTGGTGGTTAATGCGTAAAGGCCAGAGGCCAACTCAGAACAAATACCCAAATCATTAGTGCGTTGGGAGCTCGCGAAGACGAGCAGAGACTCATGATCGATGTGACCCCGTCGCCCCGTCTCGTGGACTTACGGCAAGGGCCCAGAATGCCCAGCCGTGCCATGTAATTATCTCGCAGGTGCTCTCCGGGCCCGCCCGACTTTCACATCAACTCGCGGGTACCCCTCAGGGCCGACCCGACTTTAACAAAGGTCTCAAGTAAAGCCAGGGTAACCGTGTGTCCAAAACATCAAGGGGGGGAACCCGAGGAATCACCCTCGAGGGATTCCCACTCGATGTAACCATCAAGGTGAACATATGAGGAATCACCCTCGATGTTCACACTTGAGGTGTTGCATGACAGAGTCGTATCAGGGGTGGTGAAGGAGGAATCACCCTCATTGACCACGACCGAATAGCTACACTACAGAGTTATCATCAGGAGTGCGTTACGAGGTATCACCCTCGGCACTCGATAGTAGCTCTGCAGAGTCGAGCAACAAAAGGGGCGTGATGTGAGGTGTCGGGCTCTGGTCGTCGATCACATTGATCGAGTCGTCGATGATGAAGCAGGGGCAACAAGGACATGGTGGGGGTCACTGATGGATCACTAACCAACCTATACTAAGCAGTTTAGGATAAGCATGTAAGGTACAATGAGCAGGTTACAAAAGCAGGCTATGCATCAGAATAGGAGCAAACAATAACAGTAGCAAAATCTAATGCAAGCATGAGAGAGAATGGAATGGGCGATATCGAAGTGATCAAGGGGGGCTTGCTTGGAAGCTCTGCTGAAAAGGAAGAAGGGTCGTCGTCGGCGTAGACGATCACAGCGGCATCGGTCTCGGGGTCTACCGGAGAGAAGAGGGGGCAGAAACAGTAAATACAAAGCAAACAAGTGCATGACATGACAACAGGCAGAGCTAGCGGTGTTCTAACGCAGCATTACACAATACAGGCAAAGGGGGGAAACATCCGGGAATGTTTTCCCGAAGTTTGGCATTTTCGGACAGATGAAACGGAGGGGGCGGTTGCATGTTCGCTATGCTAGGGGCACGTGACAGATGAACGGAGAGCGTATTCGGATTCGTCATATTTTTCTGAGCAACTTTCATGTACAAAGTATTTTCATCTGACTTACCGATTATTTTATATGATTTTCCAAAGATTTAAACAATTTCTGCATTTATTTTAATTCACAAATAAACAGAAAATAATAAGTGTAACCAGCCATGTGCTAGCCACAGAGGTTGACCAGTCAACTATTGACTGGTCAACAGGGTCAAACGGGGCCACATGTCATAGACTGGGTCAACAGGGTCAAACGGGGCCACATGTCATAGACTGGGTCAACCCAGTCAACAGTTTGACTGGTCAAACTGGACAGGGGACCCACATGTAAGTTTCATAGAGGTAGATTATTGTCTAAATTAATTTAAACTAGGGGGCCACATGTCATTTGCTCTATAGACTAAACTAGTACAAAATTAGTACTACTACTAAACTAGTCCTAATTGGTCCTAATTAGACCTAGTCTAATTAAACAAGGCCGGCCACTTGCAGTGGCATAGCCACGGCTGTGCTCAAGGAGCACGAGCTCCATGGCCAGCTAGGAGCTTCAGGCGGCCGCAGCACAGCACAAGAGCAGCAGCCGCAGCTTAGCAGCACAGAGCAGCGGCAGCACGGCGGCGCGGCAGCAAGCAGAGCAACAACAGCGGCTAGAGCATGCAATCCCGGGCAGCATCAGCAAGCAGTGCTAGTATGCAGCAGCAACAACAAGCATCAAGCAGCAGCAGTCAACAGCGCAGCCGCAGGTATGCAACAGCAAGCGGCGGCGGCCGGTAGCAGTAGTACTAAGCAGCAGCAGCGTAGAGAGCAGCAGGCAAAAGCAGGTAGCAGCGGCAGCAGCGCGGCCAGCACACGCGCGGGCGAGGCGCAGGGCAGCAGACGCACTAAGGCAGGCGCGGGTGTGCGTCGAGCGCACGTGTGGCGCAAGGGCTCAACCACATCAGTACGCAGGTGGCGTGGACGCGGAGCTCCGGCCACGGCGAGCAAGGCGAGCGGGGGAGAGGTAGGGCGATGGCCACGGCACGGCGACGGCATGCGGGCGTGCGGCGCCGGGCAGCAGGTGCAGCAGAGCAGCTCAGCAGCGACAGCGGTGCAGGAGCAGCAAAGCAGCAGGCGCAACAGGCAAACAGAAGCGCGGGGAAGCAGTCGGGGCTCGAGCTCCTTCGGGCAGGCGCACGCGTACGGGGCAAGCGCAGCAGCGGGCGGGCGCGCACGGAACAGCAGCAGCGACAACAGGCAGCACGGGCAACAGTGACAACAGAAGCAGTAACAGTGTCATGCCCGAGTGGTCATGCCGCTATGCTCTCATTGGGCTTTACTTCAGAAGGGGCTGTGGTGCTTGGGCTTGGCCCAACTACAGGAGTCGAGGTCGTTGGTTATAAACGAAGAGAGCAGCACATGGGACAGGCATCGAACTGATTGAAAAGTCTGAACCTTCTCGTCCTCCTGCTCCCGTTCCTCACCCTTCTGCTACCTGTATCTCATCCCTCTTCTGCCGATCCTCACCCCAAATTCCCCTTGTATCCCTTGATTTGTACTCGATATTGGTACTGATCTGACTGTCCGTCCCATATCCATGTTTGGGTCGTGACAATTTGGTATTCAGAGCCAGCAAAAAATCACCACCCACTTCCTGCCTACCATATGTTCGACGAAATGTCCAGCCAACCAGAGGTGTTCACCGGCGGTGTTCTCCGCATTACCGTACACCATGTGTACTACTCGGTCACTGAGGAGACACTACAGCAGGTGTTTGGCGCGTATGGTGTGGTGAAGGTCTCCATGTTCCAGAGAATCCACCATGTGGAGGCAGTGGTTCAGCTTCGATCAAGAGTCGGGGCGGCGCGAGCTCTCGCCTTGCATGGCCGGTGTGTCTACGAGCTCGCCTGCCTCCTCGACATCCAGGATGTATCGTCGAAGTATAACCTGCACTTGTGCTCACTGCTGGAGCTCAAGCAGACTGCAACTGTGGTCGAGTACATGGTTGCGTACTGGGAGCGTCTACACTGGGTGCTGGATCTCGACCCCAGCCTCAGCATCAAGAGCTTCGTCCATCAGTATGTTGAGGGCCTAAGGGAGGATATTCAAGCAGTTGTGCGATCGCGGTCTCCTTCCAGCATCACCGGTGCATCGGTCCTTGCTCGGATAAGGGAGGACGAGATCGGGAAGGATGCGGCAATGGGTGACGACAAGGTCGGCGTCAGCGATGGCCTCATGCCTATGGAGAACCTGACCGACGTCATTCCCGAGCCCGCTGCTCTAGGGCAGTGCAGAGCGGGCCACAACTTCACCACCATCGATGTCAGCTGTTGTTCTGCTCTGACGCTGACCATGTGCTCTATGGAGTGTCTGAGTAGCGATGTCACCGTCAAATTGTTCCCCAAGCCCGCTGCCTCGGCGGAGAGCGAGGAGGACATTGACACCGTCAGTATTGCTGCACTGACACCCTCCACCTACTCGACGGGTGGCCTGGCACATGGTCACGGTGGCACCAACCCCACAGCGGTGTCCCTGGTCCTCTGGACCGCGCCCCCATCATCCATAGCTCCTGCAGAGGCAGCACCAACCCCGTCACAGCGGCCACTTTCTGTCCTCGAGCTAGACGCCATGGTGCCGACAAGGTGTTCAACCCTCTGTTTCGACGACATTGTCATTGGCCTGCTGACTTTCGCTTTTCAAGTGGATGTGAGTCTGAATATCAAGCAACAAGGGTCGATGCCCAGGCCATTGCCATGGCCTTTATTCGCCTCCGAGCACACAAGTACAACTTACAATGACATTTTCAAACCGCCAATGAGCGCCGCTACTGCATCATGGAGGGTTGTGATTCCCAATTCGACCTTGCCGCCGTTCCCTCTTACACTTGAGGTGTTCCAGATGTTCTTATCTGGGAATGGACATATGGGCCCAGCTGGGCACCATGGAGCATCACCTTACCATGGGTCTATATCGGGGGTTGTCACGACCCACGAGATATTGTCGGAGGATATTCACAACGCAAAGGTGTGTCAAGGGGAGCACGTTTTCTGGCCTTCAACTGAAAATCAGTTGAAGCATATAGGACTGGCACATTGGTTGTCTCAAGAAATTCCCTTGCAAGCTGCAGTTAGTACAGAAGCTTTCAGCATAAACCAAGATGGTATTCAAGCTGCAGGTGATTGTCATGTGTACAAGAAGCTGTTGTCCATGTTCAGAGAATTATCTATGGGAGTTGTTAGTGCAGATTTTCATCAATGGTTAATTCTTATCAAGAACATCTTGGTCCGATCACTATACTGGCTTCAAATTATGAAGAATTTAGTTGCTACGGGAGAGACATGTTGTGGGACTGAGGAGTTGGACCTGATGCCTGTACATAAGTATATGAGGATACTAGTGGAATTGAAGCCGTGGCCTTCTTGGGAAATCAATTATTTCTGCGACACCATGGCTTTCTTTCGGTGGTGGTTTCTTCAGAATGCATTGTCATCAATATTTTCTGCCACTACATCAAATGTGCTGCACTCAATGAGCCGTATCTCAAATTCTCTTAGTAGTATCATTATTGTCACTGCTCTGCGCAATTCTAGTGCGATGTGGTGCTTGGGTGTTGTGCCCGGGAGGCTTAAGAAATGGTGGCCTCATACTCGATGTGTTCATACAGCCAGTGCACATTTTGAAGCTCACAGCCAGTTCCTTAACACAAGTGTGGTATTTAATACAGAGCTTTATTGGGAAACTGAACTTCTGTCTACAGAACTCATGTCCAGTTGGTACACTAAACTGAAGATTGTTGAATGGAATATTAATATAGTGCAGCCAGTCCAGCTTGACTATCTTCTACAACTGACTAAACGTCCTGATCGTAGCGAAGTACATCAAACTATGCTCAGTTGTCACCAGTTTAGTACAAGAGGAGTTAAAGGTATCTTCCATGAAATTCCACCCACTCAATTAGTGTTCAACCGCTACTGTTTCGTGTTTGGTAGTACAACTGAAGATCCTTGCGGTATCATGATTAACAGTCAATGGTGGATATTACTAATGACAATGCACAGTTTGATGAGAGGCCAGCTCACTTATGCCGGAGATCAGTTGCATAAAATACTGGAGAGATATGTACGAAGTCATGGGAAAATAGTTGTAATATTCTCCTGTCCATGCTCAGAACAGAGTGATAGGCTGGAAGAAAGCGTTGCAGTCCTAACCTTCCTGAGTATTATATTGGGTAATGAGAAAAAGCATCATCAAGTGGGAAAGAAACCTCATGGAACTATGGTGATACATACACAAGATAGCGCTCTCCAGGTGCTTACTAATCCTCCATTCGCTTACAAGAATAGCAGTTTGACAGTTTGCTGCACGGGTGGAGCAATGAGTAAAAATCAAGTGTCATGCAAGCCAACAAATGAAGAGCAATCAGATAGTGTGTTACGAGTACATATTTTGTCCGCTTTGAGTTATCTTGGTCAGGAATCTGAGTTTGCTTCTGCAACACCGTGGGATTCTAGAATAATCATGGTCCATATTTGTCGTGTTCACGATTATTTGGACTATATTGTTCTAGCCATGATTGCTACTGTTCGGAGAGCAAGTATCAACATGCAGATATTTGATACCATGAATATCTGGACTTCCCTAGAGTTGCCTTGTTGGATATGTCATTGTTTGGACCTGATGCTTCTCGGTGGTAACCAACAAAACCTGGGCTTCGAAGGTTACTTCCTTGGAGATGATTTTGCTGATGGTCCAAATTTTTATGCTATAATATTGGTCAGCAATTTTTATCCTACCAGTGCAAACACCATGGGACCCCAGTGGTTCTGCTCCTCCTTGGTACCACAGTCATCGGCTTGAGGACAAGCAGCACTTTAAGGGGCGAGAATGTCATGCCCGAGTGGTCATGCCGCTATGCTCTCATTGGGCTTTACTTCAGAAGGGGCTGTGGTGCTTGGGCTTGGCCCAACTACAGGAGTCGAGGTCGCTGGTTATAAACGAAGAGAGCAGCACATGGGACAGGCATCGAACTGATTGAAAAGTCTGAACCTTCTCGTCCTCCTGCTCCCGTTCCTCACCCTTCTGCAACCTGTATCTCATCCCTCTTCTGTTGATCCTCACCCCAAATTCCCCTTGTATCCCTTGATTTGTACTCGATATTGGTACTGATCTGACTGTCCGTCCCATATCCATGTTTGGTCGTGACAAACAGGCGGCAGCAAGCGCACGCACGTACGCGTACGCGGGGGTTCGAGATCGACGGAGATGGCAGCCTACGGCGTCCAAATCGAAGGGCTAAAAGGGGACCCGAGGGAGAAGCTCACCCCGGTTCTCGTGGACGAGGTTAGAAGGTCGGAGGCGGCCCGGAGCAGTGGCAACGACGACGAGTTGGTGACATCCGCGGCGGAGAAGGGCTCGATGGCAAGCACACGGACCGTCCCGGCTTGAGTTGGTCCCCGGAACGGACGGATCCGGCCGCGGCGGACCTCCTGGACGTCCTCCTGCGCGAAGGCGACAACGGTGGCCGCGACGGTGACGATGGCGCGGCGACGATAGCTTCGGGTGTGTGCGGGGGAGCGAGCAACGGTGTGAGGGAGGAAGAAGTGGCGGCTAGGGTTTGACCGGGGAAGAGAGGAGGGGCTTGGGGTGCCCTTGTAGCCATCGGAGAGGCGAGGGATGGCCGCCACGCACGGCATGGCCGACGGATGGGCACCACGATCCCCTGTTGTCTCCTGTAGCGGGAGGAACAGGATGAGTGGGGGGGAGGTGGGCTGCTGGCCAGCAGGCCATCTGGGCCAAGTGGTCCAGGGGGAGGGGCCTTTCTCTTTTGTTTCTATTTTGGTTTCTCCTTTTCTTTTTCTGTATCTAATTAGCTACTGATTTGTATTTATTTGAGTGACCAAATGAATTTAGTTGAATGTTAAACTTAACACATAAATCAGGCACAACATTTTAGTGTTGCATAAAAAGTTTCAGAGCCAAAGGAATTGTTCAAGCATTTTTAGAAATTGAATAAGCCAATTAATATGCTGTGGGACCACTATGTAATTTGTTAAGGGCATTTTTTTTGGAGTGTTAAGGGCATTTTTAATAATTCAAATGAGGTTGGTTAATTCATCATAATTTCTTATTGAATATTTGCAACACAACGAACATTTTTGTTTTGAAATTTTGAAAACTTTAGATTTTGACTTTTAACTTAACTTGAATTCGAACCGGTTTGAATCAACGAGAGTTTAACAACAGTAATCGTGGTGACGTGACATCATTAACAGGGGATTACTGTAGCTTAAATATCCGGATGTTACAGGGCCGGCCTACTTGGGGTTGATAACCAAAGAGGTGAAATACCCCATAACATCATCACACACTCCGTTTCTAAATATAAGTCTTTCTAGAAATTTTAATATGGACTATGTACGGATGTATATAGACATATTTTAGAGTGCTGATTCACTCATTTTGCTTCGTATGTAGTTCATATTAGAATCTCTACAAAGACTTATATTTAGGAATGAAGATATCAAGAGCGAAAGTTTCAAGCGTCGCCAATTTGAAGCTCCTGAACTGTCTTCACGTTCCAAGTCTGCAAACATGCAAAGGCTGATACTCATTGTCATCGGGTTCCGGAGAGAAAAGTGCCCTCGAAAGCAGCCTGCTGCAAAATGATAATATTCAAATCACGAGGTTTCATTTCGGAATACTACTACCGTAGCGGCCAACGATGAAATCCAGCACGGGATAAGGAGCGCGCGCCGTGGACTGGACCCGGTCCACACCGCCATGGCTCTCGGCGCGCCCGAACGACCGGCGCCCGCTAACCACCACTCCCTGGACCCACTCCGTGCACCGAGCCCATCCCCGCCGTCCGCGTGGTCCAGGTCAACACGCGCCCGAATCTCGGAGCGGAGGCAGGCGTTCGAACCATTCTTCTCCTCCCCGCGGCGACACAACCACGTCGTCGCCGACGACCCCACCCACCGAATCGCGCCTCTCCACCGTTCCCGCCAACCTCAAAGCCTCCGCGGCCCTTCTAGAGGCTTCCAGAAGGATCCCTCTCGGCGACGGAGCCCGTTCGGGGGACCCCCTTCTCGAACCGCACGCATTTCCCGTCTCCCGCTCGAGATCTCCCAGGCCGGTCTCGGAGCGCGGAGGGACGCACCGCGTGATCCGCGAGGAGGAGACTCCGGGGAGCAATGGCGGTGTCGGCGCTTCCTCGGACGATGGAGGCGCTGACGCGGCGGGCGACCATGCTGCGCGACTCGCTGCACAAGAGCCAGGGCAACACGGACGGCATGGTCGCCATCCTCGGCTCCTTCGACCACCGCCTCTCCGCGCTCGAGGCCGCCATGCGCCCCACCCAGGTCCCGCGTCCCCTACTCCTTCACATTCCAGTCATCCCCGTTTGATTCGATTTCGCCTCCGCTCGACTGACCTGGTTCGCTTTTCTCCGGTGAAATGAAATGCAGGTGAGGACGCATGCGATCCGGATGGCGCACGAGAACATCGACAAGACGCTCAAGGCCGGCGAAGCCATCCTCGCCCAGTTCGACCTTACCCGTCGGGTACATGAACATCGACCCGACCCACCGCAAAAATTTCAAACATTTTACCTGGATGTGTGGTGGTCTATTTGTTACAATCTTTTTTGTTGGAAGACGTCTTATGGATCTTTCGGGGATTGAAATGTGCCAAATGAGCGCCTGGTGGTTGCAATGATTATTAAAATTTGTTGCGGTATTTAATATGCGTTGCGTCGGGTATACTACCATGTTAAATTCAATCATCACTGCCGTCATTGAAACAAATATGGTTTTCTTTTATTCCTAAATAAGCTAATACCATTCGTACTTTTTTGTTCTTTGGATTTGGAAGATCCAGTGAGTGATCTAGTTTGGCACTTTTAGGTCATTAATTTGGGTCACTGTAGATGATTGTTTCATCTCTTATCAAGAGTTGTCATTTCTAGATCATCTTGTTATCTGAAAATGACAGCGATTTCTCGCAGAAAGAGAAGGAATGGAAATGATAGCTATCTGAGCTCATTGCGAATATGATTGTTTACAAAAGGCTTTGATTTTTGGGAACTTACTAACTTTGTGTAAACATTGCTTTCAAACTTTAGGCAGAGGCAACGATATTAAGAGGTCCCCATGAGGATTTGGAGAGCTACTTGGAGGCAGTAGATACGCTGAAAGGAATCTCCCGCTTCTTTTCCTCGAATAAGAACTTCAGAAGCAGTGAAGGAATTCTGAATCACGTCAACGGTCTGTTAGCGAAGTCTTCTCTGAAGATCGAAGAAGAATTTAAGCAGCTGATGAGTACGTACAGGTAAGATAGTCATTCTTATTGCAGACTCATGCCAGAACTACATTCATGTTCATTTCTTATGTCAGTAAAAAAATGTTGTCTACGATGGTTTATCTGTTCTTTCAGCAAACCAATTGAGCCCGATCGTCTCTTTGATTGTCTACCCAAGTCTCTGCGGCCATCAAAAGACGACGAGGATGAGAATGCTAACCAGTCTGACCATCCATCCAAAGGCTTGGAAACTGCTGTATACAAGACCCCGACACTAGTTCCTCCAAGAATACTGCCACTCATGAATGACATAGCTCAGCAGTTGGTTCAGGCTGGAAATCAACAGTCATGCTACAAAATTTACAGGTAGGTTTGGATTATGGTATCCAAATCTATTTCCTTTTTCTACTTCCTTTCTTGATTTCCGTCCAGTGTCTCCTGACTCCTGAGTTACTAACACCTTGTGCAAAGTCAAGTTAAATTTATCCTCTTTCTTCAGAGAGTCCCGTGGTTCAGCACTAGAGTCGAGCCTTCGGAAGCTGGGAGTAGAAAAACTTACTAAAGATGACGTGCAAAAGATGCAATGGGAGGCTTTGGAGGCTAAGATTGGAAACTGGATACAGTTTATGCGTATTGCGGTGAGGGCCCTTCTGTGAACAGGCCAATATTGTGTGTGCTAGTTTGGACTTAAACAAAAAATCATCCTAATATATTATGCTTTTTGAACAGGTTAAACTACTACTAGCTGGAGAAAGAAAAATCTGCGATCAGATTTTTGAGGGTGGCAACTTTAACAAGGACCAATGTTTTGCAGAAATGGCAACAAATAGTGTCGTGACTCTTCTCAGCTTTGGAGATGCTGTTGCGAAAAGCAAAAGGTCTCCTGAAAAGCTGTTTGTATTGCTAGACATGTACGAAGTAATGCGTGAACTTCAACCGGAGGTATTCGGGGAGTAATTTACTGTACCTTCCTTCCCAAATGCTTAATTTTTTCTGCTTGCAGATTTATTTATGGGGTTCCGTGTCATTGTTGTTTTCTTTTCAACTTATGCTATGATGCTTTTGGTGAGCACTACCAAATTTCAGCGCCGTCTTTGTTTGAACTTGTTATTAGATTGAGGTGGTTTTCGAAGGAAAGGCTTGCTCTGAGATGAGAGAGGCTGCATTGGGCTTGACTAAGCGGTTGGCACAAACTGCTCAAGAAACCTTCGCTGATTTTGAGGAGGCAGTTGAAAAGGATGCTTCAAAGACTATCGTTCAAGATGGAACTGTGCATCCTCTGACAAGCTATGTGATTAATTATGTTAAATTCCTATTTGAGTAAGTATTCCCCTCTTCATCTAGTAGTCAATTTATGCATCTGTAGAACAGTAATTTCATGAAATCCGAGTAAGATATGCTAACCATGATGAGTTAACTCTGGGGCAATATGTTTATATCCTTCAAGAATTATTCTGAACTTCATCTCCACTGAAGAGAAAGTATGCATAAAGCCTGTCTGCTAGTGGTCTTAGAAACGATTTTCATTGCCAATATCGTAGCAGGCAGTCTGTCGATAACTATACAGAGTTGCATATTCACTTTCTACTATGTCTTTGGCTTGCATTTAGTTGTTTTGTATTAGTTTATTCATTTGACAACTAAGAAAAAACTAATTTATTGGTAGCCTTCCTGCTACTGTTATTCAAATAGCATGCTAACAAATGTTATTTTCATATGAGCAGTTATCAGTCGACGCTGAAGCTTCTGTTTCAGGAATTCGAAACTGGTAGTGAGACAGAATCTCAGCTTGCTGTTGTTACTACGAGGATAATGCAAGCACTACAGAATAACCTAGATGGAAAATCTAAACAATATAAGGATCCTGCGCTAACTCACTTATTTCTTATGAACAATGTTCACTATATGGTTAGATCTGTTCGCAGGTATGCTTGTTTTTTTTGCTATAGATAATGCATCCTAGAATAATCTGGCAATCTGCTCACTTAGTGATCTATTGTGTTGCCACAGATCAGAAGCAAAGGATATACTTGGCGATGACTGGATTCAGAGGCACCGTAGAATTGTGCAGCAAAATGCCAATCAGTACAAACGTGTTGCTTGGGCAAAGGTTAGTGGATCATCGAACCCTCATCATATCCCCTTCCTTTTTGGCTGCATGATGTTACATGTATGGATATCTTTTCCTTACCACGATTGTCTTTTTAACTCTTTGCCGTTAGTAATTCCTTTGCGATTAGCATGGTAGTTTATGTGAAAGCAATATGGAGAGTTACCTGTTTAAGATATCACAGTTTGTTGGCACTTATGAGAGTATAACTGTTGTGGACACCATAACAACTATGTCAACGTCAGCATTGACTTCCAAAATCTGGCATCCAAGATAATACCGTCGAGGAGGAATTCGGCTAGGCAAAGAGTCTGGCCAGAACTAGGATTACAATTGAGGGAGAATTAGGAGTTATGGCACATTAGGAAGTGTTGTCATATTAGGAAAGGATAAGGGACCTTATATCTTCTACTACTCCGTTCCATAATGTAAGACGTTTTTTGACACTAGTGCAGTGACAAAAAATGTCTTACATTATGGAACGGAGGGAGTATTAAATTGAGTATGTATGACTCTCTCCAGTTTTCTGTTCTATATCCTCTCTATTCTCTCAACCCTACCCCCATAACTTTCTCACCAGTCACCACAGCCCGGTGCGCTGGAATCGGCCTGCATGCCATGTATACAAACCTAGGAACCAAATCTAGACACATCAACGTTATGCTCCACCTGCCTGCATTTTGGTGTCAAGTTCAGTTGCTTACATCCCAATAGGAATATTTGTGAAGCCAAACCATAGTAAGAGTCAATGTCTGTGGATTCCTTTTGTAACTCTAGTACACACGTCGTCTTACAACAACAAGAACAACAACAACAAAGCCTTTAGTCACAACTCATGGTTCTGGCACATGGATAACTCTAGTACACACGTCGTCTTTACTATGGTTGCTAGTATCTATCTTTGTTTGGCAATGTTCTCTTCCATGTCCTGTGCTTCAGTAATTAACATCATTGTCGTGCTGTATTTACATGATTGGACATATCAATTAACAGTTGAATACTGCTTCTGTTTTATTTCTTTCAGGTTCTTCAGGCACTTTCCGTACAAGGTGCGCCAGGCAGCACTGGTTCGTCGACACCAGCAGACCTTAACAGCAGCGGAGTTTCAAGAGCTGTGATCAAAGAACGGTCAGTACCTTGGCAGTTTGGTTTGTTGCTTGGGATAATCATGATAGAAGAATCATTAGCCCTAAGACTACATGCTTTTGCCATGGCAGGTTTAAAGCTTTCAATACACAATTTGAAGAACTTCATGCGAAGCAATCTCTATGGATTGTACCTGATCAAGAATTGCGTGAATCCTTGAGGCTTGCTATAGCTGAGGTTCTGTTACCAGCCTATCGATCTTTCATAAAACGTTTTGGGTACGTCACCGCACCAATCACTTTGCATGATCTCCTATTGATTTTTGGTTGTTGTGCTGAACTCCACCCATTAGCTTCCATTGAATTGATTAGTCGGCTATATCACACGATTGCAGTTCCAGAATTACAAAATTAGCTCTATTTTGTCTGTCCTCTAAAGCATCCATCATTTATGGTTGACTGACGGGGTGGGCCCCAAAACTTCATACTTTGGAGAACAACACTTCCTTATCTTCTCCAGGACTCCATTCAACTTAGAATGATCTCAGCTGTTCTGATATACTTCCTCTGTCCCAAATTATAAGATGTTTTGGTAGGCTAAAATAGCCTAAAAAACGTCTTATAATTTGGGACGGAGGTAGTACTTAATAATAACTACTGTGCTACCAATTTTGCCATGCAGCAATCTTGTTGGGAGCGGCAAGAATCCGCTGAAGTACATCAGGTACAGCCCTGAACTGGTGGACAAACTCTTGAACGAGTTCTTTGAAGGGCAGCAATATGGTGAGCCAAAGCACCAACATCGCCTGTAAGGTCTCTGCGGCATGAAGACCCAACCCTGCAAAGATCCCCGTCGAAGCACACAATCAACGATCCCTCTGCACAGTAGCAGCAATGCTGATCATCATATATACTACGAATATAGTGACCACCACAGAAAAGAAAAAGGGTTTGCTGTTTCGTAGTCTCAGTGGCTCACATGGCAGGCTAACACGGTGTAAAGGCGTCGTTCTTCGTAGTATCAGCCTTGTTCTCCATAATATATCAGATGTTGTTCTATCGTGTTAACCCTCAGATTTCATTACTTTTATGATTTCTACTTCATCGGTGTAGTAGATTCATCTTGCTCTCAATTGCAGCAAGATTTATTCTAATGAGCTTATTTTTCACTTGTTACCTAGTACTCTAATCCAATAACCATTGCATATCTCGGGGTTGGCGACACCCATCAAGTTTAGACTTACTTGGGTACACTGATATGTTGGCTTGGTCCTTCAGATGTTATCATAGATGGCAATTCTAATACAAGTCGTTTCCGATCCACGACTCAGATCTGAATCCCTAGTTATGTGAACAGAGCATGTATGATGCAAATGATACATAGCAGCATAGACAAACACTACTACTCCCTCCGTTCCTAAATATAAGTCTTTTTAGAGATTCCACTATGGACTACATACGGAGCAAAATGAATGAACCTGAACTCTAAAATATGGGTATATACATCCGTATGTAGTTTGTAGTGGAATCTCTAGAAAGACTTATATTTAGGAACAGAGGTAGTACATAAGACAGCTGAGTTCCAATGATAATTTAACATTCCAGACGGGCACAATCAACCAGGGTACATCAGATGGAACACACATTCGATGGAATATGCTAAAGGAAATTAGTAAAGCATGAAATAGCCCACGAACATATCTCTGTCTGCTAGCATTCAGCGACACGATCAGCAGAAATGGTGAGTTCTAACATGACCAACGTCAGGCCAAAGCAAAATAAATAGACCATACAGAGACTGCATTTAAGCAACACTTGTCTTATGCATCAACGTCTCAAGGTCGCCAGGCAAATAGTAAAAACCAGGAACTCTGACAAAAAAACACAAGCCAACGATCCAAAACAGTGCCTTGCACGTAGACTGCAACATAGCACTAACCATCTGTTTCCCCGGAATCACGCGCACCTGGTAGAGAACTCAAAACATCTTTTCAATCTTCCGCAAACACCCGGCTTCTCCTTAAAAGTTGCAGCCACGAAGAGCAGCGGTGCGCGTGAATGGGTCCCCTGTAGAGAAATCAGACCCTGCTTTGAAGTTGAGCAACCACTTGTCTTCCCCTACGTTGCACGGATACTTGGATACGTATCGGATACGCGATACGGAGATATGCCCGATACGCCAATTTTCTGAAAACATGGATACGGCGATACGTTTATATATAGATATTAATTATTAAAAATATTGAAAACAAAATAGAGCTTCTAGGTCAAAGCATGCCTCAATAGGATTATTCCCTTTGTTTTCTTGCACTTGGTCCACTATCATTAATTGGCAGTGGGATTTTTCCGGATTTGTTGTTCCAATCTGTGCACCGACTCTCTCTTGCTCACCTTTCAAATGAACAAGAACATTGACGGTCATGTTTTGGCATGAACTCACGCCCATGTTGGGTATCTTCAAAAGGTGTGCCTTTACTATTGAGAGGATTTCACGTCGAACGAGGGGTTTCAGGTATCCAAAAAGTATCTCAGAAGTATCCTAGGAGTATCAAACATTATTTTCTTTTTTTTAAATCAAAAAATTGAGGGATGCTTACGGGATTCGGGCCGTATCGGGGCAGTATCCGGCTGGATACGCGCGGTTTCTGAAGTATCCGCGCAACGTAGGTCTTCCCCTGCTTGAAACACACCCTCCAAGAGCACCAGTGAGCAGTCTTTGCTGGCCCAATTTGCAGCAAACAGAGGTTTCACCTTGGAGCTGGCCTCTACCATTGAGGTGAAGCTTCCCTTGGTGAACACGATCACCAGCTTCGTCAGCATCCGTGCGCTCTCCAGGACGAACTTGAGGAAGGAAAGCTCGCCCCGCTCCCCTCGGAAGCCGTAGAAGACCATCAGCTTCATGTGTGACTGCACGCATTCTATAGTGCCGACCTCCTGCCAGAACTTCTTGTTGAGCTTGCCGGTGGGCTCATCAGTTTCGTTGGACTGTAGAATGGTCAAGTAAATCAGTGAGAACTTCAGCTCATCTCAAAGAAAGGACGCCGATAAGTCCCGAACACCCGGGATTTGCCCATGGCAGATCGAATGTTTTTTGTGGCAATTTATATGCGCGAGGGATGGCAGGTTTAGTTGGTAAGCAAGCAATTCCGTCCTCAATTTGTTTTTTGCCAGAAAACTGTTGTGCTTGTCAACTAAACTTGTCATCCTCGTGCCAACTAAAGTTGCCACAAAAAAGTTTGATTTGTCATGGGCAAATCCCAAACGTTTGGGATTTCTCATTTCCGCAAAGAAAAGCTACAAATTTGGCACTAGATGGAAGCATTATTGTCAGCAATATAAATTGATGATTGCAAGTGCAAAAAGATGCAAATTGATGCCAACGTAAGTGATAGTGGTGTCACCTCAAGATGCAGCCTCTCGACGTTGGGAAAGCATCTGAGGAAGCTGGGCAGCATCTTAGCAACGTTGCGGACTCCGAAGCACACTCTTATGCCGAGGATCTTGACGCTTGGAACCATTGTGCTCGGACTCGCCGTTGTCCCAGCCTGCAATGCACCAAATTTCCATTTTTCAGAGACAAGTTCACGCATTTACATTGGCGGATCGAACAGAACACAAACTTGAAGGTGTTGTATGCACCTTGATGACGGTGTTGCCGATCTCTAGGCTGTGCCGTTCCGGGTCCAGATAGCCAAGCAAGCTTAGTGCAGGGGCATGGCCAATCTTGACCCTCCTGGGCACGCCATCGCGGACCGTTGCTGCCCAGATGATGAGCCTCTCGAGGTGCGGGGCGTCTTTCACTGCGATGCTCAGATCAATGCTTTCGATGATCTGCACGCAACGGAGGCTGCGGCTGACGAGGATTAGGTGTTTCATCAGCATGTTCACTTGGATGCATAGGATTTCCAGCACAGGGCTCCTGGCGAGGATGAAGTCCATGTCCTCCCTCCTCGGGATCTGCACGCAGCAGAGGCCGAGTTCGCGGAGGTGCGGGAATGACACGGCGCGCGGGAGGCTGGACGTGTCGGGGAACTGGAAGACGCCAAGGTAAGGTACAGGCGGGTAAGGGTTGCCATGGCGAAGAAGGTGGGAGGGACGAGCATGTTGAGCGGCCACGGGCGGTTGACGAGGACGAGTTCCTGGACGCCCTTGACGGCGAGGAGCTGGAGCCAGCGCGCGAGCAGGTCGGGCACTTGTCCAGGAAGCTGCAGATGAGGCGGACGCAGCGGAAGAGGCCCGGGTGAGCGTCGAGGATGCGGGTGACGGCGGAGGCGACGCGCTGCGCGTCCGCGTGCGCGACCTGCAGGCCCGAGCCGGTTTGGACGGGGAGGAGCTCGGAGTCGACGAGGACGAGCGGCACGGGGCGCCAGACGCGGAGACGCCGCGCCAGCGGCAGGACAGCGCGGCGGTGCGCGCGCCGTCCTTGACGGGGAGGCGGGAGACGATGTCGCGGAGGAGCTTGTCGGGGAGGACGCTGATGCGGTCGTCGCCGCCGTCCTGGGGCGGGGGGAGGAGGGCGGCGTGGTTGGAGACGAGGGGGGGAGGAGGGCGGCGTGGTTGGAGACGAGGGGCGGAGGAGGGAGGACGGAGTGGACGCAGGAGAGGAGGGTCACCGTGTGCCCGTCGAGGTTGGGCGTGTACGCGCCGATCTGCCGCAGCATGGACTCCGCCTCGGCGCCCATGGGGAGGGGTCGCACACGGGTGTCCAGGGCCGCCGCCGCGAGGCCTTCCTGGGGCGGCGCACCGGCACACCGCGGTCCATGGGAACACCTACAGCGGTGTCCAGGGTCCCCGTGATTCATCGTGACGGGTTGGCCGCCGCTGCCGGAGTGGGTGGAGCGGCGGACGAGGGTTTTGGGATTCGGGTTTCGAAATGTGGAGGCGAGGATGGGAGGAAGCGCGCTCTAGACGGTGAAAGTGCCACCCCGGCAAAGCTACTCATACACTTGCTCGCAAGCCCCACCTGCCAGGTCGATTCACCTCACCGTTTCCTTCCGTTGGGGACCCCGTGGGCCGTGGCTTTGCTTTCTTCTACCTCCATCCCTCCTCCTCCCACCTATTTCCTTGCTTTTCTCAAAAAAAAAAAACTATTTCCTTGCTTGTCGTCTCCTGGCAACATAACCTTCTTGGTTGTGGGGTATCCTAACTCACCCCAAGTCCTCAAGCTTGTAGTGGACCCCATGACAAGTGCATGTGCATGCGCCATACAAACTGAGCTGACTTCACTCCTCTTTGAGCTTCATATGCATTTGAATTAGACATGGCTATTACCTCAATCTGAAACTCTATGTGTGCTTAGGTACGAAGGAATTAGCGTCGAAAAGACGTTGGAAGAAAGCCAAGGCAAGGAGCGAGGAGTTGGATAAGGAGTGAAGGAAGTGTCCCAAGGCAACGTCATGGAGGAGACCAAGGCCTTGAAGCCTCCTGGACAGATGTTGTAACTCTTTGGACATCCGAGAGGTTGCCTAGAGCCACCCCGAAACCTCAGGACAAGACACGCATGTCATGCCATAATTTTCTAGAAAATCCAAAGTTTGCTCGGACATACATCAGAACCTCTGGCCCCCAAATAGGTGCCCCTTATTTTTTTAGTGTTAATAACGACATAATTTGTGTTCTACTCACATGCTTGAGTTTTTAAACAATGTCGCCTGATCATAAAGAAGAGTGAAAGGATCGATATGGTTGACTAGAGGAGGGGGGGAGGGGTGGTGGGGTGAATAGGCAACTAACAATTTATATTTTTTCTTTACCAAATTAAACTTAGCATCAAAATAGGTTGTCTAGATGTGCAACTAGGTGAGCAACCTATATGATGCACCAACAACAAGCACACAAGCAAGCAAGGGAAACAACACAATAAAAGCTTGCACAATTAAAGGTAAGAGATAACCAAGAGTGGAACCGGTGGAGACGAGGATGTGTTACCGAAGTTTCATCCCTTTGAGAGGAAGTACGTCTCCGTTGGAGCGGTGTGGAGACACAATGCTCCCCAAGAAGCCACTAGGGCCACCGTATTCTCCTCACACCCTCACACAATGCGAGAAGCCGTGATTCCACTATTGGTGCCCTTGAAGGCGGCAACCGAACCTTTACAAACAAGGTTGGGGCTCTCTCCACAACCGAATTGGAGGCTCCCAACGAAACCACGGAGCTTCACCACAATGGAATATGGCTCCGAGGTGACCTCAACCGTCTAGGGTGCTCAAACACCCAAGAGTAACAAGATCCGCAAGGGATTAGTGGGGGGAATCAAATTTCTCTTGGTGGATGTGTAGATCGGGGCCTTCTCAACCAATCCCTAGAAAATCAACAAGTTTGATTGGCTAGGGAGAGAGATCGGGAAAGAATGAGCTTTTGAATGGCAATGGAGCTTGGGGGGAAGAGGTCAACCTTAGGAAGAAGAAGACCCCCCCCCCCCCTTCCCCTTTATATAGGGAGACAAAAATCCAACTGTTTTCTGCCCTGTGCCCGCAGCTAAGCGGTACTACCGCTCCTAGGAGCGGTACTACCGCTTAGGCGGTACTACCTCGCACAGGCCTAAAATAGACTAGATGTGCCTACGGTAGTGCCGCCGGAGCGGTACTACCGCTTAGGGAGTTTAGACCTGGAGAGGCAGCAGTAGTAGAGGGTGCCAGGGCGGCAGTACCGTGCGAAGCGGTACTACCGTCCTAGTGCCGCTCTACTACCGTTAGCGCGAAGTGGGAACAGAAACTTGCACAGAGGAAAGCCCCACAAGCGGTAGTGGCAGTGGTAGTACGCTGTAGTACCGCCAGAGCGGTACTACCGTGCTACTACCGCCCTACTACCGTGAAATGCAGATCGGCAACAGAATGTTGCACGCTCAGGGAAACCCTAAGCGGTAGTGCCACGGAAGTACCCAGCGGTACTACCGTGGGCACTAGCGGTACTACCGCTTGCAAGTCACTGAAACACCACAGAAAACAAAAGGACATGCTCCAGAGAAGGGAAAGGAAGCTGTGGGTGCAAATGAGGCTGTGTACGAGTCGATTCCACCCATACCTTTCCAACGCGGACCCCCTCTTAATAGTACGGGTCTCCTACGACTCAAAACCACTAAAAAGAAATCGTCGGGAAATAACCGTCTTCACTCTTTACCATCGAGGGGAGAAAAACCGTCTCGTGCCTATTGATATATTCTCTGAAAAGATCAATGCACATGATTAGTCCGCAAAACGTATTGTCATCAATCACCAAAACCACTTAGGGAGAAATATGCCCTTACAATCTCCCCCTTTTTGGTGGATTGATGGCAATACGGGATTTGCACATAGAGATATAAGACATGATCATAAGCAAACCCAAAATCTATAAAATATAGACAGGCTCCCCCTAGATGTGTGCATTCTATAGATATGCTTTGGACTGCACAACACACACTAGGATCAACACTCCCCCTATATTTTATAGACAAGGCCATCCTTGCAACAAAATAAGGGACACTAAGCATGGAAAGCAATAAGACCAATAAGCATAATCTCACGCACATAGGGACATAATAAGGATAACTAGGGTAGCATATGTCATACACCATATGATAGAGTCTCACACCAAACCAAAGCAAACGAAGGAAAAGAGTTCACAAGCAGAAACTCAGAAGCAAAAAGAACCAAGCTTGTGACTCAACAACACCCTGCATAAAGACAAATCCCTGGTTTGGTCCTAAACCTCTCCCCCTTTGGCATCGAGACACCAAAAGGGGCAAAGAGTGACGTAACGCAACTCCAGATGGTACTAGTCTCCTCCCATGGACTCGTCAGACTCCTCAGAATCAGACCCATCAACAGACTCCTCCTCAGACTCGTCGGTCTCCTCCTCGATCTCCTGATCCTGAGCTGGAGCAGATGTAGCAGCATTGGACTCATCCGAGTCCGTCCAATGAGAGTGCGAAGAAATCCACTTGTCCTCCGGAGTGATACGATCCTCAGAGCCATCCTGAACATCGGTTTGAAGGCAAAAGAGCTTCTTCACCTTGTGCTTGAGCTTAGCTGCCCAACCTGACTGACCAGAGGAAAGCTCAGTGCCTGGAGCAAGACCACCATCATCACCCTGATCCTCTCCAGAAGCAGAAGAAACTGCCGCCTTAGGACGAGTAGTAGAGGCCCAAAGCTCCTTCTGACGCAAGTTGAGGACGTCATGAGAAGTCAAGGGTCCGGTCTCAAGAGGCACACCAGGGAAAGTGGAGCTCCAGGTAGTCTGCATTAACTTGAAGATGAAGGGAGCATAAATCGGGCAATGATCTCCATAGGTAGCATTCACTAGCTCCTTCCACATGACATGAGAGACATCCAAGACCGCATCCGTGCCCTTCTCAGAGTGGCATAACAGTAGCATATCCACAAGGTGCCCATGCACCATGTCCAAGCTGCCAATACGAGGAAAGAGAGTGTGCCGGAAAATGCGATGCATAATGTCAAAGAAAGGCTTCAGCTCCTTCTTGACTCCCTTCTCTGTCTTAGTGATGATCATATGAGGACGCAGCTCATCCTTGTGAGTAGGCCCCCCTTCATGGTGAGGACGAAGGCCAAGGGGCTTCCTCAGCCCCTCGTCAGGATATCCCAGAAGCCCCATAAAAGCACCCCAAGTGGTGCGCAACTGCCTGCCATTGGTCATCCAGATCAAAGTGCGCTCGGTGTTTGTGCCATACCATATGGTTGCAAAGAACTGAGCAACCAACTCTGCATTGAAATCATAGTTGAAAGTCATGAGGGGCACGATGTTGAGCTGTTCACAAAGGGCACGAGCTTCTCCAAAATATGCATGGTACTTCTCCATGTGCGCCGTGTTGATTGACTTTGTCTTCACAAACAAGTTCTTCCTCCCCTTCAGCCGATCAAAGTACACAAGATATTGGTCCTTGTTCCAGAACGGTGTGCCAACAAGAGAGGGATCCTGAGGAAGGAGGTAGGGATTTTGCTCACGGTATTGCCAATACTCATTTTGCTTCAACTCAGCGGCTGTCTTGACAGGTTACTTCTTCCTGCGAGCAGCGGTCTTGACATTGGATTTGCCCTTGTTCTTGGCAGACTGACGACAAGCAAGCGGCGGTGTGGGGGCAACCTCTTCTTCATCTTCGGAATACACAATTCTGGCATGGTAGGTGCGCCCACGCTTGGATGGGGGATTCGCATTCTTGCGACGAACCTTGGAGCTACTACCACCTGAAGGGACACAAAACCGCAAGGGAAAGCATGAATACAAACTATGCATAAGCCAAGGAGAAACAAAAGTGAGAAAGGAAGGCTTAGGTGAGCATTCTGGAAGTTGGGGCCTCGAATGGTAGTACCGCGGGACTGGGGCGGTAGTACCGCTCGAGCGGTAGTACCGCTGTCCTGGAGCGGTAGTACCGCTCTGGGAACGGACGCACGAAATTCCCAGAACCTGTAGTACCGGAGGTCACAAATTCAAAAATGCTCAACTAAACCTTCAATCCTCCTATCTAGCAGTCATTCAACGTCCTACTCAAGCCCCGATTTAGCCAAAAATCGAGAAACCAACATGCATTGCCCTAGAAGCCTAGATTCAAAGGATAGAACTATAGGAACAACGAATAGGGGCAATATCGGGTTCCATGGCGAGAGGAGGTGGTGGGGAAGGACTCCACCGGATGGAATCGTTGAAGACGGCACAGAATCGGCCAGCCGGAGCGGCGGCCGGGGCTGTTCTTCGTCGCCTGTGTGAGAGAGAGGCGTGGGGAGGGAGAGTGAAAGGGTATGGGGGAGTTAGAACTCCCCCTGCCCGATACTTAGCCCCACATCATCCCGCTAAGCGGTAGTACCGCTGCTATTAGCGGTAGTACCGCCCCGATACTATAGCCGGGCAGGAGGCCCAGTAGTACCGCACAAGCGGTACTACCGCTGGACGGAACGGTAGTACCGCTTGGAGTGGTAGTACCGCTCCCTCACAGCGGTAGTACCGCCGGCAGGGAGACAGAACAACCCAGAACAAAAAGATGGCTTATGCAGGACTAGGGTGGTTGAAGCATAGAGATAGGCTTGGGATGGAGACTCGAAAAGGACAGCACAGGGAAGAGATACTCCAAGTTCGAAAGACAAATAAAACAAGAGCAACTTGGAGTAACTCAAAGCACAAACAACACCCTAAGGAAACTACTCTAACTAGCACCTCTCAAGGAGGGTGGTGGCCGAGGCCACCTATGTTTGAGTCAATTGGTATGGCACCGCGAAGATTTTAACCTTGGGCCCATGACCAAAAATCGTCTTTGAAGCACAAGCACCATCAACAATGGCGAATGTGAAAGAGTTGATCAATTTATGCATAATGGGGGGAGGGAGAGTTCATTGAGAGAACAACACTCCCCCTATGTCCATGCCTACACTTGAACAAGACAACAAGATGAGTGTGGTGGGGTGTGCAAAGGTTCAAGCCACATTGCTCAAATCGATGATATTTAGCTCATGCCTTAACTCTCGAAATCTTGCTTCATCCAAAGGCTTCGTGAAAATATCTGCAAGGTTATCATGAGTGTTGACATAGTTGAGCTCAATCTCCCCTCGCCTAATATGATCCCGGATGAAGTGATACCGAATCTCAATATGCTTCGTCTTGAAGTGCTGCACCGGGTTGAGAGAAATCTTGATGGCACTTTCATTGTCACACCAAAGAGGCACTTTGTCACAAATGACACCATAATCCTTTAAAGTTTGCCTCATCCATAGAAGTTGAGCACAACAACTGTCGGCGGCCACATACTCCACTTCGATGGAGGAAAGAGACACACAACTTTGCTTCTTAGAAGACCAACTCACCAAAGAGCAACCAAGAAATTGGCACCCTCCGGAATTTGACTTCCTATCCACTTTGTCTCCCGCCCAATCTGAATCCGAAAAGCCCATGAGGTTGAAGTTTGCTCCTCTAGGGTACCATAAGCCAAAGTTTGGGGTATGAGCCAAATATCGAAAGATTCGCTTGACCGCCACATAGTGGCTTTCCTTAGGTGAGGCTTGAAACCGTGCACAAATTCCCACACTCAACATGATATCTGGTCTAGATGCACAAAGGTAAAGCAAGGAGCCAATCATAGAACGATATACCTTTTGATCCACCGCTTTACCATTGGGATCAATGTCAAGTTGGCATTTGACGGGCATTGGAGTAGAAGCCAGCTTGACATCACTTAGCTTGAATCTCTTGAGCATGTCTTGAGTGTATTTGGCTTGGTTGATGAAGGTTCATTCTCTTCTTTGTTTGATTTCGAACCCGAGAAAGAACTTCAACTCTCCCATCATGGACATCTTGAACTTCGAGGTCATGAGTGCGGCAAACTCCTCATTGAAGGCTTTGTTAGGAGAACCAAAGATAATATCATCAACATATAGTTGGCATACAAACAACTCCCCTTTGACCTTCTTAGTAAAAAGAGTGGGGTCGATTTTCCCAATTTCAAACCCACGATCTTGCAACAACTCGGTAAGGTGCTCATACCACGCACGTGGGGCTTGTTTAAGGCCATAGAGTGCCTTATCGAGTTGGTACACATGATTGGGGAACTCGAGATCCTCAAACCCGGGGGTTGTTTGACATACACCAACTCATTAATAGGACCATTAAGAAAAGCACTCTTCACATCCATTTGTTGCAACTTGAAGTTATGATGAGAGGCATAAGCAATCAACAAACGGATAGATTCAAGGCGAGCAACGGGAGCAAAGGTTTCACCGTAGTCGATACCCTCGACTTGGGAGTAGCCTTGTGCCACCAAACGAGCCTTGTTGCGAATGATAATTCCGTGAGCATCTTGCTTGTTCTTGAATATCCATTTGGTTCCAATAACATTATGGTTCTCCTTTGGCCTTGGCACCAATCTCCACACCTTGTTGTGCTCAAAGTTGTTGAGTTCTTCATGCATGGCATTGAGCCAATCCGGATCCTCGAGCACCTCATAGACCTTTTGGGGTTCAACACAAGAGACAAACGCATGATGTTCACAATAGTTTGCTAATTGTCTAAGAGTGCTTACCCCCTTTCTTAAGCTTCCAAGCACATTCTTCATGAGATGATCTTTAGTAGTGAGCTTGGACGCAATCTTGGCGGAACGACGCTCCAATTGCTCCTCAAGAGAGAGTTGAGGAGCGGTAACTTGATCATCATGAGCGTCGTCTTGAGCTTGTTCTTGATCTTGAGCCTGCTCTTGATCTTGAACTTGCTCGGTGGCAAGAACTTGACCTTGGGCATCACTTGGTGGATCACCACCATCTTGAGGTTGAACTTGCCCTTGATCTTGTTCATTTGGTTGAGGGCCTTCACTTTGTTCTTCGGAAGCGTGTGGGTCTTGGGTTGGTGATGGTTCCACTTGAGTGGAACATTGTCCTTCTTCTTCGGCCACAAGGGGTTCCTCAATGGGTAGGATATGGCCAACACCCATTCTTCTTATGGATTGGGGAGGAATTTCATCACCTACATCACAAGTACCACTTTGCTCCACTTGGGAGCCATTATTCTCATCAAACTCCACGTTACACGTCTCCTCAATGAGTCCCGTGGACTTGTTGAGGACACGGTAAGCATGAGATTTTGTAGCATAACCAACAAATATGCCCTCATGAGCTCTAGCCTCAAATTTAGACAAATGAACACCTTTCTTGAGAATGAAACACTTACAACCGAACACCCGGAAGTACTTGAGGTTGGGCTTGTTGCCGGTAAGTATCTCATATGGAGTCTTGTTCAAGCCTTTGCGGAGATAGAGCCGATTGGATGCATGACAAGTGGTGTTGATGGCTTCGGCCCAAAAGTTGTACGGAGACTTGAACTCCGCCATCATGGTCCTTGCTGCGTCCATCAATGTCCGGTTCTTCCTCTCCGCTACACCATTTTGTTGAGGTGCGGAATATTGATGCTTGATCCCCTCATCACTAAGAAACTCATCCAAGGTGTAGTTCTTGAACTCGGTGCCTTTGTCACTTCTTATCATCAAAATCTTTGCATCGTGTTGACGTTGAGCTTCATTTGCAAAGTCGATGACGGTTTGTTGGGTCTCACTCTTCCTCTTGAAGAAATACACCCAAGTGTATCTTGAATAATCATCCACAATCACCAAGCAATACTTTCTACCCCCAAGACTATCAAAGGATGGAGGCCCAAAGAGATCCATGTGAAGGAGCTCCAAAGGCCTCGTCGAGTAGATGATAGTCGTGGGAGGGTGAGCCTTCTCATGTAGCTTTCCTTCGATACAAGCACTGCAAGCACGATCTTTGGCAAAACTAACATTTGTTAGTCCACGGACATGGTCCTCCTTGAGAATACTTTACAAAGATCTCATATTGACGTGGGCTAAACGGCGATGCCAAAGCCATCCCACGTCAACTTTAGCCATTAGGCATGTCGCGGTCTTAGTGGGTCGCTCCGAAAAGTTAATCACATAAAGACCGTTCTCGACATGCCCAACAAAGGCTACTTTAAGAGTCTTGCTCCACAAGAGGGCCACATTATCAATATCAAATAAAGTGGCAAAGCCCATGAGTGCAAGTTGACGAACGGAAAGTAAGTTGTATGCAAGGGACTCAACAAGCATGACTTTCTCGATCGTAAGATCATGAGAAATGACAACCTGCCAAGACCCAATACCTTAGAAGATGAGGCATCACCCCACTCGATGTTGGTGGGCATAGATGAAACCTTGTGCACGTCCACCACCAAGTCCTTGCTTCCGGTCATATGATTTGTGGCTCCACTATCGAGCAACCATGATCCCCTACCGGAAGCAAACACCAACAAGAGATAAATGCTTGGTTTTAGGTACCCATTTTGTAATGGGTCCTTTGATGTTAGTAACAAGGGTCTTAGGAACCCAAATAGACCATTCAATGTACTCATAAGAAGAACCAACAAATTTGGCATAAACATGCCCATCACTAGCACGGCATAACACATAAGAAGGGTTAAAGTCGCCGGCTTTGTTGGAAGGGGTGGCATTGCCCTTCTTGACACCACCACCCTTCACATTGTTCTTCTTCTCCTTAGAAGTACCCTCTCCCTCCTTCACAAATGTTTGCTTGAGAGGAGGAGGTTGTTTGGTCTTGTCATTCTTCTTCTTCTTCTTGGACTTGGGAGCAAACCCAATCCCCTCCTTGCCCACAACTTCCTTTTGATTGCTCAAAAGGTCGTTGAGGTTCTTCTCACCTTGTATGCAAGACACAAGGCCTTTCTCAAGTTGCTCCTTCAACTTGGCATTCTCCTCCACAAGATGCACATGCTCACAACATGGGTTAGTAGCATTTGCATTATCAATTAAAACCATACGAGGAAATGTGGCTTTTTCCTTGGTTAGCTTCACTTGGAGTTGATCATGAGACTCTTTGAGGCTAGCATGAGCACTCTTCAAGGCCTTGTGAGCCTTGTCAAGTAGATCAAACTCCTCCTTGAGTCTAGCATGGTCAACCCCAAGTTTGGCCTTCTCGGAATTGAGCACACGAGAGACAACAAGAGCATGATCAAGATCTTTCTTTAATTTAGCATGATCATCGTTGTGTGACTCCTCAAGAGCCAAACGATGACCACACTCTTCCTCAAGCGCATTAGAGAGATCCAATATCTCATCGGCATAGTCACGACTATGCCCTTCCATCTTAGAGATGGTTTCTTCGTGAGCCTCGATCATGTCATTGGCTTCACCAAGTTGTTCCAAGAGAGCAACGAAGTGCTTCTTGGATTTACCCTTGAGCTTACTCATAAAGGACTCAAATTCATTTTCCTCCTCCTTCGACCCCTCACTTTCATCAATGCAATCCGTCAAGGAAGGATTAGTAGTGATGGTAGTTTTGATGTTGGGGGTTACCTTGTTGGTGGCTTTAGCCATGAGGCACTTGGCGGTGATGTTCTCGTTGGGTGAATCGAAGAGGGACACCCGTGGAGTTGTTGCAATGGCAACGGAGGCCATAGCAACCGTCTCACCATATTCATCATCATCCTCATTGTACTCTTCTTGTGCCACCAACCCCTTGGGAGGAGTCTTCTTGGTGAAGTTGTTCTTGTTGGGGAAGGACTTGGCCTTGTCTTTTCGGATAAGCTTGCCACCATTGTCTTCCCTCTTCTCGTATGGGCAATCCACAACAAAGTGACTCACATTGCCACAATTATAGCATGTCCTCACACGTTGCTTGCCCTTGGCGCCACTTGAGTTGTTCTTGTTGAAGTTGGGCCTTGAGTTCTTCTTGACCCAAAATTGTCGTGAAGCAAGAGCCATGTGCTCATGATAGGCATATTTGGTATCTTTGGGGCAACACTCCTCTTCTTCCTCTTCATCCTCTTATTCCACATTAGCCTTGGCCTTCAAAGCAAGGTTGGACTTCTTTGATCGTTGAGCACGCAACACCGCATTGTCGGTGGTCTTGTCCAAGATTCTCATTGCAACAAACTCATCCAACACTTCACTTGAGGACAAGGCGTGGAAGTCCGGCCTTTGACGGATGACAGAGGACATAGCCTTATGGTAAGGCATCATGGCCTTGAGAAACTTGCGCTTGATCCAATTGTCATCCGTATCCTTGCTCCCATGATCTCAGAGTGAGACCCGCGAGAGTAGTTAATCTTTGATAAAGCTCTCGAGGTTCTTCATCTTCAATCATGGCAAACTCATCGGCTTCATCTTGCACCACTTCAAAGTTTGAGCGTTGAATGCTTGCGCTTCCCTTGTACAAGGAAACAACATGCTCCCATGCTTCCTTGGCCACGGTGAAAGGTCAGAGATGTGCAATGTCTTCAGGAGGAATAGCTTCTTGGAGAATGAAGAGAGCGGACTCGTTGAATTGATGATCCGCGGCTTCTCTAGGAGTGAAGTTGCTTGGATCGTGCGGGTAGAAACCTTGCTCAATAATTCTCCAAAGATTAGTAGAACTATGATTTAAATGACGTTTAAAGCGATACACCCAAGCGGAAAAATCCTCATTTTTCACAAGCTTAGGAGGAGGACCAACATGATTCATATGCGTGGAGGGAACCGATCCTCCATAGGTAAGGGGAGGTTTAACATGGGCAAAGGTGCCACTCCCACTCTTACCACCAGGCAAGGGAACTTGGTCACTACGGGCTTCCCCTTTATTGGAGTTAGCATCCGCCACCTTGTTAGCGGGATCAACCACTTCCAACAATGCGGTGGATAATTTAAGACCTTCAAGATACTCCTTAAACATGTCTTTAACCTCGGTTGTCATGGAGGTTTTCAATGTGTCCAAAGCCGCATTGAACTCCTCACGAGAGACCGAGGATCCCCCATCATCCGTAGACAAGGACGGATTCACACCGGTGTGCTCCTTCCCCTTGTCTATGGTGTCACCCATACTCTTCAGACGGTAAAGTCCTTATAAAGAGACGAGGCTCTGATACCAATTAAAAGGATCGATATGGTTGACTACAGGGGGAGGGGTGAATAGGCAACTAACAATTTTTATCTTTTCTTTACCAAATTAAACTTAGCATCAAAATAGGTTGTCTAGATGTGCAACTAGGTGAGCAACCTATATGATGCACCAACAACAAGCACACAAGCAAGCAAGGAAAACAACACAATAAAAGCTTGCACAATTAAAGGTAAGAGATAACCAAGAGTGGAATCGGTGGAGACGAGGATGTGTTACCGAAGTTCCTTCCCTTTGAGAGGAAGTACGTCTCCGTTGGAGCGGTGTGGAGGCACAATGCTCCCCAAGAAGCCACTAGGGCCACCGTATTCTCCTCACGCCCTCACACAATGCGAGAAGTCATGATTCCACTATTGGTGCCCTTGAAGGCGGCAACCGAACCTTTACAAACAAGGTTGGGGCTCTCTCCACAACCGAATTGGAGGCTCCCAACGAAACCACGGAGCTTCACCACAATGGAATATGGCTCCGAGGTGACCTCAACCGTCTAGGGTGCTCAAACACCCAAGAGTAACAAGATCCGCAAGGGATTAGTCGGGGGAATCAAATTTCTCTTGGTGGATGTGTAGATCGGGGCCTTCTCAACCAATCCCTAGAAAATCAACAAGTTTGATTGGCTAGGGAGAGACATCGGGCAAGAATGAGCTTTTGAATGGCAATGGAGCTTGTGGGGAAGAGGTCAACCTTAGGAAGAAGAAGACCCCCCCTTTATATAGGGAGACAAAAATCCAACCGTTTTCTGCCCTGTGCCCGCAGCTAAGCGGTACTACCGCTCCAAGGAGCGGTACTACCGCTTAGGCGGTACTACCTCGCACAGGCCTAAAATACACTAGATGTGCCTACGGTAGTGCCACCGGAGCGGTACTACCGCAACTCCTAGCGGTACTACCGCTTAGGGAGTTTAGACCTGGAGAGGCAGCAGTAGTAGAGGGTGCCAGGGCGGCAGTACCGTGCGAAGCGGTACTACCGTCCTAGTGCCGCTCTACTACCGCTTAGCGCGAAGTGGGAACAGAAACTTGCACTGAGGAAAGACCCACAAGCGGTAGTGGCGGCGGTAGTACGTTGTAGTACCGCCAGAGCGGTACTACTGTGCTACTACCGCCCTACTATCGTGAAATGCAGACCGGCAACAGAATGTTGCACGCTCGGGGAAACCCTAAGCGGTAGTGCCACGGAAGTACCCAGTGGTACTACCGCATAAGCGGTACTACCGTGGGCACTAGCGGTACTACCGCTTGCAAGTCACTGAAACACCACAGAAAACAAAAGGACATGCTCCAGAGAAGGGAAAGGAAGCTGTGGGTGCAAATGGGGCTGTGTACGAGTCGATTCCACCCATACCTTTCCAACGCGGGTCTCCTACGACTCGAAACCACTAAAAAGAAATCGTCGGGAAATAACCGTCTTCACTCTTTACCATCGAGGGGAGAAAAACCATCTCGTGCCTATTGATATATTCTCTGAAAAGGTCAATGCACACGATTAGTCCGCAAAACGTATTGTCATCAATCACCAAAACCACTTAGGGAGAAATATGCCCTTACAAAGAGCATGCATGGTTAGACCCTCCCCCCTCTCCTCGGGCGCATTTCAAAAAGGGAATAAATGAGCGTTTGATGATGGCTTTTATATTTCATTTTGAGTCATTAGGGCAACCACACTATTAAGAGGGGGTGCACCTTGGAGAATCAGAGCGAGTCTTCAAGTTCACTAACGTCCCATTGTTCTGGATAGCCCAGAACTTCCAAGGCAGGTTCTAGCTAGGTTCCGTGGAACTAAATTGCAAACCTTCTGGAAATTTTGGAACCTGCCCGGAACTTCCCGGGTAGGGCTCAGCCGACTTCCGGGGTGTCCAGAAGTCGTGAAACCTGCCCGAAACTTCCGGGACTTCTGGGCCACGCAGAAAATGTGTGATAATGGTTGGATTTGGGGGCTAGCTATAAATAGACTCCTTCTTCCCCACGAAGAAGGTAACGACTTCATCCTCTCTTATTCACTGATTCTAGCTCAAATTTATTGGAGAACTCCCTCCCCTTCCGCACAAACTTGTTGTTTTTTTGTGAAATTAAAGAGAAGTGCCCGATCTATATTTCCACCAAAGCAAAAGTTGACCCCCCCCCCTCTTATTTTCTTGGTGGATCTTGTTACTGTTGGAGGTTGGAGACTCCTATGTGGCGGGAGTTGATGTCTACACTTTTATTCTTGTAGACTTTGTTGGGGCATCAAGTGCACAGGATTGTAGGACAACATGATTTTTCTCAAGTGGATGATCTAAGATTTATCAACCTTAGGAGTCATAGTTTGAAAGTATTCACTCTCAAACAACCTTGCAAACAAGATACAACTAGTCTCTTGTGTCCCCAACACACCCAATACAATTGTCAATTGTATAGGTGCACTAGTTCACCAAAAAGATTGATAATTTGTATGATAGGTTGATAGTCTATATGGTAGCAATATTTTTGTATTTTCGAAATAAATAAGGACACCAAGGTAACAAATGACAAAAGTGAGTAAAACGGTGTTTCAATGCTTGGAACAAGACCAAGGGTTCATACTTTCAGTAGTGCCAACTCTCAACATCATTAATATAATTAAATGGCATGGTATATCCTCAAAAAGTGTGGTAAATAATCATTCAAAGTTTCTCTTCTTATTATGTCAAAGTGGGACGAGATACTATATGTATGGCTAAGTGATAACCCACAAGTATAGGGGATCGCAACAGTTTTCGAAGGTAGAGTATTCAACCCAAATTTATTGATTCGACACAAGGGGAGCCAAAGAATACTTGTAAGTATTAGCAGTTGAGTTGTCAATTCAACCACACCTAAAGACCAGATATTTGTAGCAAAGTGATCAGTAGCACAATAGTATGGTAATTTGATAGTAGTAATAACGATAGCAATGGTAACGGTAACATCAGTAGCAATAGTTTGTAGCAGTTGTAACAGTAGTAGCAACAGTAGTAACCTAGCAAGAACAATATGTGAAAAACTCGTAGGCATTGGATTGGTGATAACGTTGGATAATATTCATCATATAACAGTCATAACCTAGGGCGACACAGAAATAGCTCCAATTCATCAATATAATGTAGGCATGTATTCCGTAAATAGTCATACGTGCTTATGGAAAAGAATTTGCATGACATCTTTTGTCCTACCCTCCTGTGGTAGCGGGGTCCATAAGGAAACTAAGGGATATTAAGGCCTCCTTTTAATAGAGAACCGGAACAAAGCATTAACACATAGTGAATAAATGAACTCCTCAAATTACGGTAATCACCGGAAAGAATCCCAATTATTGTCACCTTGGGGTATGCGGATCATAACACGTAATAGGTGCGTATAACTTGCAAGATAGGATAAAGAACACAAATATATTGGTGAAAACATAAATGGTTCAGATCTGAAATCATGGCACTCGGGCCCTAGTGACAAGCATTAAGCATAGCAAAGTCATAGCAACATCAATCTCAGAACATAGTGGATACTAGGGATCAAGCCCTAACAAAACTAGCTCGATTACATGATGAATCTCATCCAACCCATCACCGTCCAGCGAGCCTATGAAGGAATTACTCACTCTCGGCGGTGAGCATCATGAAATTGGTGATGGAGGATGGTGGATGATGACAAAGATGGAAGATCCTTCGAAGCCCCGAACGGACTCCAGATCTGGCCTCCCGATGAAGAACACAAGGTGGCGGCGGCTCCGTATTGTAAAACGCGATGAAACTTCCTTTCCTATTTTTTCTCAGGAAATAGGAATTTATAGTATCCAGATTAGGGTCAGCGGAGCCACAAGGGCCCCACCACCCACCAGGGCGCGCCTGGGGGGGGGGGGCAGGCGCGCCCTGGTGCCTTGTGGGCACAGGGTGGCCCCTCTCCAGTGGGTCTTGGCTCTAATATTTTTTATTTATTCCATTAAAAATCTCCAAAAAGTTTCGTCCAATTCCGAGAAATTTTATTTCTGCACAAAAACAACACCATGGTAGTTCGGCTGAAAACAGCGTCAGTCCGGATTAGTTTCATTCAAATCATGCAAATTAGAGTCCAAAACAAGAGAAAAAGTGTTTGGAAAAGTAGATACGACGGAGATGTATCACTAAGCACAGCTCTAAGTTTGTCTTACTAATCTTAATCCGTAGGACACACCCCAATGTCATCTCAGGCAGCCCCAAAAATTATACTAAACAATCACCTCATGATCTTCATCATTCTAATATTAATCCGTATAGTCACCCCAATATGACTACGGGTATCTTCAGAAATTATAATAGATATGCATCACATAATCTCAGTGATTCCCAAATGATTCAATCAAACATAAAGAAACTCATAGCATGAACAAGATTCAATTCACCACAAACAAAGTAGGAGGGGATACATCACATAGTTCAACTCCATTAACAAAGCCCATTATCACAATCGAGATCAGAAACTCACATGATCAAGTGAGAGAAACATAGAACACATAGCTACTAGTACAAACCCTCAGCCCCGAGAGAGGACTACGCCTGCATCATCATAGGAGCAACAAGGGATGATGAAGAGTCCGAAGAAGATAAATTTCCCCTCCAATAGGGTGCCGGAACAAGGCTAAAACAAAGATCAACTCAGATCGGGAAGTGGCGGCGGCGAAAAAAATCTAGTAAAAATCCTTCTAGTGGTTTTAGGTATAAATAGAGCCAGGGCGATGGAGAGGAGGTCCAGGGGCCTGACTCATCCTCTCCTCGCTTTTCATACTTAGTCCGTGTGAAGGGATCACGTGAGAGATGTGGGCCCCCCTCTGGTGGACTTCTGGCCCAGTGTCTCTTCTGGCTTGAAACTTCGCAAAATATTTTTTTCTCCTGATGTTTTTGGTCCTGAGAAATATTATTTCTGCAAATTCTAAAATCACGCATAAAACAACAATTGGCATTGCGCACTGGATTAATAGGTTAGTCCAATAAATCAATAAGTACCAAACTGATGCAATAATAATGATATAAAAGTAGCATGAACATAACAAACATTATAAACACATTTAGGACATATTAGGAGTCCCTGATGAGAATCAATTTGTGATTTTCCCCCATCATTTGTGAAGATTTCGAAACCACCATAAGTTCTACCACAAGTGGTTGGGAATCACCTTGGTGGTGATAACTCAAGGAGAATAGGGGTGAGCTTTTGTTGTGTTCATGGCAACGTGACTAGCTTTTTCTCCAAGAAAGTGAATATGAGGATACATCCTCGTCTTCGGTGTATTCTCCTATCCCTTACCCTAGCTCTTTACTTGTGGTTTATTTTGGTCACTTGACCTTGCAAGCATCATATGGGTTGTTTATCTTGTCGTAACAATTTTTTCGTCACACAATTATATTTTGCATAGCCTAGACTTTCTAATAATCAAAGTAAAATTTGTTGTTGTTCCTATTCACTCTCTAGGCCCATCTTGATCCTTTTAGTAGGCGCACCAAGTTGCAACCTTATGGAAACCTCGGACGTACCCCAGAAGCTCTGGGCCACCACGGAGCTTCCGACTTGCCTGTGTGTGAAATGGGATATGAGCTCGTCTAACGTTCCTCACCTATCCACCCCTTCGTGGCCAATCCATTTAAATTGTACCCCTCTTAGATGTGGGATTAGTAGAGCATTAGAGACTTCGGTCAATCTATATGTTGATTTCCTACAAATGCACATGGCTGGTTGAAGCACTCTCGTGGCAATATAATCTCAATTTAATATCATTCCCAATGAGGAGGAGGAGGTGAGTGTTATTGCGAGTGTTTCTTTTGCATAGGGGCTTTCACAAGTCTTGTCTGCATAGACTATTTTGGTTCCACAAGGATCATGGTGAAGGCGAAATACAAGTAATTTACTGGTGAAATAATTGGTCTAAAGTTAAGGCTGCAAATAAAGTACATAAAAGTAAATAACGAAAATCAAATGTTAGTTTTCCTGTAGTGGAGAAGTTAGGTGCGGAGAGGTTTGATTCATGATGAATAGTGAATGTGCCAGTGCAACGGTAATGTGAAGTTGCCTATTGATGTGACGTTATCTCTTTTATTCTATGTTCGATAGACGTGTCACCATTAAATAACCAAACTCATGTCATCGGATTGTCGACTCTATTCCCTACTCCCGTTACCATCACCACTGGTCGGCTCAACAATTAAGGTTGTTAGAACAGACCAACACTCATCATGGCTTCCCATACTCCTTGTAGTGTCTTTGCTCCTTGTTTTAACCAACACCTGTCACTCGGAGGTCACATATCCGCTAAGCAATAAGTGGTGTGTCAGGCTCTCCAAAACATCCACCTCTCATGGCCCTTTGTGGTATCAGGATTGGATTGTGGGGCCGTTTCCCCAAGAAATTGGGGGCTATGAGTACTTCTACGTCCCTGTCAACAAATTTACCAAGTGGACCAAAGCAGAGGCCGTCAACAAGGTCACTACGACTACGACAATCTAATTCATCCGGGAATCATGTGTCATTTTGGAGCTCCTAGCTACATCATCACAGACAATGACACCCAGTTCACTAGCGCCGCATTCACCGAGTACCATGAAGAGCTCGGGATCAGGTCGTGTTTCTATTTCATAGCTCAGCCGCGCAAAATGGGCAAGTAGAGCGAGCCAACGCTTTGATCCTGAAAGGGTTGAAAACCAGAACTTTTAATAAGGTCAAGAAAAGTGGCAGGCAATGTGTCGATGAGATCCCTCCGGCGTTGTGATCAATCCAGACAACTACGAGAAGGGCCATGGGTGAAACTCTTTTCGCCCTCGTCTACAAGCGGAGGCAGGCAGTCCTTCCATCTGGGCTCGGATCTCCATGTGTTCAAGCCTGTGTGGAGGAAGAGAAACAACAAATGAGGATTGATGACATTGATATTTTAGAGGAACTCCGGTGTCTGGCACAAGTTCACACGACTCACTACCAACAAGGGCTCAGACGCTACCACCAACACCACATTTGGTCCCGAATGCTCGAAGTGAGGGATCTCGTCCTCCATCGCGCCCAGACTCGATAAGGGAAGAACAAGCTTTCGTCAATGTGGGAGGATCCCTTTTTGGTAACCACTGTATCAAGACCAGGTTGCGCATTGTTGGAAACAGAAGATGACGTACCCATTCAAAATACATGGAACATCGAGCATCTTCCCACGTTCTAACCTTAAAGAGACAAAATAAAGTAACCAAGACAAACATGCGGGTAAATGAAAGTACACTATCTTGAAAAGGAAGTCCTAAACAAAATCTACTCGGGGAGTGATCGAGAAGTACTACTCGCACATGAACCTAAACTTCCATGCCAACGGGGAGTGATCGAGAAGTACTACTCGCACATGAACCTAAACTTCCATGCCAACGGGGGGTGCTCTAAGAAAAAAAGAGGAAGAAAAAGGCGGAACCTCACCACCGATGAAATCCTCCGCCATTCTGGCCTTGACGGTTCTGTAGGCCTGAGCTCCCCCCCCCCTTAGAGCCTCAGCTCGATAGAAGGGCCTGGATGCGGGTGGAAGGAGCAGAGCCACATTGTTCGACATCACGCCATGGAGGCACGCCCAACGAGTGGCCTGCTCTGGGTTGGGTGACTTCGACTCTCGCAGCGCCAAATTGAAGATATCCCATGAAGAGAGCGGGGCCTCCAGCGATCCCATGCTAGTGCACTCCTCCATGGTGGATTTGATAATGATCCACAAAGCCAAGAGCTCTACCCTCACTTGGAACATGTCGATCTCCTGGATTGAGAAGCGCTCTGGTTGGGGCAAGCTTGGACACGAGCGCGCGTCATTTGCAGCTCACGTGTTGCCCTACTCTACGAATATGCTACGTCGTGGAGCCATACCATCCTCTCCAGCCATATAGAATCTCACATCGCCTCCACCTCCACAAATAAGTCAGGATGGATCGACATAAAGTTGTGCAGCCTCAACCGCTGCTGGGGAGGGGGAAGGCATCGACGCCGCCTATTGAGCAGAGCACACCTAGCATGTTGTCCAATGCTGCGCGACGGAATCGCCTATGAAAGGGGACATCAGAGAAGCTCGAGGAGGATCCTGATGGCCACAAGAAAGACACCAAGTCATGGGGACAGGATCAAGCGACTCAAAGCCAGGAGAATAATAATGTGTGAGCGGCCTCACGCGGTCTCAAGGCCTTCTTATAACCTAGACGAAGGGATAGTTGCATCACGATTAAAAGCCGAGACAGACTCCCAACGTCCTCACGGGGCCGCCACGCAGTGGCTTCACTACGTGCATGCGTGGATCAAGGCGACGCCTCCGTTCCGCAAACGGTGGGCGGGCACGATGATCTGCTTCCACGGCACGCGAGAGCCAGAGAGACGCCTCTGTTTCTATAACCGTGGGTTGACATTCTGTAATGGGCCATCATGGAGAAAGGCCCTCCCACCAGCCACATTCACTATGAAAATGTCGCTAGGTGGCATGACCGAGGGCTACTGTCAGCGTGGAAGCATACAGGGTATCCTGCGCCAGCTGAAGATGGACCTAGTTAGACATCTCAGGATCTGGGAGATGAAGACATTGGAGCTCGGGCTTCCCGAGCACCAAGGCGCAGGGAACCCAAGGAAGCCTTGGGGTGATTAGCCCCCCAGGTAAACAGATCTCCTGAGTTCCATGACCCTTCAAGTGAACATTTGCGAGAGGGATTCAGCGGATCGTAAAGAGTCAAAGGCTGGGTCAATGGTTTTTAAGCTCTCTACAGGGGCTGAGGACAAACATGCTCATTAATGGTTGCGCCTAGGGACCAATGTTAACCCACGTCCGGTAGGTTATCATGGTGCTCCTGAACAGTAAGCCGATTTGTCTCGAGTTGAGATGATGTGGCCTGCTATGCATCAGAGATGCGACAAGACTAGGGCACGTTTTTTTCTATCACCACCCTGGATACGACAGGTCTCTTCGTCCCTTCATCGCTGACATACGAGACCTAACAAGATGTGCGCACTAAAGGAATCGGCCCGTCAACTGCAAGCGCCGCCTTATCCATGGACGAGCTCGCGTGGGCCACACACGATGGGTCATGCGTGATCAGGCAAAGTGGGGGGAGCTATGCGGGAGTCTGCACATGCACTTGACCAATACAAAGCCTTCATGTGGTCCTCCTCTCATTTCTCTCTCCTCACATGCATGCTCCCCCTCTTCTCTCTCTCCTCCAACCGGACACCACACCATAATATCCCACCACATGCATGGCCCCCCTCTATGATGAGTTCAATTCATGTGATAATTATGTTAATAATTTTGTACCTACATGATAGGCTTTGTGGAATTTTACCGCGTACGCGCACTACTTTTTGTCGTTATTCCTCAGAAAACACCTTTTTGGAACAAATAAGTTCTTTTGGAAGGAATCCCAAGAAATTATGGTGGAATCACGTTATTCAATGTGATAATGAACTACCATAAAATAATAAAGCAAAGGGGGCGAAGGAGGAGCGCCTGTGGCAGCTCCAGAGCCAAAGAGGACCTACCATATGAGCGCGCCCGCTCGTATGGGCGGTCGTATGATGTGCCAGGGGAGCCGCCTCGTCCACTATTTCCACTCGTGGAATCGGATCAGAGATCGAACGTGCGGAGACACCAGAAACTCGTCCAGAAGGCAAAACCCTAGCTTTCGGAGATCACCCGGAGGAGGAATTGGCAAGGAGGAGATCGCTATCTTCATCACCAACTACAAGGGGGCTACAACATCATCTTCACCATCATCATCATCATCATCATCTCTGCTATCATCATCATCATCATCATCCACATCCATCTCATTGTAACATCCCTAGTGGATCAACTTGTGTGTTACATGTGTAATCCATTCATGTCTACTATCCACACCTTTATGATGCTTGTTGCCTCCATGTGTGAGTAGTTTCCCTGGTTCTCGGGGATATGGATGAACCCTGGTGTGTAATAGACCGATTGGTGTTAGGATTTAATATCATCTTTGCATGTTTATGTTAATAGTCTTCATGATGTTGGGTGGAGTCGACCATCCAACATATGCCAACTTTGGACGGAAGGTTATTACTGCTGGCGAACCGGCCGGTTGCAAAGGTAGGTATGTGACATGGACTATTTCCCTTCATCCCGGATCGTTGCAACAGGGGCTAAAACAGAGACCATTTATAGGTTGTGTCCACGAGACCTTTTTCCCATTAATCACCGTTTGGTAATCGGAGTGGGGAATAACGGTGGTGGCGTATGTGAAACGGGGTTGTCGCGTGTATGCACGTATTTGTATCGACTCTGTCCACAAATAAAAATATGCAAAGTGGCTTAGGAATCCGATGTAACATTGTGTTTAGGCACCGCTATAGACGCACGCTAGTGGGGAATCCAGACTCCCCGAGAACCCTTTAGTATTGTTGATTTCATCACCGTTGATTACAACCCTTGTTACTAAATTTAGTTTTAGTAATTTACTTTTATGCTCACTACACCATTTCCACCATGTCACTACTGCTTTGGATTTCTCTCAACTTGCAGGCTTAGCTATTTAAACCCTTTAAGAGACAAAAGATTGATTCATGTGCTCCCTGTGGGATCGATAATCTTACTCGAAAAGGCTACAACTAAACCCCGCGCACTTGCAGGGCATCACTCTACTCTCTCTTCTCCCAACCAGATTAATTTGTAAATGGCATTGGATGGCCGGCTCCCACATCATGTTCGAGGACCATGTTCGGACATAAAAATGAACAAATGCGGTGTCCATTTGCGGGTCAACATTGAAGATGCCCTTAGTAACTTAGTAGATATGTCATTGTTACTCATGTCCTTCTGTGCGAAGTACGTGAATTGTAGATTAAATCATTGTTTGCACTTAATTTGAGGTTATGTCTATTTTGCAGTAAGCAATTGTTAGTCTGTTGGATAAACTTCATGTGAAGGAATTTTTTTCACAATATTAGAATTTATTAGTCGTTCCTATCTAGTTTTAATTGCTGCCATGTTCAATATGTATGAGATTTAACTGATATGCCTATATTTGGATGGTTTCGACTTCCACCTAAGTATGGCAGCATTTCTATATTTGAATTGTGCCTCTAGAAACAAGACGTCCAGTGGATTAGGATTCACAAACAGTAGGAGAAATTTTCTCTGTTGTATGACCATGCAGAGACACTCAATGTAGAGAAGTAGAACAGGAAGAATTGCCCCAAGGATCAAGAAGATATATTTGAAGTTTGTTTCATCCTTCTAGAACAAAAATTAGCCGGACAGAAGATTCGGGCTAGCGAGCTAGTTTGCATTCCATGTAAATATATCATGTTGCTTTGGTATTCGTGAAATCCGAAGGTCCCAACAATGGTTTTATCTTGACCTTTGCTTTGCTATTGTAAAAGAATTCGGCATATTCATGCGAAAGTGTTCTTCTGCTTGCGAGCTCAAATGCACCTGCGATGAACCGTAAAATAATAAAGGATAGTAAAAAACAAATCTAATTATTTTGGCAACAAACATAGATGAATTGTTTGCATATACACACTTGAAATTTTCATGAAGAAAAAACATTTCTAGTGTTCTGGGCAAAAAAAAAATGCTTTCAGAAATAGTTTTTTTCAATCATTGGATTTTTTTGCTAGAGCATTTAAGAATGTTCTTCTCCATGAAATTTTGTGCAATTTTTGACAATTCTCTATTTTTATGGCAAACAAAGAAGTCATTGATTTTTTTACTATTTTTTATTTTACTATTCATGGAACTGTTCACGAGGGAGCATTTGAGCTCACAAGCAGAAACCACATTCATGTATATATTCTTTTTTTATCTGAGCAAATGTATATATTCTATATATTGTTAGTTTGTTATAGATGTCTTGCTTATATATGAGGAGTGCTTTGTATACAAAGCGTTTGTTAAACACAATACACTGACACAGTGTCACTCAGCAGAATTGAGCGAAAACCTCTGATCTCAAGGAACTGAGCGTCTGGGACGTCAATCCACACTGTCAAACAATCGCATAAGGAACAGCAATCATGCAAGCAAGCTTGACAGACACATAATACTCAGATGTAACAAGAACAATACAAATTATGCAACAAAATGAAATCCTTCAGGGAAGGCAGAGCTGATTCTTCTTCTTCGCACTGACCAGACTAACATAACAGCAACATACTACTTCACTCCCGTCACTATCGAATCAAGAACAACAGAAGAAAAAAAACATGGTACTGCAGCGTCAGACGGCGATGGCGACAGATGCCGGAGGGTCGGCGGCCCAGACAATGTCCTGGAGGGCTGGCCGGAGCTCGTCGCAGCAGAACGAGAGGTACTCGAGGGTGTCGCCGCCGTCCTTCTTGACGTCGACCACGAGCACCGAAGGAGCCACGCTGAATATCTCAGCGGCCACGGCGAGCCGGCCCTTGCGCCCGCCACGTTCCGCGCCCTCGAGGCGCACACCCCCCGGGCTGCTCTTGGTCACCCGCATCCGCCCGCCGCCACGCGCAGCGACCTCCTCGAGACGGGAGACGACGCCCCGCGCTGGCTCCCGCGTCGCGAACCGCATGCCGCCCTCCCGCCGCCGACTTGCCGGGTGGCCCTCGAACAGTGGCGAGAGGTCGAATCCCTCGGAGAGGGATATCAGATGGAACGCGTTCAGCGCCTCGGGTTCGTCCTTGTCGGCGGCATCCTTCACGCATGCTGGCGGCTCAAGACTCAGATGCTTGGCGGTGGACGTCTTCTTGAACCACGGCGTCTCCACGAGCTGCGCGACGGTGATGCGGGTGGCGGGGTCGGGGTCGAGCAGTTTGGGAATGAGCCTGCGCGCATCCGTCGAGAACCACGGCGGGCATCGGTAGTCACCGCGCTGCGCCTTCTTGTACATGGTAACAACGTTGTCGTCCGGGAACGGGAGGGATCCGGCGAGGAGCACGTAGAGGATGACGCCGCAGGACCAGAGGTCGGCCTTGGCGCCGTCGTAGCCCTTGTAGCGGAGCACCTCCGGCGCGGCATAGCCCGGCGTGCCGCAGAGGGTGTGGAGAAGCCCGTCGGCGCGGGCGTGGTCGGCGAGCGCGCTGAGGCCGAAATCGACGACCTTGAGGTTCCCCGCCTCGTCGAGGAGCAGGTTCTCCGGCTTGAGGTCGCGGTGGTAGACGCCGCGGGCGTGGCAGAAGTCGACGGCGGAGATGAGCTGGCGGAAGTAGCGGCGCGCGACGTCCTCCGTGACGCGGCCGGAGCGCTCGATCCGCGCGAAGAGCTCCCCGCCGCGGACGAGCTCGAGGGCGAGGTAGATCTTGGAGCGCGTGGCCATGACCTCGTGGAGCTCGACGATGTTGGGGTGGGAGACCCGCTTCATGACGGCGATCTCCCGCTTGATCTGCTCCACCATGCCGGCGCGCACCACCTTGTCCTTGGCAACCACCTTGACCGCCACGGCCCGCCCGGTCCTGAGGTCCCGCGCGAAGTGCACCCGACCGAAGTTGCCGTGGCCGAGCACACGGCCCATCTCGTACCGCCCCTGCAGCACCCCGCCCTTCTTCCCCTCCGCGGAACCCGCCATTCCCGATCTCTCGATTCGCCCCGTTCCCTCTCGGAAGAAATCGGTGTTGAAGACAATCTACCTGGCAATCGAACTGTGGGAGCAGAGATCCGGCCGCTCTACCCGTCCTCGACGTGCTTCCGGTGGCAGGTGCGGCCGACGCGCAGCTTGCGCTGGACGGCGACGTCAGTGCCTGGTCTGCGCCTCATCGCTCTGCATTCCCGGCGAGACGGAGGGGACGGGGGAAGGGGACGAGAACGGGAGGCGATCGATGAGATCGATGAGCGTGGTGTTGTGTGGTGGTGCCCTGTGATTAGTTTAGCTCTGCGGCGAGCGGCTTATATTGGGAGGGGAGGGAGGCATGGCGGCGGCCCGGGAGACCCTAGACTTCCCCTAGGCGGCGCACCCACGCGATACAGCAGCGCCGTTGGATGCGGATCTCACGGTCCGGTGCGTAAGAGAGAGCAGTGGGATTGACAAACCAATGCTTCGGGCCGAAGGTTTTCGCATCCTGACGAAGAGCAATTCTAGCACGTTTCTTTTTTTTTTTTTTAAGAAAAGGAGATATACCTGGACTCTTACTCCACTAGATACGTCCATTTCTGCGACAAGTAATTCCGAACGGAGGGAGTACATCTGGGCGATGCATGCAACCATTTTATTAATTATTCATAAAGACCTTACAAAGTAATACATCAGTAAGTCTGAAACAACCATCTTGGCAACACCTGTCGCTACTCCTATCCTCATGATGAAGGGGTGTCGAATGTCCGAGTCAAATACCAAACAGATATTGCACCAAAGCCTAACATTTAAAGTCCGATGCCCCAGCCAAGCCACATTGCCAGGACTGGGTCACACACCGGTCTGGCACACCCTTAGAGGCTGCCGCCGCCGTCTTCCACCGATCCATCTTCAGAGCAGGTACTGACACACAGACCTTGCCAGGCCTGTCGACGACGCCACCACGGCGCCAGACAACGCCGCCATCCTGCACGTATCCATCCACAAGCGCCTGTCGCCGAAACTCCGCAGCGCCATGCCGCCGAGATCAGCAACGGTAGATGTAACACTGCTCCTCCTCGTGTCCCCTCCAGCCAGCACTTGCTCCAAAACGATGCCCCAAGGAGGGACAACGACACCGAAGGCGCCGTCATCGTCCGATCCGGTAAATCCAGATCTAGGGTTTCCCCCGGAACATCCCGATCGAGTTGACATGACCTGCAACGATGATGCCTCGAGAAGGAAACAACGTCAAAGACGCCACCATCGTCTGCCAAGACCGCAGTCAGGCGCGATTTTCACCGGAAGCCGCGTCGTCCTGATCTCGCGGCTGGCTAGAACAACGCGAAGCCTCGCCATGAAGACGTATGCCGCCGCTGGTACTCCGGTAGAGATCCTCCATCCCCTCACCGGTCCCTCCACGCGCCGCCGACCAGTCAAGACCATGCCGCGTCCGATCTGGACGGGACTCCAGATCCGTGGCCGCCGCGATCCATCTCCAGGTAGAGCCGTCCACCGCATCATCCATGGAGTGCTGCCACCAACCATGCACGCAGGGAAGCCCATCGCCGTCCTGGATCGTTGGCCACCGCCACACAGGCTAGGGGCACCGCCCTGCCTGCTGCCCACGGACGCACCACAAGAGACACCCCTGCCGCCTCAAGGGGATCCCGCTGCAGATCCGCCCGCCCTAGCGCCTTGGCACTAGGCCCGCCACCACCACGGACCTCGCCGGCGGCAGCGGCAGCAGGAGAATGGCCGAGGGAGGCTGGCGGCGCTGGTTTTTTGGGCCCTTGGCGTCGCCCAGGGGAAAAAAGAAACCTTCGAAATTCAGTGGAGATGTGTGCTTGCATATACACTCCAATAGATCTTAATCAACATAGATATATAAATAGAAAAAGAAAATGATAAGTACCTGACGTCAGGTACGAGCACATGGCAAATTGAACGTTTTCAATAGCAATTCTATTGACGGGAGGATGGCAAGTTAGTTGACACACAGGACAATTTTCCATCAAAAAATAAACCGAAGCACGAAATTGTCATGTTTGCCAATTAAAATTGTCATCCTCACGTCACTGAACTTACCATCGAAAACGTTCGATTTGCCTCGTACCAGACATTCAGGTGTTATCAGATTCCATAATAAAAACTATTCAACTTCACACACTAACCTCGGACATCTCCTCAGACACCATCCCTTGCCTCAACCGATTCTTCTCCAATAGAAGCCGACGCTCCTCCATGTCGTCCTTGCACATCTCGTTGTCGTTTGTCTCTCACCACCTTGCCAATTTTTCTTACTGCTTCTTCTCCTTCAAGTCCAACTTGTCTTGCGTTACTCGCGCCACCAATTTCTTCTTTATTATCAGTTTATCAACCTTCTCTCTCATGTATGGAGTCTTCCCTTCTCTTTCGAACATCTCCTTCGCCCCCTTCCTCCTATCAGGTTGTCCCTTGCTTGACCCCGGAGTAGGACTCCTAGGCCTCCTCTCATCTCATCATCTTCTTCTTCATCGTCAACCTCCGTAGAGTACGAGGTACTTGGCCCCTTAGTTTCTTCGGTGGCGCCTCACCATTCCTCGTCTTCCACTTTGTGTCGTTCTTGATCAGGTTCCAACAATGGTGAAAGGCAAATATTCTTGTTCTTGGACTTGGCCATTTGCTTGTGCCGCTCCATACGATCCCGTCCTACAACATGCAAATGGAAAACAACACAATTGCGACAATAGACAAACTGATGTTGATAAAGATAAAAAACACTTGCATATTCATCAATGGTGACGACATTGGGAGACGCGTGCCTTGCTTGCCCCCAAATACCTTGCCCATTGATTGCAAGCCTTAAGAATGATGCTCCGATAGTTTGTGAGCAACTTGAGTAACCATTGGGATCGACCCTTCACGAATGTGTGCTAGCTTTCCTTGTTGTGTTTCCAATACCTTGCATCGGATTGATCACTCAGTGGGGTTGGTAGAGTAAAATATTTTCACTCGGTGCATCTGCACTCTTTATTTAAAAATGAATCGCTACATCAATGACGCAAATACACGATTTGAACTAAAATTTATTTGCTTAGCAATGTGTTATGATCTAAACACGCATGTGCTTGATTATTAAATATTCTTTGTGAAATCGAAGGTCCATTTAGCCCTATTGACTTGGCATATAAAGCTTGGCTTGTTTCAAACGCACAACACTAGTCATTATTCTTTAGGCCTACCTTTGCAAATATGGACGGCCGCCACGATGACTCGTTGCACCATTGGCGCAAGTACCTAGCTTGTTTGGAATTTTGTAGGGTACTGACCCCTTGTTTCCAACGAACGAAGGAAAATGAAATTCTAATGCATTTTGAAACTTTGATGTTACAAATTCAAAATTACTCGCGAACCAACCTGTAGTTGGATGGTTAGGATGACAGTGGTATCCCCAGCCCACCAGGGTTCAAGTCATGGTGCTCGCATTTATTCCTTGATTTATTTCAGGATTTCCGGTGATGTGTGTTCAGTGGGAGGAGATGTTCTCGTCGACTGCGAATCAATCTCAAGATGATATGCTGGTTCAGTTCTCGAAGATGCATATCTGTGTTCAGTGATGGAATCAGTAATGGATGTGATGATGCTTTCCAGAAAAAAATATCCATCTTGTTGAAACCAATGAAAGCTAAGGGTATTTCAATGAATTAAAGGATTCACCCGCAAATAAAAATAAAGGATCATCATAAGTCCTTTGTTGTAAGAAACTTTCAAGCATATCAAGCGGACTACAGAACAAAAGGTCACTCTTTGAACCTGTGTGTTTTATGTAGTTTGCTGCATGTGCAGATCTAGACGAAAAAATATTCGGTCTTTTAGGGAGCGATCTCACAGACTCCTCCCTTCTCTGGACTCGATGTCTTTCATGTAGTTTGATGCATGTGCATATTTAGACGAAAAAATATGATTTTATATTAGTCAGATCTAGACACACACAAAAAATGATTTCATATTACATAATTTCAGGAATTCATAAACATATTTCTTTTTCACTACAAAAAAATCCTTAATGTTTTGAATACATATGGATCAAACAAAGGTAAGATTAATGCAACAAGAATTTAATTTGCATTTCAACTTGTAAAACATTCAGATTTACATGACAGATAGCAATCAATTTAACTATGATATATGTATTGATCAAAATGGTAAGTTGCAAGTAAATTTCGTTTCTTCACAATTATGTTTGTCATGTAAATGGTAGGACCATAAAAATGCAATCGATAAACTTGGGAAGGAAATACATTTCCTTTAGGGCCTCTAGTGAATCTTATGTACTCCACATTATTTACCTCTAGAAACAATCCTTACACTGTAAGAAAAAATAGTCCTCACAACCATTGGATGTATATTAGACCATAAGTAATGACATCTCTCCTAGGTAAGCTGGCCACCACGTCGACCAATGAGTACAAGCTGATCAAGGATATCCATCATGATTCATGACAACGAACGCCTCAAGGATGAGCTCAAGGCCATGCGAGCATTCCTGCCCATGATGGCAGGCATGGAGGAACCTGACCACCAAGCTAAGCTTCATGTTGATGCTCTGCAAGAGTTGTCTTATGCGATTGAAGACAAAATCGACAAGTTTATGTTACTTATGAACCATGATCCAGTTCCAAGTCAGAAAGCTTTGAGTAGATTCTTGAAAAAATCAAGACAAACATAATGGACATCAAGACTCTCCATAAGATTGCCAAGGATATCAAGGACATCAAGAGCAAACTTGAGGAGATTGGCAACAAATATGCAAGGTAGAATTATGTATTAAAGCCCTTTGTTTTTGAAGATCTTAGTTTACTATATGAGAAATATATGCAGTGGTGGGGCTACACCAGAATTTTCGGGGGAGGGGGAGATAAAATGTGAATAATTGGGGCAAAATACTAATTTTTCTTCAAACTAAACCAACTTTTTTTTCACACGTTTAGCCAAGCCTGGGGGGCAATGCCCCCCTCCCCTGAACAGTAAGCTTCGCCATTGCTCATATGGTATGTCCCTTAAACACTGTTATTTATATTAATTCTTGCTCCATCATCACTGAAGGGATAGGATCGATGGGTAGGTAAGACGACCCTTGCTAGATAGGTCTATAACAAGCATCGAACAAATGTTGTCTGACAAGCTTTTGTGTCGATCTCATGAAGCCCGAATATGATGAAGATCTTGAGTTCTATATTATCCCAATTACGCAACCAAGATCAGGATCGTGTTGGAGCAGGATGGTATAGAACTCCTCATTCACCAAATTAGAAAAATTCTCAAAGATAAAAGGTATGTAACTACTACAGCTAGTGCTTGCGTAATTTTCTGGAAAAAATATCACACAACTCTTGGATAGTTGGCTGTTGGTTCGTGCGTAGTATCTAGATGCACTTACTAATATTATAATGTTTCAAAATTATAATTGCACAGTCATATTCATAGTTGTTCTAATAACTGAATGATTTGAATATAGGTGCTATTTTCAACCAGTGCATGGTGTATATAAATCGCTTGCAACCACATTTAGTCCTATATATTAGTTTGTCTATGTTTTTTGCTTCAACTATTCTCCCTTGCCATTTTCCAAGCTATTCGATGGTCAATTACTGATGATGCAAGTTATCGAATACCATAAGATTTAATTCTCTACATCTTCAAAATATCGCTTTTGTACGTTACATCATGTGTATCTCTGATGTTAATTCATCTCATATTTTCTTCCAAATTTTATGATATTTTACATTTTTATTCATATTCAATGTTCAAATGTTGTTTCCACTCATGCCATTTCCTATATAACGTACTTGAGGTGTGTGATGTTATCGTGTTAATTTGGTATATGAGTCAGAAAGCTTCATGGGAGTTTTTAGCAAAAGCATGAAAAGACATCAACATCCAAACTCGCCAGAAGATCACCAAGAACATCAAAGATATCAAGAGTCAAGTCAAGAAAGTGGAAGAGAGATGCAAGACAAAGGATGGTGGAGAAGCACTAGTTGTCATCATGCTGCAAAGGTTTGCATTAAGTATCTTTGTCTTTCAATACCTTGTTTTTCTATAAGTGACAATGTGGTATCTGTCTTACATTTTGTCACTTATTTTTTATTAAAAAGGTACTCCACTCTAAACCCTCACCCCTCACCCAAACCTGTCTATCCCATAGCCATGGTGTGTTGTCACCTCCACATCCATGATCGTCCTCTTCTGCATGCCTCTCCTCCTTTACAGTGACTTTTGCACCTCCACCATGGTTGACCCCCGCCCCCACCATCAAGTGATGCACCACCAACCCCATCTTAGAACAAGCCACGTTGGTGCATGTGTTGTTGAGTTCAATTCGCCAACCTCCAAATCAATTCACCAACATACACAGTACCAATGTAATACCCAACAGAAATGCATATTTCTATTACATCATAAGGATCCAAAAATAACATAGTTTAATAAGAACTGTAGCTCAAAAATAGTACAAATACTACCTACGTCCAGGTTTATTAGGACCCTTTGTATTTTGGGTCCAAGTTTGACTATGTATTTAACTAAAAACATATAAAGTATATGCTACCCAAAGTATATTGTTGGATTTGTATTTGAAAGAGGTTTTCTATGGTATAGTTTTCGTGGCATACAATTTATATTTTATTACTTAAATTTATGGACAAACTTTGGCTCAAAATGAAAGGGGCCCAATAAACCCGAACGGAGGGAGTAAATACCATTACAACAGAAAACACAAAATAAGTTCGTAGAGTTCCATCTACGCCACAGGCGAGCCATGTCGAGTGGAGGCTCACGGGCCTATGTAAACATCACTCCTCATCATAGTCACCTGCAACAGACATTGCAACCACTAGGGTCAATACAATCAATGTATTGGCAAGTGTCATGTTAAGGAATATAACATACTCGTTACAATTACATGCATTTTTTGGTAAGTGGATGTTTAAGTTTCATTTGCAGAAACCAAATATAGTTTTATTCTATCTTTGATATAGGTGGGTCCATTGTAATACATTACATAAACTATTGAAACAACAATTCTAGACCTGTTGGCACAATCCCAATGGAGGGCCTTGATACGTCTCCGTCGTATCTATAAATTTTTATTGTTCCATGCCAATATTGTAGAACTTTCACATACTTTTGGCAACAATTTATATGATTTATTGGACTAACATATTGATCCAGTGCCCAGTGCCAGTTCTTGTTTGTTGCATGTTTTTTGTTTTGCAGAATATCCATATCAAACGAAGTTCAAACGCGATAAAACTTTACGGAGATTTTTTTGGAATATATCTGAAATTTTGGAAGAAGAATCAACGCAAGACAGTGCTCGAGGGGCCCACTAGGCACCAGGGCGTGCCAGGGGGGTCCAGGCGCGCCCTGATGGGTAGTGGGCACCTCGTAAGGCGGTTGCTACCCTTATTTTACCGCAACAACGATAATTTATGGATAAAAATCCCCTCAAAATTTCAGCCCAATCAGAGTTATGGATCTCCGGGAATTTAAGAAATGGTGAAGAGCCAGAAAACAGAAATGCGAAACAGAGGAGAACAAAGAGATAGATCCAATCTAGGAGGGGCTCCTGCCCCTCCGCCGCCATGGAGACCATGGACCAGAGGGGAAACCCTCCTTCCATCTAGGGGAGGAGGCCAAGGAAGAAGAATAAGGGGGGGGGGGGGCTCTCTCCCCCTCTCTCCTGGTGGCGCCGGAGTGCCGCCGGGGCAAGGACCGTGACGACGATCTACATCAACAACCTTGCTACCGTCAACACCAACTTTCTCCCCCTCTATGCAGAGGTGTAACCTCTCTATTCCCGCTGCAATTCTCTACTTAAACATGGTGCTCAACACTATATATTATTATCCAATGATATGTGGTTATCCTATGATGTTTGAGTAGATTGGTTTGAGTTGTATATTTTATTTTGGTGCTATCCTATGGTGTCCTCCATGTCGCGCAAACGTGAGGGATCCCACTGTAGGGTGTTGCAATACATTCATGATTTGCTTATGGTGGGTGGCGTGAGTGACTGAAACACATACCCGAGTAAGTGGGTTGTTGCGTATGGGAGTAAAGAGGACTTGATACTTAATGCTATGGTTGGGTTTTACCTTAATGATCTTTGATAGTTGCGGATGCTTGCTAGAGTTCCAATCAACTTAATGCTATGGTTGGGTTTTACCTTAATGATCTTTGATAGTTGCGGATGCTTGCTAGAGTTCCAATCATAAGTGCATATGATCCAAGTACGGAAAGTATGTTAGCTCATGCCTCTCCCTCACATAAAATTGCAATAATGATTACCGGTCTACTTATCAATTGCCTAGGGACAAATAACTTTCTTGTGTGACAAAAGCTTTCTACTAAACAACTAACTTTTATTATCTTGCAATTTATTCATAGTTTTATTCTCACGAATTACTTCTAGTTTTATTCTTATTCTAGGTAAAGCAAATGTTAAGTGTGCGTAGAGTTGTATCGGTGGTCGATAGAACTTGAGGGAATATTTGTTCTACCTTTAGCTCCTCGTTGGGTTTGACACTCTTATTTATCAAAAAATGCTACAAACGATCCCCTGTACTTGTGGGTTATCATGCCTCCCCATTATCATACCAACAGAGGTCGTATTCACATGTTCAACCCAACAAATTTTAGTTGAGGGAAATTATGGTAATGAGATCTTCCTAACAGCTCTTGACCAAGTTGCTCAAGGTTGTCTATAACCAAGGACGCGACTATGACCAGTTTACCCTCTAAAGAGGTTTGTGTACTTTACCCGTATGACCAAGTCAACTGTCATGCCACTAAACTCAATTGTAGAGTACCCAGCAAAGACGGATATGAGACATTTCGGAGGCAGTAGCCCATGCCACTGATAACCCACAAGTATAGGGGATCGCAACAGTTTTCGAGGGTAGAGTATTCAACCCAAATTTATTGATTCGACACAAGGGGAGCCAAAAAAAATTCGCAAGTATTAGAAGTTGAGTTGTCAATTCAACCACACCTGAAAGACTTAATATCTGTAGCAAAGTATTTAGTAGCAAAGTAGTATGATAGTAATAGTAACAGTGCAATAGTAACAATAGTAACTTTGTAGTGATTGTAATAGTAGCAACGGCGAAAGTAACTTAGCAAAGATCAATATATGAAAAGCTCGTAGGCATTGGATCAGCGATGGATAATTGTGTTGGATAATATTCATCATGTAGCAGTTATAACCTAGGGCGACACAGAACTAGCTCCAATTCATCAATATAATTTAGGCATGTATTTATGGAAAAGAACTTGCATGACATCTTTTGTCCTACCCTCCCGTGGCAGCGGGGTCCATAAGGAAACTAAGGGATATTAAGGCCTCCTTTTAATAGAGAACCGGAACAAAGCATTAGCACTTAGTGAATACATGAACTCCTCAAACTACGGTAATCACCGGAAAGAATCCCGATTATTGTCACCTTGGGGTATGAGGATCATAACTCGTAATAGGTGTCTACAACTTGCAAGATAGGATCAAGAACACACATATATTCATGAAAACATAATAGGTTCAGATCTGAAATCATGACACTCGGGCCCTAGTGACAAGCATTAAGCATAGCAAAGTCATAGCAACATCAATCTCAGAACATAGTGGATACTAGGGATCAAGCCCTAACAAAACTAACACGATTACATGATAAATCTCATCCAACCCATCACCGTCCAGCAAGCCTACGAAGGAATTACTCACTCCCGGCAGTGAGCATCATGAAATTGGCAATGGAGGAAGGTTGATGATGAAGATGGCGACGGATTTCGCCCTCCGGAGCCCCGAACGGACTCTAGATCAGCTCTCCCGATGAAGAACAGGAGGTGGCGGCGGCTCCGTATTGTAAAATGCAATGAATCCTTCTTTCTGATTTTTTTTCTCCGCGAATAGGTATATATGGAGTTGGGCTTAGGGTTGCCGGAGGTCCAGGGGACCCACAAGCCTGGGAGGCGTGCCCTGGGGGGGGGGGGTAGGCGCGCCCCCAGAGCTTGTGGCTCCTGGGTGGCCCCCCTCTGGTATCTTTTTTCGCCAGTATTTTTTATATATTCCACAAAAATTCTCCGTAAATTTTTAGGTTAATCCGAGAACTTTGATTTTTGCACAAACATAACACCATGGCAATTCTGTTGAAAACAGTGTCAGTCCGGGTTATTTCCATTCAAATCATGCAAATTAGAGTCCAAAACAAGGGCAAAAGAGTTTGGAAAAGTAGATACGATGGAGATGTATCAACTCCCCCAAGCTTAACCCATTGCTTGTCCTCAAGCAATTCAGTTGACAAACTGAAAGTGACAAAGAAAAACATTTACAAACTCTGTTTAATCTTGTTGTTGCAAATATGTCTAACCAATGTTCTGGTTTTCAACAAAGATTATGAACTAACAACATTCACAATAACACTTTGGTCTCACATTTACTTATATCAATGGCATAACTGACTAGCGAGCAATAATAAAATATCTCGGATGACAACACTTTTTTCAAAACAATCATGATGTAATATGATATAATGGTATCTCGCTAGCCCTTGCTGAGACCGCAAAACATAAACGCAGAGCACCCCTGAAGTTCAAGCACTGGCTAGATATTATAATTCATGGCAAAACAGATCCAGTCACACTCATACTCAACATCAGTTAAAAACAAAGCATATAAATGACAGAAGTGCTCTCCAACTGGTGCTTTAATAAGAAGATGATGAGTCGACAATAAAAGTAAATGGATAGGCCCTTCGCAGAGGCAAGCAGGGATTTGCAGAGGTGCCAGAGCTCAAAGCTTTTAAAACAAAGATGAATATAATTTTGAGAGGTACTCTTTCATTGTCAACATAACAACCGAGAGATCTCACTATCTTCCATGCTAGACACATTTTAGGCGGTTCCCAAACAGAATGGTAAAGTTTTACTACCCCTCCACCAACAAACACAAGCCATGGCTAGCCGAATCCTCGGGTACCCTCCATACCAACAACAATCTGGGGGAGTTTTGTTTCATTATTATATTTTGATTTGATTTTGATCATGGAACTGGGCATTGATGTCGCTTGAACTAAGTCGGTATTTCCCCAAAGAGGAAGGCATGATGTAGTACAACTACGGTAGGTATTTTCCTCAGTTATGAAACCAAGGTATCAATCCAGTAGGGGAACCAAGCAACACTATGTAAACGGTACCTGCACACAAAGAACAAATACTTGCAACCTGACGCGTATGAGGGGTTGTCAATCCCTCTTCGGGTAACGGCGCTAGAAATTGTCAAGTTGACGGGATAAAATTTGTGTAGATTGGATAAATAGATCTCGATAAAACATGGCGAAATAAAATAAGTACCAAAATAGTGCAGCAAGGTATTTTTGGGTTTTTGGAATAATAGATCTGAAAATAAAAGATAATAAAAACAGATCTCAAAGCAAATATGATAAGGAATAGACCCGGGGGCCGTAGATTTCACTAGTGGCTTCTCTCAAGAAAATAGCACACAGTGGGTAAACAAATTACTGTTGGAGAATTGATAGAAGATCGAATAATTATGATGATATCCAAGGCAATGATCAATATATAGGCATCGCGTCCAAGATTAGTAGACCAACTCCTGCCTGCATCTACTATTATTACTCCACACATCGACCGCTATCCATCATGCATCCAGTGTATTAAGTTCATGGAGAAACGGAGTAATGCAATAAGAATGATGACATGATGTAGACGAGATCTATTCATGTAGGAATAGCCCCCATCTTGTTATCCTTAACAGCAACGATACATGCGTGTCTTGCTGCCCCTTCTGTCACTGGGAAAGAACAACACAAGATCGAACCCATCACAAAGCACCTCTTCCCATGGCAAGAAAAATTGATCTAGTTGGCCTAACTAAACCAAAGATTCGAAGAAGAAATACGAGGCTATAAATAATCATGCATATAAGAGATCAAAAGAACACTCAAATAATATTCATGGATATAGATCTGATCATAAACTCAAAGTTCATCGGATCCCAACAAACACACCGCAAAAAAAGAGTTACATCAAATAGATCTCCAAGAGACCATTGTATTGAGAATCAAAAAGAGAGAAGGAGCCATCTAGCTACTGCCTATGGACCCGTAGGTCTATAATGAACTACACACGCATCATCGGAGAGGCACCAATGAGGATGATGAACCCCTCCGTGATGGTGTCTAGATTGGATCTCGTGGTTCTGGAACTTGCGACGGCTGGAATTGTGTTTCGTCGACTCCCCTAGGGTTTCTGGAATATTTGGGAATTTATAGGGTGAAGAGGCAGTGCGGGGGGTCACCGAGGGGGGGCACAACTCCCCTGGGCGCGCCTAGGCCTCCTGGCGTGCCTTGGTGGGTTGTGCCCACCTCAGGCCTCCCCTCTGGTACTTCTTTGGCCCACTGGGTGTCTTCTGGTCCAAAAAAATTCTGCAAAAGGTTTCGCTACATTTGGACTCTGTTTGGTACTGATATTGTGCGAAGTAAAAAACAAGCAAAAAATAGCAACTGGCACTGGGCACTATGTCAATAGGTTAGTCCCAAAAAATGATATAAATTGAAATAAAATGATTGTAAAACATCCAAGAATGATAATATAACAGCATGGAACAAGCAAAAATTATAGATACGTTGGAGACGTATCAGCATCCCCAAGCTTAATTCCTACTCGTCCTCGAGTAGGTAAATGATAAAAATAGAATTTTTGATGTGGAATGCTGCCTAACATGTTCATCACATATTCTTTTCTTTTGTAGCATGGACATTTGGACTTTTGTATGGTTCAAAGCAATAGTCTAGTTTTGACATGAAGATTTCAATACTCAAGCATATCAACAAGCAACCATGTTTTTCAAAATATCAACACTAAAGAAAGTTATCCCTAGCCCATCATGCTCAATCATTGATCCATTCATGAAACACACTCGCATATTAGCTACATCCAATGCTCAAGTACGATCATAGTGCCCCTTAGTTGGTGCTTTTTAAGAGAAGATGGAGACTCAAATAAAAATAAAAATTGCATAAAGTAAATAGATAGGCCCTTCGCAGAGGGGAGTAGGGATTTGTAGAGGTGCCAGAGCTCAAAGCTTAAATTGAGAGATAATTTTTTTGAGAGGCATACTTTTCCCGTCAACGAAAATGACCGAGTAATTCCCAACACTTTCCATGCTAGATATATCAAAGGCGGTTCCCAAACAGAAAATAAAGTTTATTCCTTTTCCACCATTCTTTCACAATCTATGGCTAGTCGTATCCACGGGTGCCTTCCATACCAACACTTTCCAAGGAATTTATTATTTGACAACATAAATAAATTTCTTTTTCATTTCAGGACTGGGCATCCCTATTACCGCCGCATTCTCGTGCAATGACAGATGAATAAACACTCATCTTGAGAATAACACATCTAGAATGGAAAATATTGGCCACCCCCTACACAAAAAGGAAATTCATTTTGAAAATTAGAGATGACACATAAAAATTTGCTTAGAACGGCATGGAAATACCGCATATATGTAGGTATGGTGGACTCATATGGCAAAACTGGGTTTAAGAATTTTGGATGCACAAGTAGTATTTCTACTTAGTACAAGTGAAGGCTAGCAAAAAGATTGAGAAGCAACCAACCAAGAAACAAAAAATCACATAAGCGAGCATTAAGCATAACAAACACCGAATAATGCACCACAAGTAGGATGTAATTTCATTGCATAACTATTGACTTTCGTGCTTGCATAGGGAATCACAAACCTTAACACCAATATTCTTACTAAAGCATAATTACTCACCAACATGACCCACATATCATTATCATCATATCTCAAAACTATTACAAAGAATCAAGTTTATTTTGTCCAATGATCTTCATGAAAGTTTTTATCATATCCCTCTTGAATATCTATCACTTTGGGACTAGTTTCATATATTGCAATTGCTTTTGACAAGCTCAAATAAATTTAAGTGAAGAACATGAGCATAAAATTTTTCGTCTCTCAAAATAATATAAGTGAAGCATGAGAGAATTTCTTCAAAAATTTACTAACTATCAAATTAATCTAAGTGAAGCATGAGAGCATTTCTTCAAAAAATATTAAAGCACGCCGTGCTAAAAAAGATACAAGTGAAGCGCTAGAACAATTTCCATAGCTGAAAAATTCTAAGTGAAGCATAAAGAGCAATTCTAACAAATCATAGCATAATTTTAGCTCTCTCAAATAGGTGTGTCCAGCAAGGATACTTGTGACAAACTAAAAAGCAAAACAAGGAAAGACTCATATAATACAACACACTCCAAGCAAAACTCATGATATGTGATGAATAAAAATATAGCTCCAAGTAAAATACCGATGGTCGTTAGAAGAAAGAGGGGATGCCCCGAGGGCATCCCCAAGGTTAGTTGCTTGGTTCTCCTTGAATATTGACTCGGGTGCCATGGGGCATCCCCAAGCTTAGGCTCTTTTCACTCCTTATTCCTTCATCCAGCGCGATCTCACCCAAAACTTGAAAACTTCAATCACACAAAACTTAACAAAACCTTCGTGAGATTCGTTAGTATAAGAAAACCAATGTTTACTTTAAGTACTGTTGCAAACCCATTCAAATTTTGTTATTGCATTATATCTACTGTATTCTAACTTTTCCATGGCTTATACCCCCCGATACAATCCATAGATTCATCAAAATAAGCACACAATGCAAAGAAAACAAAGTCTGTAAAAAACAGAACAGTCTGTAAAGATGTGATTTTTTCCCATACTTCTGTAACTCCAAAAAATCTGAAAAATTAGTGCAACAGAGGCAATTTGTATATAAATCTTTTGTAAAAAATCAGAATTTTTTTTCGCTTATGTGAATATAAACAATTCTGTTACTGGATACAAAATTTTCTGTTTTTCAACAGGATCAAATCAACTATCACCAAAGCTATCCCAAAGGCTTTACTTGGCACAAATACTAATTAAAACATAAAAAACACAATCATAATAGAGGCATAATCGTTTAAACACTCAAGAACAGAAAGAAAAAGGCAAAAATTAATTTTATTCATTGGGTTGCCTCCAACAAGCGCTATCGTTTTATGCCCCAAGCTAGGCATAATTCATATATTCAAGTATTGTCATCTTTAGTTTTTGATCCATAGGATGCCCTCATGATTGATTCATATGGTGGCTTAATTCTTGTTCTAGGGAAGTGTTCCATACCCTTTCTTAGTGGAAATTTAAATTTAATATTGCCTTCTTTCATTTCAATCACGGCACCAATAGTACGTAAAAACGGTCTACCAAGTATAATTGGACAAGACGGATTGCAATCAATATCAAGAATGATAAAATATATGGGCACATCTTTTCTATTTGCAAGAATAAGAACATCATTAATTCTTCCCAAAGGCTTTTTAATAGTAGAATCCGCCAAGTGCAAATTAAGAGAACACTCTTTAATATCGGTAAGACCAAGCACATCACATAAAGATTTCGGAATTGTGGAAACACTAGCACCCGAATCACATAAAGCAAAACACTCATAATTTTTAATCTTGACCTTGATAGTAGGTTCCCAATCATCATGTAATTTTCTAGGAATTGAAATCTCTAACTCCAATTTTTCTTCCAAAGCTTTCATCATGGCATCTACAATATGTTTAGTAAAAGCTTTATTTTGTTCATAAGCATGGGGTGAATTTATCATGGATTGCAACAAAGAAATACATTCAATCAAAGAGCAATTATCATAATTAAAGTCTTTGTAATCCAAAATAGTGGGCACATCACTAGTTAAAGTTTTGACCTCTCCAAACCCACTTTTATCAATTTTTTCATCAAGATTTTCACCCTCCAAATTATCGGGACGCCTTCTAACTAAAGTTGACTCTTCTTCAGTCCCTTTTGAAGGAAATATGCCCTAGAGGCAATAATAAAGTTGTTATTTTATATTTGCTTATTCATGATAAATGTTTATTATTCATGCTAGAATTGTATTGATCGGAAACCTAAATACATGTGTGAATACATAAACAAATACCGTGTCCCTAGTGAGCCTCTACTTGACTAGCTCGTTGATCAAAGATGGTTAAGGTTTACTAACCATGGACATGAGTTGTCATTTGATAACGGGATCACATCATTAGGAGAATGATGTGATGGACAAGACCCATCCATTAGCTTAGCATAATGATCGTTCAGTTTTGTTGCTATTGCTTTCTTCATGTCAAATACATATTCCTTCGACTATGAGATTATGCAACTCCCGAATACTGGAGGAATACCTTGTGTGCTATCAAACGTCGCAACATAACTGGGTGATTATAAAGATGCTCTACAGGTATCTCCGAAGGTGTTTGTTGGGTTGGCATAGATCGAGATTAGGATTTGTCACTCCGAGTATTGGAGAGGTATCTCTGGGCCCTCTCGGTAATACACATCATAAGCTTGCAAGCAAACGACTAAGGAGTTAGTCACGAGGTGATGTATTACGGAACGAGTAAAGAGACTTGTCGGTAACGAGATTGAATTAGGTATGAAGGTACCGACGATCGAATCTCGGGCAAGTAACATACCGATAGACAAAGGGAATTACGTATGTTGTCATAAGGTTCGACGGATAAAGATCTTCGTAGAATATGTAGGAGCCAATATGGGCATCCAGGTTCCGCTATTGGTTATTGGCCAGAGAGGTGTCTCAGTCATGTCTACATAGTTCTCGAACCCGTAGGGTCCGCACGCTTAACGTTCGTTGACGATATAGTACTATATGAGTTATGTATGTTGGTGACCGAATGTTGTTTGGAGTCCCGGATGAGATCAAGGACATGACGAGGAGCTCCGGAATGGTCCGGAGGTAAAGATTGATATATAGGATGATATGGTTCGGCCAAGGGGTAAAGCCCACGGGGCTTTAGGTCGGTGCAAAAGGAGTTTTGCGGAGGGCAGGGGGCCAAATGCCGGAGACCCTGGCGTCTGGTCCTGGGCCAGACGCCGAGGCCCATGTCGTATGGGGCAGACACCAAGGATTATGGCGTCTGGTCCTGGAAGTACGAGAAGGACTCTTCCTTGCGGGCAAAACCGACTTTGAGGAGGCTTTTACTCCAAGTTTCGACCCCAAGGCTCAACATATAAATAGAGGGGCAGGGCTAGCACCTAAGAGACATCAAGAAACACCAAGCCGTGTGCCGGCAACCCCGTCCCTCTAGTTTATCCTCCATCATAGTTGCCGTTGTGCTTGGCGAAGCCCTGCGGAGATTGTTCTTCACCAACATCGTCACCACGCCGTCGTGCCGCCGGAACTCATCTACTAATTCGCCCCTCTTGCTGGATCAAGAAGGCGAGGACGTCGTCATCGAGCTGAACGTGTGCTGAACGTGGAGGTGCCGTACGTTCGGTACTTGATAGGGACGGACCGTGAAGGTGTGCGACTACATCAACCGCGTTGTCAAACGCTTCCGCTTTTGGTCTACGAGGGTACGTAGACATACTCTCCCCCTCTCGTTGCTATGCATCTCCATGGATAGATCTTGCGTGAGCGTAGGAAATTTTTGAAATTGCATGCTACGTTTCCCAACAGTGGCATCCGAGCCAGGTCTATGCGTAGATGATATGCACGAGTAGAACACAACGAGTTATGGGCGGTGATCGTCATACTGCTTACCACCAATGTCTTATTTTGATTCGGCGGTATTGTTGGATGAAGCGGCCCGGACCAACCTTACATGACCACGTTCATGAGACCTGTTTCACCGACATACATGCAACTAGTTTTGCATAAAGGTGGAAGACCCGGCGGTATTGAGTTTACTTCTTCGTTGGAACCCTTGCGCCAATAAGTTCCCCTCCATGCCACGAATCCATTCAGGGAAGAAGGAACTCGTTCCGTCAACCACACGCGAACAATTATGCATGTCCGTCTACACTGTTCGTCGAGTTCGTCGTGATGTTTCGTCAAGCCTGGTAAGCCTCTATCTAATTCATTCCATATACATACTCTATCATATATAACCTACCTCCTAGACAACTAATTCCAGCCTATGGTAGTTGTTGGCCGCGCACACGGCGGAGGCGTGCCGCTGCCACCACTTGGGATCGCCGCCGCTGTCACAAGGGCCTGCCCGATGACTCCATCCGTGTTATCTTCTTCGTCTCGCACGCAGGAGCACGCCAACATCTTCTTCCACACCGTTCATCGACCACACGTCATTTTTTTGCACAACTTCTTCGACTCCGTTCATCGGGTTCATCTCATCGTTCCTCAAACCCGGTGAGCCACTCTTCAATTCCTTTTGTACACATGTTCAACACCTTACGGTGCATCTCGTAGACATCACTATGCAACCCATCTATGTCGTTGCTTGCGCCGATGCGTGAATGGAGGCCATCCGATGGCATGGTCACGTTTCCGTCATATTTGTTTACCGGATGATCTCGTGCCCAATAGGTGAAACGCTTCTTATGGACATGATGACCCCGTGATGAAGTTAGATTGTTAGTTTGGTCAAGCGTGTTTTACTATAGATTTATCTTAGTCGTCTTGTATAGAATCCAAATGTGTTTTGTGTTCGGTGAAACTTTACTATTGATATGTTAATTTTGATATGTTCATGATATGCCTAAGAGTCGCTCCTAATTATTTCATAATCGTAGCAGTTATATATGATTTACTAGATTTGTTTTACTCTTGTTTTAATTGTTAAAATAGTTATACGTATTGAGTCGGCTCGATAGTTTGTGTTACTATGTATAGTTGTATTTTATGCTTGTGTATTGATTTCTATGAATGATTGGCATGTTTAGTATTTTGTTTATTAAATATAGAATTGGTATGAGTTACAAAATATAATTTTGTAGTCATGTGTTATGTGTGCGTACAAATTTTGGTGAATGTTCGCCATGTTTATAATTCTTTAGAATTGTTTTAGGAGTTGCTTTTATTTATCTAATCGTGGAAGAATTAATGTTTGATTCTTTAGTTTTTGTTTAGCATGACTATATCTTAGGTTTTTTGTGTAGATAATTCTATGCCTTGTTGCACATGTGCTCATAGACTAGAATCATGTGATGTCTATGATATATGTGTACCTACTTATAATACATGTTGTTGCATAATTTTTGTTATGCTAGGTTCTAGATGTCAAATGAAGTGTTATGTTACCCTAGAACAAATCCAGTATAGTTCCCTGTTGCATAACACATTATGGTGTAGTTGTTCCTCTGGTTTTGTAGATCTCACCATCCTAGATTACCTAGTTGGTTCATATGTTAGATTCATGCATAGTTCGGTATCCTATGTCATTGCAAGTGTAAGTTGTACTAGATAGGTAATGCAAGTCATCTTTGTTATTCATGCTATGATATTTCATTGCTTGATGTTGTTGATGCCATGATAGATGTTCACTTGCTTACATGCGTAGTATGATTCTCCTTTGTGCTTATATGTCACATATCATGATAGTACGGTCTGATAATACCTTGTTTGATATTTATGTTAGTCGTTATCAATCAACTGATGTTGTAGTTATGATTTGAATTGTATCGGGACCATTGCACATAGCTCGTGTCATGATCATCCCTATGCTTAACATTATAGCTTATTTATCTTACTCTTTGATCTGTGGTATGCCTAACCTATACATCTTGTCATGATAGTGATTTTTCATGTCTTATTGTGCTTCGTATGTTATAGTTGAGTATTTAGTCCTCGTGCTTCTTATAGATGATTACACTTGTCTCATGTTAGTATTATGTGTGTTCCGTACTTATTGCAATAGGTCATCACATGCATAGGATAGTTTACCTTTCGTGTTAGTTGAGTTGTATCTTCCTCATATGCTTAGTGTGCATAGTTTGATCTGTTATTTAAGCATGAAGTGGTAATCTTATTGCTAGTGGTTACTAGAGTACTAATTGTTTAGTAGTAAGACCATATCCTACTTTAGTATCTTCCCATGATAACTCGTAAGTCTGATACTTGTGTTATTAGATAAGACCTTTTTGTGATTTTCTATCCACATGCTTTGTGCGAGATTGTCTTATTATTTAGTTGTTAATTAGTTTCTACCATAGTATTGGTTTATCTTGTGTTATAGAAATGCTTGCTAATAGTTGTTATGATTGTTGTTTAGTCTTTGCTTGCTATTAACCAGTATGAATATTTGGATTCATCCATGTATTTATTTTTGGTTGATTATTACTATTAATCATATCATGTCTAAGATAATTGTTCGTCCATTTGATCCATGTGTGTATAGTTTCTTGTTAATTATTTACAAATGAATTGGTTTGATATAATGAAGTTGATCCTATTCCTTTTAATAATGTTTTAGGGTTATACCTAGATCATTCAATTTATGTTGTTGAATGATGTTGATTGCTTGACTAGTTTGGTTTAAAATGTCGGTTTGGTTGTCAACTCTTGCTTTTGAATTATTATATAGTTGATGTATATGTTTGATTGCAATTAACCATTATTAAATATTTATATTATCTAAATATTTATGGTGGTTAACTTTACCTTTATCATGTCATGTTGTGATTGTGTAGTTAAAATACATACGTTGGTTCCATTCCATGTGTTTTGATGCCATTGCGTTGATTTGAAGTAGTTTCCTATATAGTTAGTTGAGATGTGTAGTGGGCACTACTAGTGTTTAGTAGCATAATTAATTTTAGAACGTTAGTCTTGATCGCTAAGCCTCCGTTAGCCCTGTCAACTTGAACCCCAACAATTCGTTGAATCCTCTTTCATACCTCCCTACCATGCTACCTCATTTTGAATATCCATCTTGATCAACATCTTGCTATCCATCCACTCTTAATTTGCATTTGGATGTTATTGGAATTTAGTTTTGTTATGGTATTTATTTGCTTTCCATTTGCTATCGTTACAACGAGTAGGGAGTGACGACGCTGGACATGGACAGAATCAGGTTACCGAAGGACTCAACAACGAAGGCATGCCTCCTTCTTGATCATACTTATCCTATGGTTTACAAAATTGCATTGAGTTTTATTGTTACTATATGCATGCTAATTTAATTCTTGTAGCTAGCGTGTCGATTGACACATTACCCTGATCCACTTGTCGCCTATTTACTTGACACCTGAGTAGAAGTATATAATTCCGGTAGAGTAGAAATGCTTAGCCATGCTTATCACCCTATAGGTGCTTTGTTGAATGACCTCTGAGTCATTAACAGTTGAAACTTAACGCTGAGCTAGGCCAGTTGGCCCTTGTTGACCTCCTCTATCCTCTTCTACTCTGGGTGAAACTTACCATCTGAATACTGGCGCGGGCGACAGCTGAATCAAGGATTGAAGGAGCGATTGGCTGCCCTTCACAGGTTGAAGGGGGCAATCAGTCGTCCGTGCCGCATGAGGCCTAATAAGTCTTGGATTTGAAGATTGTGATTACAGTACAACCACATGCTATATGGGCACTGGCTTGGTTAATTAGTTAGTTCACTCTTATTGTCGTCATCGCTGTACCGCAGATGGGATAGCTGCCTTGCGAGGAGTGTCCTCGGCACAAAAGGGGGGCCCGGACTGTGAACTGCGGTTACTTCCATGTTGAAACCTAGTGGGCTTGGCATAGTAAGTTTGGTCTAATGAAAGACCTCATCACAATCTCCCTGCCGGTATACCAAATGGTGTATTACGCTAGCGACGGCTAGTGGCAACAAGTCGGGATTGTGTCGTGTGGGTAAAGTGTACAACCTCTGCAGAGTGTAAAACTATTCGAATAGCCGTGTCCACGGTCATGGACAACACATGAATCTTTCTTGACATACATGACCTGTCTTTCTTATTCCCTCTTTGCCCCTATTCTTGGAACCTTTGAAGAGTGTGAGTTGATCGAGGATCCTCACTTTGATGAAAGTTATTCTGAAGATAAAACATGTTTTCATCAAAACTGCTTTTATCCAACTGCTATATTTTTCAAACAAAATTAGCTTTTATGCAAATGAGCCGTAGAAGCTTCCATTGAAGGCACATATAGCTATTAGGTCCTCTCCGAGGGAGGCATGTTGAGTACGTAATGTACTCATGGCAATATTTTTGTTGAACAACAGAGTTTGATGAAGACGAAGGTGATGACCACGACAACTATGGCGATCCGTAGGAGTGAGGTCACGTGGACTACATCGACCGCCTGTGGCTGAGATGGAGTCACTACGCATTTTACTTTCCGCTGTTTTCTGATTGTAATAAATGTCATGAGACATTTCACTAGGTATGTCTTGTGACAGACATACTACTTGTAATGCTTTTATGTATTCTGCAATGATATCATTTCACTTTGTTGTCAACAATGATCCTGGGGTTGACACTTAAACACAAGAGGATCTGGAAGTTAATTCCGGGTTCTCACATTAAAACAGCAAACTTGATAAATCACCGTTGTGGATTTGATGCGTAGGTAAGAACGGTTCTTGCTAGAAGCCCGTAGTAGCCACGTAAAACTTGCAACAACAAAGTAGAGGACGTCTAACTTGTTTTTGCAGGGCATGTTGTGATGTGATATGGTCAAGACATGATGTGATATACATTGTTGTATGAGATGATCATGTTTTGTAGAAGTTATCGGCAACTGGCAGGAGCCTTATGGTTGTCGCTTTATTGTATGAAATGCAAACGCCATGTAATTGCTTTACTTTATCACTATGCGTTAGTGATAGTTGTAGAAGCAATAGTTGGCGAGACGACCACGACGCAACGATGGAGATCAAGGTGTCGAGCCGGTGATGATGGAGATCATGATGATGCTTTGGAGATGGAGATCAAAAGCACAAGATGATGATGGCCATATCATGTCACATATTTTGATTGCATGTGATGTTTATCTTTTATGCATCTTATTTTGCTTAGTACGGCGGTAGCATTATAAGATGATCCCTTATCTAAATTTCAAGGTATAAGTGTTCTCCCTGAGTATGCACCGTTGCGACAGTTCATCGTGTTGAGACACCACGTGATGATCGGGTGTGATAGACTCTATGTTCAAATACAACGGGTGCAAGACAGTTTTGCACATGCGGAATACTCGGGTTAAACTTGACGAGCCTGGCATGTACAAACATGGCCTCGGAACACTGGAGACCGAAAGGTCGAACGTGAATCATATAGTAGATATGATCAACATAGAGATGTTCACCATTGATGACTACTCCATCTCACGTGATGATCGGACATGGTTTAGTTGATTTGGATCACGTATCATTTAGATGTCTTGAGGGATGTCTATCTAAGTGGGAGTTCTTAAGTAATTTGATTAATTGAACTTAATTTATCATGAACTTAGTCCTGATAGTATTTGCGAATTATGTTGTAGATCAATAGCTCGCGTTGTTGCTCCCCTATGTTTTTTGATATGTTCCTAGAGAAAACTAAGTTGAAAGATGATAGTAGCAATGATGCGGACTGAGTCCGTGATCTGAGGATTATCCTCATTGCTGCACAGAAGAATTATGTCCTTGATGCACCGCTATGTGACAGACCTATTGCAGGAGCAGATGCAGACGTTATGAACGTTTGGTAAGCTCGATATGATGACTACTTAATAGTTTAGTGCGCCATGCTTTACGGCTTAGAACCGGGACTTCAAAAATGTTTTTAACGCCACAGAGCATATGAGATGTTCTAAGAGCTGAAATTGGTATTTCAGACTCATGCCCGTGTCGAGAGGTATGAGACCTCTGACAAGTACTTTGCCTACAAGATGGAGGAGAATAGCTCAGCCAGTGAGCATGTGCTCAGAATGTCTGAGTACTACAATCGCTTGAATCAAGTGGGAGTTAATCTTCCAGATAAGATAGTGATTGACAGAGTTCTCTAGTCACTATCACCAAGCTACTAGAACTTCGTGATGAACTATAATATGCAAGGGATGACGAAAAAGATTCCCGAGCTCTTCGCGATGCTGAAATCGGCGAAGGTAGAAATCAAGTAAGAGCATCAAGTGTTGATGGTTAACAAGACACTAGTTTCAAGAAAAAGGGCAAGGGAAATAAAGGGAACTTCAAGAAGAATGGCAAGCAAGTTGCCGCTCCCATGAAGAAACCCAAAGCTAGACCCAAGCCTGAAATTGAGTGCTTCTACTGCAAAGGAAATTGTCATTGGAAGCGGAACTGCCCCAAATACCTGGCGGATAAGAAGGATGGCAAAGTGAACAAAGGTATATTTGATATACATGTTATTGATGTGTACTTTACTAGTGTTCATAGTAGCCCCTGGGTATTTGATACCGGTTCAGTTGCTAAGATTTGTAACTCGAAACAGGAGTTGCAAAATGAACAGAGACTAGTTAAGGGCAAGGTGACGATGTGTGTTGGAAGTGATTCCAAGGTTGATAAGATCACCATCGCAGACTCCCTTTACCTTCAGGATTAATGTTGAGCCTAAATAAATGTTATTTGGTGTTTGCGTTGAGCATGAATATGATTTTATCATGTTTATTGCAATACGGTTATTCATTTAAGTCAAAGAATAATTGTTGTTCTGTTTACATGAATAAAACCTTCTATGGTCTTACACTCAATATAAATGGTTTATTGAATCTCGATCGTAGTGATACACATATTCATAATATTGATGCCAAAAGATGCAAAGTTGATAATGATAGTGCAACATGTTTGTGGCACTGCCATTTAAGTCATACTGGTGTAAAGCACATGAAGAAACTCCATACAGATGGACTTTTGGAATCACTTGATTATGAATCATTTGATACTTGTGAACCATGCCTCATGGGCAAGATGACTAAAACTCTGTTCTCCGGAACAATGGAGCGAGCTAATGACTTATTGGAAATAATACATACCGATGTATGCGGTCCGATGAGTGTTGAAGCACGCGGCGGGTATCGTTATTTTCTGACCTTCACAGATGATTTGAGAAGATATGGGTATATCTACTTAATGAAACACAAGTCTGACACATTTGAAAAGTTCAAAGAATTTCAGAGTGAGGTGGAGAATCATCGTAACAAGAAAATAAAGTTTCTATGATCTGATCGTGGAGGTGAATATTTGAGTTACGAGTTTGGCCTTCATTTAAAACAATGTGGAATAGTTTCACAACTCACGCCACCTGGAACACCACAGCGTAATGGTGTGTCCGAACGTCCTAACCGTACTTTATTAGATATGGTGCGATCTATGATGTCTCTTACCGATTTACCACTATCGTTTTGGGGTTATGCATTAGAGACAGCTGCATTCACATTAAATAGGGCACCGTCTAAATCTGTTGAGACGACACCGTATGAACTGTGGTTTGGCAAGAAACCTAAGCTATCATTTCTTAAAGTTTGGGGTTGCGACACTTATGTCAAAAGGCTTCAGCCTAATAAGCTCGAACCCAAATCACAGAAGTGCATCTTCATAGGATACCCTAAAGAAACAATTGGGTACACCTTCTACCACAGATCCGAAGGCAAGATCTTTGTTGCCAAGAATGGAAGCTTTCTAGAGAAGAAGTTTCTCTCGAAAGAAGTGAGTAGGAGGAAAGTAGAACTTGATGAGGTAATTGTACCTTCTCTCGAATTGGAAAGTAGCTCATCACAGAAAACCGTTCTCGTGATGCCTACACCAACTAGAGAGGAAGCTAATGATGATGACCATGAAACTTCAGATCAAGTTACTACAGAACTTCGTAGGTTAACCAGAACACGATCCGCACCAGAGTGGTACGGGAATCCTGTACTGGAAGTCATGTTACTAGACCAAGGCAAACCTACGAACTATGAAGAAGCTATGATGAGCCCAGATTCCGACAGATGGCTTGAGGCCATGAAATCTGAGATAGGATCCATGTATGAGAATAAAGTGTGGACTTTGGTGGACTTTCCTGATGATCGGCGAGCCATAGAGAATAAATGGATCTTCAAGAACAAGACTGACACCGATGGTAATGTTACTATCTACAAAGCTCGACTTGTCGCAAAAGGTTTTTGACAAGTTCAAGGAGTTGACTACGATGAGACTTTCTCACCCGTAGCGATGCTTAAGTCTGTCCAAATCATGTTAGCAATTGCCATATTTTATGATTATGAAATCTGGCAAATGGACGTCAAAACTGAATTCCTTAATGGATATCTTAAAAGAAGAGTTGTATATGATGCAACCAGAAGGTTTTGTTGATCCTAAAGGTGCTGACAAAGTGTGCAAGCTCCAGCGATCCATCTATGGACTGGTGCAAGCATCTCAGAGTTGGAATATACGCTTTGATGAGGTGATCAAAGCATATGGTTTTATACAGACTTACGGTGAAGCCTGTATTTACAAGAAAGTGAGTGGGAGCTCTGTAGCATTTCTGATATTATAAGTGGATGACATATTATTGATTGGAAATGATATAGAATTTCTGGATAGCATAAAAGGATACTTGAATAAGAACTTTTCAATGAAAGACCTCGGTGAAGCTACTTATGTATTGAGCATCAAGATCTATAGGGATAGATCAAGACGTTTAATAGGACTTTCACAAAGCACATACCTTGACAAAGTTTTGAAGAAGTTCAAAATAGATCAGTCAAAGAAAGGGTTCTTGCCTGTGTTGCAAGGTGTGAAGTTGAGTAAGACTCAAAGCCCGACCACGGCAGAAGATAGAGAGAGAATGAAAGTCATTCCCTATGCCTCAGCCATAGGTTCTATAAGATATGCCATGCTGTGTACCACACCTGATGTGTGTCTTGCCACTTATCTGGCAAAGAGGGTACAAGAGTGATCCAGGAGTGGACCACTGGACAGCGGTCAAAATTATCCTTAGGTGCCTTAAAGAGGACTAAGGAAATGTTTCTCGGTTATGGAGGTGATAAAGAGTTCGTCGTAAAGAGTTACGTCGATGCAAGCTTTGACACTAATCTAGATGACTCTAAGTCTCAATCTGGATATGTATTGAAAGTGGGAGCAATTAGCTAGAGTAGCTCCATGCAGAGCATTGTTGACATAGAAATTTGCAAAATACACACGGATCTAGATGTGGCAAACCCGTTGACTAAACTTCTCTCACAAGCAAAACATGATCACACCTTAGTACTCTTTGGGTGTTAATCACATGGCGATGTGAACTAGAATATTGACTCTAGTAAACTCTTTGAGTGTTGATCACATGGCGATGTGAACTAGATTATTGACTCTAGTAAACTCTTTGGGTATTGATCACATGGCGATGTGAACTATGGGTGTTAAATCACATGGTGATGTGAACTAGATTATTGACTCTAGTGCAAGTGGGAGACTGAAGGAAAAATGCCCTAGAGGCAATAATAAAGTTGTTATTTTATATTTCCTTATTCATGATAAATGTTTAATATTCATGCTAGAATTGTATTGATCGGAAACCTAAATACATGTGTGAATACATAAACAAATACCGTGTCCCTAGTGAGCCTCTACTTGACTAGCTCGTTGATCAAAGATGGTTAAGGTTTCCTAACCATGGACATGAGTTGTCATTTGATAACGGGATCACATCATTAGGAGAATGATGTGATGGATAAGACCCATCCATTAGCTTAGCATAATGATCGTTCAGTTTTGTTGCTATTGCTTTCTTCATGTCAAATACATATTCCTTCGACTATGAGATTATGCAACTCCCGGATACCGGAGGAATACCTTGTGTGCTATCAAACATCACAACGTAACTGGGTGATTATAAAGATGCTCTACAGGTATCTCCGAAGGTGTTTGTTGGGTTGGCATAGATCAAGATTAGGATTTGTCACTCCGACTATCGGAGAGGTATCTCTGGGCCCTCTCGGTAATACACATCATAAGCTTGCAAGAAAACGACTAAGGAGTTAGTCACAAGGTGATGTATTACGGAACGAGTAAAGAGACTTGCCGGTAACGAGATTGAACTAGGTATGAAGATACCTACGATCGAATCTCGGGCAAGTAACATATCGATAGACAAAGGGAATTACATATGTTGTCATAAGGTTCGACCGATAAAGATCTTCGTAGAATATGTAGGAGCCAATATGGGCATCCAGGTTCCGCTATTGGTTATTGACCAGAGAGGTGTCTCGGTCATGTCTACATAGTTCTCGAACCCGTAGGGTCCGCACGCTTAACGTTCATTGACGATATAGTACTATATGAGTTATGTATGTTGGTGACCGAATGTTGTTCGGAGTCCCGGATGAGACCACGGACATGACGAGGAGCTCCGGAATGGTCCGGAGGTAAAGATTGATATATAGGATGATATGGTTCGGCCAAGGGGTAAAGCCCACGGGGCTTTAGGTCGGTGCAAAAGGAGTTTTGCGGAGGCCAGGGGGCCAAACGCCGGAGACCCTGGCGTCTGGCCCTAGGCCAGACACCGAGGCCCATGTCGTCTGGGCCAGACGCCAAGGATTATGGCGTCTCGTCCTGGAAGTCCGAGAAGGACTCTTCCTTGCGGGCAAAACCGACTTTGAGGAGGCTTTTACTCCAAGTTTCGACCCCAAGGCTCAACATATAAATAGAGGGGCAGGGCTAGCACCTAAGAGACATCAAGAAACACCAAGCCGTGTGCCAGCAACCCCGTCCCTCTAGTTTAGCCTCCATCATAGTTTCCGTTGTGCTTGGCGAAGCCCTGCGGAGATTGTTCTTCACCAACACCGTCACCACGCCATCGTGCTACCGGAACTCATCTACTACTTCGCCCCTCTTGCTGGATCAAGAAGGCAAGGACGTCATCGAGCTGAACGTGTGCTGAACGCGGAGGTGCCGTAGGTTCGGTCCTTGATCGAGACGGATCATGAAGGTGTGCGACTACATCAACCGCGTTGTCAAACGCTTCCGCTTTCGGTCTACGAGGGTACGTAGACATACTCTCCCCCTCTCGTTGCTATGCATCTCCATGGATAGATCTTGCGTGAGCGTAGGAAATTTTTTAAATTGCATGCTACGTTTCCCAACACCTTTATCATCAATTTTAATTTTACTAAACAAGGAATCAATAGAAGAAACACCAATCACTTTAAGATCTTCATCATTTTTATGAAAGCAATCACTAGAAAACACTCTTTCTAAAATCTCTTTTAGCTCTAAGAATAATGGTTCTTTTCTTACTTTCATCCATAGAAACATATAAAGCTTTAATTGATTCATCAACATTGGGTACAAAAATTTGCAACTTGAGATTTTCTACATCGTGAGAAATTCTATCAATGCTTCTAGACATATCATCAATCTTATTCAACTTTTGTTCTATCGTATTATTGAAAAAAAATTGAGCATTGATAAATTATTTAATATTATTCTCAAAATCATAGGGGTTCCTATTATTGTTGTAAGAATAATTACCATAGGGATTACCATAATTATTGGAGGAATTTCCAGGAAAAGGCCTAGGATTAAAATTACCTATATAAGCATTGTTATTAAAATTGTTTCGCGAGACAAAATTCACATCTACGGGATCACTATTTTGTTCAATCAAATTAGACAAAGGCACATTATTAAGATCAATAGGGGCACTATTATTAGCAACCAATTTCATAAGAGCATCAACTTTTTCACTCAACGTACTAATTTCTTCAACGGAATTAACTTTTTACTAGTATGTGCTCTTTCAGTATGCCATTGTGAATAATTTGCCATAATATTATCAAGCAATGTAGTAGCTTCACCCAAAGTAATTTCCCTAAAAGTATCACCCACAGAGGAATCTGAAAGATTTCTAGAAACAAAGTTCAATCCCGCATAAAAAAATTGTATGATCATCCAAAGATTTAAACCATGAGTAGGACAATTTGTTAGCATCAACTTCATTCTTTCCCAAGATTGTGCAACATGTTCATGCTCAAGTTGCTTAAAATTCATGATTTGAGTTCTAAGGGAAATAATTTTCGCGGGCGGAAAATACTTAGTAATAAAAGCATCTTTGCACTTATCCCAAGAATCGATACTATTGCGAGGCAAAGAAGAAAACCAAATTTTTGCACGATCCCTCAAAGAGAAAGGAAATAATTTCAACTTCACAATATCATTGTTCACATCTTTTTTCTTTTGCATATCACAAAATTCTACGAATGTCTTTAGATGGGACGCGACATCTTCATTAGGAGTACCGAAGAACTGATTTTCATAACAAGATTCAACAATTAATATCACAAGATTCTGCACTAGTGACGGGAGGAGCAATCGGAGTGCTAATAAAATCATTGTTATTGGTATTGAAAGAACCACACAACTTGGTGTTTTCTTGAGTCATTGTGACTACGCAAACAAGATTGCAAACAAAAACAGATCTGACGAGAAAAAGCGAACGAAAAGAAAGGGCGAATAAAACGGCAACTTTTTGTGAAGTGGGGGAGATGAAAATGAGAGGCAAATGGCAAATAATGTAAATTGCAAGGAGACAAGATTTGTGATTAGGATCCTGATAGATGTTGATGATCTCTCCCGGCAACGGCGCTAGAAATTCCTTTTGATGTTGCTTGAACTACGTCGGTATTTCCCCAAAGAGGAAGGGATGATGTAGTACAGCTATGGTAGGTATTTCCCTCAGTTATGAAACCAAGGTATCAATCCAGTAGGACAACCAAGCAACACTATGTAAATGATACCTGCACACAAAGAACAAATACTTACAACCCGACGCATATGAGGGGTTGTCAATCCCTCTTAGGGTAACGGCGCCAGAAATTGTCAAGTTGACGAGATAAAATTTGTGTAGATTGGATAAATAGATCTCGATAAAACGTGAAATAAAATAAGTAACAAAAAAGTGCAGCAAGGTACTTTTGGGTTTTTGGAATAATTGATCTAAAAATAGATCTCAAAGCAAATATGATAAGGAATAGACCCAGGGCCGTAGATTTCACTAGTGGCTTCTCTCAAGAAAATAGCACACGGTGGGTAAACAAATTACTGTTGGGCAATTGATAGAAGATCGAATAATTATGACAATATCCAAGGCAATGATCAATATATAGGCATCACGTCCAAGATTAGTAGACCAACTCCTGCCTTTATCTACTACTATTACTCCACACATCGACCGATATCCAGCATGCATCTAGTGTATTAAGTTCATGGAGAAACGAAGTAATGCAATAAGAACGATGACATGATGTAGATGAGATCTATTCATGTAGGAATAGCCCCCATCTTGTTATCCTTAATAGCAACGATACATCCGTGCCTTGCTGCCCCTTCTGTCACTGGGAAAGAAGACCGCAAGATCGAACCCATCACAAAGCACCTCTTCCCATGGCAAGAAAAATCGATCTAGTTGGCCTAACTAAACCAAAGATTCGAAGAAGAAATACGAGGCTATAAATAATCATGCATATAAGAGATCAAAAGAAGACTCAAATAATATTCATGGATATAGATCTGATCATAAACTCAAAGTTCATCGGATCCCAACAAACACACCACAAAAAAGAGTTACATCAAATAGATCTCCAAGAGACCATTGTATTGAGAATCAAAAAGAGAGAAGAAGCCATCTAGCTACTTCCTACGGACCCGTAGGTCTATGATGAACTACTCACGCATCATCGGAGAGGCACCAATGAGGATGATGAACCCCTCCGTGATGGTGTCTAGATTGGATCTCGTGGTTCTGGAACTTGCGGCGGCTGGAATTGTGTTTCGTCGACTCCCCTAAGGTTTATGGAATATTTTGGAATTTATAGGGCGAAGAGGCGGTGCGGGGGTCACCGAGGGGGGCACAACCTCCCTAGGTGCGCCTGGGCCTCCTGGCGCACCCTGGTGGGTTGTGCCCACCTCAGGCCTCCCCTCTGGTACTTCTTTGGCCCACTGGGTGTCTTCTGGTCCAAAAAAATTCTCCAAAAAGTTTCGCTGCGTTTGGACTCCGTTTGGTACTGATATTCTGCGAAGTAAAAAACAAGCAAAAAAAACAGCAACTGGCACTGGGCACTATGTCAATAGGTTAGTCCCAAAAAATGATATAAAGTTGCTATAAAATGATTGTAAAACATCCAAGAATGATAATATAACAGCATGGAACAAGCAAAAATTATAGATACGTTGGAGAAGTATCAGGCATCCCAATTACCAGCCACTTTCTCGTGAATGACAAGTGAATAAACACTCATCGTGACAATAACCCACCCAGCATGGAAGATACTGACAGCTCCGTGTCGCTACATGAGCGATTCGGGCATACAAAATAGATTATTATTTGAAGATTTAGAGTTTGGCACATGCAAATTTACTTGGAACGGCAGGTAAATACCGCATATAGGTAGGTATGGTGGACTCATATGTAACAACTTTGGGTTTAAGGAAGTGGATGCACAAGTAGTATTCCCGCTTACTACAAGTGAAGGCTAGCAAAAAGATTGAGGAGCGACCAACTAGAGAGCGACAATGGTCATAAACATGCATTGAGATTAATCAACGTTGAATGCAAGCATGAGTAGGATATAAATCACCATGAACATAAATATCCTGGAGGCTATGTTGGTTTTGATTCAACTACATGCGTGAACATGCGCCAATTCAAGCCACTTGAATAATTCAAAGGAGGATACCATCCTATCATACTACATCATAACCATTTTAAATGCATGTTGACACACAAGATAAATCATTATCCACTCCTAGCTACTTAAGCATGGCATGAGTAACTATGATCTCTAATTGTCATTGCGAACATGTTCACTCATAATAGGCTGAATCAAGAACGATGAGCTAATCATATTTACAAAAACAAAATAGGTCGAGTTCTTACCAGCTTTTCTTCATCTCAGTCATTTCATCAAATCTTGTCATTATTGCCTTTCACTTGCACGGCCAAACGATGTGAATAATAATAAGAGTGCACGTGCCATGGACTAAGCCGGAATCTGCAAACATTTATTCAAAGGAGAAGACAAGGCAATATGGGCTCTTTGTTAGATCAACAATAATGCATATGGTAGCCACTCAACATTTTCATCGTGGTCTTCTCCTTACGACCCAAAGAAAAGAATTTAAAAGAAACACACAGAAATATATTTTTGGAGTTTTTGTTTTTCTCTTAAAGAAAGTAAACGAAAGAAAAAATGAAAACGAGAAAAACTATTTACACGGGAAAGCTCCCAACAAGCAAAAGAAGAACGAGAAATCTTTTTGGGTTTTCTTTTAATACTACAACTAATTAAACTAGAAAGAAAAACTAAAAAGAAGCAAGAAATATTTTTGGATTTTATCAAAGTTTTTCAAACACACAAGAAGAAAGCAAGAAAAATAAACTAACATGGATAATACAATGAAGAAAGGATGATCACCGACAACTGAAATGAATATGTGATGCATGAATGTAATGTCGGTCAGAAATACGTACTCCCCCAAGCTTAGGCTTTTGGCCTAAGTTGGTCTATGGCCACGGCTCTTAGTAACCCTCTCCTGGATACTGCGGAGGGTCCTGAGGGTTCCACTGGTTGGCGAGCTCCTGTGGCTCCCACTGATAAACAGGCTCCTGATATGGCTCAGGTGCTGGTGTTGGCTCAGGTGCTGGGGGTTGTGTCAGACCCCAGTGTGCTTAGATGTCCTCGGGCATAATAATGTACCTGCCTGAATAAATATTGAGCAAAGAAGGTGCAGGCAAGGTAATAATCTCACAAGTACCCTGACTAAATACCAAGTTGTACATGAGTCGCTTTTGCTTATCATTGTTAATAAAGTGATGTGCTACCATGCTAGCATAATCTAAATATTTAGTGGGTAGCAACATCTCCTCATCATCATCATGTCTAATAGGAATCTCAAAATGTGCAGCGAGGCGGGAGGCATAAATACCACCATAAATATATAGCACCCTTCGAACGGTTTGTGTGTAACCGTCGAGCAACCATAGCGCGCAAACTAAAAGTTCTATCAGCATATAAAGCATGGCGCAAAATAGCAAGGTCAGGTGCACTAAGAGATCCACTCACCCCATGACGAATCAAACATCTCCCGCAAATCATGCATAGTAACGTAAAACGGGAAAATGTAAACTAGCTACTCTCGCTTCTAACACTCCTCTCTCTTCTCCCACAGTGGTGTCAGAGATGAAATCCTCCATGTCTCTAGGACGTGGCTCACTGATATTGCCCTCAAAAGGTATTTTGCAAACACGCAAAAATTATATAATGTCATTTCCTTGGGCACATCATACAAATTAAATTCTACCACGCGTGGTTCCTTCCTAGGATAAAAGCAAAAGTTCTGCACGAAGGTATTAGTGAGTAGGAGGTATTGGTCGCACTTATCTTGGAGGAAAGGAATGATGCCAACATTGTTTGCCAAATAATAGAAATCCTCATATATTCCCGCCTCCTTCAAGAATATGTCACTTGGCCACTCACACGGCCGAACCTCCGCCGCATGTGGAAGATGGTATTTGGGCTTCTCCTCCAAAGTTTCCTCCGAATTCCGGCTTGATGAGCCCCTTAACCACCTCCTCATTGCTTTTCTTTTCTCTGAATTTTTCTGAAATTTTTAATGACTAAAAATAAAAGTGAACAAAACTCAACAAAATTGATAGCAACTACTCCCACAAGTATCTAGAGGCTATATCATGCAACAAAACTACTTTGAACCAAATAATTTTGACATGCAAGCTCAAGAACATGGTCACCACAGCATCAAAAAATTGCAATATATAAAGCACTATAGCAAAAAATAATTGGACCATGATGTCTACTACGCAACTTTATTCTTCTAGACTCGTATTGGGCCTCCAAGCGCAGAGTTTTGTAGGACAGTAGCAATTTCCCCTCAAGTGGATGACCTAAGGTTTATCAATCCATGGGAGGTGTAGGATGAAGATGGTCTCTCTCAAACAACCCTGCAACCAAATAACAAAGAGTCTCTTGTGTCCCCAACACACCAAATACAATAGTAATTTGTATAGGTGCACTAGTTCGGCGAAGAGATGGTAATAAAAGTGTAGTAATGATAGTAGATATTGATTTTTGTAATAGGAACAATAAAAAACAGCAAGGTAGCAAGTAACAAAAGTGAGCATAAACGGTATTGCAATGCTTGAAAATGAGGCCTAGGGTCCGTACTTTCGCTAGTGCAATCTCTCAACAATGCTAATATAATTGGATCATATAACCATCCCTCAACGTGCGATGAAGAATCACTCCAAAGTTCTTATCTAGCGGAGAACATAAGAAGAAATTGTTTGTAGGGTACGAAACCACCTCAAAGCTATTCTTTCCGATCAATCTATCCTAGAGTTCGTACAAAAGAACACCAAGCTATTCTTTCCGATCGATCTAACCAAGAGTTCATACTAAAATAACACCATATGATACACATCAACCAGCTCTAATGTCACCTAGATACTCCAATGTCACCGCGAGTATCCGTGAGTTGATTATGCAATATGCATCAAACAATTTCAGATTCATAATACTCAATCCAACACAAAGAACCTCAAAGAGTGCCCCAAGATTTCTACCGGAGAAACAAGGACGAAAACGTGCATCAACCCCTATGCATATATTACCCCAATGTCACCTTGGGAATCCGCGAGTTGAGTGCCAAGACATAGATCAAGTGCTCTCAAATCCATAAAAGTATTCAATCCGATAAAACGAAATCTCAAAGGGAAAACTCAATTCATCACAACAAGATAGAGAGGGGAAAACACCATATGATCCAACTATATTAACAAAGCCCGCGATACATCAAGATCGTGCCATCTCAAGAACACGAGAGAGAGAGAGAGATTAAACACATAGCTACTGGTACAAACCCTTAGCCCCGAGGGTGGACTACTCCCTCCTCATCATGGTGGCCGCCGGGATGATAAAAATGGCCACCGGTGATGATTTCCCCTCCGGCAGGGTGTCGGAACTGGGTCTAGATTGGTTTTTCGTGGCTACAGAGGCTTGCGGCGGCGGAACTTCTGATCTAGGGTCATTTCTGATGGTTTCTCTATATATAGGATTTTTCAGCGTTGGAATCACGCTAAGATGGGCTTGGAGGTGAGCACAACCCACCGGGGCAAGCCAGGCCCCTCTGGCGCGCCCTGGTGGGTTGTGCCCTCCTCGTGGCTCTTCTGGCCCTCCCACGAGCTTCTAGTGCCTCTTTTGTTACAAAAAAAATCGTCAAAAAGTTTCGTGGCATTTGGAGAACTTTTATTTCTGCACAAAAAACAACACCACGGTAGTTCTACTAAAAACAACGTTAGTCCGGGTTAGTTCCATCCAAATCATACCAAAACCATATAAAATTGTTGTAAGCATGGCATGAATACTTCATAAGTTATAGATATGTTGGAGACGTATCAGCATCCCCAAGATTAATTCCTACTCGTCCTCGAGTAGGTAAATGATAAAAGAAATAATTTATGATGTGTGAATGCTAGCAAAGTGCATAAGTTTGATCAATGATAATTTCAATCACTTTTCCTAGCATCATAACAGCAATTCTTTCTCATAAAATTTCTCATGTTAAAGTAGCAACCAATTCACATGTTAAGGTTCAAACAACGAATTCTCTTGAAACTCAACAACCTAAATTCTTAGTCACCAAACAATTGCAATTCAACTTATTCAACAGAGTCTAAGTAAGAGCTCCACATACTCAATCATCATATCGTCTTCTATGATTGCTAGTACTCAAAGCATATTCTTAGAACAAATGGCATCCAACGAACACAGAGAAAGATAGGGGCTTAATATTTCACCTCCCAACTCATTTATCATAGAGATAATTGTCAACAATAATAAATCATGATCAAATATATTTGACTGGACATATGAGCCTAGATCTTTCCCCACCACATGATGCTTGCCAACTAGAGGATAATTGAGGTTGAAATGAGAATGCATACTATTGACTCTTGCATAAAAGTAAATGCTGAAAAGTAAAAGATAGGCCCTTCGCTGAGGGAAGCAGAGGTTGTCATGCGATTTTTATTTTTGGATGTCCAAACTCTTAATGCAAAGGAACGTCACGTTATATTGCCCCTTATGATAGCAACCTTTATTATGCAGCCCGTCGCTTTTATTACTTTGCCATCACAAGTTCGTACAACGCTCAATTTTCCCTTACAATAAAAGACCAAACATATTTAAGAGCAATTTTTATTGCTTTATGCACCGATGACAACTTACTTGAAGGATCTTATTCAATCCATAGGTAGGTATGGTGGATACTCATGGCAAGAAACTGGGTTTAAGGGTTTTTGGATGCACAAGTAGTATCTCTACTTAGTACGAATTTTTGGCTAGAAAAAGATCCTAAGAAAACACCACATGTTGGAGGATCCATAACAATATAACTTCTATGCAAATATACACAACCATAACTCATTACGTTGTCTTCCTTGTCCAACTTCAACTAATTTTCTCAAGTTTGAAAATAATTAATGGGTATTCAAAATCATAGAAATTGTCCAAGATAATATATTTGTATGTGAAAGTTCTCTTCCTTATACTAATCATTCATGAATTGCTTGTATGACCAATATTGTGATTGTCAAGCTTCAAAAGATTTCACTTTCTAAACCCAATGTGAAGCTACCACTAGGCATGATATAATTTCAACTTCATGATATTCAATTCATTCAACAATTTACTCATAGGATATAAGTGAAGCACAAGAGTAAATGACAAACTACTCCAAAAAGATATAAGTGAAGATCATGCGAGTAGTTAAGTAAATGGGTAGCTATTTGAGGACTCTTATTTAAAAAATTTCAGATCTAAGTATTTTATTAAAACAGCAAGCAAAACAAAATAAAATTACATTCTAAGAATAGCACACATCATGTGAAGAAGCAAAAACTTAGGCTCAACCGAGGCTAACCGATAATTGTTGATGAAGAAAGGTGGGATGCCTACCGGGGCATCCCCAAGCTTAGATGCTTGATACTTCTTGAAATTTTATCTTGGGATGCCTTGGGCATCCCCAAGCTTGATATTTTGTGTCTCCCTAATTCCTTTTATATCACGGTTCCCTTAAATCTTAAAAACGTCATCCACGCAAAACTCAACAAGAACTCGTGAGATAAGTTAGTATAAATCAATGCAAAAACCTTATCATTCTATACTGTAGAAAATCACTAAAATTATTATTAAACATTGCATACTAAATGCCTCTGCATATTTAACACTTCCATTCTCAAATAGAATCATTAAACAAGCAAACATATGCAAACAATGCAAACATAACAGCAATCTGTCTAAACAGGACAGTCTGTAAAGAGTGCAATTTTACACAAACTTCCATAACTCCAAAAAGTATGAAAATTTACCACACTGTATAAAATTTATCATATCTTATTGTGAAAGAAATTTCAACATTTTGTCACATTCTGAATTTTCTCAATAATTCACGCACTAGCGTGCAACTTTCTGTTTTGAAACAGCAACTCAAATACTTGCAAACTATGCATGGTGAAGGATACTCATGAACTTTTATTGAAATTAAAGATGTAAAACATTATTATAAATAATATAAATAAAATCCAAATAAAATAAAATGATGCTCCAAGCAAAACTCATATCATGTGACGAATAAAAATATAGCCCCAAATAAGGTTACCGATAATGTTGGAGACGAAAGAGGGGATGCCTTCCGGGGCATCCCCAAGCTTAGTTGCTTGGATATTCCTTGAATATTACCTTGGGGTGCCTTGTGCATCCCCAATATTAGGTTCTTGTCACTCCTTATTCTCCTCATATCGATATCTCACCCAAAACTTGAAAACTTCAATCACACAAAACTTAACGGGACTTCGTGAGATGGGTTAGTATGATAAAGACAAATCATTCACTTTGGTACTGTCAAGATAAGATTCATAATTGTTCTCACACAATTCCTACTATACCCTAAAATTTCTACAACTTATATTGACCAATATAAGCCATAGAAACTATAAAACAAGCAAACTATGCATTGAAAACAGAATCTGTCAAAAACAGAACAGTACGTAAAGATCTGAATTAGGGTCGTACTTATGTAACTCCAAAAATTCTGAAAAATTAGGGAAACGTAGAAAATTTGTATACCCATAAACTGTAAAAAAATACAGACTTTTTCTACGCTCCTGTGATTTTTAACAATTCTGTTACTGGGCGCAAAAGTTTCTGTTTTTGCACAGAATCAAGTCAACTATCGTCCACACTATCCCAAAGGCTTTACTTGGTACTTTACTGAAACAAAAGCTATAAAAAATGATTACTGCAGTATCTTAATCATGTTAACACACAAAAACAGTAGGGGTAAATGTTGGGTTGTATCCAAACAAGCGCTTTTCTTTAATGCCTTTTAGCTAGGCATGATGATTTCAATGATGCTCACATAAAAGATAAGAATTGAAACACAAAGAGAGCATCATGAAGCATATGACTAGCACATTTAAGTCTAACCCACTTCCTATGCATAGGTATTTTGTGAGAAAACAACTTATGGGAGTAATAATCAACTAGCATAGGAAGGCAAAACAAGCAAAACTTCAAGATTTTCAACACATAGAGAGGAAACTTGATATTATTGCAATATGTAAAAGCATATGTTCCTCTCTCATAATAATTTTCATTAGCATCATGAATGAATTCAACAATATAGCTATCACATAGATCATTCTTTTCATGATCCACAAGCATATAAATTTTGTTACTCCCCACATAAGCAAATTTATTCTCATGAATAGTAGTGGGAGCAAACTCAACAAAATAACTATTATGGGATTGAAAATTAAAATCATGATGACAAGTTTCATGGTTATCATTATTCTTTATAGCATACATTTCATCACCATAATCATCATAGATAGCAACTTTGTTGTCATAATCAATTGGAACCTCTTCCAAAATAGTGGATTCATCACTAAATAAAGTCATGACCTCTCCAAATCCACTTTTTATCATTATAGCAATAAGATTCAACACCCTCCAAAATGGTGGGATCATTACTTCCTAGAGTTGACACTCTTCCAAACCCACTTTCATCAATATAATCATCATAAATAGGAGGCATGCTTTCATCATAGTAAATATTCTCATCAAAACTTGGGGGACTAAAAATATCATCTTCATCAAACATAGCATCCCCAAGCTTATGGTTTTGCATATCATTAGCATCATGGATATTCAAAGAATTCATACCAACAACATTGCAATCATGCTCATCATTAAAAGATTTTATGCCAAACATTTTATTGAATTCTTCTTCTATCAATTGAGCACAATTTTCCTTTTCATCATTTTCACGAAAGATATTATAAAGATGAACAATATGAGGCCACCTCAATTCCATTTTTTGTACTTTTCTTTTTATAAACCAAACTAGTGATAAAACAAGAAACTAAAAGATTCAATTGCAAGATCTAAAGATATACCTTCATGCACTCACCTCCCCGGCAATGGCGCCAGAAAAGACCTTGATGTCTACTACGCAACTTTATTCTTGTAGACTCGTGTTGGGCCTCCAAGCGCAGAGTTTTGTAGGACAATAGCAATTTTCCCTCAAGTGGATGACCTAAGGTTTATCAATCCATGGGAGGCGTAGGATGAAGATGGTCTCTCTCAAACAACCCTGCAACCAAATAACAAATAGTCTCTTGTGTCCCCAACACAGCAAATACAATAGTAATTTGTATAGGTGCACTAGTTCGGCGAAGAGATGGTAATAAAAGCGTAGTAATGATAGTAGATATTGATTATTGTAAGAGGAACAATAAAAACAACATGGTAGCAAGTAAAAAAAGTGAGCACAAACGGTATTGCAATGCTTGAAAATGAGGCCTAGGGTCCGTACTTTCGCTAGTGCAATCTCTCAACAATGCTAATATAATTGGATCATATAACCATCCCTCAACGTGCGATGAAGAATCACTCCAAAGTTCTTATCTAGCGGAGAACATAAGAAGAAATTGTTTGTAGGGTACGAAACCACCTCAAAGCTATTCTTTTCGATCAATCTATCCTAGAGTTCGTACTAAAGAACGCCAAGCTATTCTTTCCGATCGATCTAACCAAGAGTTCGTACTAAAATAACACCATATGATACACATCAACCAACTCTAATGTCACCTAGATACTCCAATGTCACCGCGAGTATCCGTGAGTTGATTATGCGATATGCATCAAACAATTTCAGATTCATAATACTCAATCCAACACAAAGAACCTCAAAGAGTGCCCCAAGATTTCTACCGGAGAAATAAGGATGAAAACGTGCATCAACCCCTATGCATAGATTACCCCAATGTCACCTCGGGAATCCGTGAGTTGAGTGCCAAGACATAGATCAAGTGCTCTCAAATCCATAAAAGTATTCAATTCGATAAAATAAAATCTCAAAGGGAAAACTCAATTCATCACAACAAGATAGAGAGGGGAAAACACCATATGATCCAACTATATTAACAAAGCCCGCGATACATCAAGATCGTGCCATCTCAAGAACACGAGAGAGAGAGAGAGAGAGAGAGAGAGAGAGAGATTAAACACATAGCTACTGGTACAAACCCTCGGCCCCGAGGGTGGACTACTCCCTCCTCATCATGGTGGCCGCCGGGATGATGAAGATGGCCACCGGTGATGATTTCCCCTCCGGCAGGGTGCCGGAACTGGGTCTAGATTGGTTTTTCGTGGCTATAGAAGCTTGCGGCGGCGGAACTTCTGATCTAGTGTCATTTCTGATGGTTTCTCTATTTATAGGATTTTTCTGGAGCTCCGAGCAAAGAGATCGTAAATGGCAGCAAGATGAGCAAGAACACGGGTTTGAGCAATGGTGTGATTTTTTCTGGAGGAAGAAGTGCATGGGTGGCTGGAATAAGTAAGGGGGACTATGTGGGCCCCATAAGCTTTCATGGCGCGCCCAAGGGGGTGGGCGCGCCCTGTGAGCTTGTGGCCCATAGATGCATCCCCCTGGGGTGTGTTCAGTGCCAATTTTTTTCAAATATTGCAGAAAAAATCATAATTTTCAGGGCATTGATACGTCTCCAACGTATCTATAATTTCTGCTTGTTCCATGCTGTTATATTATCATTCTTGGATGTTTTACAATCATTTTATAGCAGCTTTATATCATTTTTTGGGACTAACCTATTGACATAGTGCCCAGTGCCACTTGCTGTTTTTTTTCTTATTTTTTACTTCGTAGAATATCAGTACCAAACGGAGTCCAAACGCAGTGAAACTTTTTGGAGATTTTTTCTGGACCAGAAGACACCCAGTGGGCCAAAGAAGTACCAGAGGGGAGGCCCGAGGTGAGCACAAGACACCTGGGCGCACCAGGAGGCCCAGGCGCACCCAGGTGGGTTGTGCCCACCTCGGTGACCTCCCGCACCGCCTCTTCGCCCTATAAATTCCCAAATATTCTAGAAACCCTAGAGGAGTCGACAAAACACAATTCCGGCCGCCGCAAGTTCCATAACCACGAGATCCAATCTAGACACCATCACGGAGGGGTTCATCATCCTCATTGGTGTCTCTCCGATGATGCGTGAGTAGTTCACCATAGACCTAAGGGTCAGTAGGCAGTAGCTAGATGGCTTCCTCTCTCTCTTTTGATTCTCAATACAATGGTCAATTGGAGATCTATTTGATGTAACTCTTTTTTTGCGGTGTGTTTGTTGGGATCCGATGAACTTTGAGTTTATGATCAGATCTATATCCATGAATAATATTTGAGTCTTCTTTTGATCTCTTATATGCATGATTATTTATAGCCTTGTATTTTTTCTTTGAATCTTTGGTTTAGTTAGAACAACTAGATCGATTTTTCTCGCCATTGGAAGAGGTGCTTTGTGATGGGTTCGATCTTGCGGTGTTCTTTCCCAATGACAGAAGGGGCAACAAGACATGCATGTATCGTTGCTATTAAGGATAACATGATGGGGGCTATTCCTACATGAATAGATCTCTACATCATGTCATCATTCTTATTGCATTACTCCGTTTCTCCATGAACTTAATACACTAGATGCATGTCGGATAGCGGTCGATGTGTGGAGTAATAGTAGTAGATGCAGGCAGGAGTCGGTCTACTAATCTTGGACGTGATGCCTATATATTGATCATTGCCTTGGATATCGTCACAATTATTCAATCTTCTATCAATTGCCCAACAATAATTTGTTTACCCACCGTGTGCTATTTCTCGAGAGAAGCCACTAGTGAAATCTACAGCCCCCGGGTCTATTCTTTATCATATTTGCTTTGAGATCTATTTTTATTTGCTTTTATTTTCAGATCTATTATTCCAGAAACCCAAAAATACCTTGCTGCACTTTTTTATTACTTATTTTATTTTTCGTTTTACCGAGAGCTATTTATCCAATCTATCACAAATATTTTTCCTCTTAACTTGCCAATTTTTGGGGCCGTTACCTAGGAGGGATTGACAACCCCTCTTACGCGTTGGGTTGCAAGTATTTGTTCTTTGTGTGCAGGTACCGTTTACATAGTGTTGCTTGGTTCTCTTACTGGATTGATACCTTGGTTTTATAATTGAGGGAAATACCTACCATAGTTGTACTGCATCATCCCTTCCTCTTTGGGGAAATACCGACGCAGTCTCAATCGACATCAGGCATTTGGAGAACTTTTATTTTCTGGTCATTTTTATTGCACGGAAATTAAGAAAATAGTAAAATAACGGCATTTCTACTTTATTAATTCTAAATAACAGAAAGTAAGAAGTGAGTACAGAAAGTTGTGTTTACTAAATTCATCCATCACATGCCCGTCAAAAAGGAATCCATTAATAAGGTTGATCAAGTCTTATTAACAAACTTCTTCCGAATGGCATGAAACCGAAGAATCTTCGTATAGCACTAGGTTACCTCAACGGGGATATGCATGTCCCCAACAATAAGAATTTCATATTTCTTTTTGACAGTAGGAACAGGGAATTCAAAACCTCCAATAGTAATTGTTGAAATTTTCCCAATAGAATTGATACTATTCACTTGAGGTTGTTTCTTCAGAAAGTGTACCGTATGCTCATTACCATTAACATGAAAAGTGACATTGCCTTTATTGCAATCAATAATAGCCCCTGCAGTATTCAAAAAGGGTCTACCAAGGATGATCGACATACTATCGTCCTCGGGTATATCAAGAATAACAAAGTCCGTTAAGATAGTAACATTTGCAACTACGACAAGCACATCCTCACAAATACCGATGGGTATAGCAGTTGATTTATCAGATTTGCAAAGAGATTTCAGTTGGTGTCAACTTATTCAAATCAAGTCTATGATATAAAGAGAAAGGCATAACAGTAACATCGGCTCCCAAGTCACATAAAGCAGTTTTAACATAGTTTCTTTTAATGGAGCATGGTATAGTTGGTATTACTTGGTCTCCTAGTTTCTTTGGTATACCACCCCTAAATGTGTAATTAGCAAGCATGGTGGAAATTTCAGTTTCTGGTATCTTTCTTTTATTTGTAACAATATCTTTCATATACTTAGCATAAGGAGACATTTTCAGAATATCAGTCAATTAAAGGCGCAAAAAGACAGGTCTAAGCATTTCAACAAAGCGCTCAAATTCTTCATCATCTTTATTCTTTGTAGTTTTAGGAGGAAAGGGTATGGGTTTCTGAACCCATGGTTCTCTTTCTTTACCATGTTTCCTAGCAATGAAGTCTCTCTTATCATATCTTTTATTCTTAGGTTGTGGGTTATCAAGATCAACAGCAGGTTCTATTTCCACATCATTATCATTACTCGGTTGAGCATCTACATGAACATCATCATTATCATTATTACTAGGTTCATGTTAATCACCTGATTGAGTTTCAGCATCAGAAATAGAAATATCATTTGGATTTTCACGTGTGTCTATAATAGGTTCAGTAGAAGCATGCAAAGTCCTATCATCTTTCTTTTTAGGAGGACTAGGTGTATCAGTATTAATTCTTTGAGAGTCTTGTTCAATTCTTTTAGGATGACCTTCAGGATACAAAGGTTCCTGAGTCATTTTACCACCCCTAGTCATAACCCTAACAGCATGATCATTCATCTTATTGTTCATCTCATTAAGCAAATCATTTTGTGCCTTGAGGACTTGTTCTACTTGAGTTTTTATCACGGAAGCATGTTTACTCACACCCTTGAGATCATTAATAGTTCTAAACATATAATCACTCAAGCATTCAATCATATAAGCATTTCGTTTCAGTTGTCTACTAACATATGCATTGAAGTTTTCTTGTTAAACAATAAAGTTATCAAATTCATCCAAGCATTGACTAGCAGATTTAGTATAAGGAATATCACCTTCATCAAATCTATAGAGAGAATTTACCTCTACTACCTGTGTCGGGGTATTAAGACCATGTATTTCTTCAATAGGTGGTAAATTCTTAATGTCTTCAGCTCTAATACCTTTTTCTTTCATAGATTTCTTTGCCTCTTGCATATCTTCAGGACTGAGAAATAGAATACGTCTCTTCTTCGGAGTTGGCTTTGGCGGTGGTTCAGGAAGAGTCCAATCATTATCATTACTCGGTATGTTATTCAATAATTCTTCAACTTGTTCAACAGTTCGTTCCCTAAAAACACAACCAGCACAACTATCTAGGTGGTCCCTAGAAGCATCGGTTAGTCCATTATAAAAGATATCAAATATTTCATTTTTCTTGAGAGGATGATCAGGCAAAGCATTAAGTAGTTGGAGAAGCCTCCCCCAAGCTTGTGTGAGACTCTCTTCTTCAATTTGCACAAAGTTAAATATTTCCTTTAAAGCAGCTTGTTTCTTATGAGCAGGAAAATATTTTTCAGAGAAGTAATAAATCATATCCTGGGGACTACACACACAAATAGGAGCAAGAGAATCAAACCATATCTTAGCATCACCCTTTAATGAGAAAGGAAACAACTTAAGAATGTAGTAATAGCGATTTTTTTCCTCATGAGCAAATAGGGTGGTTGTATCATTCAGTTTAGTAAGATGTGCCACAACAGTTTCAGGTTCATAACCATGGCAAGGACCAGATTCAACCATAGTAATTAACTCAGGATCGACAGAGAATTCACAATCCTTATAAGTAACAAAGATAGGTGAAGTAGCAAACTTAGGATCATATTTCATTCTAGCATTCAAAGATTTTTCTTTCCACTTGCATAGTAATTTCTTAAGATCATATCTATCCTTACAAGCAAGAAAGTCCCTAGCTACCTCTCCATCCATAACATAACCCTCAGGTATATCGGGTAATTCATATCTAGGAGTGCTAGGTCTAATGTCTTCGCCTCCCCACCTCGCCGAGGGACACAGCCGCAGCGGTGGCGATCGCCCTGAAGCGGATCGTAATCACCTAGCTGCCCCCGCCGTGGGTGCGGCTACGGGGCCTGCGCCACCCCCAGGACAAGCTAGCCGAGACGACGTGCCGAATGGGGTCATCAACCCCCAAGCGCATCCGCCTCATCGTCATGCCGCCCTGGCGACTGGCTCGCGGCGGCGAGAACATGGCGCCGCCACTACAGGCACCATCAGAAGTTGGGCGACGTCATGATCTGCATCATCGTCCATGCCAAGCACCGCTTCGGAGGCCATGGCGCGGGCCCAGCTCTTGTTGAGATTTTTGCCAGCGGCCAATCAAATGAATGAGTGGAGGGCCACTATCCAGAGATTGATTGGTTTCGCTGAGGCAGGAGGATCACAACAGGTAGGCCCGCCACGGCCTCCCCCAACGGCGGCAACGGCCCAAGCCGCTGGCCGCACCGAGGGAGCCGTTTCGACGGTGCAGTCCCCTCCACGACAGCCAGCGTAGGGGCCGCAGCCAGGGCCATGCGACCAAGAACCCGACAATGTATCAATGGCTTCGTCTGATCCTCAGGCGCGTCGAGACCAGCGACGGGTCCGGGAAGACGGGCCGAGGGAAGACGCGCGCATCACCATCTAGCGACGCCGCGACACCCGCCGCCAGTCTAATAGGCGCAATGGCCCCAACGTCAACGAACCCATGCCCGGTGGGGGCGGGTACCTGCCTTTCCATGTTGGGTGCCCTGCCTTCACTCGTGAGCTGTGGCAAGTCCGTTGGCCATCTGTTGGTACGTTCAAGCCAGAGATACCAGAAAAGTACGATGGAAGATTGAACCCGGCAGAGTTCTTGAGCATCTACACCATCGCTGTTCAAGCTGCCGGAGGAAGGGACGAGAGGGTGTTCGCCAACTACTTCCCTTTGGCACTCAAGCCAAACGTGAGGTCGTGGCTGATGCACTTACCAGAGAACTCCATCTCGGCCTAGGCTGATCTGTGCCATGAGTTTATTGGCGCCTTCATGGGCGGCAATCAAGAACCAGGGCGGCCCAGCGACTTGCAGCTCCTCCCACGGAAGGAAGGAGAGAGTTTGCGGAAGTATATGTAGAGGTTCAGCCAGGTGCACAGGAACATTCCAGACATCCATCTAGCAGCTGTGATAGCTGCGTTCCAGTCCAACGTGCACAACCGCAGGATACGTTCCGAAATGAATGTTCGGTTGCCCAAGACTGTGAATGAGCTATACACTCTGGCGGACAAGTGTGCCCGAACAGAGGAGGGGAGGCGACTCCCCGGCGAAGAGGATGGCATCGATGTTGACTCAGAGGACGACGACGACGCCACCAATCAGAAGAAGAAGAACAAGAAACGCAAGGATAAAGCAGTGATGGCTGTTGAAGGAGCGAGCACTCCTAGTACCAGCAAGAAGGCCAAGACCGAGGCTCCCGGCAAGGAAGTTGCCGCGTGCGTTGACTGCCGGGTGGCCGCGGCTGCCGAGAAGGCTGGGAAGGCTGACGGGCCGTACTGCAAGATCCATCAGACTAAGGGACACGATCTTCAAGAGTGTCATCAAGTTGAGCAGCTCGTCAAGAAGCAGAAAGCTGAGTACGAGAAGCATGACAAAGAGAGAGACCAAGATGGTGCTGGTGGGAAGGGCCGAGGTGGCGGAGGAGGTCGCCCCGGCAAGGCCCCTCAGTATCAAGGGAAACCGGCCAGAGGCCGTGAGAAGAAGGGATTCAATGATGGGAGTGATGAAGGAGATGAAGAGGAAACCAGCGAGCAGGAGTTCCAGAAGGCCACTGATGCCCTGTGCATTGATGGAGGTGCGTCCTTGCACTCCTTTCACTGCCAACTCAAATAGTGGGCACGTGAGGTCAATGTCGTGGAGCTAGCGACAGATTCTCGGAAGTCGCTCAAGTGGTCCCGCACGCCCATCATCTTTGATGAAGAGGATCACCCTGACCGCACCACTGCGGTAGGATGTTTGTCATTGTTGGTTTCACCAATGATTCACAACCTCAAAGTCACAAAGATGTTGGCTGACGGCGGGGCCAGGTTGAATCTGATATCTCCCAAGGTCATCAGCAAGCTCCAGATAGCAGACGAAGAGCTCAAGGTTACCGGTACTTTCCAAGGCATCAACCCCGGCAGGAGTCATCCTAAGGGGAAGATCACACTGCCGGTAACGTTCGGGGGGGAGCTGAACTACTGAACCGAGAAGATCGTGCTTGATGTGGTCGACCTCCCCTTGCCATACAATGGAATCCTTGGCCGCCCTGCCCTGGCAAAATTCATGGCGGCATCCCACTATGCCTACAACACTCTGAAGATGCCAGGACCAATGGGCGTCATTTCCATTCCATCAGACAAGAAAGATGCAGGCATATGCGTGGATAAGATATACCGGGAAGCAGTCGCTGTAGAGGCCGCGGAAGCTACTGCTCCCGCCAAGGAAAGCAAGAAAGGGAAGAAAGCTAGCAAGGGCGCCAACAAAGAATCCGGGAAGCGCGCCTCTTCGGATTGCGCTGCGCTTGTTGATGATTTGCCGGAGAGTTTCGATAGCAAGAGATCAAAGGTTGTTGCGCCTGCTATGAAGAAGGTCCCGGCAAGGTTGGTTGGCGCTGATGGTACATTTACTATCAGCTCCACCCTTGATGACAAATAGGAAAGCGCGCTCATTGCCTTCCTGCGGGCGAATGTCGATGTGTTTGCTTGGCAACCATCTGACATCCCCGGTGTTCCCAGGGAGGTAATTGAGCACCACCTTGCTGTGTGCCCACATGCCCGACCCGTCAAACAGAAGGTCCGAAAGCAAGCTTTGGAGCGGCAGCAGTTTATTGCCGAGGAGATCCAGAAACTCGAAGCTGCTGGTTTGGTCAGAGGGGTATTGCATCCAACTTGGTTGGCAAATCCGGTGGTGGTGCGCAAGGCAAATGGGAAATGGAGGCTCTGCATAGATTTCACAGATCTGAATAAAGCATGCCCGAAGGACCCATTCCCCTTGCCGCGCATCGATCAGATTGTGGATTCCACCTCTGGATGTGACCTACTTTCCTTCTTGGATGCCTACTCCGGGTACCACCAGATTTTCATGTCCGAGGAAGACGAAGAGAAGACCGCGTTTATAACCCCATGCGGCACGTACTGCTTTGTACGTATGCCCTTTGGGTTAAAAAGCGCTGGATCCACTTTGGTGAGAGCAGTACAGATTGGCTTTGAGTCCTAGTTGCGGAATATTGAAGCCTACATGGATGATATAGTGGTCAAAACCAAGGACAAATCAACTCTCATTCAGGACTTGGAAGAGACCTTTGCAAATCTACGCAAGATCAACTTGAAGCTGAACCCAGAGAAGTGTGTGTTTGGCGTTCCTTCCGGCAAGCTGCTTGGCTTCTTTGTGTCCCACCAGTGGATAGAGGCCAACCCCGACAAGATCAAGGCAATTGAGCAGATTCAAGCACCCAAGACAGTTAAAGACGTGAGGCGTTTGACTGGATGTGTTGCCGTGCTAAGCAGGTTCATTTCCAAGTCCGCCAAACACGCCCTGCCGTTCTTCAAAATCTTGAAGAAGGCTCGGCCCATGGAGTGGACCCCGGAGGCAGATGCTGCGCTGCAGGATTTGAAGACCTGTATTTCCTCTATCCTCACCTTAGTCGCTCCAAAACCATAAGAACCGTTGTTGCTATACTTAGCAGCAATCAATCAAGTGGTTAGCACAGCGCTGGTGGCGCAGCAGGAAGTAGATGAAGAAGCAGCTGCAACTGTCGTCCCCTCTAGAGAAGGAAGTGAACTCACCCCGGCAAGGTCAGAGGCAGATCAGAACAAGGAGGAGCGGGGTAATGGAGACAGCTCCATGGTCACGGCAAGGAAGAAAGTGGTGCAGCGGCCAGTGTACTTCGTCAGTTCCCTGTTGCAGGGGGCTAGGTCGAGGTACTTTGGCATGCAAAAGTTGATTTTTGGCCTCATCGTGGCCTCAAGGAAACTGTGCCACTACTTCCAAGCCCACGAGATCACGGTTGTCACCCACTTCCCCTTGCAACGCATACTGAGGAACCCTGAGGCCACTGGCAGGATAGTGGAATGGGCTTTGGAGTTATCCAGCTTTGGTTTGAAGTTCGAGAGCACGTCAACCATTCAGAGCAGAGCACTGGCGGAGTTTATTGCGGAATGGACGCCTACCCCTGACGAAGACGTGTTGGAGACAGTTATCCCCAGCAAGGAAGCGCCCCAAGAATGGATCATGTACTTTGATAGTGCCTTCTCCCTACAAGGTGCAGAGCTGGGGTGCTTCTTCTTGCTCCCTATGGGGAGCACCTCAAGTACGTGGTTCAAATGCATTTTCCCCAGGAGAAGGCTACCAACAATACAGTAGAATATGAAGGACTCCTTGCCGGGCTCAGGATCGCAATAGAACTGGGAATCAAGAAGTTGATCATTCGTGGAGATTCGCAACTTGTGGTGAGGCAAGTGAACTAGGATTATCAAAGCCCATTGATGGAGGCATACGTCGAGGAAGTGGGAAAGTTGTAGGAGCGCTTTGACGGATTGCAAACAGAGCACATACCGCGTGCGGAAAACAACATTGCTGATCATCTGTCAAAGTGCGCTGCACAAAAACTCCCTATGGAACCAGGGACTTTTGTTCTCCATCTGACTCAAACCTCCTATCCCGGGCAACAATGGCCAGGAAGAGGAGGAAACTGGACTCCGGTAGGCCTCTCCTGGCAGAGCCCTCTGAGGTCCCCGGCAGAGAGCTTGGCGGGAACAACTCCCCTTCGAACGGTGAGCTGCACCCTCCTGCCAAACTACCAATCTCTGCGGACGAGGAGTGCGCTCCCACGAATGAGGAGGTGCCGCTGGTCCTCGTTGCCGAGCCTCAGGCTCCAACTTGGGCGCAACACATAGTCCATTTCCTTCAAACAGGAGAACTTCCCGAAGAGCAACAAGAAGCTGGAAGAGTATCCCGGAGGGCCAGTATGTATCAGTTCGTTGACGGCACGCTATACAGAAGAAGGCCCAACGGAGTGAAAATGAAGTGCATTTGCCGGGAAGAAGGAAAAGAACTGTTGGCAGAGATACACAAGGGTATATGCGGCTCCCACCTTGGATCGAGGGCCCTGGTTGGAAAAGCCTTCTGGCAAGGTTTTTACTGGCCCACGGCCCTCCAAGATGCAATTGAGCTAGTCACCAAATGTGAAGCTTGCCAGTTCCACTCCAAGAATATCCATCAGCCTGCTCAAGCGCTCCAGACGATCCCTTTGTCATGGCCCTTCTCGGTCTGGGGGCTCGACATCTTGGGCCCCTTCCCCCGTGCTACCGGGGGCTTTGAGTTCTTGTTCGTCCCTATCAACAAGTTCACAAAGTGGCCAGAGGTGGAGCCCGTGAGGAAGGTGACCGCACAGTCAGCTATCAAGTTCTTGAAAGGATTGGTATGCTGTTTCGGAGTACCCGCTAGGATCATCACTGACAATGGCACCCAATTCACAAGACGCGCCTTCATGCAATACGTTCATGCCCTCGGAAGCAAAGTCTCATTTGCCTCTGTTGCCCATCCCAGAAGCAACGGACAAGCTGAGAGGGTAAACACTGAAGTGCTGCGAGGACTCAAGACAAGAACATTTGATAGGCTACAGAAGTGCGGCAGGCGATGGATCGACGAGCTGGTGGTGGTTCTTTGGTCCCTCCGTACGACACCAAATCGAGCTACCGGGCAGACTCCCTTCTCCCTAGTCTATGGGGCAGAAGCAGTTATCCCCACGGAACTCATATATGGATCACCTCGAGTGCTTGCCTACGATGAAGTAGCGCAGGAACAGCACCGGCGAGACGACGCTGTGCTACTTGAGGAGAACCGTCTCCGGGCTGCTACGCGTGCTGCACGCTACCAGCAAGCCCTGCGTCGCTATCGCAGCTGCATGGTTCATGCCCGGAGCCTTAAGGAAGGCGACCTTGTCCTTAGGCATGTTTAGTCTGCCAAGGGTGCAAACAAGTTGACGCCAAAGTGGGAAGGCCCTTACCGGGTAGTACGAGTCACCAGACCCGGTGCAGTCCGTCTGGAGACCGGAGATGGCATTCAGTTGCAAAACTCATGGAACATTGAGCATCTTCGTAAGTTCTACTCGTAAGGCGTGGCTGCCGGGCCCTGCCCGGCAGCCACCCTTTTGTACAAGACTTGCCGATGTTGCATGTAATCCTTTGTACAAAGCCAGGCGCAGACCCTGAGCAACAGATGAATAAACGAAGCACTGGGGGGCCCCGACAAGATTGCATACATGCATAAGCATATCATGAGCATAGCATGATCATGTAGATGAGGTCGCATGTAGCACTATTTTCATCTGCACTAAGCTGCGGGGTTCTTGCCGTGGACTTGGTCCCAAAGAGAAGAAATGGAGACAAGCCCACACAGTGATCCCCGGCAAGCCAAACAGATAAGTTTCTTCTTATCCATATCTATTCTGTAAGGTAAAAAGTTATGCATATGAAAACCTCGCTACCTTCGAAACAAAGGTTCTCCCATCCTTTGTCCTAAACGTTGCTTTGGGCAAGGTGGTCGCAGTTACCTTTGATGGAGAGGGTTCGGCGAGGTGCCGGTCCCTTTTTATAGTTTTATGCCCGGTAGGCCTTGCCCCATGGCAGCAAACTAAGGGTACCGGCAAGATAGTTTGCTGGGGGAAACTTGTTTACTTGAACATATAGAGGCACCTCACCTCTGCATGGACATGATACATGCACAAGTACCCAACAAGGCTTGTATTTTTCATTAATATGCTGATAAACAAGTATAGATCTTACAGAGCACAAACATGGATAAGGAAGTTTACATAATTTAGACTAAAGTTTGGCAAGTGCCTACATGTTTTAGACTGAAAAAAGATAAGTGCCCCGTCATCCATTTCTTGTCCCTCTCCTCCTAGGCACTATAGCAGGAGGTGAAGAGGGAAAAAGGAGTGCCTGAGCGGAAGCCCAGCCCGATCCCGTCAGGGCTTGCAAGGCACAGCCTGACAAGATCGGGAGTGGTGAGGCTGCGAAGGAGAGGGGCGGAGGGAGCAGCTCGGCGGTGCCCTGGTCACCACCTCCAGGGCCAGCAAGAAGCCCCGGTGGGGAGAACCGCCGGAGCTCAGCTGGAAGACTGCTGGAGGAGGTGAAGGCACCAAGAGAGCAACCCCCTCCCCGGCAACTGTCTTAAAGAGGCCGGTGATGATGGTGCCAAGGAGGGAGGGGAAGAGCGGAAAGATGAGGCAGCGGACCGGCAATATGAGACGAAGGCGTCGGTGCCTTCGTACTCCGACCTGACGGCCTGCCACCCGCCTTCTCCGTCTTCCCTCGTTCTTTCTTCATCACCACCACTCTGAGAGGACGCCGGCCCCTCGGGCCGGCACCTCCCCCGGAGAAGCAGCAGGCGACGGCAGCATCCGAGGCGTGCGAGGAGCATCGCTCCCCACCTTGGAGGGCAGGAAGGTGCCGCTATCTTCAACGATTGCCCCGACTCCGCCGGGAGGAGCAGTGCTGGGATTACCAAAGATCCTGAATGCTGCACCCCAGGTAGGCGCCGGAAGCCCCAAGAGCCTCGTCGTCAAGTTGGCGAACCTCGGCGTCTTGTGGCCAGGGCAAGCGTTCTCCACCAAGTGGCTGGCTCGTGTGGGATGTAACACCCCCAGTGGTTAACTACAGTAACCACCCTTTCGATTATGCCATGTCATCATGATCAACAGTGCTTAATCATCATTAGTATCATATCTCTTTTCAAATCCAAATTCAAATGGAAATTCAAATGAAAGTGGAAAATGAAAGTTGTCCAACATAAAAAACTAAATTGTTCATTAAATGGCAAATATTCCAGAGACCATTCTAAAATTATAACCAACTTTTAATAAGTGAATTATGTGACTCTAACAACCACAAAACAGGGTTGGTTAATACCTTTTTAATTAAATAAAACCCAAATAAAAAGATGTGGACACCTAACCAATTTTTGGTAGTAGCAGATAATGTCTAGCATTTAATGGAATAAGTGCCATGCTTTACAAAATTCATATTGAGGCCTAACTAATTACAAAATAGAAAAGAAAAGAAACAGAAAAAGAGAAAAGGAAAAAGGCCTAAAGGATCTACTATGCACTAGGCCTACTGCTACAGCGCGGCCCAGCCCACCCCCGCGCCGTCCCTCACCTCGCACTGCTCACGCGCGCGCTGTCGAGCACCTGCCGCACGCGGCCAGGCCTTCCCTCACCGCTGCCCGACAGCACGCCGCGCCCACGCCAGCGCCTACAAGGCCCCCTCCTCGACCCCCCTGGCACTCCCTTGCCTCACTTCCCCCTCTCCCTGCCTCGTCCCTCTCCTCTCCCGCAAGCCCGAGCACGACCATGGCGCTGCCGCCGTAACAGCCGCGGCCACCGTGCCCCTCTTGCCTCCCCGATGTGTCCACGGTGCCCGCCATCGTCGCCTCCTTCGACTGCGCCATCGAGCCGAAGCCGAGCGCCTCTGCTTCGCCTCCTACGCCGTCGTCTTCAACCTTCAGGTGCCCGCATCGCCGCTGCCGATTCGCCACCGTCGACACCTCCCCGAGCCCGCTGCCACTCCCCTACGGCTCACCGTGAGCCTCTGCTTCCTCCCCGCTCTCTCTCGTCGCTGCTAGCTAGCCGTGGGCGCCGCCCCCTTCGTCACCGAACGCGCATCCGCCTCGCTCGTCGCCGGCGTGCTCCCGGCGACCCTTGGGCCCCGTGCCCGTGCGCATCGTGTTCCCCGTGCCGCGTTGGGCCTCGCTAGCGCTTCGCCTCGCCCCGTAGCGCGCCGTAGCGCTGTCCCCGTTGTGCACCCGAAGTCGTCGCCGCTGCGGTTGTCGCCGGCGCCGTTTCAGGTGACCCCCGACCCAGCCACCACCCCCACGCGATGCGGCACCTCGCTAGCTTTCGAACGCGCCAAGCCGCACGCAAAATAATGCCCTGTGGGCGATTCCTGAACTCGCCGGAGTTGCGCCGCCGCGGGCGAGCTCGCCGGCGTGCTCCGGTGGCCGGCGCTGACGTGGCACGTGGCCCCCCACCGCCTGTGCCACTGACCGCTGGGCCCTGCGGGCCCTGTTGACTGGTCAGCGCTGCTGACTGGGCCGGCTGTGTCGCTGACACACGGGTCCCACCCCTTTAAACGATTTTAAATAAATAAGAATTAGTTAATTAGTTAATTATAGTACTAATCAGTCACTGACTGCCGGGGCCCACCCTCTAATTAATTCAGTTAATTAAATTAACCCCTCTGATTAAACCATAGTGTATGACATGTGGGTCCCACTGGTCAGGTTTAACCCTGGTCAGCCGACCGTTGACTGCTGACGTCAGCATTGCGTCACAGTGACATCACCCTGTACTGTTTTGGATAATGTTGATTTAATAAAATAAATAAGTTCCAGAAATTAATAAAAACTTTAGAAAATCATATCTTTTAATCCGTAACTCCGATCGAAAAACTTTGTACATGAAAATTGCTCAGAACAACGAGACGAATTCGGATACGCGGCCTGTTCATCCGTCACGCGTCCCTAACTATCCGAACGTGCAACCGTTCCCCTCTTATCGTCTGTCCGATAATTCCAAAGACCTGGGAAATATCGTCAGATATTCTCCCGCTCCGTCTGATACGTGTAGTACTGAGTTAGACTACCCCTAGCACTGTGTATCGTATTTGTCATGCTCCTGTTTGCTTAGTATTTACTGTTTCTTCCCCCTCTTCTCTCTGGTAGACGCCAAGACCGCTGCTGATGCCGCTGTGATCGACTACGTCACCGACGACCCCTCCTTCTTGCCGAGCAACCAGGCAAGCCCCCCCCCTTTTGATCATCCCGATATCGCCCATTCTATTTCTCATGCTTGCATTAGAAATTGCTGCTGCTACTGCTTTACCTATTCTGATGCATAGCCTGTTCATTGTAACCTGCTGTTGATAATTACCTGCATAACCTAAACTGCTTAGTATAGGCTGGGTAGAGACCTATCAGTGACCCCACTTATCCCGACTGCCGCGCTGGATCGTCAGAAGACCCGATCAACGGGATTGAAGACCAGGCCCCGACACCGCACATCACCCCCCCTTAGTTGTAACGACACTGCAGCGTTACTATCGAGTGCCGAGGGTGAAACCTCTTGTAGCACTTCTGATGTTAACTCTGTAGAGTAGCTATTCGGTCGTGGTCATCGAGGGTGATTCCTCCTTCACCGCTTCCGATAGCGACGCTGTCGTACAACACCTCAAGTGTGGACCCAGTGAGGGTGATTCCTCCGAGTTCACCTTGACGGAGACATCGAGTAGGAATCCAACGAGGGTGATACCTCTGATTCCCCTGATGTTATGGACACACGGATACTTGGACTTTACACTGTTACTTGGATAGGCGGGTCGACCCTGAGGGGTACCCGCGTGCGCCTGAGAGGCGAGTGTTGTGAAGACGGGTGCCTGTATGGTGCCCGAGTGATGAATACGAGGCGCGGCCGGGCACTCTTAACCCTTGCAGCAAGTCCTCGAGACGGGGCGACGGGGTCACATCTTTCGTGAGTCTCTGCTTGTTACCGCAAGCCCAAGGTACTAACGATTTGGATATTTGATCCGAGCAGGCCTCTGGCCTGATAGCACTAACCATCACGTGGGCATAGTATGGGCGTTTTGCATCGTATGCATCAGCCGAAAGCTCTGTCAGACGTCCAGTTCAGCAGTGCGGCATGGAGTGATTGGCGCCATTTCGGTGGTGCTTGGATCTGAGCCATGTGCGCAACGACCCAGAGGGTGAGGGGCGATGGCCAAGACCCCCTTGCGCTTAGGATGTAGACCGGCGAGGACCTCTCTGCTGAGCTGTAGGTAGGGTTGCGATGTGTCGTTTGACCGAGGCCGGGCATGACCCAGGAAAGTGTGTCCTGCCAGAGTTAATCGAGCGTGTTGGGTAAGTTGGTGCACCCCTGCAGGGAAGAAAACTTCTATCGATAGCCTGTCCTACGGTAACGGACACTCGGAGTTGTATCCTGATTGCTACAATTTTAGAACTGGATACCTGGATATATGGCTCTGGGATTGCTTCTCGTAGGGAGTCGAGAAGGGATCTCCGGACGAGGTTGATGACTGTATGGCTCTGGGATTGCTTTCTCGCAGGGAGTCGAGAAAGGATCTCTGGGTGAGGATGAGACTTAATGATACTGCCACATTATATTGTACTGTTATACTCTCTTCTAATGCTGCAAGACCGCTGAAGATGCTAGTCTTCGATAGGACTAGGCCTCCTCTCTATTCTGGCATTTCTGCAGCCCAGTCCACATATACAGCCTCCCTTTGAAAATGTTGCATATGTAGTGTAGAACCTTGCTTGCTGAGTACTTCTGAGTACTCACGGTTGCTTTGTTTTTCTTTTCTCCCCATATCAGTTTGTCGCGACAAGATGACGGAGCCCCCTGAGACAGATGCCCCGTCGATCGACTACTACTACTACCCAGAGGATGATTACTTCTACGAGTTGACTGACGACCAGGAGTAGGATCGGTGGGTCCCAGGCAGGAGGCCTTCGCCTTTCGATCGTAGTATTTTATTTTTCCCCGCCTTTCTAAAGGCCTTTCTGTTTCTGTTTCATATCTGTACTCAGATATCTGATGCTTCCGCTGATGATTGTTCGCGAGCTTATGTATTCGAGCCCTCGAGGCCCTTGGCTTGTAATATAAAGCTTGTATGACTTTATTTATGTTTTAGAGTTGTGTTGTGATATCTTCCCGTGAGTCCTTAGGCTTGATCGTGTGCATTTGCGTGTATGATTAGTGCACGATTGGGCCGGGGGCGTCACAAGTTGGTATCAGAGCTGACTGCCTGTAGGAACCCCCTTTCCAACTCCTTGGCCGAAGTTGAGTCTAGTAACCGAAAACTGTTTTACTAACTTGGCTGTGTGGCTTACGGGCCCACGTCGCCAATTGGGTGGTATTAGGATCCTTTACTCCTCGACCTTTACTCTGGGACTCTGATCTCTCTTCTATTTGGGTTAAAAGTTTACTAACGCCAACACTTAGGATCTCGTAATTTTTGTCCACCCGGAGAGTTGGATATCTGTGCGATTCCCCTGATATGGATCTGATTAGTTTGATAATCATTTTCCTTTCCATTGTTTTGTTTAACCTTTCTCTCCGAGTTGTATTATACTCCAAGTTGTTATTCAATGAGACCGGATTCTGCATCAGAGTGCACACGGAGAGTAGGATCCAGCAAGTTGATCGATCATCGGTATTCTCTAAACTTGATTTGAGGTTGGGTTACCATCAGATCCGTGTTCGTGAAGAGGATATTCCCAAGACTGCATTTGTTACTCGTTATGGCTCTTACGAGTACACTGTCATGTCATTTGGCTTAACTAATGCTCCAGCCACATTCTCCCGTCTGATGAATTACATCTTCATGGGTTACCTCGACAAATTTGTCGTGGTATATCTGGATGATATTCTGGTATATTCGAAGAATAAAGAAGAACATGCTGAACACCTCCGTCTTGTACTGGAAAGGCTCCGAGAACACCAGTTGTATGCCAAATACTCCAAATGTGAATTCTGGCTTTCTGAAGTAACGTATCTTGGTCATGTGATTTCCAAGGATGGAATTGCTGTTAACCCGGAACGAGTTCAGGCTATTCTGGACTGGACTCCTCCGAAGAACGTCAAGCAAGTGAGAAGTTTTCTCGGCCTTGCAAGTTATTGCCGTCGATTTGTCGAGAACTTTTCTAAGATTGCTAAGCCTTTGACTGATCTGCTTCACAAGGGCGTTAAGTTCGAATGGACAGAAAAATGTCAGGAAAGTTTTCAAACACTCAAAGACAAGCTGACATCTGCCCCAGTACTATCTCCTCCAGATACCCGCAAAGACTTTGTGATTTATTGTGACGCATCCCGTGAAGGATTAGGCTGTGTCCTAATGCAAGAGCGTAAAGTGATTGCTTATGGCTCTCGTCAGTTGCGCCCACATGAAGAGAATTATCCGGTACATGATCTAGAACTAGCTGCTATCATCTATGCACTGCAGTTGTGGCGACATTACCTTCTCGGTAATCGTTGCGAGATCTACACGGATCATAAAAGTCTGAAGTACTTGTTTACTCAACCATCTCTAAACCTCCGTCAGCAAAGATGGATGGAGGCCATTGCGGACTATGATTTGGGTATTTCCTATACCCCTGGTAAGGCTAACGTGATGGCTGATGCCTTAAGCCGCAAGTTCTATTGCGACAACCTCATGGTTAGGCGAGCTCAACCTCGTCTTTATGAAGAACTGCGCAAGCTGAATCTCCGTATTATCCCACAGGGTTCTCTTAATAACCTTGTGATACAACCAGATCTTGAGAAAGCTGTTAAGAATGCGCAAGCTAAAGATGCTGAAATTGATCTCATGAAGAAAGACCTTCACCTTGTAAAGTACAGGGATTTCTCGCTGTGTGAAGATGGAACCTTGTATTTCAGAAACCGCATTGTCGTACCTCGCTTCGAGCTTATGACTGACAAAGTCATGAAGGAGGCACATGATACCCCGCTGTCTATTCATCCGGGTAGCACCAAGATGTATCGTGATCTCCGTCAAAGGTACTGGTGGTCTAAAATGAAGCAGGATATTGCTCGATATGTAGCTGAATGTGATGTGTGTCGTCGCGTTAAGGCAGTACATCAGAAGCCTGCTGGAATTCTGCAACCACTTCCTATTCCTCTGTGGAAATGGGATAAGGTTCAGATGGATTTCGTTACAGGACTTCCCAGGTCACAGAAGTGTCACGATGCTATTCTTGTCGTCGTCGACCAACTCTCTAAAGTTGCACACTTTCTGCCCGTCAAAGAAACTATCACTGCTAGTCAGTTAGCAGAGTTGTATATCTCCAGAATTGTTTCACTCCACGGTATTCCGAAGGAGATCAGTTCGGACCGTGGCGGCCTTTTCACTTCCAAATTCTGGGAAAGTTTCCAAACAGCTATGGGAACTCATATTACCTGGAGTTCAGCTTATCACCCCCAATCCCAAGGCCAAGTCGAACGAGTCAATCAAGTGCTTGAAGACATGCTTCGGGCTTGTGTTATTTCATTCGGCAAGAAGTGGGAAGAATCTCTCCCGCATGCCGAGTTTTCCTATAACAACAGCTATCAAGCCAGCTTGAAAATGGCCCCCTTCGAAGTACTCTATGGACGTAAGTGTCGAACCCCTCTGAATTGGTCAGAAACTGGGGAACGACCGCTCGTGGGTCCGGATATTATCCAACACGCCGAAGAACAAGTTCGTATTGTCCGGGAAAATCTCAAGGCGGCTCAAGACCGCCAGAAGAGCAAATACGATCGCAAACGATGGGGTTTGACTTATCAACCTGGTGATCAGGCTTATCTTCTTGTCACCCCTATGAAGGGCACTCACCGTTTTGGAATCAAGGGCAAGCTAGCTCCACGCTATATTGGTCCTTTCCGCATTGTTGCAAGGCGTGGACAGGTGGCATATAAATTGGAGTTGCCGCCACAATTCTCTCATATCCACGACGTCTTCCATGTGTCGCAACCTCGTCAATGCTTCAAGGAATCTCCGCACCGAGCAGTGGATCACGAGGTGCTCGAATTGCAAGATGACCTATCTACCTATCTTATAAGGAGCATCCGATCCACATTCTCGATGAAGCTGAACGTCGGACCGGTCAGAAGGTTACCAAGTTCCTCAAAGTCCAGTGGTCAAATCATACTGAAGATGAAGCCACTTGGGAACGCGAGGATAATCTTCGTGCGGAATATCCCAAACTTTTTCCTTCTACCTCTTAATTCTCGGGACGAGAATTCTTGTTAGTGGAGGAGATTTGTAACACCCCCAGTGGTTAACTACAGTAACCACCCTTTTGATTATGCCATGTCATCATGATCAACAGTGCTTAATCATCATTAGTATCATATCTCTTTTCAAATCCAAATTTAAATGGAAATTCAAATGAAAGTGGAAAATAAAAGTTGTCCAACATAAAAACTAAATTGTTCATTAAATGGAAAATATTCGAGAGACCATTCTAAAATTATAACCAACTTTTAATAAGTGAATTATGTGACTCTAACAACCACAAAACAGGGTTGGTTAATACCTTTTTAATTAAATAAAACCCAAATAAAAAGATGTGGACACCTAACCAATTTTTGGTAGTAGCAGATAATGTCTAGCATTTAATGGAATAAGTGCCATGCTTTACAAAATTCATATTGAAGCCTAACTAATTACAAAATAGAAAAGAAAAGAAACAGAAAAAGTGAAAAGGAAAAAGGCCTAAAGGATCTATTGTGCACTAGGCCTACTGCTACAGCGCGGCCCAGCCCACCCCCGCGCCGTCCCTCACCTCGCACTGCTCACACGCGCGCGGCCAGGCCTCCCCTCACCGCTGCTCGACAGCACGCCGCACCCACGCCAGCGCCTACAAGGCCCCCTCCTCGACCCCCCTGGCACTCCCTTGCCTCACTTCCCCATCTCCCTGCCTCGTCCCTCTCCTCTCCCGCAAGCCCGAGCGCGACCATGGCGCTGCCGCCGTAACAGCCGCGGCCACCGTGCCCCTCTTGCCTCCCCGACGTGTCCACGGTGCCCGCCATCGTCGCCTCCTTCGACTGCGCCAACGAGCCGAAGCCGAGCACCTCTGCTTCGCCTCCTACGCCGTCGTCTTCAACCTTCGGGTGTCCGCATCGCAGCCGCTGATTCGCCGCCGTCGACACCTCCCCGAGCCCGCTGCCACACCCCTACGGCTCACCGTGAGCCTCTGCTTCCTCCCCGCTCTCTCTCATCACCGCTAGCTAGCCGTGGGCGCCGCCCCCTTCGTCACCGAACGCGCATCCGCCTCGCTCGTCGCCGGTGTGCTCCCGGCGACCCTTGGGCCCCGTGCCCGTGCGCATCGTGTTCCCCGTGCCGCGTTGGGCCTCGCTAGCGCTTCGCCTCGCCCCGTAGCGCACCGTAGCGCTGTCCCCGTTATGCACCCGAAGTCGTCGCCGCTGCGGTCGTCGCTGGTGCCGTTTCAGGTGACCCCCGACCCAGCCACCACTCCCACGCGATGCGGCACCTCGCTAGCTTTCGAACGCGCCAAGCCGCGCGCAAAATAATGCCCTGTGGGCGATTCCTGAACTCGCCGGAGTTGCGCCGCCGCGGGCGAGCTCGCCGGCGTGCTCCGGTGGCCGGCGCCGACGTGGCACGTGGCCCCCCACCGCCTGTGCCACTGATCGCTGGGCCCTGCGGGCCCAGTTGACTGGTCAGCGCTGCTGACTGGGCCGGCTGTGTCGCTGACACACGGGTCCCACCCCTTTAAACGATTTTAAATAAATAAGAATTAGTTAATTAGTTAATTATAGTACTAATCAGTCACTGACTGCCGGGGCCCACCCTCTAATTAATTCAGTTAATTAAATTAACCCCTCTGATTAAACCACAGTGTATGACATGTGGGTCCCACTTGTCAGGTTTGACCCTGGTCAGCCGACCGTTGACTGCTGACGTCAGCATTGCGTCACAGTGACGTCACCCTGTATTGTTTTGGATAATGTTGATTTAATAAAATAAATAAATTCCAGAAATTAATAAAAACTTTAGAAAATCATATCTTTTAATCCGTAACTCCGATCAAAAAACTTTGTACATGAAAATTGCTCAGAACGACGAGACGAATTCGGATGCGCGGTCCGTTCGTCTGTCACGCGTCCCTAACTATCCAAACGTGCAACCGTTCCCCTCTTATCGTCTGTCCGATAATTCCAAAGACCTGGGAAATATCGTCAGATATTCTCCCGCTCCGTCTGATATGTGTAGTACTGCGTTAGACTACCCCTAGCACTGTGTATCGTATTTGTCATGCTCCTGTTTGCTTAGTATTTATTGTTTCTTCCCCCTCTTCTCTCCGGTAGACCCCGAGACCGCTGCTGATGCCGCTGTGATCGACTACGTCACCGACGACCCCTCCTTCTTGCCGAGCAACCAGGCAAGCCCCCCCCCCCTTTTGATCATCCCGATATCGCCCATTCTATTTCTCATGCTTGCATTAGAAATTGCTGCTGCTACTGCTTTACCTATTCTGATGCATAGCCTGTTCATTGTAACCTGCTGTTGATAATTACCTGCATAACCTAAACTGCTTAGTATAGGCTGGGTAGAGACCTATCAGTGACCCCACTTATCCCGACTGCCGTGCTGGATCGTCAGAAGACCCGATCAACAGGATTGAAGACCAGGCCCCGACACCGCACATCACCCCCCCCTTAGTTGTAATGACACTGCAGCGTTACTATCGAGTGCCGAGGGTGAAACCTCTTGTAGCACTTCTGATGTTAACTCTGTAGAGTAGCTATTCGGTCGTGGTCATCGAGGGTGATTCCTCCTTCACCGCTTCCGATAGCGACGCTGTCGTACAACACCTCAAGTGTGGACCCAGTGAGGGTGATTCCTCCGAGTTCACCTTGACGGAGACATCGAGTAGGAATCCAACGAGGGTGATACCTCGGATTCCCCTGATGTTATGGACACACGGATACTTGGACTTTACACTGTTACTTGGATAGGCGGGTCGACCCTGAGGGGTACCTGCGTGCGCCTGAGAGGCGAGTGTTGTGAAGACGGGTGCCTGTATGGTGCCCGAGTGATGAATACGAGGCGCAGCCGAGCACTCTTAACCTTTGCAGCAAGTCCTCGAGACGGGGCGACGGGGTCACATCGTTCGTGAGTCTCTGCTCATTACCGCAAGCCCAAGGTACTAACGATTTGGATATTTGATCCGAGCAGGCCTCTGGCCTGATAGCACTAACCATCACGTGGGCATAGTATGGGCGTTCTGCATCGTATGCATCAGCCGAAAGCTCTGTCAGACATCCAGTTCAGCAGTGCGGCATGGAGTGATTGGCGCCATTTCGGTGGTGCTTGGATCTGAGCCATGTGCGCAACGACCCGGAGGGTGAGGGGCGATGGCCAAGACCCCCTTGCGCTTAGGATGTAGACCGGCGGGGACCTCTCTGCTGAGCTGTAGGTAGGGTTGCGATGTGTCGTTTGACCGAGGCCGGGCATGACCCAGGAAAGTGTGTCCGGCCGGATTTAATCGAGCGTGTTGGGTAAGTTGGTGCACCCCTGCAGGGAAGAAAACTTCTATCGATAGCCTGTCCTACGGTAACGGACACTCGGAGTTGTATCCTGATTGATACAATTTTAGAACTGGATACCTGGATATATGGCTCTGGGATTGCTTCTCGCAGGGAGTCGAGAAGGGATCTCCGGACGAGGTTGATGACTGTATGGCTCTGGGCTTGCTTTCTCGCAGGGAGTCGAGAAAGGATCTCTGGGTGAGGATGAGACTTAATGATACTGCCACATTATATTGTACTGTTCTACTCTCTTCTAATGTTGCAAGACCGCTCAAGATGCTAGTCTTCGATAGGACTAGGCCTCCTCTCTATTCTGGCATTTCTGCAGCCCAGTCCACATATACAGCCTCCCTTTAAAAATGTTGCATATGTAGTGTAGATCCTTGCTTGCTGAGTACTTTTGAGTACTCACGGTTGCTTTGTTTTCCTTTTCTCCCCATATCAGTTTGTCGCGACAAGATGACGGAGCCCCCTGAGACAGATGCCCCGTCGATCGACTACTACTACTACCCAGAGGATGATTACTTCTACGAGTTGACTGACGACCAGGAGTAGGATCGGAGGGTCCCAGGCAGGAGGCCTTCGCCTTTCGATCATAGTGTTTTATTTGCCCCGCCTTTCTAAAGGCCTTTCTGTTTCTGTTTCATATCTGTACTCAGATATCTGATGCTTCCGCTGACGATTGTTCGCGAGCTTATGTATTCGAGCCCTCGAGGCCCTTGGCTTGTAATATAAAGCTTGTATGACTTTATTTATGTTTTAGAGTTGTGTTGTGATATCTTCCCGTGAGTCCTTAGGCTTGATTGTGTGCATTTGCGTGTATGATTAGTGCACGATTGGGCCGGGGGCGTCACATGGGAGAGGCGGGCGCCTCACCGTGTCGGAGGAGTATAACGCCTCCCACGCTGTGAATTGTTCGGCACCCACACCCCCGACCGTTGCATCTCTTGCACCCCCGGACCAGACTCACTCCCCCAGCGTCAATACAAGCATTCGGCATCATCAACCCCAAGCTAGAGCCCGGGGCCCAGCCCCGGCCTCTCCCCCTCAACTTAACAAAGAAGAGGGCAAGAAACAAAGAAAGAGAGGTGCGTGGATGGACACCTCTGCTTCATCCTTGCCCCCTCTTTTATAAGCAAGCTGGGGCTAGGGGCTGATCCTTCGCCCCCGCCCCAGAGGGGTTTTCTTTCTGATCGGACCCGTCCAAGCTACCGCTGACGGCCGAATCCGATCACCGCCCCTCTCCACCAATCCAAGGAAGACTGAGCCCCTCCCATGACTCTCCCTCCTGCACCACGCACCTCCGTCACCTACCCCACTCAATGCACACAGCATACGTGGAAAAGGATAAGGACGTGGTGGGAGGAGTAAATTGGCAGTTACTCCCCTGTGCGTTAAAGTCATTCATGGGCCATTACAAAGATGGCCCCACTGCAATTGGCATCGCGCGACGCACGAAAAAACCGAAAACTTACTCAGACACAGGTTAATGAAGAAGCAAAGAAGATCTCAAAGGACAAGCTACCGCAACCTGCTCACCTATGTACTAGACAGGGCCTACCCCGACGACGCTCAGCAGTGCGTTCAGGCCGGGCCCGGGGGCTCTTGTCGGTGCAACAAACCCCCAGGTGTGTTGCCCGGACTGTACACAGGCTCAAGAGAAAGGTTACGACATTCAAGACAAGACCAAGCAGAAGAGATGGCTCTTTGAGAAATCAAAGGGCGGATCAAGAAGACCAAAACCAACCAAACAAGCAAGATATCACTAAGGAAAAACCTCCCTTGCCGGGCAGGCGAGCCTGGCGGGGTCGAGGTTACCCCAAGATAAGCCTCAAGACTCCCCCGGCAGGTTTGCCGGGGACGCCAAGGGCGGATTACCCCGCCAAAGCTCCACCGCTCCACCTCATAGCAATGCAAGTCATCCATCGGTGCGGTGTCAAGCCCCCAAGTGACTAAGTGGTTGTTATTTGGTACGTGGCAGGCCATTTCTGAGGAAGATCATCCCTAAATGACGCCCGTCCAGGCGACGTGTCGCATGGACAGGCGAAAAAGTGGTTGTATGGCACGACAAGGCTTGCCGGGCTACGCCACGATGTGACACTAAGCGGTGCATTTAATGCGCCCTGACCTGTCCGCAGAGTTAGGTATGATAGCACTGTGGCTATCTAATCATTGGATAAATGACTATTTTGCCATTGTGGTAACCCCTTGACCTATAAAAGGAGGGCCGTGGCTACCTTAGAAAGGATTCAGACCCTTGTACACTCGTACGCACGTAGCTGCTCCCGCCCCGAGGCGACCTTGTCGGGCTAGAGCGCTGCGTCTCCACCACGGTCCTTCCATCAATCCACCAAAGCAGGAGTAGGGTTTTACGCCTCGCGGTGGCCCAAACCTGGGTAAAACTGCCCGTGTCATCGTTGCCATGCTGCTCTGTGCTTTCCGCTCTTTATGCAATGTGCTCTTCCCCCTTGCCGAACCAAAAGGGGCCGATGGCCCCATAGGTGGCCGCGTGATACCACGACAGACCCCGACGCAACGATGGAGATCAAGGTGTCGAGCCGGTGACGATGGAGATCATGACGATGCTTTGGAGATGGAGATCAAAAGCACAAGATGATGATGGCCATATCATGTCACATATTTTCATTGCATGTGATGTTTATCCTTTATGCATCTTATTTTGCTTAGAATGGTTGTGGCATTATAAGATGATCCCTTCACTAAATTTCAAGATAAAAGTATTCTCCTCAAGTATGCACCATTGCCAAAGTTCATCGTTTCGAAGCACCTCGTGATGATCGGGTGTGATAGACTCTACGTTCACATACAACGGGTGTAAGACAGTTTTGCACATGCAGAATACTTGGGTTAAACTTGACGAGCCTAGCATGTAAAGACATGGTCTCGGAATAATAGAGACCGAAAGGTCAAACATGAGTCATATAGTAGATATGATCAACATAGAGATGTTCACCATTGATGACTACCCCATCTCACATGATGATCGGACATGGGTTAGTTGATTTAGATCATGTATCACTTTATTTAAGTGGGAGTTCATTAGTAATTTGATTAATTGAACTTAAATTTATCATGAACTTAGTCTTAATAGTGTTTGCATATCTATGTTGTAGATCAATCGCTCGCGATATAGCTCCCCCATATTTTTTTGATATGTTCCTAGAGAAAACTAAGTTGAAAGATGATAGTAGAAATGATGCGGACTGGGTCCGTGATCCGAGGATTATCCTCATTGCTGCATAGAAGAATTATGCCCTTGATGCACCGCTAGGTGACAGACCTGTTGCAGGAGCAGATGCAGACGTTACAAACGTTTGGCAAGCTCGATATGATGACTACTTGATAGTTTAGTGCACCATGCTTTACGGCTTAGAGCCGTGACTTCAAAAATGTTTTGAACGCCACGAAGCATATGAGATGTTCCAAGAGCTGAAAAGGGTATTTCAGACTCATGCCCGTGTCGAGAGGTATGAGACCTCTGACAAGTACTTTGCCTACAAGATGGAGGAGAATAGCTCAGCCAGTGAGCATGTGCTCAGAATGTCTGGGTACTACAGTCGCTTGAATCAAGTGGGAGTTAATCTTCCAGATAAGATAGTGATTGACAGAGTTCTCTAGTCACTATCACCAAGCTACTAGAACTTCGTGATGAACTATAATATGCAAGGGATGACGAAAATGATTCCCGAGCTCTTCGCGATGCTGAAATCGGCGAAGGTAGAAATCAAGAAAAGAGCATCAAGTGTTGATGGTTAATAAGACCACTAATTTCAAGCAAAAGGGCAAGGGAAAGAAAGGGAACTTCAAGAAGAATGGCAAGCAAGTTTCCACTCCCGTGAAGAAGCCCAAAGCTGGACTCAAGCGTGAAACTGAGTGCTTCTACTGCAAAGGAAATGGTCACTAGAAGCGGAACTGCCCCAAATACTTGGCGGATAAGAAGGATGGCAAAGCGAACGAAGGTATATTTGATATACATGTTATTGATGTGTACCTTACTAGTATTCGTAGTAGCCCCTGGGTATTTGATACTGGTTCAGTTGCTAAGATTAGTAACTCCAAACAGGAGTTGCAGAATAAACAGAGACTAGTTAAGGGCGAGGTGACGATGTGTGTTGGAAGTGATTCCAAGGTTGATACGATCACTATCGCACACTCCCTCTACCTTCAGGATTAGTGTTGAGCCTAAATAAATGTTATTTGGTGTTTGCGTGGAGCATGAACAAGATTAGATCGTGTTTATTGCAATACGGTTATTCATTTAAATCAGAGAATAATTGTTGTTCTGTTTACATGAATAAAACCTTCTATGGTCATGCACTCGATGCAAATGGTTTATTGAATCTCGATCATAGTGATACACATATTTATAATATTGATGCAAAAGATGCAAAGTTGATAATGATAGTGCAACATACTTGTGGCACTACCGTTTAGGTCATATTGGTGTAAAGCGCATGAAGAATCTCCATGCAGATGGACTTTTGGAGTCACTTGATTATGAATCATTTGATACTTGCGAACCATGGCTCATGGGCAAGATGACTAAAACTCTGTTCTCCGGAACAATGGAGCGAGCCAATGACTTATTGGAAATAATACATACCGATGTATGCGGTCCGATGAGTGTTGAGGCACGCGGCGGGTATCTTTATTTTCTGACCTTCACACATGATTTGAGTAGGTATGGGTATATCTACTTGATGAAACACAAGTCTGAAACATTTGAAAAGTTCAAAGAATTTTAGAGTGAAGTGGAGAATCATTGTAACAAGAAAAATAAAGTTTCTACTATCTGATCGCGGAGGCGAATATTTGAGTTACGAGTTTGGCCTTCATTTAAAACAATGTGAAATAGTTTCACAACTCACGCCACGTGGAACACCACAGTGTAATGGTATGTCCGAACGTCGTAACCGTACTTTATTAGATATGGTGCGTTCTATGATGTCTCTTACCAATTTGCCTTTATTGTTTTGGGGTTATGCATTAGAGACAGCCGCATTCACGTTAAATAGGGCACCGTCTAAATCCGTTGAGACGACACCATATGAACTATGGTTTGGCAAGAAACCTAAGCTATCATTTCTTAAAGTTTGGGGTTGTGACACTTATGTCAAAAGGCTTCAACCTGACAAGCTTGAACCCAAATCGGAGAAGTGCGTCTTCATAGGATACCCTAAGGAAACAATTGGGTACACCTTCTACCACAGATCCGAAGGCAAGATCTTTGTTGCCAATAATGGATCCTTTCTAGAGAAGGAGTTTCTCTCGAAAGAAGTGAGTGGGAGGAAAGTAGAACTTGATGAGGTAATTGTACCTTCTCTCAATTTGGAAAGTAGCACATCAGAGAAATCCGTTCCCGTGATGCCTACACCAACTAGAGAGGAAGCTAATCATGATGATCATGAAACTTCAGATCAAGTTACTACTGGTCCTCGTAAGTCGAACAGAGCATGTTCCGCACCAGAGTGGTACGTTAATCCTGTCCTGGAAGTGATGTTATTAGATCATGGCGAACCTACGAACTATGAAGAAGCTATGATGAGCCCAGATTCCGATAAATGGCTTGAGGCCATGAAATCTGAGATAGGATCCATGTATGAGAACAAAGTGTGGACTTTGGTGGACTTGCCCGATGATCGGCAAGCCATTGAGATTAAATGGATCTTCAAGAAGAAGACAAACACTGATAGTAATGTCACTATCTACAAAGCTCGACTTGTCGCGAAAGGTTTTCAACAAGTTCAAGGGGTTGACTACGATGATACTTTCTCACCCGTAGCGATGCTTAAGTTAGTCCAAATCATGTTAGCAATTGCTGCATTTTATGATTATGAAATCTGGCAAATGGACATGAAAACTGCATTCCTTAATGGATTTCTTAAAGAAGAGTTGTATATGATGCAACCAGAAGGTTTTCTCGATCCTAAAGGTGCTAACAAAGTGTGCAAGCTCCAGCGATCCATCTATGGACTGGTGCAAGCATCTCGGAGTTGGAATATACGCTTTGATGAGGTGATCAAAGCATATGGTTTTATACAGACTTACGGTGAAGCCTGTATTTACAAGGAAGTGAGAGGGAGCTCTGTAGCATTTCTGATATTATATGTGGATGACATATTGCTGATTGGAAATGATGTAGAATTTCTGGATAGCATAAAGGGATACTTGAATAAGAGTTTTTCAATGAAAGACCTCGGTGAAGCTGCTTATATATATTGGGCATCAAGATCTATAGGAATAGATCGAGACGCTTAATAGGACTTTCACAAAGTACATACCTTGACAAAGTTTTGAAGAAAGTTAAAAAAATGGGTCAGTCAAAGAAAGGGTTCTTGCCTGTGTAACAAGGTGTGAAGTTGAGTAACACTCAAAACCCAACCACGACAGAATATATAGAGAGAATGAAAGTCAGTCCCTATGCCTCAGTCATAGGTTCTATAAAGTATGCCATGCTGTGTACCAGACCTGCTGTGTGCCTTGCCATGAGTTTGGCAAGGGGGTACAATAGTACTCCAGGAGTAGATAACTGGACAGCGGTCAAAATTATCCTTAGGTACCTAAAGAGGACTAAGGAAATGTTTCTCGGTTATGGAGGTGATAAAATAGTTTGTCGTAAAGAGTTACATCAATGCAAGCTTTGACACCGATCCGGATGACTCTGAGTCTCAATCTAGATACATATTGAAAGTGGGAGGAATTATCTAGAGTAGCTCCATGCAGAGCATTGTAGACATAGACATTTGCAAAATACATACGGATCTGAATATGACAGACCCGTTGACTAGACTTATCTCACAAGCAAAACATGATCACACCTTAGTACTCTTTGGGCGTTAATCACATGGCGATGTGAACTAGATTATTGACTGTAGTAAACTCTTCGGGTGTTGGTCACATGGCGATGTGAACTATGGGTGTTAAATCACATGGTGATGTGAACTAGATTATTGACTCTAGTGCAAGTGGGAGACTGTCAGCATACGACACCTATGGGATCCCGAGAGATCCCTTTACGATTCGGCGGGGGGAAAGGTATACGCAAAGAGCAGAACCAGTGATCAACGCGGGAAGTTTTTACCCAGGTTTGGGCCGCTGATCAGCGTAAAACCCTACTCCTGCTTTGTGTTCTTATTGATGTTCTTGAGCCCAGCATTCAGGAGCGCTCGCAATGAACAGTACGTTCAAAGAGCAGCTACGCATGCAGAATGGGCCAGAAGTTCTCCTCTTCTGTAGCAGTTGCCTTGGGCCTCCTTTTATATGCTCAAAGGGGTCTCCACAGTGGCAAAATGTACATACATTGAGGTGTAAAGTAGCTACAGGGTATCATACCTAACCCCTGACGGATTAGGACAAGCGCATTTAATGCACCGTGAGGTGTCCGTTTAGGTGTCCTCACTTTCTTGGGGATGGAAAAAGGGGCCATCCCATCAGCACCGCTTAAGCTCTCCTCCACTGGCGCGCCGCCACGCATCCATGGAAGGAGCCAGAATGTCAGACTCGTCACTGTGCCGAAGCGGTGGCATAGTGGCAGAATCTCGCCAGGCGCCGATCCTTGCCGGGCACCAATCCTTGTCGGGCGCCAGGGCTTTGCTGGGAACCAAGCCTCGTCGGGCGCCGAGGCTCGCCGGGCTCCACGGGCCATCCCGGCAAGGATCTTGCCGGGGAGGGTGGCCTTCGATTACCAGCTTTGCTTATTTGTTGATTCTTAGATCTCTGACTTGATGATTTCCTTGATGACTTAAACCGACCTCGAGCTGATCCCAGCAAGCCTTGCCGCGAGGACGGCTACAACTGCCCGTGCACAAGTAAGGGGTACTAGTGGCCCAATACTTAGTACACCGACAGGAGCCCCCGGGCCTGGGCCATACACGAGTGCGAGGCGTTGTTGGGCTAGGCCCAAACAGTGCACGGGCACGCGTGGCAGGGAATTAACTGCTCGTAAAGATCTTGTTTTACTGTGCCCCCACTACGCGCACGGAGCGCGCGATGTGGGAAGTGTGCCAAAAAGGCTGCAAACTGTTTCACGCCCACAGAGGCGCATTCATATTGGGGGATAAACAAGGTGGCCCCGCTCCTTCCCCATAAAAAGGAGAAGTCATGGAGGCGCAAATCCATTCACCCCCCTCTTCTTCCCAATCTGGCCATCGCCATCGCCTTCCTCTGCTCGAGCCCAGAGCGAAACCTTCCTTCCCTTCTGCTCGCCGCTCCCACGCTCGTTCCGTCCTCCGGTTTCCATCTCCACGGTCGCCATGCCGCCCAAGGCTAGCAAAGGCAAGGGCACAGACAAGGAGCCGAAGGCTGAAGTCCCGGAAAGCGAGCTGGTGAAGATGCGGAAGAGGCTCGTCGTCTTCCCTCCGACGCTCGACGCCGAAACCTTGAAGGGGCGATACCAATGCATGTGGGCGAAGGGAACACAAGCCCACCCCGCCACACGCGTCATCCCAGGTGCTAGTTCCAAAGGCGGATCGGACAGATACCCCTTCTTCACTGCGTACTTTTATTGCGGGCTCTGTCCACCTTTTTTCGATTTCTTCAACGACATCATGTATACATACGGCTTCCGCCTTCTTGACTTCACGCCGAATGCCGTATTTTGCATGTCGATCTTTGCCCATCTTTGTGAAATTTTTGCCGGCGTGATCCCCAATTCTGCTCTTTTCCGCCACTATTTCTATCCTCGAATCCAAAAAGGAGAGGCTCTCTCTGGATCTATTGCTTGGATTCCAAGGGCCTGGAACAAAGAGATATACCCAGATGGAGTTTACCGCGAAAAGTGGGACGAGTGGCGGGCCGAATGGTGCTGGATCCAGGAAGCAGATCCTCATCCTTTTTGCCATCCCCGGCGACAGAAGGTGGTCCACGGCAAGGATTGGGGCGATCTCGCCGCAGAAGACGAGAAGCTCACAATCGCCACTACCAGAATCCTCCGCTTGAAGGCTGCCGGGCTGACAATGGAGATGATCGGCTTCGACTTCCTCCGCCGCCGCATCGCCCCTCTGCAGAATAGGGGAAGGCCAGCCTGGGAGTATAAGAACGCAGCGGATGTCATGAGGCTGCGCCCCGGGCTGAACAACAACTTGACTGTTATGCAGCTTGGCGCTCTCCGCCAGAAGTTATTCCAGCGCGAAGACAAGCACCGGCTGCCGGCAAGGATCGTCCCCTTGTGCAACAACTCTGCGCTGGGGTCGATCATTGCTTTCTTGCCGATGTTCAACGCCCACGGCCTTGACCCGACCTGGGTCGAGCCAAGCGAGGAAGAAGCACAGAAATTCTTCGACAATCTGATGGAAAAGCCTGTCCGGCAAGAGCCAGATCTTATTCGCGCCACCACGGATCAGGAGGTAGCATACATCGCTACCAGAGTGGAGGAAGCGAATCTTGCCGCGGAGGCCGGCAGCGTTGGCTTCACAGAGTGGGAAGCCAGCGAGGCAGAGGTGGTAATGGAGACGAAGCCTGCCGGGGAGGACGAGGTTGCCGGGGAGGAGAGCGGCGCAGCCACTGAAATCTCGTCCGGCGAGGACTCAGTCGAAGAAGAAGAGACGCGAGAAGAGCCCCCTCCCCCGAGGAAGAAGGCTAAGCATGTTCTTCGGAAGGCTGCGTCTGACATCCCGGCAAGCCAGCCCTCTTCGAGCGGCGAAGCCCCCGGCAAGAAAGTGGCCGGCAAGACCGGACCGCGGTAGGGGGCCCGTCAACAGCCTGCACGGCATGCGAGGCCCGCACCAGCGGCCACTGCTGGGGCGGCAGGAGGGTCTCGCACCACCGCACCGGAAGCTGCCCCGGTGCCTGCCACAGCCAAGCGGCCCAGGACTCCTCCTCCGCCTCCCCACTCAGACACCGCAACGGAGGTCGACTTCGACATCTCCGGCTTTAGTCCGGAGCGAGAGGAAGAAGAGTAAGTACTTTGCCACAGCTTTTACCTTCCAATCTTGCATCAATCTTTACTGACTTGCTTGTATTGCTTCTGCAGTGACACAGAAACCTTGCTGGAGAGGATGGCGAAGAGGTCAAGGACTTCTACGGGCGACGAGCCCCCGGCAGGCTCCACTAGAGATATGAAGCCTCCAACAAGTTCTATAGCTGCAAGATGGAGGAGAACAGTTCTGTCAGTGAACACATACTCAAAATGTCTGGGTATTATAATCACTTAACTCAGCTGGGAGTTGATCTTCCAGTTGATTGTGTTATTGACAGAGTTCTTCAGTCACTGCCACCAAGTTACAAAGGCTTCGTCATGAACTATAATATGCAAGGGATGGATAAGACAATTCCCGAGCTCTTCGCAATGCTTAAGGCCACGAAGGTAGAAATCAAGAAGGAGCATCAAGTGTTGATGGTTAACAAGACCACTAGTTTCAAAAAAAAGGCAAAGGAAAGAAAGGGAACTTCAAGAAGAACGGCAAGCAAGTTGCCGCTCCCGCGAAGAAACCCAAAGCTGGACCTAAGCCTGAAACTGGGTGCTTCTACTGCAAAGGGAGTGGTCACTGGAAGCGGAACTGCCCCAAGTATTTGGCGGATAAGAAGGATGGCAAAGTGAACAAAGGTATATTTGATATACATGTTATTGATGTGTTCCTTACTAATGCTTGTAGCAGCACCTGGGTATTTGATACTGGTTCGGTTGCTCATATTTGTAACTCAAAAGAAGAGCTGCGGAATAAACGAAGATTGGCTAAGGACGAGGTGACGATGCGCGTCGGAAATGGTTCCAAGGTTGATGTGATCGCCATCGGCACGCTACCTCTACATCTACCTTCGGGATTAGTTTTAGACCTGAATAATTGTTATTTGGTGCCCGCGTTGGGCATGAACATTATATCTGGATCTTGTTTATTGCGAGACGGTTATTCATTTAAGTCAGAGAATAATGGTTGTTCTATTTCTATGAATAATATCTTTTATGGTCATGCACCCTTGAAGAGTGGTCTATTCTTGTTGAATCTCGATTGTAGTGATACACATATTCATAATATTGATGCCAAAAGATGCAAAGTTGATAATGATAGTGCAACATACTTGTGGCACTGCCGTTTTGGTCATATTGGTGTAAAGCGCATGAAGAAACTCCATGCTGATGGACTGTTGGAATCACTTGATTATGAATCATTTGATACTTGCGAACCATGCCTCATGGACAAGATGACTAAAACTCCGTTCTCCGGAACAATGGAGCGAGCTAATGACTTATTGGAAATTATACATACTGATGTATGCGGTCTGATGAGTGTTGAAGCACGCGGCGGGTATCATTATTTTCTGACCTTCACAGATGATTTGAGTAGGTATGGGTATATCTACTTAATGAAACACAAGTCTGAAACATTTGAAAAGTTCAAAGAATTTTAGAGTGAAATAGAGAATCATCGTAACAAGAAAATAAAGTTTCTACGATCTAATCGCGGAGGCGAATATTTGAGTTACGAGTTTGGCCTTCATTTAAAACAATGTGGAATTGTTTCACAACTCATGCTACCTGGAACACCACAGCGTAATGGTGTGTCCGAACATCATAACCATACTTTATTAGATATGGTACGTTCTATGATGTCTCTTACCGATTTACCACTATCATTTTGGGGTTATGCATTAGAGACAGCTGCATTCACGTTAAATAGGGCACCGTCTAAATTCGTTGAGACGACACCCTATGAACTATGGTTTGGCAAGAAACCTAAGCTGTCGTTTCTTAAAGTTTGGGGATGCGACGCTCATATCAAAAGGCTTCAGCCTGATAAGCTCGAACCTAAATCGGAAAAGTGCGTCTTCATAGGATACCCTAAGGAAACTATTGGGTACAGCTTCTACCACAGATCCGAAGGCAAGATCTTTGTTGCTAAGTTTGGATCATTTCTAGAGAAGGAGTTTCTTTCGAAAGAAGTGAGTGGGAGGAAAGTAGAACTTGATGAGGTAATTGTACCTTCTCTCGAATTGAAAAGTAGCTCATCACAGAAAACCGTTCCCGTGATGCCTACACCAACTAGAGAGGAAGCTAATGATGATGATCATGAAACTTCAGATCAAGTTACTACTGAACTTCATAGGTCAACCAGAGCACGATCCGCACCAGAGTGGTACGGTAATCCTGTTCTGGAAGTCATGTTACTAGACCAAGGAGAACCTACGAACTATGAAGAAACTATGATGAGCCCAGATTTCGACAGATGGCTTGAGGCCATGAAATCTGAGATAGGATCCATGTATGAGAACAAAGTGTGGACTTTGGTGGATTTGCCCAATCAGCAAGCCGAGAATAAATGGATCTTCAAGAAGAAGACTGACGCTGATGGTAATGTTATTGTCTACAAAGCTCGACTTGTCGCAAAAGGTTTTCGACAAGTTCAAGGGGTTGACTACGATGAGACTTTCTCACACGTAGCGATGCTTAAGTCCGTCCAAATCATATTAGCAAGCAAATGGTCGTCAAAACTGCATTCCTTAATGGATTTCTTAAAGAAGAGTTGTATATGATGCAACCAGAAGGTTTTGTCGACCCTAAAGGTGCTAACAAAGTGTGCAAGCTCCAGCGATCCATCTATGGACTGTTGCAAGCACCTCGGAGTTGGAATATACGCTTTGATGAGGTGATCAAAGCATATGGTTTTATACAGACTTACGGTGAAGCCTCTATTTACAATAAAGTGAGTGGCAGCTCTGTAGCATTTCTAATATTATATGTAGATGACATATTGTTGATTGGAAATGATATAGAATTTCTGGATAGCATAAAAGGATACTTGAATAAGAATTTTTCAATGAAGACCTCGGTGAAGCTGCTTATATATTGGGCATCAAGATCTATAGAGATAGATCAAGACGCTTAATAGGACTTTCACAAGGCACATACCTTGATAAAGTTTTGAAGAAGTTCAAAATGGATCAGTTAAAGAAAGGTTCTTGCCTGTGTTACAAGGTGTGAAGTTGAGTCAGACTCAAAGCCCGACCACTGCAGAAGATAGAGAGAAAATGAAAGTCATTCCCTATGCCTCAACCATAGGTTCTATCATGTATGCTATGCTGTGTACCAGACCTGATGTGTGCCTTGCCATAAGTTTGGCAGGGAGGTACCAAAGTAATCCAGGAGTGGATCACTGGACAACGGTCAAGAACATCCTGAAGTACCTGAAAAGGACCAAGGATATGTTTCTCATTTATGGAGGTGACAAAGAGCTCATCGTAAATGATTACGTCGATGCTAGCTTTGACACTGATCCAGATGACTCTAAGTCACAAACCGGATACGTATTTATATTCAATGGTGGAGCTGTCAGTTGGTGCAGTTCCAATCAAAGCGTCGTGGCGGGATCTATGTGTGAAGCAGAGTACAAAGATTCTTCGGAAGAAGAAAATGAAGGAGTCTGGATGAAGGAGTTCATATCCGATCTGGGTGTAATATCTAGTGCATCGGGTCCAATGATAATCTTTTGTGACAACACTGGAGCAATTGCCTTGGCGAAGGAATATAGGTTTCACAAGAGAACCAAACACATCAAGAGACGCTTCTACTCTATTCATAAATATGTCATGGATGGAGACATAGAAGTTTGCAAAATACATATGGATCTAAATGTAGTAGACCCGTTGACTAAGCCTCTTCCACGAGCAAAACATGATCAGCACCAAGACTCCATGGGTGTTAGATTCATTACAATGTAATCTAGATTATTGACTCTAGTGCAAGTGGGAGACTGAAGGAAATATTCCCTAGAGGTAATAATAAAGTTGTTATTTTATATTCCTTATTCCTTATTCATGATCAGCACCAAGCCAGCCCTCTTCGAGCGGCGAAGCCCCTGGCAAGAAAGTGGTCGGCAAGACCGGACCGCGGCAGGGGGCCCGTCAACAGCCTGCACGGCATGCGAGGCCCGCACCAGCGGCCACTGCTGGGGCGGCAGGAGGGTCTCGCACCACCGCACCGGAAGCTGCCCCGGTGCCTGCCACAGCCAAGCGGCCCAGGACTCCTCCTCCGCCTCCCCACTCAGACACCGCAACGGAGGTCGACTTCGACATCTCCGGCTTTAGTCCGGAGTGAGAGGAAGAAGAGTAAGTACTTTGCCACAGCTTTTACCTTCCAATCTTGCATCAATCTTTACTGACTTGCTTGTATTGCTTCTGCAGTGACACAGAAACCTTGCTGGAGAGGATGGCGAAGAGGTCAAGGACTTCTACGGGCGACGAGCCCCCGGCAGGCTCCACTAGCGTGCCAGAGACCGTCATCGTGAGCCCGGAGCCTAGTCCTCAACGCAGCCCCCAGCGTAAGTTCATTGTCCCTTTTTCTGTTGGCTGGTGCCGAGGCTTCCATTCTTGTCGCTGATATTTTCGGGTTCGCAGGAGAAGAACGGCAACAAGGAGAGGATTGCCCCATTGTGCCTCCTTCATCGACCGCTCTGCCCACAAGCACATCTCCGGCAAGAGATCCTGCCGACGAGCCCGTCCAGATTGAGGAGGAGCCGACAAGCACGGACTCCGGCAACCCACCCCCGGCAAGCGGAGTTGCCGGGAGAGGCGAAGCTACCTCTCGACAGCCCGACGCAGGTACTCGATCGCCTCAAAGTGCTTGTTATTCTTTTCCCCTTACTTCTTTATCTTTGATCACTTCAAAATTTAAAAACTCGATCTTATTCTGACCTTCTCCTTCTCCCTTCAGAGTTCTCTGAGATGGAACATATGGACGTCGACGCCGTCATCGAGGAGACCGCCAGGGATGCTGCTGCCGAAGCGGACAGGATCACTGCCAGCGAGGCCACCAAGGATGATGTTGCCGGGGCCGGTGATGCTCTTGACAGGGAGGCCGCCAAGACAGCACGAAAGGAAATCGTGGAAGAACCTGCTGAAGAGGGCGACAGGGAGGCTGGGGACCAAACTGACAGCATTCCTGCCTCAGGAGCGCCAGGCGCTGCATCGGCCGCGGAGCCCCCTGTCACTGGTGAGGCGGCCACTGAAGACCAGCCATCAACATCTGACGAGCCCTCATCCAGCAAGTATCTCAAAGTTGGCGAAAACCTATTCATCAACTTGCCGGGGACGGCAAGCGCTGGGGCACCAGCCGAAGGAGAAGTTTTCGAAGAAATCATCGCTGCTGCCGGGCTTGAAGTTGTCGACAATCCCAGCACTAGCAGCGGCAAATCTGAAGAGGATCAGCTCCTTCAGGCCATGGGCGAGAACTTCCGCAAACTCCAGGCTCTCCATCGCGCCCGGAAAGACAAAGCAGACTCCAGAATGGCAGTTGTTGAGGCGGCCGAAGCAGATTTCCAAAGGCGCGTCGCACAAATGCAGATCTGGCACACCGAGGCCCTCCAAGAGTTGGTTGCCGGCCAGGAACAAGTGAGCCAGCAGTGGAATGAGATCCTCCTGAAGCAATCAGACATGGAGAAGGCGCATGATGAAGCTGTTCAAAGGATCGCTGCCGAAGATGCTCTCCTGACGGGGCGCCGCGTTGCTCTTGACGCTTTCGAAGAAGATCTCACCGCACATGAGCAGGCGCTCGCCGCCAAGCTTCGTAGCAAGGATGAAGACATTGAAAATCTTGTCGCGCGGCGGACCCAGGAGCTGGAGCAGAAGCACAAGGAGGCGCTCGAAGCTCTAACTGCAAGTCACGCCGGCAAGCTCAAGGAGGCCGTCGATGCAGCCGAAGTTGCAGAGGCCGCCAAGAACGAGCTGAGCGACAAAGTGAAGAGGCTGGAGACGGATCTCGACGAGCATGGCAAGGAGCTCTCGACGCTCAAGGGGGACAGGGAAAAAACCCTCCACTCCTTGGCGGAGATGCAAGTCGCCCTGTCCGGCAAGACCAAGCAGCTCTCCTCTGCGGCTGATGATATTGCGGTTCTGGAGCTGAAGCTGACCACGCTGCAGAAATCCCTCGAGGCCGGCAGGGCCCGTGAGAAGGCTCTACTCAAGGATTTCCAAGGAGAGAGGAACCTGCTCAAGAGCGTTGCTGCTGCCCAGGCTGATTATGAAAAGGGAGTGGAGATCTGGACTGGCCGTCTCATCGCCACCGCGGAGAAGCTTACCGCAGAACTGTCAACCATGGGCTTGTCGAACTTCAGATATTCTTCCGAGGAAAGAATATCTCCAAGCGCCAGGTTGACGATGTTCTTTGAAAGCATCATCAACGCGTTGAGGGCGCTCTAGTCCAGCCGGGCGACCCAACTGGCGAACGAGACTCGCCGGCTTTGCCGGGCCGTCCTTCGCAAGGTGCTCCTCAAGGTGGTGCACAGCAATCCCGGCATCGATCTCTCCAGCGCACTCGGCCACCTGCCAAAGGATGCAAATGTTGAGGCGCTTGAGAAGTGCATCGCGCCGATCCTTGAGAAGGTGGACTCCATCAAAAGGATCGAAGGCCATCGCAGGGATTGAGTGCTTCCCTTTTATTCTTGCCGCCATCATCTCATGTAAAAGGCAGTTAAGTCTCGAGTTAGGACTGCGGCAACTCATGGATGTAATATAATTTAACTATGTTTAGGCTCATGCTGGCTACTTTCCTTGTCTGATTCCTTTATGTATGGAGTTCATCCTACGCTTACTGAAAAACTTGCCGGCGCGCAACCCGCCGCGAGCGCTGGGTGCGGGACTTCAGCAGCCTGCCGGAGGCGCAGCGGCCGGCAAGACTCCTTGGTGTTCTCAGTGCAGCCACTTAAATCGTTGAGCGGACTCGAAACAAAATAAGGGCGCAACCGATTACAGCAAGGGTTCCTTCGCGTGCAGATTTTCCATACAAGGGTCGGAATCGTCCAAGGAAATAACTTGGTAATAAAAGAAAAACTTGCTCTGAGTTTTTAGGACTTAGCTTTCTGTCTTTGTCCTTCCTCCGGCAAGCATACGATTCCGAACGTCACCAACTGGTATTCATGTCTCCCTCCCCCCCCTCCCCAGGCAAATGTGCACACGAAGAATTCTTCTGTCTTTAAGAAAAAGAAAGAAGAGAAAATAAAGAGATGAAACCTTGGCGGTTCGTTAGAACTTACCGGGATCAGGTGTTATACATCATCTTAGACAAACATGTATATATGAATGTGAACATGAGAATCAATAAGGAAATGTATAACACTTAATTTTATTCATCTGTGCTCAGGGTCTGCGCCTGGCTTTGTACAAAGGATCACATGCCTTGCCGGCAAGACTTGTACAAAAAGGTGGTTGCCGGGAGCCCCCGGCAACCGCGCCTTATGGATAGAACTTGCGAAGATGTTCGATATTCCAGGAATTACTCACTGGAACGCCATCCTTGGTCTCCAGCCGGACAGCGCCAGGCCTGGTGACTCGTACTACCCGATAAGGGCCTTCCCACTTTGGCGTCAACTTGTTTGAATTCTTGGCGGACTGAATCCGTCGAAGAACAAGGTCGCCTTCCTCAAGGCTTCGGGCATGAACTTTGCGGCTATGATAGCGGCGCAAAGCTTGCTGGTAGCGTGCAGCACGCACAGCAGCCTGAAGACGATTCTCCTCAAGGAGCACAGCGTTATCTTGCCGCAGTTGCTCTTGCTCGAGCTCATCATAAGCGAGCACTCGAGGAGATCCGTATATGAGTTCCGTGGGGAGAACTGCTTCCTCTCCGTAGACCAGAGCGAAGGGCGTCTGGCCGGTGGCTCGATTTGGTGTCGTTCTGATTGACCAAAGAACCGCCGGCAACTCATCAATCCAGCGTCTTCCGCGCTTTTTCAGCTTGTCAAAAGTTCTGGTCCTGAGACCGCGCAGCACTTCAGCATTGGCCCTTTCCGCTTGGCCGTTGCTTCTCGGGTGAGCAACAGAGGCAAAACAAATCTTGCCGCCAAGGTCTTGGACGTATTGCATGAAGGTGCGACTTGTGAACTGCGTGCCGTTGTCGGTGATGATCCTGTTAGGCACACCGAAACGGCAAACAATTCCTTTGAAGAACTTGACAGCCGACTGCGCTGTCACCTTCCTCACTGCTTCCACCTCCGGCCACTTTGTGAACTTGTCGATAGCAACGTACAAGTACTCAAAGCCCCCGGCAGCACGGGGGAAGGGGCCCAGTATGTCGAGCCCCCAGACCAAAAATGGCCAGGAGAGAGGGATTGTTTGAAGAGCTTGAGCTGGCTGATGTAATTTCTTCGAATGAAACTGGCATGCTTCACACCTGGTTACTAGTGCAGTCGCATCCTGGAGGGCGGTGGGCCAAAAGAAACCTTGCCGGAATGCTTTCCCGGCAAGCGCTCTTGACCCTATGTGAGAACCACACATGCCCCCATGTATCTCTGCCAACAGCTCTAGTCCATCCTCCCGAGGAATGCACTTCAATTTCACACCGTTTGGTCTCTTTCTGTACAGGACGTCATCGACGAACTTGTACATAACAGACCGACGGGCTACTCTCTCCGCTTCTTCTTGTTCCTCAGGGAGTTCACCTGTCTGAAGGAAATGGACAATGTGCTGCGCCCACGCTGGAGCCTGAGGCTCGACAACTAGGACTAAGGGCATCTCGTCCGCCGGGGGAACATTTGTCTCGACAGCAAGGGCCTGAGGCCCTGCCGGAGCCTGTTGTTCCCCGGCAGGCGTGTCAATCCCGGCAACTTCCTTGCCGGCGGCTCCGGGGAGCTCTGCCGGGAAGTACTGGCCAGAGTTCAACTTTCTTCTCTTTTCTTGCCGCATCGATGGCGCCACGGATGGTTGAGTCAATTGGAGCACAAAAGTTCCTGGTTCCACAGGCAACTTGAGGGCAGCACGCTTTGACAGGTCGTCAGCAATGCTGTTCTCAGCACGAGGGACATGCTCCATTTGGAGACCGTCAAAGCGCTCTTCCAATTTCCTCACTTCATCTACGTAGGCTTGCATCAATGGACTTTGATAGCTCTTGTTAACCTGCCTGACGACAAGCTGTGAATCACCTTTGATAATGAGCTTTTTGATACCAAGGTCTACCGCGATCCTAAGACCGGCAAGCAAACCTTCGTACTCTGCAGTGTTGTTGGTTGAGCTCTCCCGGGGAAAGTGCATTTGAATTACGTACTTGAGGTGCTCTCCGGTGGGTGCGACAAGCAGCACACCAGCACCGGCGCCTTGCAGCGAAAAAGCCCCGTCAAAGTACATAACCCATTGCTGATCGATTTCTTTGCCGGGGAGACTTGTTTCTTGAACTTCTTCGTCTGGTGTCGGGGTCCATTCTGCAATGAACTCCGCCAAGGCCCTGCTCTGAATTGTGGAAGTACTTTCAAACTTAAGACCAAAGCTGGACAGCTCCAACGCCCACTCCACGATCCTGCCGGTTGCCTCCGGATTTTGCAAAATCCGTTGCAACGGAAAGCGAGTGACGACGGTGATCTCATGTGCTTGAAAATAATGGCGCAGCTTTCTCGAGGCCATAAGGAGGCTAAAAAGCAACTTCTGCACACCAGAATATCTTGATCTAGCCCCTTGTAAGAGGGAGCTAACAAAATAAACTGGGCGCTGCACCACCTTTTTCTTCTGCACGGGCTCTTCTGTTTGCGCAGATCCTGTCTTGCCGGGATCAACCCTTGCCGGGGAAGATCTTGCCGCGTCACTTGGCGGTCCTGCCGCTGATGTTGCCTCCTCATCAGTTTCCCTCTGCGCCACCAGCGCAGCACTAACCACTTGATTTGTTGCCGCCAGATACAGCAGCAATGGCTCTTGTGGTTTAGGTGCGACTAGCGTCGGCGGAGAAGAAAGGTATTTCTTCAAACCTTGCAGCGCCGCCTCCGCTTCCGGAGTCCATTTCATTGGACCTGCCTTCTTCAAAATTTTGAAGAAGGGCAGGGCGTGCTCAGCAGATTTGGAAATAAACCTGCTTAGAGCAGCAACACAGCCGGCAAGACGACGCACATCCTTGACGCGTCTCGGCGCTTCAATTTGCTCAATGCCTTTGATCTTGTCGGGGTTCGCTTCGATTCCCCGGCAAGATACAAAGAATCCGAGGAGCTTGCCGGAAGGAACACCGAACACGCACTTCTCAGGATTGAGCTTCAAGTTGATCTTGCGCAAGTTCGCAAATGTTTCTTCTAAGTCTTGAATGAGCGTTGCTTTATCCTTAGTTTTGACCACTATATCATCCATATACGCCTCCATATTTCTATGGAGTTGTGGCTCAAAACCAATCTGGATTGCTCTGGCAAATGTTGAACCAGCACTTTTCAACCCGAAAGGCATTCGTATAAAACAATACGTACCACATGGGGTGATAAAGGCGGTCTTCTCTTCATCTTCCTTTGCCATAAAAATCTGATGATACCCTGAATAGGCATCAAGGAAGGACAGGAGATCACAACCAGCGGTGGCATCCACAATCTGGTCGATGCGCGGCAAGGGAAAAGGATCTTTTGGACAAGCTTTATTGATATCTGTATAATCGATACAAAGCCTCCATTTCCCGTTCGCTTTCCGCACTACAACCGGATTGGCCAACCAGGTTGGATGAAGCACTCCTTTAACCAGTCCTGCCGCCTCCAGCTTCTTAATTTCTTCGGTAATGAACTCTTGCCGCTCCAAAGCCTGTTTCCTCACCCTTTGCTTGACGGGCCGCGCATGAGGACAGATAGCAAGGTGGTGCTCAATTACTTTCCTGAACGCCGGGGATGTCAGACGGTTGCCATGCAAACACGTCGACATTCGCCCGCAGGAAAGCAACGAGCGCACTTTCCTATTTGTCATCTAGGGTGGAACTTATGGTGAAAGTTCCCCCTGTTCCGTCCTCCTTGGCAGGCACCTTCTTGGTTTCCGGCGGGGCAGCCTTGGACTTCTTGTTCTTGCCGGTGGAACTCTCTGGTGCGTCCTCGATGGAAGCACAGCACTCCGAGAAGGTGCGCTTGTCGGAGTTCGCGCCAAGGTTCCTGCCGGTCTTCTTCTTCCCCCGGGAGTTCCAGCGGCAGGAGCAGATGCCTTGATGGCAGGTGCTGCAACTGCTTCCCGGTAAAGTTGGTCGGCACAGATGAGCGCATCCTTTTTATCGGAATGGATAGTGATGACGCTCAACGGCCCAGGCATCTTCAAGATGTTGTATGCGTAGTGTGATGCCGCCATAAACTTAGCCAGCGCTGGCCGACCAAGGATCCCATTGTATGACATGGGGATCTTGGCGACATCAAACACCACCTTTTCGGTCCTGAAGTTAAGCTCGCTGCCAAATGTTACCGGCAGCGTGATCTTGCCCTTAGGCTGGGTTCTTCCCGGATTGACCCCTTGAAACGTACCTGTTTCCTCAAGGTCTTCGTCGGGAATCTGAAGCTTTGTGAGCACATCTGTTGAGATTAAGTTTAGGCCGGCCCCGCCGTCAACTAACATCTTCGTCACCTTGAGGTTGCGAATTGTCGGGGAAACCAACAATGGTAAACACCCGACCGCAGTTGTGCGATCAGGGTGATCCTCGGCGTCAAAGATGATAGGCGTGCTGGACCACTTCAGAGGCCTACATGCATCGGGGGATGGCTCTGCCGCATTAACCTCCCGCATCCACTGTTTAAGTTGGCGGTGGGAAGAATGCAGCGAGGCACCCCCATCAATGCACATAGCCTCCGTAGCCTTCTGTAATTCCTGCTCACTGGATTCGTCATCTTCTTCATCATCTCCTTCTTTATCTCGGCCCCGAGCGGGCCGATCCTTCTGCTGTTTGGCCTTGCCGCGGCGACCCCATCGGCCACCGCGTTTCTTGCCGGACCCCTCAGCACCATCTTGGGCCTTCTCCTTGTCTCGCCTCTCGTATTCGGCCTTCTGCTTTTCGGCAAGCTGCTCAACTTGCCGGCAGTCCTGGAGATCGTGGCCCTTAGTGCGATGGATCTTGCAGTACTGCTTGCTGGAGTTCTCTGACTTGTCGGCAGCCGCCAAGGCCTGACAGGAAGGGCACCCGGCAAGATTCTTGCCGGGGTCGCCAACCTTGGCCTTCTTGGCGGCGCCAGGGTTGCCGGATTCCTCGACGGCAAGCACGGCCTTGCCTCCGCGCTTCCTATTCCGCCGCCGGCCTTTCCTTGACGGAGCCGCGGCATCTTCTTCTTCTGAGTCGCCTGTCGCACCAACAGCCTCACCGGGGAGTTTCCTCCCCTCCTCAGCTCGAGCGCACTTGTCGGCCAAAGTGTAAAGCTCGGCGATACTCCTGACTTTGCTCATTGCCAGCTCTTCCCGCATTCTGCGGTTACGCACGTTCTGATGGAACGCGCTAATGACAGCGGCATGATGAACGTCAGGAATATTGTATTGCACCCGGCTGAATCTCTGCATAAACTTGCGCAGGGACTCACCCTCCTTCTGAGGGATGATGTGCAAATCACTTTCTTGGCCAGGAGCTTGGTGGCCTCCAACAAAGGCACCAACAAACTGATGGCACAGATCCGACCAGGAAGAAATAGAATCCTCCGGCAGATGCATCAACCACGACCTGACGTTGGGTTTGAGCACCAACGGGAAGTAGTTGGCAAGTATCTTGTCATCCCGGCCCCCGGCAGCCTGCACCGCAATGGTGTAGATGCTCAGGAACTCCGAGGGGTGGGTCTTGCCGTCATATTTCTCCGGGACCTCTGGCTTGAAGGTTCGGAGATTGGGCCACTGGACTTGCCGCAGCTCACGGGTAAACGCTGGAGGTCCTACCTCGTAAGGCAAGTCTCCTACGTTCCCTGGCGCAGGCTCGTCGACAACCGGCCCTGCGCGCTTATCAGACTGATAGCGTGCTTCCCGTCGCCGCTCGATGGTTGTTCGAGCGTCCTCCTTGCCTCGTTCCTGGAGAACCAGACGCTGATCACGGCGCATCCGTGGATCGGACGACGCCGTGGAAACTTCTTCATGGCGGTCGACTTGCTGAGTCGTCGGCCGCTGCTGACGCCGCGGAGGAGAGTGCACCGCAGTTGCACCACCTCCGGTTTTCTCTGCACCAGCTCGCGTCGGATCGATGGGCCTCCGCTGAGAGGGCCCTGCCTCTTGCGGTTCATCCTTGTTAGCGAAGCCGATAAGGCTCTAGATAGTAGCTCGCCACTCCTCCATCTTCTTCGGGGTGGGAGGAAAATCGAGGAGCAGCTGTGCACGTGCCAAGGCTTCCGCTAGCGTAGGTGGCGGCGACAGGTGCGAGGTGCTCTGACTCCTAACTAAGTTAGAAGGAGCACCGCCACGGTCACGCGACCGCGCGCCACCTTTGCCGGCAGCTCGGTGTGCATGCTGGTTCCGCGCATCTTGGGATCTATGCGCAGAAACCTTTTCGTGAGGACGCCCCGAACCACCAGCGCCATGATGTCGCTCATCTCGCACGACCTGGACAGGTTGCGAGGCTCGCGCCGGCGCGGGTGCTCCATTGGGCGCTCTTCGATCTCTAGAGTTTGTTGTGCCACCCGTAGGCAACACAATGCCATCTCTAGATCCAGCGGCACGCAAGTTACCACTACCACTGCGAACGATACCGCTCACTTGGCTTGGGTCACCAGAACACCGCGGGGGTTCCAGTCCTCTTCCTTCTGCACCCACACCATCGCCTGTCTGCGAAGGCGCAGGCAAATCAGATACGGATGGTTGTGCTGTCGCAGCGTTCTTCTTCTTGGGCGGCATGACGATGAAGATGATGAAGGAACTAGGACGTCTACCACCAGATCAGGTTCACGCAACCTTCAACCCCCCTACCTGGCGCGCCAAAGATGTCGGCGTACGACACCTATGGGATCCCGAGAGATCCCTTTATGATTCGGCGGGGGGAAAGGTATACGCAAAGAGCAGAACCAGTGATCGACGCGGGAAGTTTTTACCCAGGTTCGGGCCGCTGATCAGCGTAAAACCCTACTCCTGCTTTGTGTTCTTATTGCTGTTCTTGAGCCCAGCCTTCAGGAGCGCTCGCAATGAACAGTACGTTCAAAGAGCAGCTACGCATGCAGAATGGGCCAGAAGTTCTCCTCTTCTGTAGCAGTTGCCTTGGGCCTCCTTTTATATGCTCAAAGGGGTCTCCACAGTGGCAAAATGTACATACATTGAGGTGTAAAGTAGCTACAGGGTATCATACCTAACCCCTGACGGATTAGGACAAGCGCATTTAATGCACCGTGAGGTGTCCGTTTAGGTGTCCTCACTTTCTTGGGGATGGAAAAAGGGGCCATCCCATCAGCACCGCTTAAGCTCTCCTCCACTGGCGCGCCGCCACGCATCCATGGAAGGAGCCAGAATGTCAGACTCGTCACTGTGCCGAAGCGGTGGCACAGTGGCAGAATCTCGCCAGGCGCCGATCCTTGCCGGGCACCAATCCTTGCCGGGCGCCAGGGCTTTACTGGGAACCAAGCCTCGTCGGGCGCCGAGGCTCGCCGGGCTCCACGGGCCATCCCGGCAAGGATCTTGCCGGGGAGGCTGGCCTTCGATTACCAGCTTTGCTTATTTGTTGATTCTTAGATCTCTGACTTGATGATTTCCTTGATGACTTAAACCGACCTCGAGCTGATCCCGGCAAGCCTTGCCGCGAGGACGGCTACAACTGCCCGTGCACAAGTAAGGGGTACTAGTGGCCCAATACTTAGTACACTGACAGAGACTGAAGGAAATATGCCCTAGATGCAATAATAAAGTTTTTATTTTATATTTCCTTATTCATGATAAAGGTTTATTATTCATGCTAGAATTGTATTGATCGGAAACTTAAATACATGTGTGAATACAAAAACAAATACCGTGTCCCTAGTAAGCCTCTACTAGACTAGCTCGTTGATCAAAGATAGTTAAGGTTTCCTAACCATAGACATGTGTTGTCATTTGATAACGGGATCACATCATTAGGAGAATGATGTGATGGACAAGACCCATCCGTTAGCTTAGCATATTGATCATTCAGCTTATTGCTATTGCTTTCTTCATGTCAAATACATATTCCTTCGACTATGAGATTATGCAACTCCCGGATACCGGAGGAATACCTTGTGTGCTATCAAACATCACAACATAACTAGGTGATCATAAAGATGTTGTACAGGTATCTCCGAAGGTGTTTGTTGAGTTGGCATAGATCGAGATTAGGATTTGTCACTCTGAGTATCGGAGAGGTATCTCTGGGCCCTCTTGGTAATACACATCATAAGCTTGCAAGCAAATGACTAAGGAGTTGGTTACAAGATGATATATTACGAAACGAGTAAAGAGACTTGCCAGTAACGAGATTGAACTAGGTATAGAGATACCGACGATCGAATCTCGGGCAAGTAACATACCGATGGACAAAGGGAATTACGTATGTTGTCATAAGGTTCGACCGATAAAGATCTTCGTAGAATATGTAGGAGCCAATATGGGCATCCAGGTTCCACTATTGGTTATTGACCGGAGAGGCGTCTCGGTCATGTCTACATAGTTCATGAACCCGTAGGGTCCGCACGCTTAACGTTCGTTGACGATATAATATTATATGAGTTATGTATGTTGGTGACCGAATGTTGTTCGGAGTTCCGGATGAGATCACAGACATGACGAGGAGCTCCAGTTTTGTTCGGAGGTAAAGATTAATATATGGGATAATAGTGTTTGATCTCGGGAAGGGTTCCGGAATTCACTGGAAGGGGTTTCGGATGTTTCCCGAAATGTTTGGGTATGAGAACACTTTATTTGGGCCAAGGGGTAAAGACCACGAGGTTTTTGGAAAGCTCAAAAGGAAGTTTTGCGGAGTCCAGGGGCCAGACGCCAGGGCCCCTGGCGTCTGGGTCCAGACGCCGGGAACCCTGGCGTCTGGTCCTGGAGTCCAAGAAGGACTCTTTCCTTTCGGGTAAAGCCGACTTTGAGGATGCTTTTACTCCAAGTTTCGACCCCAAGGCTCAACATATAAATAGAGGGGCAGGGCTAGCACCCAAGACACATCAAGAATCACCAAGCCGTGTGCCGGCAACCCCGTCCCCTCTAGTTTATCCTCCGTCATAGTTTCCGTTGTGCTTAGCGAAGCCCTGCGGAGATTGTTCTTCACCAACACCGTCACCACACCGTCGTGCTGCCGGAACTCATCTACTACTTCGCCCATCTTGCTGGATCAAGAAGGCGAGGACGTCATCGAGCTGAACATGTGCTGAACATGGAGGTGCCATACGTTCGGCACTTGATCGGGATGGATCGTGAAGGTGTACGACTACATCAACCGCGTTGATAAATGCTTCCGCTTTGCGATCTTCAAGGGTATGAAGATGCTCTCCTCTCTCGTAGCTATGCATCTCCATGGATAGATCTTGCGTGTGCATAGAATTTTTTGTTTTCCATGCAAGGTTTCCCAACAGTGGCATCCGAGCCAGGTCTATGCGTAGATGATATGCACGAGTAGAACACAAAGAGTTGTGGGCGGTGATAGTCATACTGCTTACCATCAACGTCTTATTTTGATTCGGCGATATTGTAAGATGAAGTGGCCCGGACCAACCTTACATGTCCACGTACATGAGACCGGTTCCACCGAGAGACATGCAACTTGTTTTGCATAATGGTGGCTGGCGGGTGTCTGTTTCTCCTACTTTAGTTGAATCGAATTTGACTGCGTCCGGTCCTTGAAGAAGGTTAAAACAACAAACTTGATAAATCACCGTTGTGGTTTTTGTCGTAGGTAAGAACGGTTCTTGCTAGAAACTAGTAGCAGCCACGTAAAACTTGCAAACAACAAAGTAGAGGACGTCTAACTTGTTTTTGCAGGGTATGCTGTGATGTGATATGGTCAAGACATGATGTGATATACGTTATTGTATGAGATGATCTTGTTTTGTAACTTATCGGCAACCGGCAGGAGCCTTATGGTTGTCTCTTTATTGTATGAAATGCAATCGCCATGTAATTGCTTTACTTTATCGCTATGTGTTAGAAATAGTTGTAGAAGCAATAGTTGGCGAGACGACCACGACGCAACGATGGAGATCAAGGTGTCGAGCCGGTGACGATGGAGATCATGACGATGCTTTGGAGATGGAGATCAAAAGCACAAGATGATGATGGCCATATCATGTCACATGTTTTGATTGCATGTGATGTTTATCCTTTATGCATCTTATTTTGCTTAGAATGGCGGTAGCATTATAAGATGATCCCTTCACTAAATTTCAAGATAAAAGTGTTCTCCCCAAGTATGCACCGTTGCGAAAGTTCGTCGTTTTGAAGCACCACGTGATGATCGGGTGTGATAGACTCTACGTTCACATACAATGGGTGTAAGACAATTTTGCACATGCAGAATACTTGGGTTAAACTTGACGAGCCTAGCATGTACAGACATGGTCTCGGAACACTAGAGACCGAAAGGTCAAACATGAGTCATATAGTAGATATGATCAACATAGAGATGTTCACCATTGATGACTACCCCATCTCATGTGATGATCGGACATGGGTTAGTTGATTTGGATCATGTATCACTTAAGATAACTTGAGGGATGTTTATTTAAGTGGGAGTTCATTAGTAATTTGATTAATTGAACTTAATTTCTCATGAACTTAGTCCTGATAGTATTTGCATATCTATGTTGTAGATCAATGGCCCGTGCTACCGTTCCCCTGAATTTTAATGCATTCCTAGAGAAAGCTAAGTTGAAAGATGATGGTAGCAACTACACGGACTGGGTCCGTAACTTGAGGATTATCCTCATTGCTGCATAGAAGAATTATGTCCTTGATGCACCGCTAGGTGACAGACCTGTTGCAGGAGTTGATGCAGATGTTATGAATGTCTGGCATGCTCGATCTGATGACTACTCTATTGTTCAGTGTGCCATGCTTTACGGCTTAGAACCGGGACTTCAAAGACATTTTGAACGTCATGGAGCATATGAGATGTTCCAAGAGTTGAAGTTAATATTTCAAGCAAATGCCCGGGTTGAGAGATATGAAGCCTCCAACAAGTTCTATAGCTGCAAGATGGAGGAGAACAGTTATAGTATTATATGAGTTATGTATGTTGGTGACCGAATGTTGTTCGGAGTTCCGGATGAGATCATGGACATGACGAGGAGCTCCGGTTTTGTCCAGAGGTAAAGATTAATATATGGGATAATAGTGTTTGATCTCCGGAAGGGTTCCGGAATTCACCGGAAGGGGTTTCGGATGTTTCCTGAAATGTTTGGGTACGAGAACAATTTATTTGGGCCAAGGGGTAAAGCCCACGAGGTTTTTGGAAAGCGCAAAAGGAAGTTTTGAGGAGCCCAGGGGCCAGACGCCAGGGTCCCTGGCCTCTGGGTCCAGACGCCGGGAACCCTGGTGTCTGGTCCTGGAGTCCGAGGACTCTTGCCTTTTGGGTAAAACCGACTTTGAGGAGGCTTTTACTCCAAGTTTTGACCCCAAGGCTCAACATATAAATAGAGGGGCAGGGCTAGCACCCAAGACACATCAAGAATCACCAAGCCGTGTGCCGGAAACCCCGTCCCCTCTAGTTTATCCTCTGTCATAGTTTCCGTTGTGCTTAGCGAAGCCCTGTGGAGATTGTTCTTCACCAACACTGTCACCACATCGTCGTGCTGCCTGAACTCATCTACTACTTCGCCCATCTTGCTGGATCAAGAAGGCGAGGAAATCATCGAGCTGAACGTGTGCTGAACGCGGAGGTGCCGTACGTTCGGTACTTGATCGGGACGGATCGTGAAGGTGTACCACTACATCAACCGCGTTGATAAATGCTTCCTCTTTGCGATCTTCAAGGGTATGAAGATGCTCTCCTCTCTCGTAGCTATGCATCTCTATGGATAGATCTTGCGTGTGTGTAGAATCTTTTTTGTTTTCCATTCAACGTTTCCCAACAGATAGCTTCACCGTCACCGTCACCATGTCGTCGTGCTGCCGGAACTCATCCACTACTTCGCTGTCTTGCTGGATCAAGAAGGCAAGGACGTCACCGAGCTGAACGTGTGCTAAACGCGGAGGTGCCATACATTCGGTACTCGATTGGTTGGAGTGCAAAGAAGTTCGACTACATCAACCACGTTAACAAATTCTTCCGCTTACTGTCTACGAGGGTATGTAGACACACTCTCCCCTCTTGTTGCTATGCATCTCCATGGATAGATCTCCGATGTCCTCCACGCCAACGTGCTTCGACACCTCGGCTAGCATGGGGGCTGCAACGTCGCCTTACCGACCTGCTCTGCCACCTCAGCTAGACCGGGGGCTTCGTCATCTCTTCATCAACCTACTCCGGGACTTCGGCATCACCAGCCGACCAGCTTCGTCACCTTGGCTAGACCAGGGGCTTTGCCTCGCTGTGTCGACCATGTTGTGTGGCCACTTCGTCAAGCCGAGCTCTTCGCTTGGCCACCTCAGGCTTGGGGGCTGGGACCTCGGCCAGGCTGAGGACTACGTCTTCATCCCGCCACAAGCCCAGACCTCTTCATCAACACCGAGCACACTAACCATCTAAGTCGCTTTCATGCTCAAATTTCCTCAGTTCATAATTTTTTGTTCGGTTCGACCAAGTATTATATTTATGTTAAAATTTATTAGTTAAAAGCGTTGTTTGTTAAAACCACTTCTTTTCCTAGGTTAACTAGGGGCTCTTAAAATTTATATGAGCCGTTTTATAATAAATGTTTTCTTCTAAGTCGTTGCAAAGTCTTTTTCTGCCGCTCCTTTCTCGACTCGAGCGTATGGTCAATAGCCGGATAGCCTGGCTTCTCTCTAAAGCCGCTCAACTTTAGTTCGCTAAACTGGACTCGGAAAAGCACTCCGCTGCTACTTCTTGAGCTTGCGTTGGGTTTTCCCTTGAAGAGGAAAGGGTGATGCAGCAAAGTAGAGATAAGTATTTCCCTCAGTTTGAGAACCAAGGTATCAATCCAGTAGGAGACAACGCACAAATCACCGAATACCTGCACAAACAACCAAACAACTTGCACCCAACGAGATAAAGGGGTTGTCAATCCCTTCATGGTTATCTGCAAAAGTGAGATCTGATAGAAATAGATAAAACTAAACAAAAGTTAAAGTAAATATTTTTGGGTTTTTGGTTTATAGATCTGAAAATAAAAGATTGCAAAATAGTAGATTGGAAAGTAATATGATGAAAAATAGACCCGGGGGCCATAGGTTTCACTAGAGGCTTCTCTCAAGATAGAAAATATTACGGTGGGTGAACAAATTACTGCCGAGCAATTGATAGAAAAGCGCAAAGTTATGACGATATGTAAGGCATTGATCATGAATATAGGCATCACGTCCGTGTCAAGTAGACTGAAACGATTCTGCATCTACTACTATTACTCCACACATTGACCGCTATCCAGCATGCATCTAGAGTATTAAGTTCATAAAGAACGGAGTAACACATTAAGCAAGATGACATGATGTAGAGGAATTAACTCAAGCAATATGATGAAAACCCCATCTTTTTATCCTCGATGGCAACAATACAATACGTGCCTTGCTGCACCTACTGTCACTGGGAAAGGACACCGCAAGATTGAACCCAAAGCTAAGCACTTCTCCCATTGCAAGAAAAACCAATCTAGTTGGCCAAACCAAACCGATAGTTTGAAGAGAATTACAAAGATATCAAATCATGCATAAAAGAATTCAGAGAAGATTCAAATAATATTCATAGATAAGCTGATCATAAATCCACAATTTATCGGATCTCGGCAAACACACCGCAAAAAAGTGTTACATCGAATAGATCTCCAAGAACATCGAGGAGAACATGGTAATGAGAATCAAAGAGAGAGAAGAAGCCATCTAGCTACTAGCTATGGACCCGTAGGTCTTGTAACACCCCATGTATTAAGCTACAGTGATCACCCTTTTGATAGTGCCAGGTCATCATGATCATCAGTGCTTAAACATCATTTGGATCATATCTCTTTTCAATTTAAATTAAAAATGGAAAATTCAAACTTAAGTGAAACTACAAGTTGTTTAAATTTGAAAACTAAATTGTTCATAATATTGTAAATAATCCAGAGACAATTCTAAAATTATATTCAACATATACTAAATAAATTATGTGACTCTAACAACCACAAAACAGAGTTATTTAACCCTTATTCTTTTATTTAAAATACAAATAAAATTCACTTGTCTCCAAACAAATTTCTAGCAGTGACCAATATTTCACTTTGTTATGTGGGCTAAGTCACACATTTTGTAAAAGTCAATTAGTGGCCTAACAATTAGCAAAACAGTAGATAAGAAAAGAAATAGAAAAAGAGAAAACAGAAAAGCTAAAATAAAAAAAAGAACCTCCCCCCGGGCCTCGGCCCAGCAGGCCGTCCAGGCCGCCAGGCCGGCCCACCCCGCTCCCCCTTATCCCCTCCCCCGAACCGGAAACCCTAGCCGATCCCCTCTCATCCCCCCCCCTGCGACTCGATCGGGATCGGGATCGAGCCCGACCGCTCGACCCCGTCGCCCCTCGCCGGATCGCCCGCCACCACGCCGGCGCCGCCTCCCCGCCGGACTGCCTCGTCCTCCTCCTCCTCCCCGACGGCCTCCTCGACCCCGACGCCCTCGACGCCCGGCGCAGCGTTCCCGTCACCGCCCACCGCCGCATCGTCGTCACCGTCGCCTCCTCGCCTCGCCATTCGCCCCGGCCACCCCGAGCCCGCTGCCCCTTCCCGTCCGGCCCCCTGTGAGCCCCGTCCGTCTCCCCCTCCTTCTCTGTCCCGCGCCGCCCGGTCGTGCTCACCCCTTTGTGGCCGCGCTCCGGCCGCGCCCGTCGCGCGCTCACCGCGCCGCCTCTCCCCATCGCTCGCGCGCTCCGGCCACGCTCGCCCGCGCTCTACGCCTCCCGCGCGCAAACGCTCTCGCGCGCCTCGCCGCCTCGCCCACCAGCCACTGCTCCTGCCTGCTCGCGAGCTCCCGCGGCGCCTCCCCTGGCTGCGCCTGCTGCGCCCGCCGGCGCCTAGCCACGCCCACGACCCCCCCTGCGCTCGCCCGCGCCGCTCCACGGCGCTGCCACCGAACGTGGCCGTGGCCTCGCCGACCCTGCTGGGCGAGCGCCCGCTCGGCCAGCGCCTGACGCCCGCGCGCTGGCTGAGGCCCCATGGGCCTATGACAACGGGACCCCACGCCCCTTTTTCTAAAAAAAAGAGAAACGGAAAATAAATAAATAATAATAATTAAAATAATTAATCAATTAATTAGTGAATTAATGTAGCGACCCGACCCGAATGGATCGAATCTCTGTGTTCAAGTGTCATCCCTGGATCGGTAATGCTGACACACACAGTACTCGAAGGATTTATAACAGAGTGCAATCACACACTTATTACATCGAATGTCTCAAAAGAGAACTGATTACAATAAATATGGCTTAAGGCCATCTAAATAGGATAACAGCGGAAGGCTTGGAAGACAAAGTGAGTCCATCAACTCCAACGGCATAGCTGAGTGCACGACAACGACCTAGCACACCTTACTCTTCGTCTGAAAAGTCTGCAACATGATACGTTGCAGCCCGAAATGGGTCAGCACATGGAATATGCTGGCAATATAACACAGTAGAGCAATGAACAGAATAAATGCTAATACTACATGCATATTTGGCTGGTGGAAAAGCTCTAGGGTTATACTGTTTTGCGAAAAGCCAATTTTTCCCTACAACAAAGGAATATATTTTATTTAACTATCATGGTGGTTGTTGAACATTGAGAAGGTAAATCCCCCTCCCAATCCCAATTAAAAGTAATCATTAATCCCAACAAATTAATTTAGAGTGATGGGATTCAATATGATGATCCAAGAACCAGATACTCAAGATGTCCATAACCGGGGACACGGCTAATCATGATCAGTTTGTACACTCTGCAGAGGTTTGTGCACTTTTCCCCACAAGACTCGATCTCCTCCGTTGGATTTCTCGCACTTCATGGTGTTTGAGAAACGGATGACCGAGACACAGTCTTTCTGAAGCATTTACTCTTTACTCTGGGTAGACAGTTACACCTACTTTCCCCTACATCTGCTAGCCTACCACTGAAAGAGGTCCTGCAACATACTCAACTATGCTAGAGCCCATAATAGCTTGTGGCTGCACACGGAAGTTTCTAGCATGAATAATCTTATGATCCCTTTGAGCCTGGGTGGCGGACCGTAGGAGGATCACACGGTATATCCCCGGGATCTCCTAGGACAACACTGGTATATCCCCAGGTGCCCAAACAAGCAATCCACCCAGATGTGTATTAAAGTTGCCACCTTAAGTTGAACCGTTAATTAAAAATCTCACATCTGTCATGGATACACTCAAAACCCAATCCACGTCTACGAGCATAGCATGGCAACATAAGCATAGCGTAGAAGTAACTCCCAAGGGTTTGTTATTAAAAGGGCAATAGGTTCTACCTCATCATCTACTTCCCAGTACCCATAAGTTAATCACATCCTAATCATGCAATATTTGAGGGTCGAAACTAATGCATAAAAACTGGGTAACGAAGAAGTATGATCAATGTGTTACTTGCCTTGCTGACGATCCGCAAAACCTAGGGACTCGTAGTAGCACGCTTCGCACTCCGGGAATTCTATCGCAAACAAACAATAGCATACATAAGCAATCAAGCGAAGATGCACGGGTAAAACCCAAATGAGAAGACCTAACCAGAAAGTTCAACTGAAGAACTCCGGTTTGCAAAAAGAATCGAATCAAACGGAGCAACGAAACTCAAACTGCGAAAGAAACAAGCTTCGATTACTAATCTGGACTAAAGTCAAATTTTACAGTAGCAAAAACTTGTTTAAGTTGGTTAAACAGAAAGAGGGCTTCGAGACGAAGATCTAGGCGCTTGAATCGCCTGATTCCGACAAACGAGCGAAAAGTTATACTAAAACGAAAATCGGATCAGAAATCGCGATCGAAAATAATCGCGGAAAATCCGAGAAAAAGAAAACTAACGAACAGGCTAACGAACGAACGTTCGCTGTCTGCGGTTAAACGGTGAAAACCGTTCGTTAAAACGAACGTACGGACGGGCGTCCGCTAAATAACTAAACCGACGGAAAACCGAACGAACCGAAAAAAACGCATCTAGGGTTTAAACAAAAACCGATCGGTTTTTCTCACGAAAACCGACGGCGGCGGCGGCTACCTCCGGCGGGGCTCCGGCGGGACGGCGGGGTGCGGCGCGGCGGCGCGAGCGGCGTGCGGCGGCGAGGCTGCAGCGGCTCCGGCGGCGGGGTCGGGCGGCGGCGGCGGCGCGGCGAGCGAGGCGGCGCGGCGGCTCGGCGGCGCGGCGAGGGCAGGCGGCGGCGGCGGCTTGGGGCTCCAGGGGGGGCCCCGGGTCGGCTTTTAAAGAGGGGGAGGGGTGGCGGCTTGGGGAAGGGGCGATGAGGCGGCGGCGTTCCGGACTCCGGCGGAGTCCGGCTCGGCTACGGGGAGGAAAGGCGGCGGCGGCCTGCTGGGCCGGCTGGGCTTCGGCCCAGTTCGGTCCGGCGGATTTTTTTTTTTATATAATTCCGCGCAGAAAAACAAACAAAAGAAATACTAAACTGACTCCAAAATTCCCGAAATAAATTTTCCCCGTCCTCTAAAAATCTCCCGGACAAGGTAAACATTTATTTGGGACTCTAATGCAATTTTGAAAAATGCATATTTTTTCTAAATCCAAATAAAATTGCAATAAAAATCCAAATAAAATATTTATTTGATTTTAATATTTTTCCTCCAATATTCCATTTATTTTGGAGAAGTCATATTATCTCCTCTCATATATTTTTAATATGAAATATTTTCGGAGAGAAAAATAGTTAAACCAAATTGATCCCTGTTTCAATATTTGAGAAAATTCAAATATGAAAACGGTGAAATCCCCAACTCTCTCCGTGGGTCCTTGAGTTGCTTAGAATTTTCGAGGATCGCAAAACGAAATGCAATAAAATATGATATGCATGGATGACCTATGTATAACATTCCAAATTAAAAATTTGGGATGTTACAAACCTACCCCCCTTAAGATGAATCTCGCCCTCGAGATTCGGGTTGGCTAGAAAATAGGTGCGGGTGGTCCTTCCGGAGGTCTTCTTCGCGCTCCCAGGTAGCTTCCTCCTCGGTATGATGACTCCACTGAACTTTGCAAAACTTGATAACTTTGTTGCGTGTAACTCGGCTGGCAAACTCGAGAATCTTGACGGGTTTCTCCTCGTAGGTTAGATCACTATCCAATTGAATTGCTTCTAGGGGCACTGTATCTCTTAGAGAAATATCAGCCATCTCCGCATGGCACTTCTTCAACTGGGAAACGTGAAACACATCATGAACTCCTGACAGTCCTTCGGGCAATTCCAACTTGTAGGCAACTTCACCCATACGTTCCGATACTCAGTATGGTCCTACAAACCTCGGGGCTAACTTTCCTTTAACTCCAAAACGTTTCACTCCTCGTAAGGGTGATACTCGTAGATATGCTCTGTCTCCGACTTCATAGGTTACCTCCTTGCGTTTTGGATCGGCATAACTCTTCTGTCTGGACTGGGCTACTTTCAGTCTATCTCGAATCAGCTTAACCTTCTCTTCGGATTCCTTAATCAAATCCGGTCCAAACAACTGACGGTCTCCAACTTCATCCCACATCAACGGTGTTCTGCACCTCCTTCCATACAAAGCCTCGAAAGGTGCCATCTTCAAACTGGCTTGGTAGCTGTTGTTGTATGAGAACTCCGCGTAGGCCAAATTGTCATCCCAACTAGATCCATAATCTAGCGCACAAGCTCTTAACATGTCCTCCAGAGTCTGATTGACTCTCTCGGTCTGTCCATCTGTCTGCGGATGAAAAGCTGTACTAAACTCTAGCCTGGTTCCCAATGTCTGGTGTAGTTGGCGCCAAAACTTGGAAGTAAACTGGGTTCCTCTATCTGATACGATGGTCCTCGGAACTCCGTGCAGACATACGATCCTGGTCATATATATCTTGGCCAACTTCGCACTCGTATATGTGGTTTTCACTGGAATAAAGTGAGCTACTTTGGTCAAACGATCCACTACTACCCAGATAGAATCATATCCTGATCGGGTCCTGGGTAATCCGGTGATGAAATCCATGCCAAGTTTATCCCACTTCCATTCGGGTATTGGCATAGGCTGTAGCAATCCTGCGGGCTTCTGATGCTCTGCCTTCACTCTCTGACATACATCACATACGGCTACATACTCAGCAATATCCCTCTTCATACCCGTCCACCAGAAACGCTCTTTTAAATCCAAATACATCTTGGTGTTTCCGGGGTGTATCGAGTATGGCGAGTCATGAGCCTCCTGTAGTATCAACTTCCTGATCTCGGCATTATTGGGTACATACACACGGTCCTCAAACCATAAGGTGTCGTGCTCATCTTCACAAAAACCTTTGGCTTTTCCTTTGCGCATTCTATCCTTTATCTCGGCAATTTCTTTGTCATCTTTCTGAGCTTCTCGAATCCTTCCCAATAATGTTGACTGAACTTCCATAACTGCGACAAAACCTCTAGGGACTATCCCCAAATGAAACTCCCTGAGATCTTCGGATAACCCCTTTGGTAAACCTCCGCTTTTGAGGGTATTGACATAACTCTTCCGGCTCAAAGCGTCTGCTACGACATTGGCCTTTCCTGGATGATAATGCAACTTCATATCATAATCCTTTATAAGTTCCAACCATCTCCTCTGCCTGAGGTTCAGCTCCTTCTGAGTGAAAATATACTTCAAGCTCTTGTGATCCGTGTACACAACACAACGGTTCCCAATAAGAAAATGTCTCCAAGTCTTAAGTGCATGAACTACAGCTGCTAACTCCAAGTCATGCGTGGCATAATTCAACTCATGCGGCCGAAGCTGACGTGAGGCATATGAAACAACTCTTCCTTCCTGCATAAGTACTCCTCCCAGTCCTAAGCGAGAAGCGTCGCAATACACTTGGAAATCCTTGCGTATATCTGGCAGAATCAGAACTGGGGCTATAACCAAACGTTTCTTCAGTTCCTGAAAACTTGCCTCACATTCATCTGTCCATTTGAACTTAGTGTCCTTCTTCAGTAACTCCGTCATAGGCTTCGCAATCTTAGAAAAATTCTCGATAAATCTCCGATAATATCCTGCAAGTCCAAGAAAACTGCGGATCTCCCCCACTGAGGTGGGTGCCAACCACTCAGTGACAGACTGAACCTTAGTGGGGTCTACTGCTATACCTTCGCCCGATATAACATGTCCAAGAAATCCAACTTCCTTCAACCAAAACTCACATTTGCTGAACTTGGCATACAACTGATGTTCCCTGAGCTTCTCGAGAACTAAATGCAGATGCTCCTTGTGCTCCTCTTCATTCTTTGAGTATACCAAGATATCATCAATGAACACCACGACAAACTTATCCAAGAACTCCATGAACACCTTGTTCATCATACTCATGAAATAGGCAGGGGCATTAGTCAATCCAAATGACATAACTATGTACTCATATAGCCCATACCGGGTGGTGAAGGCTGTCTTAGGTATATCCTGTTCTCGGATCTTCAGCTGGTGATACCCTGATCTCAGATCGATCTTGGAGAACACTTTAGCTCCTTGCAACTGATCAAACAAATCATTAATCATTGGCAGTGGGTACTTGTTCTTAATCGTCACTTCATTCAATGCGCGATAATCAACAACCATTCTCAAGGATCCATCCTTCTTCTCAACTAAGAGCACTGGGGCTCCCCACGGTGATGAACTTCGTCGAATGTAACCTTTCTCCAATAATTCCTTGATCTGCTTCTTAATCTCCTCCAGATCATTTGCGGGCATCCGGTATGGTCTCTTTGATATTGGTCCGGTGCCTGGCAACAACTCTATCAAGAATTCAATGTCTCGATCCGGCGGCATGCCTGGTAACTCCTCTGGAAATACATCTGGGTAATACTTCACAATAGGCACCTCCTCCTGAACAACTCCCGTGAGAGGATTTACTTGGCTCCTTCTAGGCACATGCCTAGATACATACTTGATCCTTTTTCCCTCCGGGGTGGTAAGCGAAATCGACTTACTCGCACAATCGATGCTTCCTCCATACATCGATAGCCAATCCATGCCTAGTATCACATCCAATCCTTGTGACTTCAAAACTATCAGGTCTGAGGGGAAAACATGACTTCCAATGATCAATGGCATCTGAAAACATCCTTGTCTTGCCATATACTCCGCACCGGGTGATCTTACTAACATGGGTGTCCTAAGTACCTTAGTGGGCAACTTATACTTATCCACGAATCCCCTTGATATGTATGAATGCGATGCACCAGTATCGAGAAGAACAATTGCAATAAAAGACTTAACCAAAAACTTACCGATAACTGCATCAGGCTGCTCCTTAACCTCCTCCATGTTCACGTGGTTCACTTGTCCTCGGTTGAATGGATTGGGCTTCTTCCCAGCGCTTCCATTACCATTGCCGTTATTCAATTCTGGACATTCGTTGGCATAATGTCCAGTCTTCCCGCACTTGAAACAGGTAATGTGGCTTTGATCCTTCTTGGCGGGTGTGGCTGGGTTAGAGCGGTTCTGATTGCTGCCTGCTCCATGTCCATTTCCATTCTTGTGGCCATTATGGTTGTGTGAACTTCCTCCATTGTGAGAATGGCCTCCATGGTTATGTGTATAACCTCCCGAGTTCGGGGTAAAACGGGGCTTCTGCTGAGCTCCTGAGTTGAACTTCCCTTGTCCATACTTCCTCTTGCGGCTATCAATCTGCTGCTGCTTCCCTTCAATCATAAGAGCTTTGTCTACCAACTCCTGGTAGTTGTTGAATGTTGCCACCATCAACTGCATACTCAGCTCATCATTCAACCCTTCCATAAACTTCTCCTGCTTCGCGGCATCAGTGGCCACATCATCCGGGGCATAGCGAGCTAATTTACTGAACTCATCCACGTACTGCCCCTCGGTACGGTTTCCCTGGCGTAAATTGCGAAACTCACGCTTCTTCATGCTCATAGCTCCTGCTGAGACATGTGCAGTGCGGAAAGCTTGCTGAAACTGATCCCAAGTGACATTGGCTATAGGGAATGTGGCTGTGTAATTCTCCCACCATGAGGCTGCGGGTCCATCCAATTGATGTGCGGCAAAACGCACCTTCTCAGCGTCAGTGCATCCTGCGGTGGTCAACTCCCTTCCAATCCTGCGTAGCCAGTCATCCGCAACTATTGGCTCGGTGCTACTGGAAAACACCGGCGGCTGCAACCTCAGAAAACGGGCTAAGTTGTCAACTGGTGGTGGTGGCGGTGGGTTGTTGTTGTTGTTGTTGCCTTGGTTCTGAACTAGTAGCTGCATCAGGGTATTCTGCTGTTGAATCAACTGAGTGAGCTCCGGTGGGAAAACAAATCCGGTGTCGCGTCTCGGAGGCATCTGATGGGTTTAGAGGGAAGAGATTAGAATAGAGTAAGGTCTAGTGAGAAGGCACTACCCATATGCACATGAGACAAACACATTCATAACACACCACTCAATTCAAGCAAGGGCATACAATCGATCTAACTACCGTTACAAAAGTGCTCGGACTATTACTATTTACATGGGGAAAATACTAATGATAATATGGTGGTCATCTAGAAATTTTGATCGGTGGAAGACTCCATGATATCCGCTCCAGCTTCGTCTTCATAATCATCATCACTACTGTCGGGGTCGGAGTCGGTGTCGTCGATGATGATGTAGTCTTCAGATCGAATTTCCTCAGGTTCGTCGTCTTCTTCTCCGGGCGCGGGGTCTCCCATGAATACTCCTAGCTTCCTTGTCAGGTCGTCATTCTTTTCCACTAGTATTGCGATTTCCTCCTCGTATCCATCGCGTGTAGACTTGAGTTCCTCTTCTAGCTCCATGTTCCTGGTCATCACCTCCTTCAAATCTATCATGCTTGCACACATCTGGTTCTCCTGTCGACGAATGTGCTGGTTTAACTCCTGGATGAAAGCTGCAATGGACCTGTCCCTCCGGGTGCTGATCATCTCCCATTGCTCATCTCGGCGCCCACATAACTGGTAGATTGTGTCCTTAAGATCCTTGTGATACACTTCGCCGATGCGTCCCATGGCGATGTGGGCTGCCATGCTCTTTCCTAGACTCCAGGTTGGTGCATCAAAGGAAAACTCTATGGGCTCCGTAACTGGCGTGAATGTCCTTCCTGGAATTTGAACTCGAATCATCCAACGCTCCTCTTCTGGTACAGTGGTGGTGTAGGTCCCGGTGAAGCTTGGTATTCCGATGTTCAGGTACCTAGTGATTTCCTTCAAGTGTCGTCCAAAAGGTGTGTCTTCATCCGGTTGTGTAAACTTGTTCCTTGAGTCCGCCATCCTAGAGAATAGAAGATGGAGAGAAGTCAGAAATGAGTAGAGAAGAGTGACCTATGGCTTTTCTTAGTGGTCGTGTCCTACAGTCAGCGTGTGCTCTGATACCATCTCTGTAGCGACCCGACCCGAATGGATCGAATCTCTGTGTTCAAGTGTCATCCCTGGATCGGTAATGCTGACACACACAGTACTCGAAGGATTTATAACAGAGTGCAATCACACACTTATTACATCGAATGTCTCAAAAGAGAACTGATTACAATAAATATGGCTTAAGGCCATCTAAATAGGATAACAGCGGAAGGCTTGGAAGACAAAGTGAGTCCATCAACTCCAATGGCATAGCTGAGTGCACGACAACGACCTAGCACACCTTACTCTTCGTCTGAAAAGTCTGCAACATGATACATTGCAGCCCGAAACGGGTCAGCACATGGAATATGCTGGCAATATAACACAGTAGAGCAATGAACAGAATAAATGCTAATACTACATGCATATTTGGCTGGTGGAAAAGCTCTAGGGTTATACTGTTTTGCGAAAAGCCAATTTTTCCCTACAACAAAGGAATATATTTTATTTAACTATCATGGTGGTTGTTGAACATTGAGAAGGTAAATCCCCCTCCCAATCCCAATTAAAAGTAATCATTAATCCCAACAAATTAATTTAGAGTGATGGGATTCAATATGATGATCCAAGAACCAGATACTCAAGATGTCCATAACCGGGGACACGGCTAATCATGATCAGTTTGTACACTCTGCAGAGGTTTGTGCACTTTTCCCCACAAGACTCGATCTCCTCCGTTGGATTTCTCGCACTTCATGGTGTTTGAGAAACGGATGACCGAGACACAGTCTTTCTGAAGCATTTACTCTTTACTCTGGGTAGACAGTTACACCTACTTTCCCCTACATCTGCTAGCCTACCACTGAAAGAGGTCCTGCAACATACTCAACTATGCTAGAGCCCATAATAGCTTGTGGCTGCACACGGAAGTTTCTAGCATGAATAATCTTATGATCCCTTTGAGCCTGGGTGGCGGACCGTAGGAGGATCACACGGTATATCCCCGGGATCTCCTAGGACAACACTGGTATATCCCCAGGTGCCCAAACAAGCAATCCACCCAGATGTGTATTAAAGTTGCCACCTTAAGTTGAACCATTAATTAAAAATCTCACATCTGTCATGGATACACTCAAACCCAATCCACGTCTATGAGCATAGCATGGCAACATAAGCATAGCGTAGAAGTAACTCCCAAGGGTTTGTTATTAAAAGGGCAATAGGTTCTACCTCATCATCTACTTCCCAGTACCCACAAGTTAATCACATCCTAATCATGCAATATTTGAGGGTCGAAACTAATGCATAAAAACTGGGTAACGAAGAAGTATGATCAATGTGTTACTTGCCTTGCTGACGATCTGCAAATCCTAGAGACTCGTAGTAGCACGCTTCGCACTCCGGGTACTCTATCGCAAACAAACAATAGCATACATAAGCAATCAAGCGAAGATGCACGGGTAAAACCCAAATGAGAAGACCTAACCAGAAAGTTCAACTGAAGAACTCCGGTTTGCAAAAAGAATCGAATCAAACGGAGCAACGAAACTCAAACTGCGAAAGAAACAAGCTTCGATTACTAATCTGGACTAAAGTCAAATTTTACAGTAGCAAAAACTTGTTTAAGTTGGTTAAACAGAAAGAGGGCTTCGAGACGAAGATCTAGGCGCTTGAATCGCCTGATTCCGACAAACGAGCGAAAAGTTATACTAAAACGAAAATCGGATCAGAAATCGCGATCGAAAATAATCGCGGAAAATCCGAGAAAAAGAAAACTAACGAACAGGCTAACGAACGAACGTTCGCTGTCTGCGGTTAAACGGTGAAAACCGTTCGTTAAAACGAACGTACGGACGGGCGTCCGCTAAATAACAAAACCGACGGAAAACCGAACGAACCGAAAAAAAACGCATCTAGGGTTTAAACAAAAACCGATCGGTTTTTCTCACGAAAACCGACGGCGGCGGCGGCTACCTCCGGCGGGACGGCGGGGTGCGGCGCGGCGGCGCGAGCGGCGTGCGGCGGCGAGGCTGCAGCGGCTCCGGCGGCGGGGTCGGGCGGCGGCGGCGGCGCGGCGAGCGAGGCGGCGCGGCGGCTCGGCGGCGCGGCGAGGGCAGGCGGCGGCGGCGGCTTGGGGCTCCAGGGGGGGCCCCGGGTCGGCTTTTAAAGAGGGGGAGGGGTGGCGGCTTGGGGAAGGGGCGACGAGGCGGCGGCGTCCCGGACTCCGGCGGAGTCCGGCTCGGCTACGGGGAGGAAAGGCGGCGGCGGCCTGCTGGGCCGGCTGGGCTTCGGCCCAGTTCGGTCCGGCAGATTTTTTTTTTTATATAATTCCGCGCAGAAAAACAAACAAAAGAAATACTAAACGGACTCCAAAATTCCCGAAATAAATTTTCCCCGTCCTCTAAAAATCTCCCGGACAAGGTAAACATTTATTTGGGACTCTAATGCAATTTTGAAAAATGCATATTTTTTCTAAATCCAAATAAAATTGCAATAAAAATCCAAATAAAATATTTATTTGATTTTAATATTTTTCCTCCAATATTCCATTTATTTTGGAGAAGTCATATTATCTCCTCTCATATATTTTTAATATGAAATATTTTCGGAGAGAAAAATAGTTAAACCAAATTGATCCCTGTTTCAATATTTGAGAAAATTCAAATATGAAAACGGTGAAATCCCCAACTCTCTCCGTGGGTCCTTGAGTTGCTTAGAATTTTCGAGGATCGCAAAACGAAATGCAATAAAATATGATATGCATGGATGACCTATGTATAACATTCCAAATTAAAAATTTGGGATGTTACAATTAATTAGGTTAATTAACTCTGATTAGGTTAAATTAATTAATTAGTTAGTTTAATTAAACAGTCATTAAGTTAACTAAATCCTAATTAATTAGGCAGAGTATGACAGGTTGGGCCCACATGTCAGGTTGACCCAGTCAACTGCATTGTTGACTGCTGACGTCATGCTGACATCATGATGACATCAGCATACACTATTTCGGATAATGTTGAATTTAAATAAATAATTAAATTCCAGAAATTAATAAAAACTTTAGAAAATCGTATAAAATAATCCGTAGCTCACATCGAAAAACTTTGTACATGAAAGTTGCTCAGAATTTCGAGACGAATCCGAATACGCGATCCGTTCGTCCGTCACATGTCTGTAACTACCTGAACATGGGACATTCCCCCTTCGGTCACCTGTCCAACATTTGTTCGGAACCGGGAATACTTTCCCGGATGAATTCCCCCTTCGCCAGTATCACCCGGCACTGCGATAGATCACCTCCGTCGTCGCGTATTGCCATGTTATGCTTTGTGTTGCTCCTGTTTGCTGTGTATTTATACTATTTCCTCCCCCTCTTCTCTCTCGTTAGACTTCGACGCAGTTCCCGGTACCGACGTAGCTCCGGAGCCCGACGCCACCGTTGACGACCTTGCCCTTGCCGCCGAGCAACCAGGCAAGCCCCCCCTTTGATCCTCCCGATATCGCCCATTCTAATTTCTCATGCTTGCATTAGAATTGCTGCGACTACTGTTTTACCTATTCTGATGCATAGCCTGTTTATTGTAACCTGCAGTTGATAATTACCTGCATATCCTAAACTGCTTAGTATAGGCTGGGTAGAGACCTATCAGTGACCCCACTTGTCCCGACTGCCCCGCTGGATTATCAGAAGACCCGATCAACGGGATTGAAGAACAGACCCCGGCACCGCACATCACCCCCCTTAGTTGTACGACACTACTGGGTTACTATCGAGTGCCGAGGGTGATACCTCGTCAGCACTTCTGATGTTAACCTTGTAGGGTAGATAATTGGTCGTGGTCATCGAGGGTGATTCCTCCTTCTCCACTGCCGATACGACCCTGTCACGCAACACTTCAAGTGTGAACCACGAGGGTGATTCCTCCGAGTTCACCTTGACGGATACATCAAGTAGGAATCCAACGAGGGTGATACCTCGGATTCCCCTGATGTTATGGACACACGGATACTTGGATTTTATACTGTTACTTGGAAAGGCGGGTCGACCCTGAGGGGTACCCGCGTGAGCCTAAGTGGCGAGTGTTGTGGAGACGGGTTGACCTGGATGGTGCCCGAGTGATGAATACGAGGCGCGGCCGGGCATTCTTAGCCCTTGCAGCAAGTCCTCGAGACGGGGCGACGGGGTCACATCTTTCGTGAGTCTCTGCTCGTTACCGCAAGCCCTAGTCCACTAACGATTTGGATATTTGATCCGAGCAGGCCTGTGGTCTGATAGCACTAACCATCACGTGGGCATAGTATGGGCGTTCTGCATCGTAGCATCAGCCGACAGTTCTGTCAGACGTCCAGTTCAGCATTGTGGCCGGGTCGGATCATGCCGTTGGCACTGGTATCCACCCTGCTCGCAACGACCCGGAGTGCACATGGCGATGGCCCAAGACCCCTGAGCGCTTAGGATGTAGACCGGCGGGTACCTCTCTGCTGAGTTCTAGGTAGGGCTCCGAAGCCGGACATGACCCAGGAAGGTGTGTTCGGCCGGAGTTAATCGAGCGTGTTGGGTAAGTTGGTGCACCCCTGCAGGGAAGAACACATCTATTAATAGCCGGTCCTACGGTAAAGGACACTCGGAGTTGTATCACGATCGACACAACTAGAACGTGAGATGATACCTGGATATATGGCTCTGGGATTGTTTCTCGCAGGGAGTCGAGAAGGGATCTCAGGACGAGGTTGATGAATGTATGGCTCTGGGATTGCTTTCTCGCAGGGAGTCGAGAAAGGATCTCTGGGTGAGGTTGAGACTTAATGATACTACTACTTATACGGTACTAATCTACACTCTTCTAATGCTGCAAGACCTCTGAAGATGCTAGTCTTCGATAGGACTAGGCCTTCTCTCTATTCTGGCATTTCTGCAGCCCAGTCCACATATACAGCCTTCCTTTGATAATGTTGCATATGTAGTGTAGATCCTTGCTTGCTGAGTACTTCCGAGTACTCACGGTTGCTTTGCTTTCTTTTCCCCATATCAGTTTGTCGTGGCCAAATGACGGAGCCACTGAGACAGCTACCCCGCCGACGATCGACTACTACTACTACCCCGAGGGTGGTTACTGTTTCGAACTTGCCGTCGACCAGGAGCAGGTTCGGAGGGTCCCAGGCAGGAGGCATGCGCCTTTCGATCGTAGTGTTTTCTTTTGCCCTGCCTTCTAAGGGCCTATCTGTGTTTTCTTTTATATCTGTACTCAGATATCTGATGCTTCCGCTGACGCTTGTACGCAAGCTTATGTATTCGAGCCCTCGAGGCCCCTGGCTTGTAACATAAAGCTTGTATGACTTTATTTATGTTTTAGAGTTGTGTTGTGATATCTTCCTGTGAGTCCTTAGGCTTGATTGTGTGCATTTGCGTGTATGATTAGTGCACGATCGAGCCGGGGGCGTCACAAGTTGGTATCAGAGCCGACTGCCTATAGGAACCCCCTTTCTAACTCCTTGGCCGAAGTTGAGTCTAGTGTCCAAAAACTGTTTTACTAACTTGGCTGTGTGGCTTACGGGCCCACGTCGCCAATTGGGTGGTATTAGGATCTTTTACTCCTCGACCTTTACTCTGGGACTCTGATCTCTCTCCTATTCGGGTTAAAATTTTACTAACTCCAACCTTAGGTTCTCGTGATCACATCCACCCGGAGTTCCGAAAATATTCCCCCTTGCTTCAAGATTGTGGGCCAGGTTCTGCTTACAGGATCCTTTTATCAGGGGCACCCTGTGTTGTCACTTGCAGATTCCTCGCTCCAACAGTTTTCTCCGACGTTGATGTAGCCTTTGCTATGTCTCGTTGTGTACTTCCCTACCGCCTGCCTGCGCACTGCCTAGATGTCTAGCCCTTCCCTTTCAACTGTCGTAATGCCGGATTGTAACCGAGGCTATGTGTGGCTTTGAATGTCTAGTGCGGATATGATGAAGTATCTATTGCACTTCCTTCTGTTGTGTGTGTTGCTTCATGATTCATTCCATACACATGCAGTTTTACTTGCTAAACTGCCCCTGTTGATTTGGCAGGATGGCTGACGATCCTCCACCTCCACCCTATATCGCCTCCATGATGCAGCAGTTTATGATCGGACTATTGGCTCAGTTCCCAAACCAGAATACTCAGCAACAGTCTGCTCCAATAACTCTGCCAGAATTTGTGCGTCTCAATCCATCCGTTTTTCGCAACTCCACCAATCCTATGGATGCTGATGATTGGCTTCGTGACATCCTATTTGAGATGGAGTCAGCTAATGTTGCCCCTGACAGTTACGTCACCTTTGCGACATTCCACTTAAAGGGTCCAGCTGCTCAATGGTGGGAAAGCCACAAGGGTATGTTGCCTGCAGAGACTGTAACCACTTGGCAGGAATTTCAGTCAGCTTTTCATGCATGGTACATTCCTCAAGGTCTGATGGACCAGAAGAAGCAGGAGTTCCGCAAACTCTCACAGGGCAAAATGACTGTGGATGAATATCAAAGGAAATTTCTCGAATTATCCCGCTATGCTGAAGATGACGTCTGCACTGACACACGTAAGCAGGAGAAACTCCATGAAGGACTGCGAACTGATATAAACCTTGCACTTGCTGTCCATGATTGCACAGACTTTGCAACGCTAGTCAGCCAATCTTTCCAAGTTGAAACGGCTCTGACTAAATACCAGGAGTCGCTCAAGCGTACCCGAGATGTCGGCTCGACTTTGGGTCGACCTGTTCAGAAACGTCAAGTCTGGATTCCCCACAATGTTTACCACCGACCTGCTCCAACACCAAGGCCGTCATATGTTGCACCTCGTCTGCCTTCACTGCTGAGACAGCTAACGGTTCATGATGGACCGCCTGATGCTAAGGCTTCTCCTCAGATTGTACCATGTCCTCCTATTGGTCATAAGAAGAATTGTCGAAACCGCCGATTCAGAAACCGTAATGTCATACCATCTGCTGTTGTACTTGGCCATGCCAATCACGTCAATGCTGAAAAGGCTTTGAAGGAACTGACTATCGTGCTGGGAACACTCTCTGTGAACTCAGTGCCAGCTTCTGTTCTGTTTGATTCAGGTGCATCACATTCCTTCATGTCCCAGCAATTTGCACAATTGCATGGGTTAGCTATGAGCTCATTACCCACTCCTTTAGAAATCATCACTCCCCGTTCCAGGTGGCAAACCAAAATGGTAAGTCACAACAATCAGATCAGAATTGAAGGGTTGATGTTCTCTGCTTCCCTTATTGCTCTTGGACCTTCCGACATAGACATCATTCTCGGTATGGACTGGTTGACCGCCCACAATGCTTTGATTGACTGTGCCGCTAGGAAAGTCCAACTTACCCATCCTTCTGGCCAGATAGTCAAATACTCAGCCCGAATAGCTCAGGATGCTGAGAGCCAGATATATGTTCTGAATGCATTGAACGCTTCACCTCTTGAAGACATCGAGAACGTTCCAGTTGTTCGTGATTTCCAAGATGTATTTCCAGAAGAACTTCCAGGAATACCCCCTGCTAGAGCTGTCGAGTTTGTCATCGACTTGAAACCAGGCACTACCCCTATTGCGAAGCGTCCTTATAAGATGCCTCTGCACCACCTTCTTGAACTTAAGTAAGAAATCGACACGTCACTTAAGAAAGGTTTCATCCGCCCCAGTTCCTCTGCTTGGGGAGCACCTTCACTCTTCGTTAAGAAGAAGGATGGAACTAACCGATTGGTTCAGGATTATCGGCCCATTAACCAAGCCACAATTCAGAATAAATATCCGCTTCCTCGGATGAATGATTTGTATGATCAACTTGCTGGATCATCGGTATTCTCTAAACTTGATCTGAGGTTGGGTTACCATCAGATCCGTGTTCGTGAAGAGGATATTCCCAAGACTGCATTTGTTACTCGCTATGGCTCCTACAAGTACACGGTCATGTCCTTCGGCTTAACCAATGCTCCAGCCACATTTTCCCGCCTGATGAATTATATCTTCATGGATTACCTCGACAAGTTCGTCGTGGTTTATCTAGATGATATCCTGGTTTATTCAAAGAATAAAGAAGAACATGCTGAACACCTCCGTCTGGTACTGGAAAGGCTCCGAGAACACCAGTTGTATGCCAAATACTCCAAATGTGAATTCTGGCTTTCTGAAGTAACTTACCTTGGTCATGTGATTTCCAAGGATGGAATTGCTGTTAACCCGGAACGAGTTCAGGCTATTCTGGACTGGACTCCTCCGAAGAACGTCAAGCAAGTGAGAAGTTTTCTTGGCCTTGCCAGCTATTGCCATCGATTTGTCGAGAACTTTTCTAAGATTGCTAAGCCTTTGACTGATCTGCTTCACAAGGGCGTTAAGTTTGAATGGACAGAAAAATGTCAGGAAAGTTTTCGAACACTCAAGGACAAGCTAACATCTGCCCCAGTACAAGCTCCTCCAGATTCTTGCAAAGATTTTGTGATCTATTGTGACGCATCCCGTGAAGGATTAGGCTGTGTCCTAATGCAAGAGCGTAAAGTGATTGCCTATGGCTCTCGTCAGTTGCGCCCACATGAAGAGAATTATCCGGTACATGATCTAGAACTAGCCGCTGTGATCTATGCATTGCAATTGTGGCGACATTACCTTCTCGGTAATCGTTGCGAGATCTACACGGATCATAAAAGTCTAAAGTACATGTTCACTCAGCCATCTCTAAACCTCCGTCAGCAAAGATGGATGGAGGCCATTGCGGACTATGATTTGGGTATTTCCTATACCCCTGGCAAGGCTAACGTGATTGCTGATGCCTTAAGCCGCAAGTCCTATTGCGACAACCTCATGGTTAGGCGAGCTCAACCTCGTCTTTTTGAAGAACTGTGCAAGCTGAATCTGCGTATTGTTCCACAGGGCTCTCTTAATAACCTCATGATACAACCAGATCTTGAGAAAGCTGTTAAGAATGCGCAAGCTAAAGATGCTGAAGTTGATCTGATGAAGAAAAATCTTCACCTTGAAAAGTACAGGGATTTCTCGCTGTCTGAAGATGGAACCTTGTATTTCAGAGACCGCATTGTGGTACCTCGCTTCGAGCTTATGACTGATATGGTCATGAAGGAGGCACATGATACTCCGCTGTCTATTCATCCGGGTAGCACCAAGATGTATCGTGATCTCCGTCAAAGGTACTGGTGGTTTAAAATGAAGCAGGATATTGCTCGGTATGTTGCTGAATGTGATGTGTGTCATCGTGTTAAAGCAGAACATCAGAAGCCTGCTGGAATTCTACAACCGTTGCCTATTCCTCTATGGAAATGGGATAAGGTTCAGATGGATTTCATTACAGGACTTCCCAGGTCGCAGAAGGGTCACGATGCTATTCTTGTCGTCGTCGACCAACTTTCTAAAGTTGCACACTTTCTGCCTGTCAAGGAGACGATCACTGCTAGTCAGTTAGCAGAATTATGTATCTCCAGAATTGTATCACTCCACGGTATTCCGAAGGAGATTAGTTCGGACCGTGGCGGTCTTTTCACCTCAAAGTTCTGGGAAAGTTTCCAAGAAGCTATGGGAACTCATATTACCTGGAGTTCAGCTTATCACCCCCAATCCCAAGGCCAAGTCGAGCGAGTCAATCATGTTCTTGAAGACATGCTTCGAGCTTGTGTCATTTCTTTCGGCAAGAAGTGGGAAGAATCTCTCCCGTATGCCGAGTTCTCTTATAACAACAGCTATCAAGCCAGCTTGAAAATGGCTCCCTTCGAAGTACTTTATGGACGTAAGTGTCGAACCCCTCTGAATTGGTCAGAAACTGGGGAATGACCGCTCGTGGGTCCGGAAATTATCCAACACACAGAAGAGCAAGTCCGAATTGTCTGAGAAAATCTCAAGACGGCTCAGGACCGTCAGAAGAGCAACTATGATCGCAAACGATGGGGTTTGACATATCAACCTGGTGATCAAGCTTATCTGCGTGTCACTCCTATGAAGGGCACTCACCGTTTTGGAATCAAGGGCAAACTAGCTCCACGCTACATTGGTCCTTTCCTCATTGTTGCAAGACGTGGTCAAGTGGCATATAAATTGGAGTTGCCGCCGCAATTCTCTCATATCCACGACGTCTTCCATGTGTCGCAACTTCGTAAATGCTTCAAGGAATCTCCGCACCGAGTAGTGGATCACGAGATGCTCGAATTGCAGGATGGTCTTTCTTATAAGGAGCATCCAATCCGCATTCTCGATGAAGCTAAACGTCGGACCCGTCAAAAGGTTACCAAGTTCCTCAAAGTGCAGTGGTCAAATCATACTGAAGATGAAGCCACTTGGGAACGCGAGGATAATCTTCGTGCGGAATACCCCGAACTTTTCCCTTCTACCTCTTAATTCTCGGGACGAGAATTCTTGTTAGTGGAGGAGATTTGTAACACCCCATGTATTAAGCTACAGTGATCACCCTTTTGATAGTGCCAGGTCATCATGATCATCAGTGCTTAAACATCATTTGGATCATATCTCTTTTCAATTTAAATTCAAAATGGAAAATTCAAACTTAAGTGAAACTAAAAGTTGTTCAAATTTCAAAACTAAATGTTCATAATATTGTAAATAATCCAGAGACAATTCTAAAATTATATTCAACATATACTAAATAAATTATGTGACTCTAACAACCAAAAAACAGAGTTATTTAACCCTTATTCTTTTATTTAAAATCCAAATAAAATTCACTTGTCTCCAAACAAATTTCTAGCAGTGACCAATATTTCACTTTGTTCTATGGGCTAAGTCACACATTTTGTAAAAGTCAATTAGTGGCCTAACAATTAGCAAAATAGTAGATAAGAAAAGAAATAGAAAAAGAGAAAACAGAAAAGCTAAAACAAAAAAAAAAAGAACCTCCCCCCCGGGCCTCAGCCCAACAGGCCGTCCAGGCCGCCAGGCCGGCCCACCCCGCTCCCCCTTATCCCCTCCCCCGAACCAGAAACCCTAGCCGATCCCCTCTCACCCCCCCCCCCCCCCCCCCCGTGACTCGATCGGGATCGGGATCGAGCCCGACCGCTCGACCCCGTCGCCCCTCGCCGGATCGCCCGCCACCACGCCAGCGCCGCCTCCCCGCCGGACTGCCTCGTCCTCCTCCTCCTCCCCGACGGCCTCCTCGACCCCGACGCCCTCGACGCCTGGCGCCGCGTTCCCGTCACCGCCCACCGCCGCATCGACCTCACCGTCGCCTCCTCGCCTCGCCATCCGCCCCGGCCACCCCGAGCCCGCTGCCCCTTCCCGTCCGGCCCCCTGTGAGCCCCGTCCATCTCCCCCTACCTCTCTGTCCCGCGCCGCCCGGTCGTGCTCACCCCTTTGTGGCCGCGCTCCGGCTGTGCCCGTCGCGCGCTCACCGCGCCCCCTCTCCCCATCGCTCGCGCGCTCCGGCCACGCTCGCCCGCGTGCAAACGCTCTCGTGTGCCTCGCCGCCGCGCCCGCCAGCCACCGCCCCTGCCCGCTCGCGCGCTCCCGCGGCGCCTCCCCTGGCTGCGCCTGCTGCGCCCGCCGGCGCCTAGCCACGCCCACGACCCCTCCTGCGCTCGCCCGCGCAGCGCCCCGGCGCCGCCACTGGACGTGGTCGTGGCCTCGCCGACCCTGCTGGGCGAGCGCCCGCTCGACCAGCGCCTGACGCCCGCACGCCCGCGCGCCGGCTGAGGCCCCATGGGCCTATGACAACGGGGCCCCACGCCCCTTTTTCCAAAAAAAAAAAGAGAAACGGAAAATAATAAATAATAATAATTAAAATAATTAATTAATTAGTGAATTAATTAAGTTAATTAACTCTGATTAGGTTAAATTAATTAATTAGTTAGTTTCATTAAACAGTCATTAAGTTAACTAAACCCTAATTAATTAGGCAGAGTATGACAGGTGGGGCCCACATGTTAGGTTGACCCAGTCAACTGCACTGTTGACTGCTGACATCATGATGATGTCAGCATACACTGTTTCGGATAATGTTGAATTTAAATAAATAATTAAATTCCAGAAATTAATAAATTTTTTAGAAAATCATATAAAATAATCCGTAGCTCAGATCGAAAAACTTTGTACATGAAAGTTGCTCAGAATTTCGAGACGAATCCGAATACGCGATTCGTTCGTCCGTCACACGTCTGTAACTACCTGAACATGGGACATTCCCCCTTCGGTCACCTGTCCGACATTTGTTCGGAACCGGGAATACTTTCCCGGATGAATTCCCCCTTCGCCAGTATCACCCGGCACTGCGATAGATCACCTCCATTGCCGCGTATTGCCATGTTATGCTTTGTGTTGCTCCTGTTTGCTGTGTATTTATACTGTTTCCTCCCCCTCTTCTCTCTCGTTAGACTCCGACGCAGTTCGCGGTACCGACGCAGCTCCGGAGCCCGATGCCACCGTTGACGACCTTGCCCTTGCCGCCGAGTAACCAGGCAAGCCCCCCCTTTGATCATCCCGATATCGCCCATTCTAATTTCTCATGCTTGCATTAAAATTGCTGCTACTACTGTTTTACCTATTCTGATGCATAGCCTGTTTATTGTAACCTGCTGTTGATAATTACCTGCATATCCTAAACTGCTTAGTACAGGCTGGGTAGAGACCTATCAGTGACCCCACTTGTCCCGACTGCCCCGCTGGATTATCAGAAGACCTGATCAACGGGATTGAAGAACAGACCCCGGCACCGCACATCACCCCCCTTAGTTGTACGACACTACTGAGTTACTATCGAGTGCCGAGGGTGATACCTCGTCAGCACTTCTGATGTTAACCTTGTAGGGTAGATAATTGGTCGTGGTCATCGAGGGTGATTCCTTCTTCTCCACTGCCGATACGACGCTGTCACGCAACACTTCAAGTGTGAACCACGAGGGTGATTCCTCCGAGTTCACCTTGACGGATAAATCAAGTAGGAATCCAGCAAGGGTGATACCTCGGATTCCCCTGATGTTATGGACACACGGATACTTGGATTTTACACTGTTACTTGGAAAGGCGGGTCGACCCTGAGGGGTACCCGCGTGAGCCTAAGTGGCGAGTGTTGTGGAGACGGGTTGACCTGGATGGTGCCCGAGTGATGAATACGAGGCGCGGCCGGGCATTCTTAGCCCTTGCAGCAAGTCCTCGAGACGGGGCGACGGGGTCACATCTTTCGTGAGTCTCTGCTCGTTACCGCAAGCCCTAGTCCACTAACGATTTGGATATTTGATCCGAGCAGGCCTCTGGCCTGATAGCACTAACCATCACGTGGGCATAGTATGGGCGTTCTGCATCGTAGCATCAGCCGACAGTTCTGTCAGACGTCCAGTTCAGCATTGTGGCCGGGTCGGATCGTGCCGTTGGCGCTGGTATCCACCATGCTCGCAACGACCCGGAGTGCACAGGGTGACGGCCCAAGACCCCTAAGCGCTTAGGATGTTGACCGGCGGGGACCTCTCTGCTGAGCTCTAGGTAGGGCTGCGATGTATCGTTTGGCCGAGGCCGAGCATGACCCAGGAAAGTGTGTCCGGCCGGAGTTAATCGAGTGTGTTGGGTAAGTTGGTACACCCCTGCAGGGAAGAACACATCTATCGATAGCCGATCCTACGGTAAAGGACACTTGGAGTTGTATCACGGTCGACACAACTAGAACGTGAGATGATACCTGGATATATGGCTCTGGGGTTGCTTCTCGCAGGGAGTCGAGAAGGGATCTCAGGACGAGGTTGATGAATGTATGGCTCTGGGATTGCTTTCTCGCAGGGAGTCAAGAAAGGATCTCTGGGTGAGGTTGAGACTTAATGATACTACTACTTATACGGTACTAATCTACACTCTTCTAATGCTGCAAGACCTCTGAAGATGCTAGTCTTCGATAGGACTAGGCCTTCTCTCTATTCTGGCATTTCTGCAGCCCAGTCCACATATACAGCCTTCCTTTGATAATGTTGCATATGTAGTGTAGATCCTTGCTTGCTGAGTACTTCTGAGTACTCACGGTTGCTTTGCATTCTTTTCCCCATATCAGTTTGTCGTGGCCAGATGACGGAGCCACTGAGACAGCTACCCGCCGACGATCGACTACTACTACTACTACCCCGAGGGTGGTTACTGCTTCCAACTTGCCGTAGACCAGGAGTAGGTTCGGAGGGTCCCAGGCAGGAGGCCTGCGCCTTTCGATCGTAGTGTTTTCTTTTGCCCTGCCTTCTAAGGGCCTATCTGTGTTTTCTTTTATATCTATACTCAAATATCTGATGCTTCCGCTGACGCTTGTACGCAAGCTTATGTATTCGAGCCCTCGAGGCCCCTGGCTTGTAACATAAAGCTTGTATGACTTTATTTATGTTTTAGAGTTGTGTTGTGATATCTTCCCGTGAGTCCTTAGGCTTGATCATGTGCATTTGCGTGTATGATTAGTGCATGATCGAGCCGGGGGCGTCACAGGTCTGAGGTAAACTACTCACGCTTCATCAGAAGGGCAATGGTGTTGATGTAGAAGCCCTCCGTGATCGAATCCCCCTCCGGCGGGACGCCGGAAAAGGCCCCTAGATGGGATCTCACGGGTACAGAAGGTTGCGGCGGTGGAAAATTATTTTCGTGGATGCCTCTGGTGGTTTGGCCATATAAGAGTATATATAGGCGAAAGAATTAGGTCAGGAGGTGCACGAGGGGCCCACAAGGGTGGGGGGCGCGCCCTCCCTCCTTGTGGCCGCCTCGTGGCTCCTCCGACTTCATCTCCAAGTCTCCTGGTTTCCTTCTGGTCCAAGAAAGATCATCGCGAAAGTTCTATTCCGTTTGGACTCCGTTTGGTATTCCTTTTCTGAAAAACTCAAAAACAAGGAAAAAACAGAAACTGGCACTGGGCTCTAGGTTAATAGGTTAGTCCCCAAAATAATATAAAATAGCATATTAATGCATATAAAACATCCAAAACAGATAATATAATAGCATGGAACAATCAAAAATTATAGATACGTTGGAGACGTATCAAGCATCCCCAAGCTTAATTCCTGCTCGTCCTCGAGTAGGTAAATGATAAAAACAAATTTTTTGATGTGGAATGCTACCTAACCTATTTATCCATGTAATTTCTTTATTGTGGCATGAATGTTCAGATCCGTATGATTTAAAACAAAAGTTTAATATTGACATAAAAACAATAATACTTCAAGCATACTAACAAGATAATTATGTCTTCTCAAAATAACATGGCCAAAGAAAGCTTATCCCTACAAAATCATATAGTCTGGCTATGCTCTATCTTCACCACACAAAGTATTTAAATCATGCACAACCCCGATGACAAGCCAAGCAATTGTTTCATACTTTTGATGTTCTCAAACCTTTGAAATTTTCACGCAATACATGAGTGTGAGCCATGGACATAGCACTATAGGTGGAATAGAAGGTGGTTGTGGAGAAGACAAAAGGAGGGAGATGGTCTCACATCAACTAGGCGTATCAACGGGCTATGGAGATGCCCATCAATAGATATCAATGTGAGTCAGTAGGGATTGCCATGCAACGGATGCACTAGAGCTATAAGTTTATGAAAGCTCAAAAAGAAACTAAGTGGGTGTGCATCCAACTCGCTTGCTCACGAAGACCTAGGGCAATTTGAGGAAGCCCATCATTGGAATATACAAGCCAAGTTCTATAATGAAAATTCCCACTAGTATATGAAAGTGACAACATAGGGGACTCTCTATCATGAAGATCATGGTGCTACTTTGAAGCACAAGTGTGGTAAAAGGATAGTAACATTGCCCATTCTCTTTTTTCTCTCATTTTTTTATTAGGGCCTTTTCTCATTTTTTGCCTCTTTTATTTATTTTTATTTTTCGTCCAGAGTCTCATCCCGACTTGTGGGGGAATCATAGTCTCCATCATCCTTCTCCTCACATGGGACAATGCTCTAATAGTGAAGATCATCACACTTTTATTTACTTACAACTCAATACTTAGAACAAAATATGACTCTATATGAATGCCTCCGGCGGTGTACCGGGATGTGCAATGAATCAAGAGTGACATGTATGAAAGAATTATGAACGGTGGCTTTGCCACAAATATGATGTCAACTACATGATCATGCAAAGCAATATGACAATGATGGAACGTGTCATAATAAACGGAACGGTGGAAAGTTGCATGGCAATATATCTCGGAATGGCTATGGAAATGACATAATAGGTAGGTATGGTGGATGTTTTGAGGAAGGTATATGGTGGGTGTATGGTACCGGCGAAAGTTGCGCGGTACTAGAGAGGCTAGCAATGGTGGAAGGGTGAGAGTGCGTATAATCCATGGACTCAACACTAGTCATAAAGAACTCACATACTTATTGGAAAAATCTATTAGTTATCAAAACAAAGTACTACGCGCATGCTCCTAGGGGTATAGATTGGTAGGAAAAGACCATCGCTCGTCCCCGACCGCCACTCATAAGGAAGACAATCAATAAATAAATCATGCTTCGACTTCATCACATAACGGTTCACCATACGTGCATGCTACGGGAATCACAAGCCTTAACACAAGTATTTCTCAAATCCACAATTACTCACTAGCATGACTCTAATATCACCATCTTTATATCTCAAAACAATCATAAGGAATCAAACTTCTCATAGTATTCAATGCACTTTATATGAAAGTTTTTATTATATCCCTCTTGGATGCCTATAATATTAGGACTAAATTTATAACCAAAGCAAATTACCATGCTGTTTAAAGACTCTCAAAATAATATAAGTGAAGCATGAGAATTCATCAATTTCTATAAAATAAAACCACCGCTGTGCTCTAAAAAGATATAAGTGAAGCACTAGAGCAAAATTGCCTAGCTCAAAAGATATAAGTGAAGCATATGGAGTATTCTAATAAATCATGATTCATGCGTGTCCCTCTAAAAAGGTTTGTACAGCAAGGATGATTGTGGCAAACTAAAAAGCAAAGACTCAAATCATACAAGACGCTCCAAGCAAAACACATATCATGTGGTGAATAAAAATATAGCCTCAAGTAAAGTTACCGATAGACGAAGACGAAAGAGGGGATGCCTTCCGGGGCATCCCCAAGCTTAGGCTCTTGGTTTTCCTTGAATATTACCTTGGGGTGCCTTGGGAATCCCCAAGCTTAGGCTCTTGCCACTCCTTATTCCATAGTCCATCAAATCCTTACCCAAAACTTGAAAACTTCACAACACAAAACTCAACAGAAAATCTCATAAGCTCCGTTAGTATAAGAAAATAAATCACCACTTTTGTCCTGTTGTGAACTCATTATTTATTTATATTAGTGTAATATCTACTGTATTCCAACTTTTTCATGGTTCATACTCCCCGATACTACCCATAGATTCATCAAAATAAGCAAACAACACAAAGAAAATAGAATCTGTCAAAAACAGAACAGTCTGCGAAGATCCGAATTGTTATAATACTTATCTAACACCAAAACTTCTGAAAAATTAGAAAAACGTAGTAAATTTGTATATAAATCTCGTATAAAAAATTCATGGATTTTCTACGCTCGAGTGAATTATTAAAATTATGGTACTGGACGCAAGAGTTCCTGTTTTTCAGCAAGATCAAATCAACTATCACCATAAGCCATCCCAAAGGTTTTACTTGGCACAAACACTAATGAAAACATAAAACCACATCTAACCAGAGACTAGATGAATTATTTATTGCAAAACAGAACAAAAAAAGCAAAAACAAAAATAGAATTGGGTTGCCTCCCAACAAGCGCTATTGTTTAACGCCCTTAGCTAGGCATAAAAACAAGAATAGATCTAGGTATTGTCATCTTTGGTATGCAATCCATAAGTGGCTCTCATAATAGATTCATAAGGAAATTTAATTTTCTTTCTTGGAAAGTGTTCCATGCCCTTCCTTAATGGAAATTGAAATCTAATGTTTCCTTCTTTCATATCAATAATTGCACCAATCTTTCTAAGGATAGGTCTACCAAGAATAATAGGACATGTAGGATTGCAATCTATATCAAGAACAATGAAATCTACGGGCACATAATTCCTATTTGCAACAATAAGAACATCATTAATTCTTCCCATAGGTTTCTTAATAGTGGAATCCGTGAGATGCAAATTTAAAGAACAATCATCAAATTCACGGAAACCTAACACATCACATAAAGTTTTTGAAATCGTGGAAACACTAGCACCCAAATCACACAAAGCATAACAATCATAATCTTTAATCTTAATCTTAATAGTAGGTTCCCACTCATCATAAAGTTTTCTAGGGATAGAAACTTCCAATTCAAGCTTTTCTTCAAAAGATTGCATCATAGCATCAACGATATGTTTAGTAAAAGCTTTGTTTTGATTATAAGCATGAGGAGAATTCAACATGGATTGCAACAAGGAAATACAATCTATTAAAGAACAATTATCATAATTAAATTCCTTGAAATCCAAAAGAGTGGGTTCATTGCTACTTAAAGTTTTGACCTCTCCAATCCCACTTTTATCAATTTTTGCATCAAGATCTAAAAACTCCGAATCATTGGGACGCCTTTTAACTAAAGTTGACTCATCTCCAGTCCCATCTTTATCAAGATTTATATTAGAAAACAACAATTCAATAGGAGTCACATCAATCACTTTAAAATCTTCATCATTATTCAAAGATTCTGGTTTAGCGGCCATCTTATTTACTAAGGTAGCTTGTTTATCAGAAATTTGGCCTACTACATTTTCAAGATGAGCAAACTGAGATTTCAAACCATAAAATTCCTTAGACATATCATCGAGCTCTTTATTCATGTATTCCATAAAACTTTTCTGCTCCTTAAGCTCGTTTCTAAATAAATTATTATGCTCAAATTGCAAAGAAATGAAGCTCCTAACATTATTTTCATTTTCTTCCAACCTCCTAAAGTGAGGATCAACATTCTTTGGTTGAGCCATCGAGACAAAGCAAACAATCCAACACACGAGCTCACAAAAAGCAAACAAAAAAGACGAACGGAAGAGGGGCGAAGAAAAGGCAAAGAGTGGGGCGAAGAAAAAGGCAAATCTTTTCGAAAATCATTTTAGAAGTGGGGGAGAGGAAAACGAGAGGCAAATGGCGAATAATGTAATGCGAGAGATGAGAGTTTATGATGAGTACTTGGTATGGCTTGAATTGGCATAGATCTCCCCGGCAACGGCGCCAGAAATTCTTCCTGCTACTTCTTGAGCTTGCGTTGGTTTTTCACTTGAAGAGGAAAGGGTGATGCAGCAAAGTAGAGATAAGAATTTTCCTCAGTTTGAGAACAAAGGTATCAATCCAGTAGGAGACAACGCACAAATCACCAAATACCTGCACAAACAATCAAACAACTTGCACCCAACGCGATAAAGGGGTTGTCAATCCCTTCACGGTTATTTGCAAAAGTGAGATCTGATAGAGATAGATAAAACTAAACAAAAGATAAAGTAAATATTTTTGGGTTTTTGGTTTATAGATCTGAAAATAAAAGATTGCAAAATAGTAGATCGGAAAGTAATATGATGGAAAATAGACCCGGGGGCCATAGGTTTCACTAGAGGCTTCTCTCAAGATAGAAAATATTACGATGGGTGAACAAATTACCACCGAGCAATTGATAGAAAAGCGCAAAGTTATGATGATATGTAAGGCAATGATCATGAATATAGGCATCACGTCCATGTCAAGTAGACCGAAACGATTCTGCATCTACTACTATTACTCCACACATCGACCACTATCCAGCATGCATCTAGAGTATTAAGTTCATAAAGAACGGAGTAACGCATTAAGCAAGATGACATGATGTAGAGGAATTAACTCAAGCAATATGATGAAAACCTCATCTTTTTATCCTCGATGGCAACAATACAATACGTGCCTTGCTGCCCCTACTGTCACTGGGAAAGGACACCGCAAGATTGAACCCAAAGCTAAGCACTTCTCCCATTGCAAGAAAAACCAATCTAGTTGGCCAAACCAAACCGATAGTTCGAAGAGAATTACAAAGATATCAAATCATGCATAAAAGAATTCAGAGAAGATTGAAATAATATTCATAGATAAGCTGATCATAAATCCACAATTCATCGGATCTCGGCAAACCCACCGCAAAAAAGTGTTACATCGAATAGATCTCCAAGAACATGGTATTGAGAATCAAAGAGAGAGAAGAAGCCATCTAGCTACTAGCTATGGACCCATAGGTCTGAGGTAAACTACTCACGCTTCATCGGAAGGGCAATGGTGTTGATGTAGAAGCCCTCCGTGATCGAATCCCCCTCCTGCAGGATGCCGGAAAAGGCCCCTAGATGGGATCTCACGGGTACAGAAGGTTGCGGTGGTGGAAAAGTATTTTTGTGGATGCCTCTGGTGGTTTGGGCATATATGAGTATTTATAGGCGAAAGAATTAGGTCAGGTGGTGCACGAGGGGCTCACAAGGGTGGGGGGCACGCCCTACCCCCCAAGGTGCGCCCTTCGTCCTTGTGGCCGCCTCGTGGCTCCTCCGACTTCATCTCCAAGTCTCCTGGTTTCCTTCTGGTCCAAGAAAGATCATTGCAAAAGTTCTATTCCGTTTGGACTCCGTTTGGTATTCCTTTTCTGAAAAACTCAAAAACAAGGAAAAATTAGAAACTGGCATTGGGCTCTAGGTTAATAGGTTAGTCCCAAAAATAATATAAAATAGCATATTAATGCATATAAAACATCCAAAACAGATAATATAATAGCTTGGAACAATAAAAAACTATAGATACGTTGGAGACGTATCATCCGCCTTGGGGATATGGAGGTTGAAGCCGAAGGCTGACCTACTTGAACTTTAGAGGTCGGACGTGTCATGTTAAAGCACGACAGAAGCACAAAAATTTTTAAGACCAATTTCGTATTGACACCAAAAACTTGATTTAAATTAGACATAAAGTTTTATGTGAGTTTTTTGGTTTTCTAAGTTTGTGGCACTTTTAACCTATTTATGTGTCTCCGGCATAACTCTAGCAGTACAATGTCGGACATCTTTAAAGCATTGGCAAGTTCAACGGGGGACAAAAGCTAGTGCCGAACCCACCAAAAGCCGAGGTATTCCATGGAGTCCTCGGCAAAACGTTCTCAGATATTGCTTTATATGCATCGGTTTCGAATTGTGTCTTCGGTCAATAGTTGGGTTTCCTGGCTCCTATTCTTGCCTCCTACGTTCCGCTTTGTTCGGCTAGGTGTGCAAAGGGAGAACCACTGCGAGTGTGCTTCTAGCTCGAATGGTTAAGCGCCTCAGTGGAGAAAGCCTAAAACTGACTGTCACAATGAGCGCAAACTGGTCGGCGATCCGATGACTATGTCAAACTATAGATCGATAGAGCTCACTCCGTGTTAGACGATGAGCCTTTCATAAAACTGGCCGAAGTGTTAATGGCTTGACTTCAGCTGACACCGAACACTAACCGGGGGCTCGTAACTAGCCTCCCCAACTTAAAGCTCTTATGACTAAGTGAAAGTTATAAGGCCTGCGTATCTGATTGCCTTGTTTCTGCTAACACAGCCGCCTCCGGGCACCAAGACATCGGCTAAGGTTTGTCTTGTTAGTACGGAAACACCCTGCGTAGCATCTACAAAGGGGTAGAAGCCGATGATGGGCCACTTTCAAATTATAAATAGTCACAACGGAGAAGTTTCCTTCCATAATCATCGTTATAAAGCCATAAATATGCATTAACTTGACTCCAGATTTTGGCCAAGATGGGTTGCCTGGCTCCTGTGCTTACCCCCTATGTTCCCAATAGTTCGGCTAGAGGGTAAAGGGAGCACCTCTATGATTGGTACTTCTGGGTCATCTGGGTTAGTACCTCAGACTGGGTGAAGCCGAAAGCTAGCCATCTTAAGAATATAATTGGTCGACAATGACGGAAGTGAAATTTTTGGTTCATTCAAACCATAGAGTTCAGGAACTTTCCCCAAGCTAAATCCTCAATATTTTCCTCCCATATTGATCGGAGGTGAGGTTTCATGATCATGTTCAACATGACAACCTGGGAAAAGGAACTTATAAAGGAACTATTTTTTCCAGAAGTTGTTTCATACGTTAAATAGTAATATAACATATCTCTCTGTGTACCTTTGTTGATAAAACCATATGGCCGGATTGCCTTGTTTGCCGTAAATCTTAGCCCTTATAAAGGCTTTATAAAGTAGGACAAACACTCCCTGGCTACTGGCCGAGGAGGTTGAAGCTGATGGTCGGTCAACAAAGTTTTGTACAATGTGGATCTGAGCATTCATGATGTAAAGTACTTGGATACATAGAATCATTACACGTGAATTGTGGTTAAAGTCAATTTACATTGGATAGCGATCCTTAGGTTAGCCAGCCTTGCCCAAATTAAGGCTCGGGGGCTACTCGGCTTTGCACTTCTCACTTAAAAGCCATTAACGGGTTACATCATTCCCCAGATCTGGTGTTGCCACTCGACCAGTGGCTCGGGGGCTATTGCATTGCCTATTCAATGCAGAAGATTCAAAGTGCAAAATAGTTTCCGAGGAGATTACGATCCTCGGGTTGGTCGGCCGCACCCAACCTTAGTCTCGAGGACTATGCACACCGTGTTTCCATTCTTACGTATGATGCCGAGCTAGGAATAGATGCTCATGCCGATTACACAAATCGACCTAAGTCTCAGGGGCTACTGGGATCAGTGGTTTCATGTTTTCCTTCAGGTGCATCTCGGATTTTAGGCCGATAAACACCTTGAGGGCTACTGACTATATACCTCGGCAGAGAATAAATTGCACCAATCAAAAATATATCCACAAACAGTCAGCCCAAGCCTGAGGTGGTGCGTTACTTCAGAAGCAGTCCGGTGTAAAGCTCGGATGCAAGTGGCTGGCTCCGTAGAGGGCATTTCCAGCATTAAGCTCGGCTGAACTCTGATACGTCTTCAACGTATCTATCATTTTTGCTTGTTCCATGATGTTATATTATCATTCTTGGATGTTTTACAATCATTTTGTAGAAAATTTATATCATTTTTTGGGACTAACCTATTGACATAGTGCCCAGTGCCAGTTGCTGTTTTTTGCTTGTTTTTACTTCGCAGAATATCAGTACCAAACGGAGTCCAAACGCAGCGAAACTTTATGGAGAATTTTTTTGGACCATAAGAGACCACATGGGCCAAAGAAGTACCAGAGGGGAGGCCCGAGGTGGGCAAAACCCACCAGGGCACGCCCAGGGGTGTTGTGCCCCCCTCGGTGGCCTCCCACACCACCTCTTCGCCCTATAAATCCCCAAATATTCTAGAAACCCTAGGGGAGTTGACCAAACACAATTCCAGCCGCCGCAAGTTCCAGAACCACGAGATCCAATCTAGACACCATCACGGAGGGGTTCATCATCCTCATTGGTACCTCTCCGATGATGCGTGAGTAGTTCATCATAGACCTAAGGGTCCGTAGGCAGTAGCTAGATGGCTTCTTCTCTCTTTTTGATTCTCAATACAATGGTCTCTTGGAGATCTATTTGACGCAACTATTTTTTGCGGTGTGTTTGTTGGGATCCGATGAACTTTGAGTTCATGATCAGATCTATATCCATGAATTTCTTTTGATCTCTTATATGCATGATTATTTATAGCCTTGTATTTCTTCTTCGAATCTTTGGTTTAGTTAGGCCAACTAGATCGATTTTTCTTGCCATGGGAAGAGGTGCATTATGATGGGTTCGATTGTGCGGTGTTCTTTCCCAGCGACAGAAGGGGCAGCAAGACACGCATGTATCGTTCCTATTAAGGATAACAAGATAGGGGGCTATTCCTACATGAATAGATCTCGTCTACATCAAGTCATCGTTCTTATTGCATTACTCCGTTTCTCCATGAACTTAATATACTAGATGCATGCTGGATAGCGGTCGATGTGTGGAGTAATAGTAGTAGATGCAAGCAGGAGTCGGTCTACTAATCTTGGACGTGATGCCTATATATTGATCATTGCTTTGGATATCGTCATAATTATTCGATCTTCTATCAATTTCCCAACAGTAATTTGTTTACCCACCATGTGTTATTTTCTTGAGAGAAGCCACTAGTGAAATCTACGGCCCCTGGGTCTATTCTTTATCATATTTGCTTTGAGATATATTTTTATTCGCTTTTGTTTTCAGATCTATTATTCCAAAAACCCAAAAATACCTTGCTGCAGTTTTTTATTACTTATCTTATTTCGCATTTTATCAAGATCTATTTATCCAATCTACACAAATTTTATCCCGTCAACTTAACATTTTCTGGCGCCGTTACCCGTAGAGGGAATGACAACCCCTCATAAGCGTTGGGTTGCAAGTGTTTGTTCTTTGTGTGCAGGTACTGTTTACATAGTGTTGCTTGGTTCTCCTACTGGATTGATACCTTGGTTTCGTAACTGAGGGAAGTACCTACCGTAGCTGTGCTGTATCATCCCTTCCTCTTTGGGGAAATACTGATGTAGTTCAAGCGACATCAAACTCCTTCAACTTTTTCGAACCAAGGTGATCTATGACACCTCGGAAACAGTCCGGCGTTGGAGCTTGGCTGCAAAAAGACATTATCCCTTCCTCTTTGGGGAAATACCGACGTAGTTCAAGCGACATCAAAAGGAATTTCTGGCGCCGTTGCCGGGAAGACATCATCAACATCTATCAGGTTCCTAATCACAAATCTCATCTCCTTGCAATTTACATTATTTTCCATTTGCCTCTCATTTTCATCTCCCCCACTTCACAAAAAATTTGTCGTTTTATTCGCCCTCTTTTTCGTTCGCCGTTTTCTCGTCAGATCTGTTTTTGTGTGCAATCTTTTTTGCGTAGTCACGATGACTCAAGAAAACACCAAGTTGTGTGATTTTTCCAATACCAATAACAATGATTTTATTAGCACTATGATTGCTCCTCCCGCCACTAGTGCGGAATCTTGTGATATTAATGCCGCTTTGTTTAATCTTGTTCTGAAAGATCAGTTTTCTGGTACTCCTAATGAGGATGCCGCATCCCATCTAAACACATTCGTAGAATTGTGCGATATGCAAAAGAAAAAAGATGTGGACAATGATATTGTGAAGTTGAAATTATTTCCTTTCTCTTTGAGGGATGGTGCAAAAATTTGGTTTTCTTCTTTGCCTCGCAATAGTATTGATTCTTGGGATAAGTGCAAAGATGCTTTTATTACTAAGTATTTTCCTCCCACGAAAATTATTTCCCTCAGAACTCAAATCATGAATTTTAAGCAACTTGAGCATGAACATGTCGCACAATCTTGGGAAAGAATGAAGTTGATGCTAAGAAATTGTCCTACTCATGGTTTAAATCTTTGGATGATCATACAAATGTTTTATGCGGGATTGAACTTTGTTTCTAGAAATCTTTTAGATTCCGCCGCGGGTGGTAATTTTATGGAAATTACTTTGGGTGAAGCTACTAAATTTCTTGATAACATTATGGCAAATTATTCACAATGGCATACTGAAAGAGCACCTACTAGTAAAAAAGTTAATTCTGTTGAAGAAATTAGTACGTTGAGTAAAAAAGTTGATGCTCTTATGAAATTGGTTGCTAATAAAAGTGCTCCTATTGATCATAATGATTTGCCTTTGTCTACTTTGATTGAGCAAAATAGTGATCCCATAGATGTGAATTTTGTCTCGTGAAACAATTTTAATAACAATGCTTATAGAGGTAATTTTAATCCTAGGCCTTTTCCTAGAAATTCCTCTAATAATTATGGTAATTCCTATGGTAATTCTTCTTACAATAATAATAGGAACACCTCTGATCTTGAGAATGATATTAAAGAATTTATCAATACTCAAAAAGTTTTCAATATTACGATAGAAGAAAAGTTGAATAAGATTGATGATATGTCTACATGCATTGATAGAATTTCTCACGATGTAGAAAATCTCAAGTTGATAATTTTTGTACCCAAGGTTGATGAATCAATTAAAGCTTTGTATGGTTCTATGGATGAAAGTAAGAAAAGAACCGCTATGCTTAGAGCTAAAAGAGAATTTTTAGAAAGAGCGTTTTCTAGTGATTGCTTTCATAAAAATGATGAAGATCTTAAAGTGATTGGTGTTTCTTCTATTGATTCCTTGTTTAGTAAAATTAAAATTGATGATAAAGGGACTGAAGAAGAGTCAACTTTAGTTAGAAGGCGTCCCGATAGTTCGGAGGGTGAAAATCTTGATGAAAAAATTGATAAAAGTGGGTTTGGAGGGGTCAAAACTTTAACTAGTGATGTGCCCACTCTTTTGGATTACAAAGACTTTAATTATGATAATTTCTCTTTGTTTGAATGTATTTCTTTGTTGCAATCCATGATAAATTCATCCCATGCTTATGAACAAAATAAAGCTTTTACTAAACATATCGTAGATGCCATGATGAAAGCTTTGGAAGAAAAAATGGAGTTAGAGATTTCAATTCCTAGAAAATTACATGATGAATGGGAACCTACTATCAAAGTCAAGATTAAAAATTATGAGTGTTTTGCTTTATGTGATTTGGGTGCTAGTGTTTCCACAATTCCGAAATCTTTATGTGATGTGCTTGGTCTTACCGATATTGAAGAGTGTTCTCTTAATTTGCACTTGGCGGATTCTACTATTAAAAAGCCTTTGGGAAGAATTAATGATGTTCTTATTCTTGCAAATAGAAATTATGTGCCCATAGATTTTATCGTTCTTGATATTGATTGCAATCCGTCTTGTCCAATTATACTTGGTAGACCATTTTTACGTATTATTGGTGCCGTGATTGATATGAAAGAAGGCAATATTAAATTTAAATTTCCACTAAGAAAGGGTATGGAACACTTCCCTAGAACAAGAATTAAGCCACCATATGAATCAATCATGAGGGCATCCTATGGATCAAAAACTAAAGATGACAATACTTGAATATATGAATTATGACTAGCTTGGGGCATAAAACGATAACGCTTGTTGGAGGCAACCCAATGAATAAAATTGATTTTTGCCTTTTTCTTTCTGTTCTTGAGTGTTTAAATGATTATGCCTCTTTCATGATTGTGTTTTTTATGATTTAATTAGTATTTGTGCCAAGTAAAGCCTTTAGGATAGCTTTGGTGATAGTTGATTTGATCCTGTTGAAAAACAGAAACTCTTGTGTCCAGTAACAGAATTGTTTATATTCTCAGAAGCGATGAAAAATTCTGATTTTTTACACAAGATTTATATACAAATTGCCTCTGTTGTATTATTTTTTCAGAATTTTTGGAGTTACAGAAGTATGGGAAAAAATCGCATCTTTACAGACTGTTCTATTTTTGACAGACTCTATTTTCTTTGCATTGTGTGCTTATTTTGATGAATCTATGGATTGTATCGGGGGGTATAAGCCATGGAAAAATTAGAATACAGTAGATATAATGCAATAACAAAATTTGAATGGGTTTGCAACATTACTTAAAGTAAAGATTGGTTTTTTTATACTAACGGATCTCACGAAGGTTTTGTTAAGTTTTGTGTGATTGAAGTTTTCAAGTTTTGGGTGTGATCGCGCTGGATGAAGGAATAAGGAGTGAAAAGAGCCTAAGCTTGGGGATTCCCCATGGCACCCCAAGTCAATATTCAAGGAGAACCAAGCAACTAAGCTTGGGGATGCCCCGGAAGGCATCCCCTCTTTCTTCTAACGACCATCGGTATTTTACTTGGAGCTATATTTTTATTCGTCACATATCATGAGTTTTGCTTGGAGTGTCTGTATTATATGAGTCTTTGCTTGTTTTCCTTTTTAGTTTGTCACAAGTATCCTTGCTGGACACACCTATTTGAGAGAGCCAAAATTATGCTATGATTTGTTAGAATTGCTCTTTATGCTTCACTTAAAATTTTGGAGCCATGGAAATTGCTCTAGTGCTTCACTTATATCTTTTTGAGCACGGCGTGCTTTAATATTTTTTGAAGAAATGCTCTCATGCTTCACTTAGATTAATTTGAGAGTTAGTAAATTTTTGAAGAAATTCTCTCATGCTTCACTTATATTATTTTGAGAGACGAAAATTTTTATGCTCATGTTCTTCACTTAAATTTATTTGAGCTTGTCAAAAGCAATTGTGTCGGTGTACTAAAGTTTGGGCCCTTTTAGTACCCCTTACTTGTGCACGGGCGGTTGTAGCCGTGCCCACGGCAAGGCTTGATGGGGACAGCTGGAGGCAGAATACAAGACAACGACGACGGCGTCCAAGCCAGTAACCAGGGAGCAGAAGATAAGCTGGAGCCCCGGCAAGATCCTTGCCGGCACGACTTGTCAGGCATTGACAATAACACCACCCTTGAGGTTGAAGAGGTCTGACACCATCGACAGTGTCAAGACCAAGGCCCAAGGGGCGCGTGCGTAGTGGCATGCAGATCTTCGTGAAGATACTGCCACCATTCCAGCGCAGCGGTTAGCCAGCCAGCCTGGCATTGCATTCCTCGTCAGCCTGGATACGTGTCAAGGCGGAGTGAGGCGGTGACGGATGGGACGGGCTCTATTCCCGTCCCCGATAAAGCTAGGGGGCACGTAATCAGCGCATTTAATGCGTTTTGTCCCAGGATGTCAGTGATAAGCATGGCTACTTTACACCTCCTGTGTGCCACTGTGGCAGCCCCTTGGACGTATAAAAGGAGGCCCAAGGCATACTGGAGGAGGATTCGGACTTTTTGGACTCTCCGGCCCAGCTTGCATGCATAGCAGCTAGCCGAAGCTCAAGAACACATAATATACACACAAAGCAGGACTAGGGTTTTACGCTTCTCAGCGGCCCGAACCTGGGTAAAAATCCCTCGTGTTGATCTTTAGATCTGCTCTTTGCGCACCCCTCTTCCCTGCCAAACCGTAGAAGGGATCCACTCGATCCCATAGGTGTCGTTTCCCCGACATCTTTGGCGCGCCAGGTAGGGGGAAAGAGAAGTTGTGCAAACCTGATCTAGCGGTTAGCGCGTCAGTTTCTCGATCACCATGGCTCCCAAGAAGAAGACGATCGCAGCGATCGGTTCATCTGCGGCCAATCTGCCTGTGCCAGCACGGACGGGCGATGGTGTAGACACGAATGGCGGCGGGGGTGCACATCACGAGCATCCGCGACGTTCCGACGAGTGGAGCCAGGGGAGCGGCATCATCCGCAGCCACGATGACGACCCGCGCGCCGCTGGGTCCGGGGGCGGGGCCGTGCTGCCGATGGGCGGCGCAGCGACCTCCAAGACACCCCCGCCGGCGCGTGCGCCGTGGTCTTCCCAGGCCGTGTGCGACGAGCGGCACCGTAATGATGGGGGCCCCGAGCGTCCCCATGGAAAGGGCCCTCAGCATCATTCTCGAGATGCACAGGGCCGGCATGCACGCCAAGATGCTGGTGGAAACGGCACACAGCCGCGGAACCATGATGGGGCTCCTTCTAACGCGATTAGAAGTCCGAGCACCCCCCGTTCTTCGCGCCTGTCGCTGCCACCTACACCAGCCGAAGCATTGACGAGAGCACAGCTCCTCCTGGATTTTCCTCCCGCTGCGGAGAAGCAAGACGAATGGAGAGCTGTGATCCAGAGTCTCATCGGTCTCGCCAATAGAGATGGGCCGCAGCTGGCGGAGCCTTCGCGGCGGCGGTCCACTGAGCCGGCGCGTGTCGATCACGGGAAGAACAGAGGCGCCGCGACAACGGTGCACTCCCCTCCACCACCACGACAGCGGTCGCCAGCTCGATGGGTCGATGCCCGCAATGACGGATCCACGGCGTCGTCCGATCCGCGAGCTCGCCGCGACCAACGTCAAGTTCTTCAGGAACGGGTCAAAGAAGACACTCGAACTACCATCGAGCGGCGGCGGGAAGCACACCATCAATCGGATAGGCGCGCAGGGCCCACTGTAGAAAAGCCTGCGCCGGGGGATCCTGGTGACTTACCTTACGGGGTGGGTTGGCCAGCTTTTACCCGTGAGCTGAGGCGATTCCAGTGGCCCACTACCCGCACGTTCAAACCAGAGGTCCCGGAGAAATACGATGGCAAGGCTCACCCGTCCGAGTTCCTGAGCGTTTACACCATCGCGATGCAAGCTGCCGGGGCTCGCTACGGCAAGGTGCTCGCCAATTACTTCCTGTTGGTGCTCAAGCCCAACGTCAGGTCGTGGTTGATGCACCTACCAGTAGATTCCATCTCTTCTTGGTCGGACCAGTGCCACGAGTTTGTTGGTGCCTTTACCTGAGGCCACCAAGCTCCTGGCCAGGCAAGTGACTTACATATCATTCCCCAGAAAGATGGCGAGTGCTTACGCAAATACATACAGAGGTTCAGCCGTGTGCAGTACAACATCCCGGATGTTCATCCTGCCACTGTTGTCAGCGCATTCCATCAGAATGTGCGCAACCACAAGATGCGCGAAGAGCTGGCGATGAACAAGATTACGGATGTTGCCGAGATTTATGTTTTGGCCGACAGATGTGCTCGGAATGAAGAAGGAAGGAAGTACCCCGGCGAAGATGCCGGCGCGGGAACTGACTTCGGAGATGAAGACGCCGCCGCCCCGGCAAAGAAGGGCCGACGGCGTAATAGGAAGCGCAAGGGCAAAACCGTGCTTGCCGTCGAGGGATCCGGCAACCCCGGCACCACCAAGAAGACCAAGGTTGACGACCCCGGCAAGGAGGTTGCCAGGTGCGCTGCCTGCCAGGACTTGGCGGCTGCCGACAAGCCGGAGGGCTCCGACAAGCAATACTGTAAGATCCACCGCACCAAGGGCCATGACCTCCAGAACTGCTGGCAGGTTGAGCTGCTCATCGAGAAGCAGAAGGCCGAATATGAAAGGCGAGACAAGGAGAAGGGCCAGGATGGTGCTGAAGGGTCCAACAAGAAGCGTGGTGGCCGAGGGGGCCGCCGCGGCTGTCGGTGTCAAAACCGGCGGATCTCGGGTAGGGGGTCCTGAACTGTGCGTCTAAGGTCGATGGTAACAGGAGACGGGGGACACGATGTTTACCCAGGTTCGGGCCCTCTCTATGGAGGTAATACCCTACGTCCTGCTTGATTGATCTTGATGAATATGAGTATTACAAGAGTTGATCTACCACGAGATCGTAATGGCTAAAACCCTAGAAGTCTAGCCTATCTGATTATGATTGCCTCTACGGACTAAACCCTCCAGTTTATATAGACACCGGAGGGAACTAGGGTTGTACAAAGTCGGTTACAGAGAAAGGAATCTTCATATCCGAATGCCAAGCTTGCCGTCCACGCCAAGGAGAGTCCCATCCGGACATGGGAGAGAGTCTTCTGTCTTGTATCTTCATGGCCCATCAGTCCAGCCCACCTTATGTAGCCCGGACGCCCGAGGACCCCTTAATCCAGGACTCCCTCAGTAGCCCCTGAACCAGGCTTCAATGACAACGTGTCCGGCGCGCAGATTGTCTTCGGCATTGCAAGGCGGGTTCCTCCTCCGAATACTCCAGAATAGACTTTTCGAGCACAGAAAGCGTGTCCGGCTCTACAAAACAAGTACCACACACAACCGCAGAGAGTACAACATTTCACGAGTCCAATCCGCTGACAACTTTTTGTAACGCGACACCATGTTCCTGCACGGTAATTATTTCGAACCGTTCTTTAGTCTCCCGCTCCATGCTTTAAGGTGCGGTTTCCAGTGGCACATCTTGTCATAGCAGAGATCGTGTCCCTTCATTACGGGATTCTCATCAATACGGGCGTGGGTAATCCAACCGTGCCGTTTGCACGGCCCTTGGGAGTAGGCGAGTTTTAAGGTGAGTCGGGAGGCGCTTGATATTCACTGCCTTTATAAGGAGATAAGGATTCACCCCTTTCACCAAAGCCTTCTCTTTCTCTGCCTCTCCATTCCTGAGCTCCAGCGCCCAAGTTCTCATCTTTTCTGCCTCAAAGAAGCACCCCGACCATGTCCGGATCCGGAGCGCAAGGCAAGTGGATGGCCTCCTCCGTCAAGGAGAAGGACATCCCGAAGCTCCGGGAGGTGGGGTATTGGGCCAAGGAAATCGCCCACCGGCTTCCGGCCAAGGGACAGATCATCCCCACCCCCAAGCCTCATGAGAGGGTGGTGTTCATCCCCCACTTCATCCGCGGGTTAGGGTTTCCTCACCATCCTTTCGTCCACGGACTCATGTTCTACTACGGGCTAGATTTCCATGATCTAGCCCCAAATTCTTTCCTCAACATCTCGGCATTTATTGTTGTGTGCGAGGCCTTCCTCCGCATCCCACCCCATTTCGGAATGTGGCTCAAGATTTTCAATGTGAAGCCGAAGGTGGTGGATGGCCAACACGCAGAGTGCGGAGGCGCCATGGTGAGCAAGATGCCCAACGTCACATGGCCCAAAGGTACCTTTGTGGAGACCGTCAAAGGGTGGCAGCAACTGTGGTTTTATATCACAGAGCCCCGCGACGCCACCTGGGCCGCGGCTCCTGAATTCAAGTCCGGAGCCCCAATGCGGCTCACCTCCTGGCTAGAGAAGGGCCTGAATTGGGCATCGTCGGACGAGCTGACAGCGCTGCAGGCGCGTATCCAGAGTATGGTGGACAAGAACATCAAGCTTATCAATGTGATCCAGGTGATGCTAGTTCGCCGGGCCCTTCCATGCCAAAGCCGGACTTGCCATTTGTGGGAGTTCGATCCGGCCGAGCACCAGACCTTGCAACAGTTCTTTGGAACTACGCACGAAGACATCTGGAAGGTGCTTTTTAAGGCCAATGAGAAATGGCCGGAGACGACCGAGGACCGTGGGCACGACCTGGCCCATCCCGCTAGTCCGGTAAGTCTTTCGCGCTTCAAGGTGTATCCTTTACTTGCTTACTCAGGGAAAATGCCTAAGCCTCCATATTTATTTTTTCAGGGCTGGACGAAGAAGGCAGAGTGGATTAAGTGTCTGGCTCCGCTGCCCGAGGAACCAGCCATCTCGCTTCTGACGAAGATGCTGGTCCCGGCGCCCTACCAGGCGCCGGAGAAGAAGGCCAAGAAAAAGGCCAAGGAGACCAGAAGTGGCCTTCATCGCAAGGGAACTTTGGACGCGACGTCCGAGGACGCCGAGACTCACTCCACCGCCGCAAAGGACGGTGAGGAGGAGGAAGAAAGCAACTCTCCCCCTGAGGGGGGAAGGAAGAAAAGGGCGGCCCCCATAAATCTGGAGGCAGAGGTGTCCAAGAAGGGGAAGGTCTCCCTCGCGGATAACTCCGCGTGGGACGTCGACAGCAGCCCAGAGTGGCGCCCCCGAGATAAGCCCCTGGCCGAGTCGTGAGTACTCAAAGACCCTGACGCATTCATATATCCATCCTATTTTCTCCATAGTTTTAACATGTTGAATCATGTACTTGCAGTCCGGCTTGTTCCGACCTCGAGCGATCCTCATCTTCGGGGAATTCGCTGGACCCGAAGGTGATGGACAGCGGGTCCCTTCCGGTGGCCTCCTCTCCTAAGGCCATAGATGACACCGAGGCGTTGTCCCGAAGGATCCCAGGCCAGGGAGAGACGCAGGAGGCTGTCAGCGCGGCGCCAGAGGGTGAAACCTCGGCCGCCGGACACATGGGGGAGCAAATCCCCATGGAGACTGGCAATGGGGGCCAGGTCCAATTCAGCCCCCAGCCGAATACGGTCCCGGAGACCTATACGGCTCCGGAATCTGGCAAGCAACCTCCTTTGAAAGGAGGGCTGTGCCTATTTCACCGGTGACCTCTGTCCAACCAGAGGCACCGGACACCCTACTGGAAGAGCTGCGAAGTGCTTCCATTGTAGAGGAGCACCGTGCCCTCATGGGTACGGTGATTGAGAAGATTCAGTCAGCGAAGAGCGGACTGACCGAAGCCTGCAAAAGCGTTCTAACAGGTTTTGAGGTATGAAACTCAATTATGTAAAAAGAATGTCATAGTATAGACAGTAGCCCCTGAGACACTGTCCGGTGGTCGAAAAGAAAAGCCGGACAGAGGATCAAATAATTTTCGCAGGAGACTAACCATACATGTCTATGTGAAAAAGCAGGCGTCGCTGCTGGCTGCTACCTCCCATGCTGCCGAAGTCTCCGGACTGAAGCAGAGTCTGGAGCGGGCCGAAGAAGAACTCGGCCGTGTGAAAAAGCAGCTGGAGGACAAGCAAGGTATGCCATGACCTTCTGTATATCAGAAAGGATAGATGATTTGTATTGACCATAGTTCCATGATATTTGTAGGAGCGGTGACCAAGGTGGAGGCCCTTAAAAAGGCACTGGCCGAGGCCCAGAAGAGAGCGGTGGAAGAACAATCCGTCCGCGAAAAGCACGAGGCCAGGGTCGATGAGGTCCAACAAGAGCTCCAGGACGCTGTAAAGAAATGCGAGTCCTTGGAGCGCAAGATTATGGATGAAGAGTCCAAGCTTGCTAAGGCCCTTGCTGGGGATCTCTCCCTTGGCGGCGTGGGCTCGTTGGTGTGGATCCTTGCCGGGGACCCCTCCCTAGGTGGCGTGGTTGATGGAGGAGGCATGTTGGGGGTGGCCCTTAACGGCTCCTCCTGTTGTCGCTCCTCTCCTGCAACCCCGGCAAGGTTAGAGGTGAAAATGCACATCCCGACGCTCGCCAGCGGAAAGTGGGTAATGTGCTCACGCTGAGGGCTGAGCCGGGGGCTGCGACGTGGGCTGGGGTCCGGGCTGATCATGATCAACTTCAGCGCGCTTGAAGTACTTGCCGGGGGCTCGTCGCCCACTGAGGTTTTGGCCCTCTTCGCCATCCTCTGCGCCAGTGTTTCATTGTCTCTGCAGAGGCAAGCCACAACGAGAACAAGTCAGATAAGATGATCAAAACGGAGACTCAAAACATAAAGCCAGCAGTGAGGCACTTACTCATCCTCTGCTTCTGGCGAACCCGCCCTGTTCGGGCTGAAACCGGAGAGGTCAAAGTCGACCTCTGGAGTGGAGTCCGGGCTAGGGGGTGGAGATGGGGATGGGGACCTGGGCCGCTTGGCCGAGGCAGAAGCGGTGGCCGCTACTTCCTTTGCCGCCGCGGTCGTACGCCTCGTATGGCGCACAGGTTGTGGCTGGGCCTCTTGCCGCTGCGCGGTCTTGCCAGCCACTCCCTTGACGGGGGCCTCTTCGCTCGAAGAGGCTCGCCGGACTGGCTCATCAGAGCTAGCCCACCGAAGGACGCGTTTCTTCTTCCCCGGGACTGGGGGCTCGTCGTGTGCCTCCTCTTCATCTGCCTCTTCAGCCGCCTCTTCGGTTACCTCCTCTGGCTCGGCAAGTTCATCTTCTTCGCCGGCCTCATCTTCTTGGAAGCCGACGCTGCCGGCCTCCTCGGCAAGGGCCACCTCTTCCGCCCTGCTGGTGATGTACGCCACCTCTTTGTCGGTGGTGTCACGGATGAGTTGCGGTTCTTCGTGAACCCGCCTCTCCGAGAAGCTGTCGAAGAACTCCTGCACCCACTCCGCGTCTGGCACAACCCAGGTCGGGTCAAGGCCGTGGGCGTTGAACACCGGCATCATGGCGATGATGGAAGTCAAGGCGGAGTTGTTGCACAAGGGAACCATGCCCGCCGGCAGCTTGAACGGCTTGCCGGCCTTCTCGGCCCTCGCGGCCTTGGTGGCTTTCTTGGCCTTGTCGGCCTTGAGTTGGAACAGCCTTTGGCAGAGGGCCGCGTGCTGCATCACCATCAATATGTTGTTTAGGCCGGGGCGCAGCCTCATAACATCCGCCACGTTCCGGAACTCCCAAGCCGGCCTTCCTTTATTCTGCAGAGGAGCGATGCGGCGGCGGAGGAAGTCGGCCCCAATCATCTCAAGAGTGAGCCCGGCAGCCTTGAGGCGGTGGATTCTGGTGGTTGCGAATGTGAGCTTCTCGTCTTGAGGGTCGAGATCACCCCAGTTGCCGCCACGAACCACTTGCGCTCACCAGGGCATGCAGAACGGCGCCGGCTCCTTCTCCACGATCCGGCACCACCTGTGCCGCCATTCGTCCCACTTCTCCTTCTGGGTCCCGTTTGGGTATGTCTCCTTGCACAAGGTCCTCAGGATCCAGGTGACATAGCCAGACAGGGCCCCTCCTGGCTGGATGCGAGGGATGAAGTAGTGGCGGAAGAGCGCCGTGTTGGGGGCCACCCCGGCGAAGTTCTCGCAAAGGTGGGCAAAAATGGCCATACACGCCACGGCATTTGGCGTAAAATCCAAGAGATGGAGGCCGAAGGTATACATGATGTCGTTGAAGAAATCTGAGAATGGGGGGCAGAGCCCGCAGTAGAAATAATCGACGAAGAAAGGAAATTTATCTGGAGCGGGCGCGGCGCAAGAAGCGGGGACGATGCGGGTGGCAGGATGCCCCATCGTCTTCCTCCCCAACATGCACTAGTACCGCTCCTTCAGAGCGCGTGCATCGAGCGTTGGAGCGAAGATGGTTTTCTCCTTCCGCATCTTCACCAACTCGCTCTCCGGCACCTCTTCCCCCTCGCTCGCCTTGGCCACTCCCTTGCCCTTCCTTGCTTTGGGCGCCATAAGAGACTGGGGAGGAGCGGAAGGTCAAGGATGGTGCGAATGCAGAGGGGGTGGATGGATGAGGAAACTCTGGTTTGGGCTCAAGGAGGAAGACGGCGGCGGTTCCTAGATTGGAAAGAGCGAAGGTGGTAATGAGCAGTGCCTCTGCAGATTCCCCATTTTATGGGGAAGGCGCGAGGCCGCCTCTTTACCGTCCAATGTGAAGGCATTTTCACAGGCGTGCTGCGACCATTCCACGCAAGACCCCCACGTCGCGCATTCAATGTCGATCGTGAGGAAGCACAGCAGACGAAATGATTACAGCAGTTAACCCCTGCCACGTGTGCCCGCGCACTGTTTGGGCCTAGCCCAACAACGCGTTGTGCCCGCGTGTGTGGCCTAGGCCCGGGGGCTCCTGTCGGTGTACTAAAGTTTGGGCCCTTTTAGTACCCCTTACTTGTGCACGGGCGGTTGTAGCCGCGCCCGCGGCAAGGCTTGACGGGGACAGTTGGAGGCAGAATACAAGACAACGAAGACGGCATCCAAGCCAGTAACCAGGGAGCAGAAGATAAGCTGGAGCCCCGGCAAGATCCTTGCCGGGGCGGCTCGCGAGGCCCCGGCAAGATCCTTGCCGGGACGACTTGCGAAGCACTGACAAGAACACCACCCTTGAGGTTGAAGAGCTCTAACACCATCGACAATGTCAAGACCAAGGCCGAAGGGGCGCGTGCGTAGTGGCATGCAGATCTTCGTGAAGATCCTGCCACCGTTCCAGCGCAGCGGTTAGCCAGCCAGCCTGGCATTGCATGCCTCGTCAGCCTGGATACGTGTCAAGGCGGAGTGAGGCGGCGACGGATGGGACAGGCTCTATTCCCGTCCCCGATAAAGCTAGGGGGCACGTAATCAGTGCATTTAATGCGTTTTGTCCCAGGACGTCACTGATAAGCATGGCTACTTTACACCTCCTGTGTGCCACTGTGGCAGCCCCTTGGACGTATAAAAGGAGGCCCAAGGCATACTGGAGGAGGATTCGGACTTTTTGGACTCTCTGGCCCAGCTTGCATGCATAGCAGCTGGCCGAAGCTCAAGAACACATAATATACACACAAAGCAGGACTAGGGTTTTACGCTTCTCAGCGGCCCGAACCTGGGTAAAAATCCCTCGTGTTGATCTCTAGATCTGCTCTTTGCACACCCCTCTTCCCTGCCAAACCGTAGAAGGGATCCACTCGATCCCATAGGTGTCGTTTCCCCGACATCTTTGGCGCGCCAGGTAGGGGGAAAGAGAAGTTGTGCAAACCTGATCTAGCGGTTAGCGCGTCAGTTTCTCGATCACCATGGCTCCCAAGAACAAGACGATCGCAGCGATCGGTTCATCTGCGGCCGATCTGCCTGTGCCAACACGGAAGGGCGACGGTGTAGACACGAATGGTGGCAGGGGTGCACATCATGAGCATCCGCGATGTTTCGACGAGCGGAGCCAGGGGAGCGGCATCATCTGCAACCACGATGACGACCCGCGCGCCGCTGGGTCCGGGGGCGGGGCCGTGATGCCGATGGGCGGCGCAGTGACCTCCAAGACACCCCCGCCGGCGCGTGCGCCGCGGTCTTCCCTGGCCGTGTGCGACGAGCGGCACCATAATGATGGGGGCCCCGAGCGTCCCCATGGAAAGGGCCCTCAGCATCATTCTCGAGATGCACAGGGCCGGCATGCATGCCAAGATGCTGGTGGAAATGGCACACGGCCGCGGAACCGTGATGGGGCTCCTTCTAACGCGGTTAGAAGTCCGAGCACCCCCCGTTCTTCGCGCCTGTCGCTGCCACCTACACTAGCCAAAGCGTTGAGGAGAGCACAGCTCCTCCTGGATTTTCCTCCCGCTGTGAAGAAGCAAGACAAATGGAGAGCTGTGATCCAGAGTCTCATCGGTCTCGCCAATAGAGATGGGCCGCAGCTGGCGGAGCCTTCGCGGCGGCGATCCACTGAGCCGGCGCGTGTCAATGACGGGAAGAACGGAGGCGCTGCGACCACGGTGCACTCCCCTCCACCACGACGATAGCGGTCACCAGCTCGACGGGTTGATGCCTGCGATGACGGATCCACGGTGTCGTCCGATCCGCGAGCTCGCCACGACCAACGTGAAGTTCTTCAGGAACGGGTCAAAGAAGACGCTCGAACTACCATCGAGCGGCGGCGGGAAGCGCGCCATCAATCGGATAGGTGTGCAGGGCCCACTGTAGAAAAGCCTGCGCCGGGGGATCCTGGTGACTTACCTTACGAGATGGGTTGTCCAGCTTTTACCCGTGAGCTGCGGCGATTCCAGTGGCCCACTACCCGCACGTTCAAACCAGAGGTCCCGGAGAAATACGACAGCAAGGCTCACCCGTCCGAGTTCCTGAGCGTTTACACCATCGCGATGCAAGCTGCCGGGGCTCGCGACGGCAAGGTGCTCGCCAATTACTTCCCGTTGGTGCTCAAGCCCAACGTCAGGTCGTGGTTGATGCACCTACCAGTAGATTCCATCTCTTCTTGGTCGAACCTGTGCCATGAGTTTGTTGGCACCTTTACCGGAGTGGAGTCGACGAAACAGAATTCCAGCTGTCGCAAGTTCCAGAACCACGAGATCCAATCTAGACACCATCACGGAGGGGTTCATCATCCTCATTGGTGCCTCTCCGATGATGCATGAGTAGTTCATCATAGACCTAATGGTCCGTAGGCAGTAGCTAGTTGGCTTGTTCTATCTTTTTGATTCTCAATACAATGGTCTCTTGGAGATCTATTTGATGTAACTCTTTTTTGTGGTGTGTTTGTTGGGATCCGATGAACTTTGAGTTTATGATCAGATCTATATCCATGAATATTATTTAAGTTTTCTTTGATATCTTATATGCATGATTATTTATAGCCTCGTATTTCTTCTTCGAATCTTTGGTTTAGTTAGGCCAACTAGATTGATTTTTCTTGCCATGGGAAGAGGTGCTTTGTGATTGGTTCAATCGTGCGGTGTTCTTTCCCAGTGACAGAAGGGGCAACAAGACACGCATGTATCATTGCTATTAAGTATAACAAGATGGGGTCTATTCCTACATGAATAGATCTCGTCTACATCATGTCATCATTCTTATTGCATTACACCGTTTCCCCATGAACTTAATACACTAGATGCATGCTGGATAGCGGCAGATGTGTGGAGTAATAGTAGTAGATGCAGGTAGGAGTCGGTCTACTAATCTTGGACGTGATGCCTATATATTGATCATTGCCTTGGATATCATCATAATTATTCGATCTTCTATCAATTGCCCAACAGTAATTTGTTTACCCACCATGTGTTATTTTCTTGAGAGAAGCCACTAGTGAAATCTACGGCCCCCGGGTCTATTCTTTATCATATTTGCTTTGACATCTATTTTTATTCGCTTTTGTTTTTAGATCTATTGTTCCAAAAACCCAAAAATACCTTGTTGCACTTTTTTATTACTTATTTTATTTCGCATTTTATCGAGATCTATTTATCCAATCCACACAAATTTTATCCCATCAACTTGACAATTTCTGGCGCCGTTACCCGTAGTGGGATTGACAACCCCTCATAAGGGTCGGGTTTCAAATATTTGTTCTTTGTGTGCAGGTGCCGTTTACATAGTGTTGCTTGGTTCTCCTACTGGATTGATACCTTGGTTTCATAACTGAGGCAAATACCTATCGTAGCTGTGCTGCACCATCCCTTCCTCTTTGGGGAAATACCGACGTAGTTCAAGCGACATCAAACTCCTTCAACTTTTTCGAATCAAGGTGATCTATGACACCTCGGAAACAGTCCAGCGTTGGAGCTCGGCTACAAAAAGACACCTTGGATGCAGTCCGGCGTTGGAGCTCGAATATAGTTTGACATTGGAGCTCGGATACAGTCCGGCGTTGGAGCTTGGATGCAGTCCAGCGTTGGAGCTCGGCTGCAAAAAGACACCTCAAAAACAGTCCGGCGTTGGAGCTCGGCTGGAAAAAGACACCTTGGATGCAGTCCGGCATTGGAGCTTGGATATAGTCCGGCGTTGGAGCTCAGATCCAGTCCGGCGTTGGATCTCGGATGCAGTCCGGCGTTGGAGCTCGGCTGCAAAAAGACACCTCGGATGCAGTCCGGTGTCGGAGCTCGGACACCAGAGGACACCGTCGAATGCACCCCCTATTCCAGGACACCGTCAGTAGCCCCCTGAACCAGTCTTCAAGTTAGGGACGCTCCTCGATTCTTCTGAACTGTTCTTCATCTTCAGTCATCGGTCTTGAAAACTGGTTCAACAAATCTTTCCATCTTCGATCTTGAGGATTGACGAGCTAAATCCGAAGTGTTCACACGTCGGGCATCCGAGGAGCCCTTTAAGTCTTCGGCATTTATCAATGCCTTGTTATTTCTACGCCATACCTCGGGTTTGATGTGTTTCCCATGCGGCGGTGTCCTCTGGTGTCCTAGCTCTGACGCCGGACTGCATCCAAGCTCCAACGCCGGACTGTATCCGAGCTCCAACGCTGGTAAACCACTGGTATAGGGGATCACAACAGTTTTCGAGGGTAGAGTATTCAACCCAAATTTATAGATTCGACACAAGGGGAGCCAAAGAATATTTGCAAGTATTAGCAGTTGAGTTGTCAATTCAACCACACCTGGAGATTAAGTATCTGCAGCAAAGTGATCAGTAGCACAGTAATTAATATGATAGTTTTGATAGTAGTGATAACAGTAACACTAGCAGTAACAGTGATAGCAATGATTTTGTAGCAGGTGTAACAGTAACAGCAGCAGTAGTAACTTAGCAAGAACAATATGAGGAAAATTCGTAGGCATTGGATACGTGAATTAGTTGGATGATATTCATTATATAACAGTCATAACCTAGGGCGATACAAAACTAGCTCCAGTTCATAAATGTAATGTAAGCATGTATTCCATAAATAGTCATGCATGCTTATGGAAAAGAACTTGCATGACATATTTTGTCCTACCCTCCCATGGCAGCGGGGTCCATAAGGAAACCAAGGGATATTAAGGCCTCCTTTTAATAGAGAACTGGAACAAAGCATTAACACATAGTGAATACATGAACTACCCAAACTACGGTCATCACCGGAAAGTATCCCAATTATTGTCACCCTGGGGTTTACGGATCATAACACGTAATAGGTGAATATGACTTGCAAGATCGGATCTAGAACATAGATATAATGGTGAAAACATATACGGTTCAGATCTGAAATCATGGCACTCTGGCCCTAGTGACAAGCATTAAGCATAGCAAAGTCATAACAACATCAATCCCAGAACATAGTGGATACTAGGGATCAAGCCCTAACAAAACTAACTTGATTACATGATCAATCTCATCCAACTCCTCACTGACCAGCAAGCCTATGAAGGAATTACTCACTCCCGGTGGGGAGCATCATGGAATTGGCGATGAAGGAGGGTTGGTAATGATGAAGACCGAAGATTCCCCTCTCCGGAGCCCCAAACGGGCTCCAGATCTGGCCTCCCGATGAAGATCATGAGGTGGCGGCGGCTCCATATCGTAAAACGTGATGAAACTTCCTCTCTTATTTTTTTCTCCGAAAATAGGATTTTATAGTGCTGGAATTAGGGTCTGCGGGGCCATGAGGTGGGCACAAGCCACCAGGGCGCGCCAGAGGGAGGGGGCGCGCCCTGGTGTATCGTGCCCAGCCAGGGCACCCTCTCCGATGGTTCTTGGTCCCAGTATTTTTTATTTATTCTGAAATAAATCTCCAAAAAGTTTCATTCCAATCCGAGAACTTTTATTTCTACACAAAAACAACACCATGGTAGTTCTGCTGAAAACAGTGTCAGTCCGGGTTAGTTTCATTCAAATCAAGCAAATTAGAGTCCAAAACAAGAGCAAAAGCGTTAGGAAAAGTAGATACGACAGAGACGTATCGAACACCGGACTATATCCGAGCTCTAACGCCAGACTGCATCCAAGGTGTCTTTTTGCAGGCAAGCCCCAACGCCGAACTGTTTCCGAGGTGTCTTTTTGCAGCCGAGCTCCAACGCCGGACTATATCCGAGCTCCAACACCGGACTGCATCCAAGGTGTATTTTTGCAGCCAAGCTCCAATGCCGGACTATTTTCGAGGTGTCATAGATCATGTTGGTTCAAAAAAGTTGAAGGTGTTCAGCCGAGCTTAATGCCGGAAATGCCCTCTACGGAACCAGCCACCTGCATCCGAGCTTTACGCCGGACTGCTTCTGGAGTGACGCACCACCTCGGGCTTGGGCTGACTGTTTGTGATGGAAATATGCCCTAGAGGCAATAATAAAGTTGTTATTATTATATTTCCTTATTCATGATGAAGGTTTATTATTCATGCTAGAATTGTATTGACCGGAAACTTAAATACATGTGTGAATACATAAACAAATACCGTGTCCCTAGTGAGCCTCTACTAGACTAGCTCGTTGATCAAAGATGGTTAAGGTTTCCTAACCATAGGCATGAGTTTTCACTTGATAACGGGATCACATCAATAGGAGAATGATGTAATGGACAAGACCCAACCGTTAGCATAGCATATGATCATTTAGTTTACTTCTACTGCTTTCTAAATGTCAAATACACGTTTCTTCGACCATGAGATCATGCAACTCCCGGATATCGAAGGAATACCTTGTGTGCTATCAAATGTCACAACATAACTGGGCGATCATAAAAATGCTCTATAGGTATCTCCAAAGGTGTCTATTGAGTTGGCGTGAATCAAGATTGGGATTTGTCACTCCGTATATCAGAGAGGTATCTCTGGGCCCTCTCGGTAATACAGCATCACAAGAAGCTTGCAAGCAAACTGATTAAGGAGTTAGTTATGAGATGATATATTATGGAACAAGTAAAGAGACTTGCCGGTAATGAGATTGAACTAGGTATGAAGATACCGACGATCGAATCTCGGGCAAGTAACATACCGACAGACAAAGGGAATTACGTATGTTGTCATAAGGTTTGACCGATAAAGATCTTCGTAGAATATGTAGGAACCAATATGGGCATCTAGGTCCCGCTATTGGTAATTGACCAGAGAGGCATCTCGGTCATGTCTACATCATTCTTGAACCCGTAGGGTCTGCACGCTTAACGTTCATTGACGATATAGTATATTACGTGTTATGTGATTTGGTGAACGAATGTTGTTCGGAGTCACGGATGAGATCACGGACATGATGAGGAGCTCCGGAATGGTCTGGAGGTAAAGATTGATATATAGGACGATGATATTTGGTCACCGGAAAGGTTTCGGGATGTACCGGGTATTCATCGGGTCACTGGAAGGGGTTCCGGGAGACCTACGGGGATTATATGGGCCTAATGGGCCAAGGGGAGGCACACACCAGCCCACAAGGGGTTGGCACACCCTCTCCCTGGCCACCGGCCCTAGGGAAGGAAAGGGGAAGGGCTAGCCCCTCCTGCCTTCCCCTCCTCATGGGTTGTAATTCTTGAGTTGTAAGTAAATAAAAGTGTGATGATCATCATTATTAGAGCATTGTCCCATGTGAGGAAAGGATGATGGAAGCTTTGATTCCCTCACAAGTTGGGATGAGTCTTCAGACTTTAAAAATAATAAAAGACGCCAAAGAAGCCGAAATAAAAAAAGAGGCCAAACAAGCCCAAACAAAAAAATGAGAGAAAAAGAGAGAAGGGACAATGTTACTATCCTTTTTCCACACTTGTGCTTCGAAATAGAACCATGATCTTCATTATAGAGAGTCTCCTATTTTATCACTTTCATATACTAGTGGGAATTTTTCATTATCGAACTTGGCTTGTATATTCCAATGATGGGCTTCCTCAAATTGCACTAGGTCTTCGTGAGCAAGCAAGTTGGATGCACACCCACTTAGTTTCTTCTTGAGCTTTCGTACACTAATAGCTCTAGTGCATCCATTGCATGGTAATCCCTACTCACTTGCATCGATATCAATTGATGGGCATCTCCATAGCCCATTAATTTGCCTAGTTGATGTGAGACTTTCTCCTGCTTCTTTTTGTCTTCTCCACAACCACCATATTCTATTCCACCTATAGTGCTATATCCATGGCTCACGCTCATGTATTGCGTGAAAGTTGAAAATGTTTGAGAACACTAAAAGTATGAAACAATTGCTTGGCTTGTCATCGGGGTTGTGCATGATGAAATACTTTGTGTGATGAAGATGGAGCATAGCCAGACTATATGATTTTTTAGGGATAACTTTCTTTGGCCATGTTATTTTGAGAAGACATGATTGCTTTATTAGTATGCTTGAAGTATTATTGTTTTTATGTCAATATTAAACTTTATTTTTGAATCTTATGGATCTAAAAATTCTTGCCATAATAAATAAGATTGCATTGATAAATATGTTAGGTAGCATTCCACATCAAAAATTCTGTTTTTATCATTTACCTACTCGAGGACGAGCAGGAATTAAGCTTGGGGATGCTTGATACGTCTCCAATGTATCTATAATTTTTGATTGTTCCATGCTATTATATTATCTGTTTTGGATGTTCTATATGCATTAATATGCTATTTTCTATTATTTTTGGGACTAACCTATTAACCTAGAGCCCAGTGCCAGTTTATGTTTTTTCCTTGTTTTTTACTTCTACAAAAAAGGAATATCAAACGGAGTCCAAACGGAATAAAACTTTACGATGATTTTTCTTGGACCAGAAGACACCTACGTGACTTGGAGAGAGGGCGAGAAGAGTCCTGAGGAGGCCACAAGCCCTCAGGGCGCGCCCCAGGGGGGGCTGGCTTGTGGGCCACTCGAGAGTCCCCTAACCCTAGTTCCACCTCTATAAATTCTCAAATATTCCCCAAACATCGGAAGCGTCCACCAAAAAACTTTTCCGCCGCCGCAAGCCTCTGTTCCCGTGAGATTCCATCTTGGGGCCTTTTCTGGCACCCTATCGGAGGGGGACTCGATCATGGAGGGCCTCTACATCAACCTTACTGCCCTTCCAATGAAGCGTGAGTAGTTTACCACAGACCTATGGGTCCATAGCTAGTAGCTAGATGGCTTCTTCTCTCTCTTTGATGTTCAATACCATGTTCTCCTCGATGTTCTTGGAGTTCTATCCGATGTAATATTCTTTTGCAGTGTGTTTGTTGAGATCCGATGAATTGTGGATTTATGATCAGATTATCTATGAATATTATTTGAGTCTTCTCTGAACTCTTTTATGCATGATTAAGATATCTTTGTATTTCTCTTTGAACTATCGGTTTGGTTTGGCCAACTAGATTTGTTTTTCTTGCAATGGGAGAGGTGCTTAATTTTGAATTCAATCTTGCGGTGTCCTCACCCAGTGACAGAAGGGGTAGCGAGGCACGTATTGTATTGTTGCCATCAAAGATAAAAATATGGGGTTTATGTCATATTGCTTGAGTTTATCCCTCTACATCATGTCATCTTACTTAAAGCGTTGCTCTGTTCTTATGAACTTAATACTCTAGATGTAGGCAGGAGTCGGTCGATGTGTGGAGTAATAGTAGTAGATGCAGAATCATTTTGGTCTACTTGTCATGGACGTGATGCCTATATTCATGATCATTGCCTTAGATATCATCATAACTATGCACTTTTCTATCAATTGCTCAACAGTAATTTGTTTACCCACCGTACGTTTTCTTTCAAGAGAAAAGCCTCTAGTGAAACCTATGGCCCCCGGGTCTATTTTCCATCATATCTTTTCATAGATATAAACCAAAAACCCAAATATACCTTGCTGCAATTTATTTATATTTACTTTAGTTTGCTCTTTTATTTATCTTTTATACCTATCTCTATTAGATCTCACTCTTGTTCATGACCGTGAAGGGATTGACAACCCCTTTTTCGCGTTGTGTGCAAGTGTTTGTTAGTTTGTGCAGGTGCATAGATTGGAGACTTGCTTGTGCCTCCTACTAGATTGATACCTTGGTTCTTAACTGAGGGAAATACTTATCTCTACTTTGTTGCATCACCCTTTCCTCTTCAAGGGAAAAATCAACGCAAGCTCAAGAAGTAGCAGGAAGAATTTCTGGCGCCGTTGCCGGGGAGGTTCTACGTCAAGCCAACCAAGTACCCATCATAAACTCTCATCTCTTTCACTTGCATTATTTTCCATTTGCCTCTCATTTTCCTCTCCCCCCCCCACTTCTAAAACATTTTCAGAAAAACAAAAAAATATTTGCCTTTTTATTCGCCCTTCTTTCGTTCGTCTTTTCGTTTGCTTTTTGTTTGCTCGTTTGCTAGATTGGTTTCTTGCCATCATGTCTGAATCTGGGGAGGTTATCATTGAAAATTTTGAGGATCTTGCTAATAGAAATCTTGAGGAAAAATTTGGATCTTGTTCTTTAGATCGGGAAACTGAAACTCCCTGTAATCTTAAGGCAAAAACTTTTCATGTGGGAGACGGTAATATTATTGGGAAGAGTGTTATTCAAGAATTCTTTGATTGTATGGGAGTTATGCCAATTAATAAGGGATCTATTCTTCTTTATACAAATTGCTATGCGGATGCTATTGCTATGCTTGTCGTTAAACTAGAAAGAAAATTTTTGCACATTCATCCTGCTTTACAAAAGATATTTTATGAACTTCCCAATATACTCCATCCTAAGGCTAAAAAGATTGCAACTATCATTCTTATGCAAGAATTTGACTTCATAATACGAGAAGCTAGGGAAATTTTTGTTTTCTATAATAAAAATATTGAGCATCCTCCAATAGAAGAAATTCTCCATGATAAAGAAACATTGCGTTGTCTAGAATCTAGAGATTATCATTCTTACAGTAATAATCATAGGAGAAGAGTCCCCTATGTAGAAATTGCTCAAACCCTTTACCTTGATGCTTATGATAAATTTGATTGGGTAACCAAGGGAATTTATGTAGGATTTAATGATGAGTGGATGGAGGAAATGTCTAGGGAACCCATTAAAGATGAGATACGTATTTTATATGAGGATATTTATGGTGATGATCCTGAGTATGGAATTATGAATGTCAAAATCACCAACCAAAGTCCTTTTCATGATTTGAGTTCACCCACCAGGAAGGAAAACAAAGAAAAAAGAGACTTGTTAATAAAAATTTGGAAGATTTGACTAGGAAAGAATTAAATACCAAAGATGATAATACCTAGATCTATGTTTTATGCCTAGCTAGGGGCGTTAAACAATAGCGCTTGTTGGGAGGCAACCCAATTTTTATTATTATGTTTTTTGTTTTTGGTTCTGTTTTTCAATAAATACACATTATTACCTCTGTATTAATTGTGTTTTGGTGTTTTAATTAGTGTTTGAGCCAAGCGAGACCTTTTGGATGCTTTGGTATATCGTTGATTTGGTTTTGCTGAAAAACAGAAACTTTTCCGTCCAGTAACAGAATTTTTTAAATTTACTGGAGCGTGGAAAAATTCTGAATTTTTTACACAAGATTGTTATATGAATTTCATATGCTTTCCTAATTTTTCATAATTTTAGGAGTTACAGAAGTTGGATTAATATTCTGGTTACTACAGACTGTTCTGTTTTTGACATATTCTGTTTTTTTATGTGTTGTTTGCTTATTTTGATGAATCTATTGGTAGTATCGGGGGGAATGAACCATGGAGAAGTTGGAATACAGTAGATATAACACCAATATAAATATAGAATGAGTTCACTACAGTACCTAAAGTGGTGATTTATTTTATTATGCTAACGGATCTTATGAGTTTTCTATTGAGTTTTGTGTTGTGAAGTTTTCAAGTTTTGGATAAAGATTTGATGGACTATGAAATAAGGAGTGGTAAGAGCCTAAGCTTGGGGATTCCCAAGGCACAACAAGGTAATATTCAAGGACAAACAAGCATCCAAACTTGGGGATTCCCCGGATGGCATTCCCTCTTTCGTCTTCAATCCATTGGTAAATTTACTTGAGGCTATATTTTTATTCACCACATGATATGTGTTTTGCTTGGAGCTTCTTGTATGATATGAGTCTTTGCTTTTTAGTTTTCCACCATCATCCTTTCTGTACACACCTTTTGAGAGGGACACGCTTTAATCGTGAATTTATTAGAATACTCTATGTGCTTCACTTATATCTTTTGAGCTAGGCAGTTTGCTCTAGTGCTTCACTTATATCTTTTTAGAGCACAGCGGTGGCTTTATTTTATAGAAATTGTTGAACTCTCATGCTTCACTTATATTATTTTGAGTCTTATAAATAGTATGGCAATTTGCTTGGATGTTCTATATGCATTAATATGCTATTTTATATTATTATTGTGACTAACCTATTAACCTAGATCCCAGTGCCAGTTTCTGTTTTTTTTCCTTGTTTTTGACTTCTACAAAAAAGGAATATCAAATGGAGTCCAAACGGAATAAAACTTTACGATGATTTTTCTTGGACCAGAAGACACCTACATGACTTGGAGAGAGGGCCAGAAGAGTCCTGAGGAGGCCACAAACCCTCAGGGCGCGCCCCAGGGGGGGCTGGCTTGTGGGCCCCTCGAGAGTCCCCTAACCCTAGTTCCACATCTATAAATTCTCAAATATTCCCCAAACATCAGAAGCGTCTGCCAAAAAACTTTTCCGCCGCCGCAAGCCTCTGTTCCCATGAGATCCCATCTTGGGGCCTTTTCCGGCACCCTGTCATAGGGGGATTCGATCACGGAGGGCCTCTACATCAACCTTGCTGCCCTTCCAATGAAGCGTGAGTAGTTTACCACAGACCTACGGGTCCATAGCTAGTAGCTAGATGGCCTCTTCTCTCTCTTTGATCTTCAATACCATGTTCTCCTCGATGTTCTTGGAGTTCTATCCGATGTAATATTCTTTTGCAGTGTGTTTGTTGAGATCCGATGAATTGTGGATTTATGATCAGATTATCTATGAATATTATTTGAGTCTTCTCTGAACTCTTTTATGCATGATTAAGATATCTTTGTATTTCTCTTCGAACTATCGGTTTGGTTTGGCCAACTAGATTTGTTTTTCTTGCAATGGGAGAGGTGCTTTGTTTTGGGTTCTATCTTGCGGTGTCCTCACCCAGTGACAGAAGGGGTAGCGAGGCACGTATTGTATTGTTGCCATCAAGGATAAAAAGATGGGGTTTATGTCATATTGCTTGAGCTTTTCCCTCTACATCATGTCATCTTACTTAAAACGTTGCTCTGTTCTTATGAACTTAATACTCTAGATGCAGGCAGGAGTCGGTCGATGTGTGGAGTAATAGTAGTAGATGCAAAATCGTTTCGGTCTACTTGTAATGGACGTGATGCCTATATTCATGATCACTGCCTTAGATATCGTCATAACTATGCGCTTTTCTATCAATTGCTCAACAGTAATTTGTTTACCCACCGTACGTTTTATTTCAAGAGAGAAGCCTCTAGTGAAACCTATGGCCCCCGGGTCTATTTTCCATCATATATTTTCAGATATATAAACCAAAAAACCCAAAAATACCTTGCTGCAATTTATTTATATTTACTTTAGTTTGCTCTTTTATTTATCTTTTATACCTATCTCTATTAGATCTCACTCTTGTTCGTGACCGTGAAGGGATTGGCAACCCCTTTTTCGCGTTGTGTGCAAGTGTTTGTTAGTTTGTGCAGGTGCATAGATTGGAGACTTGCTTGTTCCTCCTACTAGATTGATACCTTGGTTCTTAACTGAGGGAAATACTTATCTCTACTTTGCTGCATCACCCTTTCCTCTTCAAGGGAAAAATCAACGCAAGCTCAAGAAGTAGCAGGTACACCCTTCCTGTCAATGTTACGACCAAGAGTTATCAATATCTTCCATACTAAACACATTAGTGGCGGTTCCCAAGCGATAAAAGTAAAGGTTTACTCCCCCTCCACCAACAAACACACTCCACGGCGAGCCGAATCCACTGGTTCCGTCCATACTAACATCAGTCCTGGGGGAGTTTTGTTTCATTATTTGAAATTTTTGAATTCGGGACTGGGCATCCCTATTACTGCCCCTCTCGTGCAAGCACGAATGAATAAACACTCATTGTGAGAATAACCCACTTAGCATGGAAGATACTGACCACCCCCTGTCGCTCCATGAGCGGTCCAGGCACACAAAACAGATGTGCATTTGAAATTTTAGAGGTGGCACATGCAAATTTACTTGGAATGGCAGGGTAATACCGCATATAGGTAGATATGGTGGACTCATCTGGAATAACTTTGGGTTTTAGGATTTTGAAGCACAAGCAGTATTTCCGCTTAGTACAAGCGAAGGCTAGCAAATAGGTTGAGGAGCCGCCAGCTAGAGAGCAAAAACGGTCATGAACATGCGTTATGCATAATTAACATTGAATACTAGCATGAGTAGGATATGAACACCATGAACATAAATATCGTAGAGGCTATGTTGGTTTTGATTCAACTACATGCATGAACATGTGCCAAGTCAAACCACTTGAAACATTCAGAGGAGGATACCATATCATCATACTACATCACAATCATTTTAATGCATGTTGACATCCAAGATAAATCATTATCCACTCCTAGCTACTTAAGCATGGCATGAGAAACTATAATCTCTAATTGTCATTGCAAACATGTTTGGTCATAATATGCTGAATCATGGATACTAGGTTAAACATATTTATAAAAATAGAACAAGTTGAGTTCATACCCGTTTCTCTCTTCCACAGTCAATTCATCAAATATCGTCATTATTGCCTTTCACTTGCACGACCGAATGATATGAAAATAATAATAGTGCAAGAGTGCCTTGGACTAAGCTAGAATCTGCAAACATTTTATTCAAAAGGAGAAGACAAGGTAATTTGGGCTCTTTGTTAGATCAACAATAATACATATGAGAGCCACTCAACATTTTCATCGTGGTCTTCTCCTTGGTACGACTCGCTAAAAAGAAAAGAATTTCAGAGAAACACAATGAAATATTTTTGGAGTTTTTAGTTTTTCTTGAAGAAAGCAAATTAAAGAAGGGAAAACAAAAATGAGAAAAACTATTTACACGGGAAAGCTCCCAACAGGCAAAAGAAGAACATGGAAATCTTTTTGGGTTTTCTTTTAACACTACAACTAATTTAAGCTAAAAAAACCAAAAAGAAGTAAGAAATATTTTTGGGTTTTCTCAAAGTTTTTCAAACACACAAGAAGAAAGCGAGAAAATAAATCTAGCATGGATAATATAACGAAAAAGTGTGAACACCGACAACTGGAATGAAATGTGTGAACATGAATGTAATGTCAGTGGAAATACGTACTCCCCCAAGCTTAGGCTTTTGGCCTAAGCAGGTAATCACCACCCGCGCCCTGCATAGTAGTCAGAGGGATAGCTCACGGAGGCTCTAGGTGCAGCCTCCTCAGCCCACCGGGCTACCTCGATCTCCACCTTGTACGAGTGGGCCTCGCTCTCAAGAACATAATATCTTCTTTTACTATGAAAATCAAAAAGAGCAGGCGCAGGCAACGCAACATGCACAATGGTTTCTTTATTGAACCTCAAGTTATAAGTATAATCAGTGATTTTACCCTTAAGGAACTTATGGCATTTCATGGCCTCAAAGTCTAAGTACTGAGTAGGTAAGATGGGATCATAAGGCAGAGGTGTAACACCGACCTCCTTAGCTACACGAGAAGCATAAATCCCACCGTAAAAATAACCACTAGAAGCATTATGTTGCAATCTCCGTGCAACAATCGCTCCAAGATTATAACGTTTAATTCTGGTCAAAATAGTGTGTATGAGGCTCAAGTCAGGAGCACATAGGGTGCTACAATCTTGCTTGCCTACGATGCATTTGACATTAAAGAGTGCAAAGTAGTGAATTGATGGGAAATGAATAATTTTTACTCTACCTTGTGTCACTCCTCTATCCTCACCGTAGCAAAGGCTAGTAAAAAATGACCCATACTCAGATCTTGGCGGCTCGTCTAGCGAACCCCAATATGGAATTTTGCAGGCATCACAGAACACACTTAGAGGCATGGTAAATGGATGATCATAAAGGATAAATGAGACTCTAGACTCACGAGGAAAATATTTAAATTTCTTAGTAAAAGTTTCTGTGAGGTTGAGATACTGGATGCACTTATCTTCAATGTAGGGGCCAAGATCGGCATTGTGAACATATTGATCAAATTCTTCCTTAATGCCTGCGCTTACCATGAAATCGTTACACAACCATAGGCATGATTTGATAGCGGCATCCCGCATTGCGCTTGCGCTTGGTTCAACATAAGACCAACGTATCAAGCCACTACTTGATGATTCCTCCGTAGACCTCCTCCTCGAAGAAATCCTAAAGAATTGCATTTTTCTTTGCGAACAATTTCTAAAAAAATTTGGGACACAAATTTTTTGTCAATAAAACTTCACAAGATTTATAGTGACTACTCATAGGAATGCATAGAGACCATATCAAGCATTCAAACTACTTAGAACACTAAGAATTCAACATGCAATCCCATCTACAGCAGCACCAAGAGTAGCTAATTATTCAAAATATAAACCACTAAATAAAAACTAATTGGAGCAATGGAGGAGTCACATACCAAGTAGCAATCCCCCAAAACAGTTTCGAAAATGGAGCTTCGAGCAAAGAGATCGAAATCCGCGGGTTTGAGAGCAATAACACGAGAGAGAGAGAGAGAGAGCTATGGTGATTTTTTTTTCTGGAGGTAGGAGATGACATGGGCTAAAGAGGTAAGTGAGGGGACCCACATGGGGACCACAACCCACCAGGGCGCACCTGGGGTTGTTGGCGCACCCTGGTGTATTGTGGTCACCAAGGGCACCCCCCCTCTGATGTTAATTATACCAGAAATTCAGAAATATTCAGAAAAAATCGTGTTAAAATTTCAGGGCATTCTGAGAACTTTTATTTTTGGGTCATTTTTTTATTGCATGGGAAATTCAGAAAATAGACAAAACTTGGCATTTTATTTTATTTAACTAAGAGAAACAGAAACAAACGGTAGGGACAGAAAGTTGTGCTCACTAAATTCATCAACTCCATACCTCTCAAAAATGATCCATTAATAAGGTTGATCAAGTCTTATTAACAACCACTTTCGATTAGCATGAAACCGAAGAGCTTTCATAAAGCACTAAGTTACCTCAACGGGGATATGCATATCCCCAACAATAAGTATATCATATTTATTTTTGGCAGTAGGTAAAGGTAGTTCAAAACTTTCAATAGTGAGTGCCAAAGATTTTTCAATAACATTAATACCATTCACTTGGAATTGTTTCTTCGGAAAGTGCACCGTATGCTCATTACCGTTGATATGAAAAGTGACCTTGCTTTTTATTGCAATCAATAACAGCCCTTGCAGTATTCAAAAAGGGTCTACCAAGGATAATTGACATGTTGTCGTCCTCGGGCATCTCAAGTATAACAAAGTCTGTTAAGATAGTAACATTTGCAACAACAACGGGCACATCCTCACAAATACCGATAGGTATGGCAGTTGATTTGTCAGCCATTTGCAAAGATATTTCAGTAGGTGTGAGTTTATTCAAGTCAAGTCTTTTATATAAAGAGAAGGGCATAACACTAACACCAGCTCCTAAATCACACAAAGCGGTTTTGACATAATTTCTTTTGATGGAGCAAGGTATAGTTGGTATTCCCGGATCTCCAAGTTTTTTAGGTACTCCATCCTTAGAAGAGTAATTAGCAAGCATGGTGGAGATTTTAGCTTCATGTATCTTTCTTTTATTAGTGATGATGTCTTTCATGTATTTTGCCTAAGGGGCCATCTTTAAAATATCAGTCAAGCGGGTGCGCAAAAAGACTGACCTAAGCATTTCAGCAAAGCGTTCAAATTCTTCATCATCTTTTTTCTTAGTTATTTTACGTGGAAAGGGCATGGGTTTCTGAACCCATGGTTCTCTTTCTCTACCATGTTTTCTAGCAACAAATTCTCTTTTATCATATCTTTTATTTTTAGGTTGTGGGTTATCAAGATCAACAGCAGGTTCTATCTCAACATCATTATCTGGTTGTTTATCATTGTCTGGTTGAGTGTCTTCATGATCATCATCATTATATTTTTCATTATCACTAGATGAATGTTCATTACCAAATTGAGTTTCATCATCTGAGATAGAGATATCATTATTATCTTTAGGAGGTTTTTCTATTTCAGGTTCACTAGAGGCATGCAAAATCCTATCATTTTTCTTCTTCTTCTTTTTAGAAGGACCAGGTGCATCAGTGTTAATTCTTTGAGAGTCTTGTTCAATTCTTTTAGGGTGTCCCTCAGGATAGAGTGGTTCCTGAGTCATTTTGCCTCCTCTAGTTGCTACTCTAACAGCAAAATCATTTATATTATTATTCATTTCATTAAGCAACTCTCTTTGAGATTTAGCAACTTGTTCTAACCGAGTTTGAACCATAGAGGCATGTTTTCCTACACCTCTAACATCATTAGTGATTCTAAATAACAAGTCACTCAAGCGAGCAATCGTATCAGAGTTGTATTTCAATTGTTTCATAACATTTGCATTGAAGTGATCTTGTTTTCTGATGAATTGTCAAACTCATAAAGGCATTGACTAGGATGTTTATTATAAGGGATGTCACCTTCATCAAACTTTAATAAAGAATTTACCACTACCACCAATGGAGGGGGTGGTTTGCCAAGTCCATGTATTTCTTCAATAGGTGGTAAATTCTTAACATCTTCAGCTTTAATACCTTTTTCCTTCATACATTTCTTTGCCTCTTGCATATCTTTAGGGCTGAGAAATAAGATACCCCTCTTCTTCGGAGTGGGTAGGCGGTGGTTCAGGAAGAGTCCAATCATCATGTTTTTTCAATATGTTATTCAATAATTCCTCAGCTTGTTCAAAAGTTCGTTCCCTGAAAACACAACCAGCACAACTATCTAGGAAGTCCCTAGAAGCATCTGTTAGTCCATTATAGAAGATATCAAGTATTTCATTTTTCTTAAGAGGATGATCAGGCAAAGCATTAAGCAATTGGAGAAGCCTCCCCCAAGCTTGTGGGAGACTCTCTTCTTCAATTTGCACAAAGTTAAATATTTCCTGTAAAGCAGCTTGTTTCTTATGAGCAGGAAAATATTTTTCAGAGAAGTAGTAAATCATATCCTAGGGACTACACACACAACCAGGAGCAAGAGTATTGTACCATATCTTAGCATCACCCTTTAATGAGAACGGAAATAATTTGAGGATATAGTAGTAGCGAATTTTCTCATCATGAGCAAATAGGGTGGCTATATCATTTAATTTAGTAAGATGTGCCACTACAGTTTCAGTTTCATAGCCATGGAAAGGATCATATTCAACCAAAGTAATTAGTTCTTGGTCGACAGAGAATTCATAATCCTTATCAGTAACAAATATAGGTGAAGTAGCATACTTAGGATCACATTTCATTCTAGCATTCAAAGATTTTTCTTTCAGTTTGCATAATAATTTCTTAAGATCATCCCTATCATTGCAAGCAAGAAAATCTCTAGCTATCTCCTCATCCATAACATAACCTTCAGGTATCTTAGACATTTCATATCTAGGAGAGCTAGGACTAATAGGTGTTTCAAGATCTTCAATTTCAATAATCTCATCAGTTTCGGCATTTTCAATATCTTTAGCTCTAGCAATTTGTTCATCAAGAAATTAACCTAGTGACACATTATCATCAAGCAAGGTACTAGCATCATCATGAGTATCATTCATAGCAGAAGTAGCACCATCAATAACTTGCGACATATCAGGATTAATAGCATGCGGTGTTGTAGCAAGTCTACTCAAAACAGAAGGTGAATCATGTGCAGAGTGTGATGGCAGTTCCTTACCTCCCCTCGTCCTAGAGGGAACGATCTTGGTTTTTCTATCCTTCAGATTCTTCATAGTGAGAAATAGATAATAATCCCAAGTGACTTAGAAAGTATAGCTATGCTCCTCGGCAATGACGCCAGAAAAAGGTCTTGATAACCCACAAGTATAGGGGATCGCAACAGTTTTCGAGGGTAGAGTATTCAACCCAAATTTATAGATTCGACACAAGGGGAGCCAAAGAGTATTTGCAAGTATTAGCAGTTGAACTGTCAATTCAACCACACCTGGAGATTAAGTATCTGCAGCAAAGTGATCAGTAGCACAGTAACATGATAGTTTTGATAGTAGTGGTAACAGTAACAGTGATAGCAATGATTTTGTAGCAGGTGTAACAGTAACAGCAGCAGTAGTAACTTAGCAAGAACAATATGAGGAAAATTCATAGGCATTAAATCGGTGAATTCGTTGGATGATATTCATCACATAACAGTCATAACCTTGGGCGATACAATAACTAGCTCCAGTTCATAAATGTAATGTAGGCATGTATTCCGTAAATAGTCATGCGTGCTTATGGAAAAGAACTTGCATGACATCTTTTGTCCTACCCTCCCGTGGGGGCCATAAGGAAACTAAGGGATATTAAGGCTTCCTTTTAATAGAGAACCGGAACAAAGCATTAACACATAGTGAATACATGAACTCCTCAAACTACGGTCATCACTGGAAAGTATCCCAATTACTGTCACCCTGGGGTTTACGGATCATAACACGTAATAGGTGAATATGAATTGCAAGATCGGATCGAGAACATAGATATAATGGTGAAAACATAAATGGTTCAGATCTGAAATCATGGCACTCGGGCCCTAGTGACAAGCATTAAGCATAGTAAAGTCATAACAACATCAATCAGAACATAGTGGATACTAGGGATCAAGCCCTAACAAAACTAACTCGATTACATGATGAATCTCATCCAACTCCTCACCGACCAGCGAGCGTATGAAGGAATTACTCACTCCCGGTGGGGAGCATCATGGAATTGGCGATGAAGAAGGGTTGGTGATGACGAAGACTGAAGATTCCCCTCTCCGGAGCCCCAAACAGGCTCCAGATCTGGCCTCCCAATGAAGAATAGGAGGTGGCGGTGGCTCCATATCGTAAAACGCGATGAAACTTCCTCTCTTATTTTTTCTCCAAAAATAGGATTTTATAGTGCTGGAATTAGGGTCTGCGGGGCCACAAGGTGGGCACAAGCCACCAAATTGCGCAAGAGGGAGGGGGCGCACCCTGGTGTATCGTGCCCAGCTAGGGCACCCCCTCCGGTGGTTCTTGGTCCCAGTATTTTTTATTTATTCTAAAATAAATCTCCAAAAAGTTTCGTTCCAATCCGAGAACTTTTATTTCTGCACAAAAACAACACCATGGTAGTTCTGCTGAAAACAGTGTCAGTCCGGGTTAGTTTCATTCAAATCATGCAAATTAGAGTCCAAAACAAGAGCAAAAGCGTTAGGAAAAGTAGATACGACGGAGACGTATCGAACGCCGGACTATATCCGAGCTCCAACGCCGGACTGCATCCAAGGTGTCTTTTTGCAGGTAAGCTCCAACGCCGAACTGTTCCCGAGGTGTCTTTTTGCAGCCGAGCTCCAACGCCGGACTGCAACAAAGCTCCAACGCCGGACTATATCCGAGCTCCAACGCCAGACTATATCCGAGATCCAACACCGAACTGCATCCAAGGTGTCTTTTTGCAGCTGAGCTCCAACGCCGGACTGTTTCCGAGGTGTCATAGATCACCTTGGTTCAAAAAAGTTGAAGGAGTTCAGCCGAGCTTAATGCCGGAAATGCCCTCTACGGAACCAGCCACTTGCATCCGAGCTTTACGCCAGACTGCTTCCGAAGTGACGCACCACCTCGGGCTTGGGCTGACTGTTTGTGATGGAAATATGCCCTAGAGGCAATAGTTGTTATTATTATATTTCCTTATTCATGATGAAGGTTTATTATTCATGCTAGAATTGTATTGACCGGAAACTTAAATACATGTGTGAATACATAAACAAATACCGTGTCCCTAGTGAGCCTCTAGTAGACTAGCTCGTTGATCAAAGATGGTTAAGGTTTGCTAACCATAGGCATGAGTTGTCACTTGATAACGGGATCACATCAATAGGAGAATGATGTAATGGACAAGACCCAACCGTTAGCATAGCATATGATCGTTCAGTTTACTGCTACTGCTTTCTTAATGTCAAATACATGTTTCTTCGACCATGAGATCATGCAACTCCCGGATACTGGAGGAATACCTTGTGTGCTATCAAATGTCACAACATAACTGGGTGATCATAAAGATGCTCTACAGGTATCTCCGAAGGTGTCTGTTGAGTTGGCGTGAATCAAGATTGGGATTTGTCACTGTATATCAGAGAGGTATCTCTGGGCCCTCTCGGTAATACAGCATCACAAGAAGCTTGCAAGCAAAGTGACTAAGGAGTTAGTTACGAGATGATGTATTACGGAACGAGTAAAGAGACTTGCCGATAACGAGATTTAACTAGGTATGAAGATACCGACGATCGAATCTCGGGCAAGTAACATACCGACAGACAAAGGGAATTACGTATGTTGTCATAAGGTTTGACCGATAAAGATCTTCGTAGAATATTTAGGAACCAATATGGGCATCTAGGTCCCGCTATTGGTTATTGACCGGAGAGGCGTCTCGGTCATGTCTACATCATTCTCGAACCCGTAGGGTCCGCACGCTTAACGTTCATTGACGATATAGTATATTAAGTGTTATGTGATTTGGTAACTGAATGTTGTTCGGAGTCCCGGATGATATCATGGACATAACAAGGAGCTCCGAAATGGTCCGTAGGTAAAGATTGATATATAGGACGATGCTATTTGGTCACCGGAAAGGTTTCGGGATGTATCGGGTATTCATCGGGTCACCGGAAGGGGTTCCGGGAGACCTACAGGGATTATATGGGCCTAATGGGCCAAGAGGAGGCACACACTAGCCCACAAGGGGCTGGCGCGCCCTCTCCCTGGCCGCCGGCCCTAGGGAAGGAAAGGGGGAGGGCTAGCCCCTCCTGCCTTCCCCTCCTCATGGGAGAAAGGAAAGGGGGGCGCCACCCCCTCCTGCCTTTCCCTGCGCGCCTAAGAAGGCAAGCGGGGCGCGGCCAGGGCAGGGGCCAAGGGTGGCCGCCGGCCCCCTTGGGGGAACCCTAGGATGCCTTCCCTCCTCCCCCACCTATATATATGTGTGGAGGGAGAGGGGCACCACACACCACGATCCCCAAGCCGTGTGCGGCACCCCTCTCCCTCTAGTGTCGGCGAAGCCCTGCGGAGATAGTTGCATCCCCACCATCACCACGCCATCGTGCTGTCGAAACTCATCTACTACTTCGCCTGTCTTGCTGGATGAAGAAGGCGAGGACGTCATCGAGCTGAACGTGTGCTGAACGCGGAGGTGCCATATGTTCGGTACTTGATCGGTTGGATCGCGAAGGTGTTCGACTACATCAACCGCGTTGATAAACGCTTCCGCTAAACGGTCTACAAGGGTACGCAGACACACTGTCTCCTCTCATAGCTATGCATCTCCATGGATAGATCTTGCGTGTGCGTAGATTTTTTTTTCCATGCAACGTTTTCCAATAGTGGTATCAGAGGCAGATCTATGCGTAGATGATATGCACGAGCAGAATACAAAGAAGTTGTGGGCGGTGATGGTCATACTGCTTACCACGGGATGAAGCGGCCCGGACCAACCTTACATATCCACACACATGAGACCGGTTCCACCGACTGACATGCAACTTGTTTTACATAAAGGTGGCTGGCGAGTGTCTGTTTCTCCTACTTTAGTTGAATCAAATTTGACTACGGCCGGTCCTTGAAGAAGGTTAACACAACAAACTTGATAATCACCGTTGTGGTTTTGCGTAGGTAAGAACGGTTCTTGCTAGTTGCCCGTAGCTGCCACGTAAAACTTGCAACAACAAAGTAGAGGACGTCTAACTTGTTTTTGCAGCGTATGTTGTGATGTGATATGGTCAAGACGTGATGTGATATACGTTGTTGTATGAGATGATCATGTTTTGTAATATCGACAACCGGCAGGAGCCTTAGGGTTGTCTCTTAATTATTGTATGAAATGCAAGCGCCATGTAATTGCTTTACTTTATCGCTATGCATTAGCAATAGTTGTAGAAGCAATAGTTGGCGAGACGACCCCGACGCAACGATGGAGATCAAGGTGTCGAGCTAGTGACGATGGAGATCATGACGATGCTTTGGAGATGGAGATCAAAAGCACAAGATGATGATGGCCATATCATGTCACATATTTTGATTGCATGTGATGTTTATCCTTTATGCATCTTATTTTGCTTAGAACAACGGTAGCATTATAAGATGATCCCTTCACTAAATTTCAAGATAAAAGTGTTCTCCCCGAGTATGCACCGTTGCTAAAGTTCATCGTTTCGAAGCACCTCGTGATGACCGGGTGTGATAGACTCTACGTTCACATACAATGGGTGTAAGCCAGATTTACACACGTGGAATATTTGGGTTAAACTTGATGAGCCTAGCATGTACAGACATGGTCTCGAAACACTAGAGACCGAAAGGTCAAACATGAGTCATATAGTAGATATGATCAACATAGAGATGTTCACCATTGATGACTACCCTATCTCACGTGATGATCGGACATGGGTTAGTTGATTTGGATAATGTATCACTTAGATAACTTGACGGATGTTAATTTAAGTGGGAGTTCATTAGTAATTTGATTAATTGAACTTAATTTATCATGAACTTAGTCTTAATAGTTTTTGCATATCTATGTTGTAGATCAATTGCCGTGCTACCGTTCCCCTGAATTTTAATGCGTTCCTAGAGAAAGCTAAGTTGAAAGATGATGGTAGCAACTACACGGACTGTGTCTGTAACTTGAGGATTATCCTCATTGCTGCATAGAAGAATTATGTCCTTGATGCACCGCTAGGTGACAGACCTACTGCAGGAGCTACTGCAGATGTTATGAACGTCTGGCAGACTCAATCTGATGACTACTCAATAGTTCAGTGTGCCATGCTTTACGGCCTAGAACCGGGACTTCAAAGACGTTTTGAACGTCACAGAGCATATGAGATGTTCCAAGAGCTGAAGTTGATATTTCAAGCTAATGCCCAGGTTGAGAGATATGAAGTTTCCAACAAGTTCTATAGCTGCAAGATGGAGGAGAACAGTTCTGTTAGTGAACACATACTCAAAATGTCTGGGTATCATAACCACTTGACTCAGCTGGGAATTGATCTTCCAGTTAAGAGTGTTATTGACAGAGTTCTTCAGTCACTGCCACCAAGCTACAAAGGCTTCGTGATGAACTATAATATGCGAGGGATGACGAAAATGATTCCCGAGCTCTTCGCAATGCTTAAGGCCGCGGAGGTAGAAATCAAGAAGGAGCATCAAGTGTTGATGGTTAACAAGACCACTAGTTTCAAGAGAAAGGGCAAGGGAAAGAAAGGGAACTTCAAGAAGAATGGCAAGCAAGTTGCCACTCCTGTGAACAAGCCCAAAACTGGACCCAAGCCTGAAACTGAGTGCTTCTACTGCAAAGGAAATGGTCACTGGAAGCGGAACTGCCCCAAATACTTGGCGGATAAGAAGGATGGCAAAGTGAACAAAGGTATATTTGATATACATGTTATTGATGTGTTCCTTACTAATGCTCGTAGTAGTGCCTGGGTATTTGATACTGGTTCGGTTGCTCATATTTGTAACTCGAAACAGGAGCTGTGAAATAAACGAAGATTGCCTAAGGACAAGGTGACGATGCGCGTCGGGAATGGTTCCAAGGTCGATGTGATCGCTGTCGGCACGCTACTTCTACATCTTCCTTCGGGATTAGTTTTAGACCTCAATAATTGTTATTTGGTGCCAGCCTTGAGCATGAACATTATATCTGGATCTTGTTTATTGCGAGAGGGTTATTCATTTAAGTCAAAGAATAATGGTTGCTCTATTTATATGAGTAATATCTTTTATGGTCATGCACCTTTGATGAATGGTCTATTCTTGTTGAATCTCAATCGTAGTGATAGACATATTCATAATGTTGATGTCAAAAGATGCAAAGTTGATAATGATAGTGCAACATACTTGTGGCACTGCCGTTTAGGTCATATTGGTGTAAAGCGCATGAAAAAACTCCATGCGGATGGACTTTTGGAATCACTTGATTATGAATCATTTGATACTTGCGAACCGTGCCTCATGGGCAAGATGACTAAAACTCCATTCTCCGGAACAATGGATCAAGCTATAATGACTTATTGGAAATAATACATACCGATGTATGCTGTCCGATGAGTGTTGAAGCACGTGGCGGATATCGTTATTTTCTGACCTTCATAGATGATTTGAGTAGGTATGGATATATCTACTTGATGAAACACAAGTCTGAAACATTTGAAAAGTTCAAGGAATTTCAGAGTGAAGTGGAAAATCATCGTAACAAGAAAATAAAGTTTCTACGATCTGATCGCGGAGGCGAATATTTGAGTTACGAGTTTGGCCTTCATTTAAAACAATGTGGAATTGTTTCACAACTCGCACCACCTGGAACACCACAACGTAATGGTGTGTCCGAACGTCGTAACCGTACTTTATTAGATATGGTGCGTTCTGTGATGTCTCTTACCGATTTGCCTTTATCATTTTGGGGTTATGCATTAGAGACCGCCGCATTCACATTAAATAGGGCACTGTCTAAATCCGTTGAGACGACACCGTATGAACTATGGTTTGGCAAGAAACCTAAGCTATCATTTCTTAAAGTTTGGGGATGCGACACTTATGTCCAAAGGCTTCAGCCTGATAAGCTCGAACCCAAATCGGAGAAGTGCGTCTTCATAGGATACCCTAAGGAAACTATTGGGTACACCTTCTACCACAGATCCAAAGGCAAGATCTTTGTTGCCAAGAATGGGTCCTTTGTAGAGAAGGAGTTTCTCTTCAAAGAAGTGAGTGGGAGGAAAGTAGAACTTGATGAGGTAATTGTACCTTCTCTCGAATTGGAAAGTAGCACATCAGAGAAAACCATTCCCGTGATGCCTACACCAACTAGAGAGGAAGCTAATGATGATGATCATAAAACTTCAGATCAAGTTACTACTGAACCTCGTAGGTCAACCAGAACACGTTCCGCACCAGAGTGGTACGGTAATCCTGTCCTGGAAGTCATGTTGTTAGACAATGGCGAACCTACGAAATATGAAGAAGCTATGATGAGCCCAGATTCTGACAAATGGCTTGAGGCCATGAAATCTGATTTAGGATCCATGTATGAGAACAAAGTATGGACTTTGGTGGACTTGCCCGATGACCGGCAAGCCATTGAAAATAAATGGATCTTCAAGAGGAGGACAGACGCTGATGGTAATATCACTGTCTACAAAGCTCGTCTTGTCGCGAAAGGTTTTCGACAAGTTCAAGGGGTTGACTACGATGAGACTTTCTCACCCGTAGCGATGCTTAAGACTATCCGAATCATGTAAACAATTGACGCATTTTATGATTATGAAATCTGGCAAATGGATGTCAAAACTGCATTCCTTAACAGATTTCTAAAAGAAGAGTTGTATATGATGCAACCAGAAGGTTTTGTCGATCCTAAAGGTGCTAACAAAGTGTGCAACTCCAGCGATCCATTTATGGACTGGTGCAAGCATCTCGGAGTTGGAATATATGCTTTGATGATGTGATCAAAGCATATGGTTTTATACAGACTTATGGTGAAGCATGTATTTACAAGAAAGTGAGTGGGAGCTCTGTAGCATTTCTGATATTATATGTGGATGACATATTGCTGATTGGAAATGATATAGAATTTCTGGATAGCATAAAATGGTACTTGAATAAGAATTTTTCAATGAAAGACCTCGGTGAAGCTACTTACATATTGAGCATCAAGATCTATAGGGATAGATCGAGACGCTTAATAGGACTTTCACAAAGCACATACCTTGGCAAAGTTTTGAAGAAGTTCAAAATGGATCAGTCAAAGAAAGGGTTATTGCCTGTGTTGCTAGGTGTGAAGTTGAGTAAGACTCAAAACCCGACCACGGTAGAAGATAGAGAGAGAATGAAATTCATTCCCTATGCCTCAGCCATAGGTTCGATAAAGTATGCCATGCTGTGTACCAGACCTGTTGTGTGCCTTGCCATGAGTTTGGCAAGGGGGTACAATAGTGATCCAGGAGTGGATCATTGGACAACGGTCAAAATTATCCTTAGTTACTTAAGAGGACTAAGGAAATGTTTCTCGGTTATGGAGGTGATAAAGAGTTCGTCGTAAAGTGTTACGTCGATGCAAACTTTGACACCGATCCGGATGACTCTGAGTCTCAATCTGGATACGTATTAAAAGTGGGAGCAATTAGCTAGATTAGCTCCATGCAGAGCATTGTAGACATAGAAATTTACAAAATACATATGGATTTGATTATGGCAGACCCATTGACTAAACCTCTCTCACAAACAAAACATGATCACACCTTAGTACTCTTTGAGTATTAATCACATGGCGATGTAAACTAGATTATTGACTCTAGTAAACTCTTTGGGTATTAGTCACATGGCGATGTGAACTATGGGTGTTAATCACATGGCGATGTGAACTAGATTATTGCGTCTAGTGCAAGTGGGAGACTGATGAAAATATGCCATAGAGGCAACAATAAAGTTGTTATTATTATATTTCCTTATTCATGATGAAGGTTTATTATTCATGCTAGAATTGTATTGACCGAAAACTTAAATACATGTGTGAATACATAAACAAATACCGTGTCCCTAGTGAGCCTCTACTAGGCTAGCTCGTTGATCAAAGATGGTTAAGGTTTCCTAACCATAGGCATGAGTTGTCACTTGATAACGGGATCACATCATTAGGAGAATGATGTAATGGACAAGACCCAACCGTTAGCATAGCATATGATCATTCAGTTTATTGCTACTGCTTTCTTAATGTCAAATACATGTTTCTTCGACCATGAGATCATGCAACTCTTGGATACCGGAGGAATACCGTGTGTGCTATCAAACGTCACAACGTAACAGGGTGATCATAAAGATGCTCTACAGGTATCTCCGAAGGTGTCTGTTGAGTTGGCGTGAATCAAGATTGGGATTTGTCACTCCGTATATTGGAGAGGTATCTCTGGGCCCTCTCGGTAATACAGCATCACAAGAAGCTTGCAAGCAAAGTGACTAAGGAGTTAGTTACGAGATGATGTATTACGGAACGAGTAAAGAGACTTGCCGGTAACGAGATTGAACTAGGTATGAAGATACCGACGATCGAATCTCGGGCAAGTAACATACCGACAGACAAAGGGAATTACGTATGTTGTCATAAGGTTCAACCGATAAAGATCTTCGTAGAATATGTAGGAACCAATATGGGCATCTAGGTCCCACTATTGGTTATTGACCGGAGAGGCTTCTCGGTCATGTCTACATCATTCTCGAACCCGAAGGGTCCGCACGCTTAACGTTCGTTGACGATATAGCATAATATGAGTTATGTGATTTGGTGACCGAATGGTGTTCGGAGTCCCGGATGAGATCACGGACATGATGAGGAGCTCCGGAATGGTTCGTAGGTAAAGATTGATATATAGGACGATGCTATTTGGTCACCGAAAAGGTTTCGGGATGTAGCTGGTATTCATCGGGTCACCGGAAGGGGTTCCGGGAGACCTACGGGGATTATATGGGCCTAATGGGCCAAGGGGAGGCACACACCAGCCCACAAAGGGCTGGCGCGCCCTCTCCCTGGCCGCCGAACCTAGGGAAGCAAAGGGGGAGGGCTAGCCCCTCCTGCCTTCCCCTCCTCATGGGAGAAAGGATGGGGGGCGCTGATACGTCTCCAACGTATCTATAATTTTTGATTGTTCCATTATATTATATTATCTGTTTTGGATGTTTTATATGCATTAATATGCTATTTTATATTATTTTTGGGACTAACCTATTAACCTAGAGCCCAGTGCCAGTTTATGTTTTTATTGAACTCTCATGCTCCATTATTGAACTGTCATGCTTCACTTATATTATTTTGAGAGTCTCTAAACAGCTTGGTAATTTGCTTTGGTTATGAATTTAGTCCTAATATGATAGACATCCAAGAGGGATATAATAAAAACTTTCATATAAAGTGCATTGAATACTATGAGAAGTTTGATTCCTTATGATTGTTTTGAGATTTAAAGATGGTGGTATTAGAGTCATGCTAGTGAGTAATTGTGAATTGGAGAAATACTTGTGTTAAGGTTTGTGAGTCCCGTAGCATGAACGTATGGTGAACCGTTATGTAAAGAAGTTGGTGCATGTGATATTTTTTGATTGTCTTCCTTATGAGTGGCGGTCGGGGATGAGCGATGGTCTTTTCCTACCAATCTATCCCCCTAGGAGCATGCGCGCAGTACTTTGTTTCAATGACAAATAGATTTTTGCAATAAGTATGTGAGTTCTTTATGACTAATGTTGAGTCCATGGATTATACGCACTCTCACCCTTCCACCATTGCTAGCCTCTCTAGTGCCACGCAACTTTCGCCGGTACCATATACCTTCCTCAAAACAGCCACCATACCTACCTATTATGGCATTTCCATAGCCATTCCAAGATATATTTCCATGCAACTTTCCACCGTTCCGTATTATTATGACACGCTTCATCATTGTCATATTGCTTTGCATGATCATGTAGTTGACATCGTATTTGTGGCAAAGCCATCTTTCATAATTCTTTCATACATGTCACTCTTGATTCATTGCACATCCCGGTACACCGCCGGAGGCATTCATATAGAGTCATATTTGTTCTAAGTATCGAGTTGTAATTCTTGAGTTGTAAGTAAATAAAAGTGTGATGATTTTCATTATTAGAGCATTGTCCCATGTGAGGAAATAAAAAAAAGGAGGCCAAAGAGGCCAAGCAAAAAAAAAGAGAAAAGAAAAAAAATGAGAGAAAAAGAGAGAAGGGGCAATGCTACTATCCTTTTTCCACACTTGTGCTTCAAAGTAGCACCATGATCTTCATGATAGAGAGTCTCCTATTTTGTCACTTTCATATACTAGTGGGAAATTTTCATTATAGAACTTGGCTTGTATATTCCAAAGATGGGCTTCCTCAAATTGCCCTAGGTCTTCATGAGCAAGCAAGTTGGATGCACACCCACTTAGTTTTCTTTTGAGCTTTCATACACTTATAGCTCTAGTGCATCCGTTGCATGGCAATCCCTACTCACTCACATTGATATCTATTGATGGGCATCTCCATAGCCCATTAATACGCCTAGTTGATGTGAGACTATCTCCTTCTTTTTTGTCTTCTCCACAACCACCATATTCTATTCCACCTACAGTGCTATGTCCATGGCTCACGCTCATGTATTGCGTGAAAGTTGAAAAAGTTTGAGAACACTAAAAGTACGAAACAATTGCTTGGCTTGTCATCGGGGTTGTACATGATTTGAATATTTTGTGTGATGAAGATGGAGCATAGCCAGACTATATGATTTTGTAGGGATGAGCTTTCTTTGGCCATGTTATTTTGAGAAGACATAATTGCCTTGTTAGTATGCTTGAAGTATTATTGTTTTTATGTCAATATTAAACTTTTGTTTTGAATCTTATGGATCTGAACATTCATGCCACAATAAAGAAAATTACATGGATAAATATGTTAGGTAGCATTCCACATCAAAAATTCTGTTTTTATCATTTACCTACTCGAGGACGAGCAAGAATTAAGCTTGGGGATGCTTGATACGTTTGCAACGTATCTATAGTTTTTTATTGTTCCATGCTATTATATTATCTGTTTTGGATGTTTTATATGCATTAATATGCTATTTTATATTATTTTTGGGACTAACCTATTAACCTAGAGCCCAGTGCCAGTTTCTGTTTTTTTCCTTGTTTTTTAGCTTCGTGGGAAAGGAATACCAAACGGAGTCCAAACGGAATAAAACCTTCGTGATGATTTTTCTTGGACCAGAAGACACCCAGGAGACTTGGAGATGAAGTCGGAGGAGCCACGAGGCGGCCACAAGGGTGGAGGGCGCGCCCAGGGGGGTAGGGCTCGCCCCTGCATTGTGGGCCCCCCGTGACTCCCCTGACCTAATTCTTTCGCCTATATATTCACATATGTTAACAAACCACCAGAATCATCCACGAAAAGACTTTTCCACTGCTGCAACCTTCTGTACCCGTGAGATCCCATCTAGAGACCTTTTTCGGCACCCTGCCGGAGGGGGATTCGATCACGGAGGGCTTCTACATCAACTCTATTGCCTTTCCGATGAAGCGTGAGTAGTTTACCTCAGACCTACGGGTCCATATCTAGTAGCTAGATGGCTTCTTCTCTCTCTTTGATTCTCAATACCATGTTCTCCTCATTGTTCTTGGAGATCTATCCGATGTAATATTCTTTTGCGGTGTGTTTGTTGAGATCCGATGAATTGTGGATTTAGGATCAGCTTATCTATGAATATTATTTGAATCTTCTCAGAATTCTTATATGCATGATTTGATATCTTTGTAATTCTCTTCGAATTATCGGTTTGGTTTGGCCAACTAGATTGGTTTTTCTTGCAATGGGAGAAGTGCTTAGCTTGGGTTCAATCTTGCGGTGTCCTTTCCCAGTGACAGTAGGGGCAGCAAGGCACGTATTGTATTGTTGCCATCGAGGATAAAAGGATGGGGTTTACATCATATTGCTTGAGTTTATTCCTCTACGTCATGTCATCTTACTTAATGCATTACTCTGTTCTTCATGAACTTAATACTCTAGATCCAAGCAGGAGTCGGTCGATGTGTGGAGTATAGTAGTAGATGCAGAATCGTTTCGGTCTACTTGACACGGACATGATGCCTATATTTCATAATCATTGCCTTGGATATCATCATAACTTTGCACTTTTCTATCAATTGCTCGACAGTAATTTGTTCACCCACCGTATTATTTGCTATCTTGAGAGAAGCCTCTAGTGAAACCTATGGCCCCCGGGTCTATTTTCCATCATATAAGTTTCCGATCTACTACTTTCCATCATATAACTTTCCGGTCTACTATTTTGCAATCTTTTATTTTCAGGTCTATAAACCAAAAAACCCAAAAATATTTACTTTATCTTTTGTTTAGTTTTACCTATCTTTATCAGATCTCACTTTTGCAAGTAACCGTGAAGGGATTGACAACCCCTTTATCGCGTTGGGTGCAAGTTGTTTGATTGTTTGTGCAGGTGCTAGGTGATTTGTGCGTTGTCTCCTACTGGATTGATACCTTTGGTTCTCTAACTGAGGGAAATACTTATCTCTACTTTGCTGCATCACCCTTTCCTCTTCAAGGGAAAAATCAACGCAAGCTCAAGAAGTAGCAGGCGCCACCCCCTCCTGCCTTTCCCCGCGCGCCTAAGAAGGCAACCGGGGGGCGTGGCTAGGGCAGGGGCCAAGGGTGGCCGCCGGCCCCCTTGGGGGAACCCTAGGTTGTCTCCCCTCCTCCCCCACCTATATATATGTGTGGAGGGAGAGGGGCAACACACACCACGATCCCCAAGCCGTGTGCGGCGCCCCTCTCCCTCTAGTTCTTCCTCGGTCATATTTTCGTAGTGCTCGGCGAAGCCCTGCGAAGATAGTTGCATCACCACCGTCACCACGCCGTCGTGCTGCCGGAACTCATTTACTACTTCGCCTGTCTTGCTGGATCAAGAAGGCGAGGACGTCATCGAGCTGAACATGTGCTGAATGCGGAGGTGCCGTACGTTCTGTACTTGATCGGTTGGATCGCGAAGGTGTTCGACTACATCAACCACGTTGATAAATGCTTCCGCTAAACGGTCTACGAGGGTACGTAGACACACTCTCCCCTCTCATAGCTATGCATCTCCATGGATAGATCTTGCGTGTGCGTAGAATTTTTTTTGTTTTCCATGCAACATTTCCCAACAGTTTGTGGATATATTTTTGATTGGTGCAATTTATTCTCTACCGAGGTATATAGCCAGTAGCCCTCAAGGTGTTTATCGGCCTAAAATCCAAGATGCACCTGAAGGAAAACATGAAACCGCTAATCCTAGTAGCCCCTGAGACTCGGGTTGATTTGTGAAATCAGCCTGAGCATGAATTCCTAGCTCAGCAGCATACGTAAGAATGGAAATGCGGTGTGCATTGTCCTCGAGACTCAGGTTGGGTGCGGCCGACCAACCCGAGGATCATAATCTCCTCGGAAACTATTTTTTTACTTTGAATCTTCTGCATTGAATAGGCAATGCAGTAGCCCCCGAGCCACTGGTCGGGTGGCAACACCAGATCATGGGATCAATGCAACCCATTAATGGCTTTTAAGTGAGAAGCGCGAAGCCCAGTAGCCCCCGAGCCTTAATTTGGGCAAGGGTGGCTGACCTAAGGATCGCTATCCAGAGTAAATTGACATTAACCACAATTCATGTGTAATGATTCTATGTATCCAAGTACTTACATCATGAATGCTCGGATCCGCATTGTACAAAGCTTTGTTGACCGACCATCGGCTTCAACCTTCTCGGCCAGTAGCCGGGGAGTGTTTGTCCTACTTTATAAAGCCTTTATAAGGGCAAAGATTTATGGCAAACAAGGCAATCCGGCCATATGGTTTTATAAACAAAGGTACACGGAGAGATATGTTATATTACTATTTAACGTAAGAAACATCTTCTGGGAAAATAGTTCCTTTATAAGTTCCTTTTCCCAGGTTGTCATGTTGATCATGATCATGAAACCTCACCTCCGATCAATGTGGGAGGAAAATATTGAGGATTTAGTTTGGGGAAAGTTCTCGAACTCTGTGGTCTGAATGAACCAAAATTTTCACTTCCGTCGTTGCCGACCAATTATATTCTTAAGATGGCTAGCTTTCAGCTTCACCCAGTCTGAGGTACTAACCCGGATGACCGGGAAGTAACAATCATAGAGGTGCTCCCTTTACCCTCTAGCCGAACTATCAGGAATGTAGGGGGTAAGCACAGGAGCCAGGCAACCCAGCTTGGCCAAAATCTGGAGTCAAATTGATGCATATTTATGGCTTTATAATGATGATTACGGAAGGCAACTTCTCCGTTGCGACTGTTTATAATTTGAAAGTGCCTATCATCGGCTTCTACCCCTTTGTAGATGCTACGCAGTGTGTTTCCGTACTAACAAGACAACCCTTAGCCGACGTCTCGGTGCTTGGAGGCGGCTGTGTTAGCGGAAACAAGGCAATCAGATATGCAGGCCTTATAACTTTCACTTAGTCTAGGAGCTTTAAGTTGGGGAGGCTAGTTATGAGCCCCCGGTTAGTGTTCGGCGTCATCTGAAATCAATCCATTAACACGTCGGCCAGTTTTATGAAAGGCTCATCGTCTAACACAGAGTGACCTCTACCGATGTATAGTTTGACACAGTCACCGGATCACCGACCAGTTTGCGCTCATTGTGACAGTCAGTTTTCGGCTTTCTCCACTGAGGTGCTTAACCATTCGAGCTGGAAGCACACTCGCAGTGTGAAAGGATCGATATGGCTGACTAGAGGGGGGTGAATAGGCAACTAACCAATTTTTAACTTTTCTTAACAAATTAGGGTTAACAACAAATAGGTTGGCTAGATATGCGACTAGGTGAGCAACCTATATGATGCAAACAACACACGCAACACAAGCAAGCAAGATATGAAACACAAGTAAAGCTTGCACAATTAAAGGTAAGAAATAACCACAAGTGGAGCCAGTGAAGACGAGGATGTGTTACCAAAGTTCCTTCCCTTTGAGGGGAAGTACGTCTCCGTTGGAGCGGTGTGGAGGCACAATGCTCCCCAAGAAGCCACTAGGGCCACTGTATTCTCCTCATGCCCTCACACAATGCAAGATGCCGTGATTCCACTAGTGGTGCCCTTGAAGGCGGCGACCGGACCTTTACAAACAAGGTTGGGGCAATCTCCACAACTTAATTGGAGGTCCCAACAACACCATGAAGCTTCACCACAATGGAATATGGCTCCGAGGTGACCTCAACCATCTAGGGTGCTCGAACACCCAAGAGTAACAACATCCGCAAGAGATTAGTGCGGGGAATCAAATTTCTCTTGGTGGAAGTGTAGATTGGGGCCTTCTCAATCAATCCCTGGAAAATCAACAAGTTTGATTGGCTAGGGAGAGAGATCGGGCGGAAATGAGCTTTGGAGCAACAATGGAGTTTTGGGGGAGGAAGAGGTAAGTCTTCTTGAGGAAGAAGACCCCCTTTTATAGTGGGGGGCAAATCCAACCGTTATGCACTACTCAGCCCGCAGCCAAGCGGTACTACCACTCCAGGAGCGGTACTACCGCTTCCTACAGGAAGCATAGGAGAGTGAAGGAACAGGGGATAACAGAGGAATGGGCGGTAGTAGCAGCGGTGGAAGAGGCGGTACTACCGCCTCTACTACCGCTCCTAGTTCCGCTTGTTCTCTAGGGGTAAACAGGTAGCACGGTAGAGACCCGGAGGCACTACCGTAAAACCCGACACAAAAAATCAAGGCCCCAACCATGAGCGGTAGTACGAGCGGGACTAGCAGCGGTACTACTGCTTATAAGTGGTACTACCGCTGCTGCCCGCGGTACAAACGCTTGGAGCACTCCACCACTTCTTCAGCACACAAGATGGACAACTCCAAAGAGGCGGAAAGTGGCGATGGGTGCAATATGAGTGTGTACATATTGATTCCACCCAAACCTTTCCGAAGCGGACCCCTCTTGATAGTATGGTTTTCCCTACAACTCAAGTCCACCAAAAAGAACCGCAGGAAAGAAAACCGTCTTCACTTGAAACTCCAAGGGGCACGAATCATCTTGTGCCATATGCTTGAAAGTCTGAAATGCTCAATGCACACGATTAGTCCGCGAACACATTGTCATCAATCACCAAAACCACTTAGGGAGAAATATGCCCTAACAATCTCCCCCTTTTTGGTGGATTGATGACAATGCGGGATTTGCACAAAGGATATAGCAAAGTGGTGTGCAAACCCACATTCTACAAAATATAGGTGGGCTCCCCCTAAATGTGTGCACTATTTAAGTTATGCTTTTAGAATGCAAAATGCACACATATAGGATCCACACTCCCCCTATATTTTATAGACCGAGCAATACTTGCACAAACATATATAAGATGATAGCAGGCAAGTAAAAAACATGTGAGCATATGGATAAGAGCATAATCATAAAGTACATCTCACATGTAATTAATAACATAAAGTACTCGACATAAATAGATAGAGATAGGATAGCTCATATGTCTCACACCATATGGTCTCGAACACAAAGGACAACCACAAACCAAAGCAAACGAAAGAGAGTTCGAGTGAGGAAAGCGACGGCAAATAAGAGAAGCACACTCGACTCACGACACACACTGCAAATCCCTAAAATCTCTCCCCCTTTGGCATCGAGACACCAAAAGGGAAGAGAGTACACCTAAGAATGAAAGTGGTAGCAACGCTCTAGGACATCACTAATCGTGCTCCTCCTCCTCAGACTCCTTTACAGCAGGTGTAGGGCCTCCAGTGCCCTCATCAGACTTGGGCCACGGGCAGTGCACTCTGACCCAAGACTCCTCATCAGTGATCTTCTCCTTGGAGCCATCTGAAACGGTGAGGCCAACCTGCCTCATAATGTCCTTGTCACGATAACGGGCCTTCTTTGCATCCACGTGAGCCTTGTACTGTCCCTTGGCCTAGAGGCAAAACAACTTCTTCATCTTCTGCTTGAGCTTCTTAGTCCAAGATGGCTCCTCTGACGGTGGCTCATAGTCCTGCTCATCATCATCATCATCGTCAGATCTGATAGTGTCATGCTCTGGAGGAGCAGGAGCAGTCGTCCCCCACTTCTCCTTCTGCCTCAGCTGAACAACATCATGAGACACTAGGTCTCCAATGACAAGCTCCTCATACAGAAACAAAGACGCCCATGTCTCCTCAATGAGCTGCATCAAGTAGGGGCCATAGATGATACACTTGCGCTCCAAGACCACAGAGCAAAGTTCTGACCACATAACATGAGAGACATCCAACACCTCCTAAGAGCCCTACTGCTTCTGACAGAAGAGAAGTAGATCCACAAGAAAGGAGTGTACCATATCCTGGTTGCCAACGCGAGGAAACAGAGTGTTGCTGAAGATCTGATGCATGATATCCAAAAATGGCCAGAGCTCATAGGAGACGTGCCCAGTCTCAGACACCTTCGTGGTAGAGAAAGGCCACAGAGCCTCCTTGTGAGTAGCAGTAGCCTCCCGGTGAGGGCGAAACCCAATTGGGGTTTGGGCGCCCTTATCATCATAAGATAGACTCGCCATGAAGCTCTTCCATGTAGCAGACAAACGCCGACCATTGGTCCTCCAAGAGAGAGTCATGTCCTCGTCATGCCCAAAGTGCACTGTGGCATAGAATTGGGCCACGAGCTCTGCATCAAAGTCCTTGTTGAAAGAGATGATCCTCTTAATATCTAGCTCCTCGCACCTCTGAAGACCAAAGTAAGCCAAGTCCTTCTCCATGTGAGTGAGATCAACTGACTTGACTTTCACAAACAGTTTTTTCTTCCCCTTCAACACATCATAGAAGATGGACTGCTGAAACTTGTTCCAAAACATACGATGAACAAGAGAAGGATCTTGAGGCTCCCGATACGGATTGCACTTACGCGCCAAACAGAACTCCTGAGTAGGCATCTGATGAGCACCCTTGGGCCCCTTGTTCTTGGTAGCAGTCACTTTGACTCTCTGTCTTGGCTGCTCACTAGAGCCGCTCACGGGCATGGTGCTACTCTCTGGCACGGAGCCACTCACGGGCACATCAGCAGACCGGTAACGCTTGGAACCACCAGTACATGCAGGATTTGTGCGACGAGCCGGATGCCCGGTGCTACGAGCCGGATGCCCAGGATTTGTACATAAAAGCACGGAAGAAAGCAAGAGTAAACAAATTGCATAAGCTAAAGAAAAAGAGATACACAAGAGTGAAGATGGAACGGTAAAAACTGGAAGTTGGCAGCTCGAAGCGGTAATACCACACCTCCTAGCGGTAGTACCGCCTACAAGCGGTAGTACCGCTCGAGGCGGATGTTAACGGGGCTGAACACTTCCGCGGAGAGATCTGGTAGTACCGGAGGTGCCAAATTCAAATTTTCACGGTTAAACCTTCAATCTACCTACTCTAGCAGTCTTCTATGCCCTACTCATGCCCCGATTTGGTCAAAAATCGACGGATGCAACGGGTATTGCCCTAAACCCTAGATCCAAAAACTAGAACCAAAGAGGAGAAGAACGGGGGCAATACCGGCATCCATGGCAAGAGGAGAGGGTGGTGATTGATCCCACCGGACGGAATCGTGGAAGACGGCTCAGAACCGGCGGCCCGACGGCGGCCCTCTGCAGCCTATTCGTCGCCTGAGAGAGAGAGATGGGAGAGGAGGCGAGAGTGAATGGGTATGGGGAAGAGGAAACTCCCCATGCCCCGACTCATAACCCCCACTCCCACTCACTAAGCGGTAGTACTGCCCTGGTACTAGTCCACGGCAAGAGGCCGGGTAGTACCGCTCAGGCGGTAGTACCAGGGAGCGAGCCGGTATTAACGCTAAAAAGCGGTAGTGCCATCCTGACTCTACGGTAGTACCGCGCAGGCGAAAACAGGTAGGAACAAGGAGGAAAAAGGTTGGCTTATGCAAAAGAGAAGACCAAGGAAAGACTCAGGAGAGACGTAACAAGGAACAACAGCAAATGGAAGAGACACCCCAAGCATAAAAATAAGAGAACAAAGAAGCATACAAGAAGAGTCTCAGAACACACACAAAGTCCTCAAGACTAGATACAACAAATATAGTCAACACGAGGAGAGGGTGGTGGCCGAAGCCACCTATGTTTGAGTCAATTGGTATGGCACCGTGAAGATTTTAACCTTGGGCCCATGACCAAAACTCATCTTTGAAGCACAAGTACCATAAAAAATGGCTAATGTGAAAGACTTGATCAATTTATGCATAATGGGGGGGGGGGGGAGAGTTCATTGAGAGAACAACACTCCCCCTATGTCCATGCCTACATCTAGAACAAGATAGAATGATGAGTGCGATGGGGTGTGCCTAGATTCAAGCCACATTGCTCGAATCAATGATATTTAGCTCATGCCTTAACTCGCGAAATCTTGCTTCATCTAGAGGCTTGGTGGAAATCTCCACGCTTGATGTGATCCCGAATGAAATGATGACGAATCTCAATATGCTTCGTCTTGCTATGTTGCACCAGATTGTTGGAAATCTTGGTACCACTTTCATTGTCACATAGAAGAGGCACTTTGTCACAAGTGACACCGTAATCCTTTAAAGTTTGCCTCATCCATAGCAATTGTGCACAACAACTTGTGGCGGCTACATACTCAGCCTCGGTGGAGGAGAGAGACACACAATTTTGATTCTTTGAGGACCAACTCACCAAAGAGCGACCAAGGAATTGGCACCCTCCGGAAGTTGACTTCCTCTCCACAAAATCTCCCGCCCAATCCAAGTCCAAATAACCCATGAGATCGAAGCTTGCTCCTTTGGGGTACCATAAGCCAAAGTTTGGGGTATGAGCCAAATATCGAAAGATTCCCTTGACCACCACATAGTGGCTTTCCTTAGGTGCGGCTTGAAACCGAGCACAAATTCCGACACTCAACATGATATCTGGTCTAGATGCACAAAGGTAAAGCAATGATCCAATCATGGAGCAATATACCTTTTGATCCACCGCTTTACCATTGGGATCACTGTCAAGCTTGTATTTGGTGGGCATGGGAAACTTGACCGGCTTGACATCATCTAGCTTGAATCTCTTGAGCATGTCTTGGGTATACTTGGCTTGGTTGATGAAGGTTCCTTCCCTCCTTTGCTTGACTTCGAACCCAAGAAAGAACTTCAACTCTCCCATCATAGACATCTCAAACTTCTCGGTCTTTAGTGCGGCAAAATCATCATTGAAAGATTTGTTAGGAGAGCCAAATATAATATCATCAGCACATAGTTGGCATATGAACAAATCCCCTTTGACCCTCTTAGTAAAAAGAGTGGGATCAATTTTCCCAATTTCAAACCCACGATCTTGCAACAACTCGGTAAGGTGCTCATACCACGCACGTGGGGCTTGTTTAAGGCCATAGAGCGCCTTCTTGAGTTTGTATACATGATTGGGAGCTTGGGATCCTTGAATCTCGGAGGTTGTTTGACATATACCAACTCATTCAAAGGACCATTAAGAAATGCACTCTTCACATCCATTTGTTGCAACTTAAAATCATGATGATATGCATATGCAAGCAGCATGCGAATAGATTCAAGACGTGCAATGGGGGCAAAGGTTTCACTGTAGTCGATACCCTTGACTTGGAAGTAGCATTGTGCCATCAATCTTGCCTTGTTTCAAACAACCACACCGTTCGCATCTTGCTTGTTCTTGAAGATCCATTTAGTCCCAATGACATTGTGTTCCTCCGTTGGCCTTGACACTAATTCCCACACTTGGTTGCGCTCGAAGTCATTGAGTTCATCATGCATGGCTTCAAGCCAATCCTCATCAACGAGCGCCTCCTGTACCTTTTGGGGTTCAACACACGAAACAAACGCGTGATGCTCACAAAAGTTTGACAATTGTTTACGAGTAGTTACCCCTTTTCTCAAGCTTCCAAGCACATTCTCCATGACATGTTGTTGACGCTCGAGCTTGGAAGCCACCTTGGCGGCACGGCACTCCAAAAGTTCCTCAATGGGCATTTGAGGATCATCATCTTGATCATCTTGGGCACCGTCTTGAGCTTGCTCTTGATCTTGAGCTTGCTCGGTGTCATGAACTAGATCTTGGGCATCATTTGGTGCAACACCATCATCATGAGGTTGATCTTGCCCTTGATCTTGTTCACTTGGTTGAGGGCCTTCACTTTATTCTTCGAAAGCGTGTGGGTCTAGCGTTGATGATGGCTCCACTTGAGTAGAGCATTGTCCTTCTCCTTCGGCCACAAGGGGTTCCTCAATGGGGAGTATTTGACCAATCCCCATTCTTCTTATGGCTTGAGGAGGAATTTCATCACCTACATCACAAAGACCACTTTGCTCCACTTGGGAGCCATTATTTTCATCAAACTCCACGTTACACATCTCCTCAATGATCCCGATGGACTTGTTGAGGACACGGTAAGCATGAGAGTTTGTAGCATAACCAACAAATATGCACTCTTGAGCTCTAGGTTCAAATTTAGACAAACGAACACCTTTCTTGAGAATGAAACACTTACAACCAAACACCCGAAAGTACTTGAGGTTGGGCTTGTTACCGGTAAGAATCTCATATGGAGTCTTGTTCAAGCCTTTGCGGAGGTAGAGCCGATTGGATGCATGACATGTGGTGTTGATGGCTTCGGCCGAAAAGTTGTACGGAGATTTGAATTCTGCCATCATGGTCCTTGCTACATCCATCAACGTCTGGTTCTTCCTTTCCACCAGACCATTTTGTTGAGGGGTATAGGGTGCGGCATATTGGTGCTTGATCCCCTCGTCACTAAGAAACTCATCCAAGGTGTAGTTCTAGAACTCGGTGTCGTTGTCACTTCTAATCATCAAAATCTTTGCTTCATGTTGACGTTGAGCTTCATTAGCAAAGTTGATGACGGTTTGTTGGGTCTCACTCTTCCCCTTGAAGAAGTATACCCATGTATATCTTGAGTAGTCATCCACAATCACCAAGCAATACTTTCTTCCACCAAGACTATCAAAGGATGGAGGACCAAAGAGATCCATGTGAAGGAGCTCCAAGGGCCTCTTCGAGTAGATGATAGTCGTTGATCGGTGAGCCGTCTCATGTAACTTTCCTTCAATACAAGCACTGCAAGCATGATCTTTGGCAAAACTCACATTTGTTAGTCCATGGATGTGATCCCCTTGGAGGAGACTTTGCAAAGATCTCATACTGACATGGGCTAGTCAGTGATCCCAAAGGCATCCCACATCAACTTTAGCCATTAGGCACGTCGCGGTCTTAGTGGGTCGCTCCGAAAAGTTAATCACATAGCGACCGTTCTCGACATGCCCAACGAATGCTACTTTAAGGGTCTTGCTCCACAAAAGGCCCACGGTATCAAGATCAAAGAATGTTGCAAAACCCATGAGAGCAAGTTGACAAATGGAAAGTAAATTGTATGCAAGGGACTCGACAAGCATGACCTTCTCAATAGATAAATCTTGAGAGATGACCACCTTGCCAAGACCCAATACCTTAGAAGTTGAAGCATCACCAAATTGGACATGAGTGGGCATGGATGGAATAGGATGAACGTCCACCACCAAGTCCTTGCTCCCGGTCATATGATTTGTTGCTCCACTATCAAGCAACCATGAAACCCCACCGGAAGCAAACTCCTACAAGAGATCAATGCTTGGATTTAGGTACCCATTTTAGAATGGGTCCTTTTATGTTAGTAAGAAGGGTCTTAGGAACCCAAATAGACCATTCAATGTACTCATAAGAAGAACCAATAAATTTGGCATATACATGCCCATCACTAGCACGGCACAAAACGTAAGAGGGGTTAAAGTCGCCGGCTTTGTTGGTAGGGGCAGTTGTGCCCTTCTTGGCATTACCACCCAGTTCCTTGTTCTTCTTCTTCTCATGAGTACCCTCACCTGCCTTGACAAAGGATTCCTTGAGCGGAAGAGGTTGCTTGGTCTTGTTCTTCTTCTTCTTCTTCTTTGACTTGGGTACAAATCCAAGTCCTTCCTTTCCCACAACGTCCTTTTGATTACTCAAAAGGTCATTTAGGTTCTTCTCGCCTTGTATGCATGACACAATACCCTTCTCAAGTTGCTCTTTCAACTTGGAATTTTCTTCCACAAGATGCACATGCTCACAACAAGGGTTAGTAGCATGGGCATTATCAATTAGAACGAAAGGAGGACACGTGGAAATCTCCTTGGTTAGCTTTACTTGGAGTTGATCATGAGACTCCTTGAGAGAGGAATGAACACCCTTCAAGACCTTGTGGGCCTTGTCAAGTGTGTCAAACTCTTCCTTGAGTCTATCATGGCCAACCCCAAGTGCAGCTTTCTCGGATTTAAGCACACGAGTAAGAACAATAGCATGATCAAGATCTTTTTGTAATTTAGCATGATCGACGTTGTGTGACTCCTCAAGAGTCAAACGAAGACCACAGTCTTCCTCTAGAGAAATGGAAAGATCTGCAATCTCATCGGCATAGTCACGACTATGCCCTTCCAACTTAGAGACAGTTGATGTCACTTGAGACTGCGTCGGTATTTCCCCAAAGAGGAAGGGATGATGCAGTACAGCTATGGTAGGTATTTTCCTTAGTTATGAAACCAAGGTATCAATCCAGTAGGAGAACCAAGCAACACTATGTAAACAGTACCTGCACACAAAGAACAAATACTTGGAAACCAACGCGTAAGAGGGGTTGTCAATCCCTCCTAGGTAACGACCCCAGAAATTGGCAAGTTAACGGGAAAAATATTTGTGATGGATTGGATAAATAGCTCTTGATAAAACGCAAAATAAAATAAGTAATAAAAAAGTGCAAGAAGGTATTTTTTGGGTTTTTGGAATAATAGATCTGAAAATAAAAGCGAATAAAAATAGATCTCAAAGCAAATATGATAAAGAATAGACCTGGGGGCCGTAGATTTCACTAGTGGCTTCTCTCGAGAAATAGCACACGGTGGGTAAAAAAATTACTGTTGGGCAATTGATAGAAGATCGAATAATTATGACGATATCCAAGGCAATGATCAATATATAGGTGTCACGTCCAAGATTAGTAGACCAACTCCTACCTGCATCTACAACTATTACTCCACACATCGACCGCTATCCAGCATGCATCCAATGTATTAAGTTCATGGAGAAATGGAGTAAGGCAATAAGAACGATGACATGATGTAGACGAGATATATTCATGTAGGAATAGCCCCCATCTTGTTATCCTTAATAGCAACGATACATGCGTGTCTTGCTGCCCCTTCTGTCACTTGGAAAGAATAACGCAAGATCAAACCCATCAGAAAGCAACTCTTCCCATGGCAAGAAAAATTGATCTAGTTGGCCTAACTAGACCAAAGATTCGAAGAAGAAATACGAGGCTATAAATAATCATGCATATAAGAGATCAAAAGAAGACTCAAATAATATTCATGGATATAGATCTGATCATAAATTCAAAGTTCATCGGATCCCAACAAACACACCGCAAAAAGAGTTACATCAAATAGATCTCCAAGAGACCATTGTATTGAGAATCAAAAAGAGAGAAGCCATCTAGCTACTGCCTACGGACCCTTAGGTCTATGGAGAACTACCCACGCATCATCGGGGAGGCACCAATGAGGATGATGAACCCCTCCGTGATGGTGTCTAGATTGGATCTCGTGGTTCTGGAACTTGCGATAGCTGGAATTCTGTTTCGTCGACTCCACTAGGGTTTCTGGAATATTTGGGAATTTATAGGGCGAAGAGGTGGTGCGGGAGGTCACCGAGGTGGGCACAACCCACCTGGGTGCGCCTGGCCCTCCTGGCGTGCCCAGGTGTCTTGTGCTCACCTCGGGCCTCCCCTCTGGTACTTCTTTGGCCCACTGGGTATCTTCTGGTCTAGAAAAAATCTCAAAAAAGTTTCGCTGCGTTTGGACACCATTTGATATGGTTATTCTGCGAAGTAAAAAACAGCAAAAAATAGCAACTGGCACTGGGCACTATGTCAATAGGTTAGTCCCAAAAACATGATATAAAGTTGCTATAAAATGATTGTAAAACATCCAAGAATGATAATATAACAGCATGGAACAAGCAAAAATTATAGATACGTTGGAGACGTATCAGCATCCCCAAGCTTAATTCCTACTCGTCCTCGAGTAGGTAAATGATATAAACAGAATTTTTGATGTGGAATGCTGCCTAACATTTTCATCAAATATTCTTTTCTTTTGTAGCATGGACATTTGGACTTTTATATGGTCCAAAGCAATAGTCTAGTTTTGACATGAAGATTTCAATACTCAAGCATATCAACAAGCAACCATGTTTTTCAAAATATCAACACTAAAGAAAGTTATCCCTAGCCCATCATGCTCAATCATTGATCCATTCATGAAACACACTCGCATATTAGCTACATCCAATGCTCAAGTATGATCATAGTGCTCCCGAGTTGGTGCTTCATAAGAGAAGATGGAGACTCAAATAAAAATAAAAATTTCATAAAGTAAATAGATAGGTGTTGGGGAACATTGCATGGAAAAAAAATCTACGCACACGCAAGATCTATCCCTGGAGATGCATAGCAATGAGAGGGGAGAGTGTGTCTACGTACCCTCGTAGACTGTAAGTGGAAGCGTTTAGTAACGCGGTTGATGTAGTCGAACTTCTTCGCGATCCAACCGATCAAGTACCGAACGTACGGCACCTCCGCGTTCAGCACACGTTCAGCTCGGTGACGTCCTCGCCTTCTTGATCTAGCAAGACAGGCGAATTGTAGATGAGTTCTGGTAGCACAACGGCATGGTGACGGTGATGGTGATGCTATCTCCGCAGGGCTTCGCCTAAGCACTACGAAAAAATGACCGAGGGACAAAACTGTGGAGAGGGGCGCCGCACACGGCTAAGACATTGGTCATGGTTATGTGTGGCGCCCCCTTCCCACATATATATAGGTGGGGGGAGAGGGGAGAGGCCAGGAGGCGCCCCAAGTAGGGCCGAATCCTACTTGGGGTCTTCCCCAAGCCGCAGCAGGGGGAGGTGGCGCCCCCCCCCTTTCCTTTCTCTCGCAAGGAGGGAAAGGCAGGAGGGGCCACCCCTCCTCTTTCCTTCCCCTAGGGCTGGCCGGCCGGGGAGAGGGGCACGCCAGCCCCCTACTGGGCTCATCTGCCCCTCCTTTGGCCCATTAGGCCCATACACTTCCCGGGGGAGTCCGGAACCCCTTCCGGTGCCCCGATGACTATCTGGTACACTCCGAAACTCTTCCGGTGTCCGAATATCATCATCCTATATATCAATCTTTACCTCCGGACCATTTCGGAGCTCCTTGTCATGTCCGTGATCTCATCCGGGACTCCGAACAACATTCGGTCACCAAATCATATAACTCATAAAACACTATGTCGTCAACGAACGTTAAGCGTGCGGACCCTACGGGTTCGAGAACTATGTAGACATGACAGAGACACCTCTCCGGTCAATAACCAATAGTGGAACCAGGATGCCCATATTGGCTCCTACATATTCTATGAAGATCTTTATCGGTCGAACCTTATGACAACATACGTAATTCCCTTTGTCCATCGGTATGTTACTTGCTCGAGATTCGATCGTCGGTATCTTCATACCTAGTTCAATCTCGTTACTGGCAAGTCTCTTTACTCATTCCGTAATACATCATCTGGCAACTAACCTCTTAGTCACTTTGCTTGCAAGGCTTCTTATGATGTGTATTACCGAGAGGGCCCAGAGATACCTCTCCGATACTCGGAGTGACAAATCCTAATCTCGATCTATGCCAACTCAACAAACACCTTCGGAGATACCTGTAGAGCATCTTTATGATCACCCAGTTACATTGTGACGTTTGATAGCACACAAGGTATTCCTTTGGTATCCGGGAGTTGCATAATCTCGTAGTCGAAGGAATATGTATTTGTCATCAAGAAAGCAATAGCAATAAACTAAACGATCAATATGCTAAGCTAACGGATGGGTCTTGTCCATCACATCATTCTCCTAATGATGTGATCTCATTATCAAATGACAACACATGTCCATGGTTAGGAGACCTTAACCATCTTTGATCAACGAGCTAGTCTAGTAGAGGCTTACTAGGGACACGGTATTTGTTTATGCATTCACACATGTATTTAAGTTTCCGATCAATACAATTCTAGCATAAATAATAAACCTTTATCATGAATAAGGAAATATAAAACAACAACTTTATTATGGCCACTAGGGCATATTTCCTTCAGTCTCCCACTTGCACTAGAGTCAACAATCTAGATTACATTGTAATGAATCTAACACCCATGGAGTCTTGGTGCTGATCATGGTTTGCTCGCGGAAGAGGCTTAGTCAACGGGTCTGCTTGATGTCTACTATGCAACTTTATTCTTGTAGACTCGTGTTGGGCCTCCAAGCGCAGAGTTTTGTAGGACAGTAGCAATTTTCCCTCAAGTGGATGACCTAAGGTTTATCAATCCGTGGGAGGCGTAGGATGAAGATGGTCTCTCTCAAACAACCCTGCAACCAAATACAAGAAATCTCTTGTCTCCCCAACACACCCAATACAATGGCAAATTATATAGGTGCACTAGTTCGGCGAAGAGATGGTGATAAAAGTGTAATATGGATGGTAGAAATATATTTTTATAATCTGAATAAATAAAAACAGCAAGGTAGAAAGTGACAAAAGTGAGCACAAACGGTATTGCAATGCTTGAAAACAAGGCCTAGGGTCTGTACTTTCGCTAGTGCAATCTCTCAACAATGCTAATATAATTGGATCATATAACCATCCCTCAATGTGCGATGAAGAATCACTCCAAAGTTCCTATCTAGCGGAGAACATAAGAATAAATTGTTTGTAGGGTACGAAACCACCTCAAAGCTATTCTTTCCGATCGATCTATCCAAGAGTTTGTACTAAAATAACACCAAAGCAAATTCAGATTCGTAATGCTCAATCCAACACAAAGAACCTCAAAGAGTGCCCCAAGATTTCTACCGGAGAAACAAAGAAAAGAACGTGAATCAACCCCTATGCATATATTACCCCAATGTCACCTCGGGGATCCATGAGTTGAGTGCCAAAACATATATCAAGTGAATCAATATAATACCCCATTGTCACCACGGGTATTTGTATGCAAGACATATATCAAGTGCTCTCAAATCCATAAAAGTATTCAATCCGATAAAACGAAATCTCAAAGGGAAAACTCAATTCATCACAACAAGATAGAGAGGGGGAACACCATATGATCCGACTATATTAACAAAGCCCGCGATACATCAAGATTGTGCATCTCAAGAACACAAGAGAGAGAGAGAGATTAAACACATAGCTACTGGTACAAACCCTCAGCTCCGAGGGTGGACTACTCCCTACTCATCGTGGTGGCCACCGGGATGATGAAGATGGCCACCGGTGATGATTTCCCCCTCCGTCAGGGTGCCAGAACGGGGTCTAGATTGGTTTCTCATGGCTACAGAGGCTTGCTGCGGCGGAACTTCTGATCTAGGGTTACCCCTGATGGTTTCTCTATTTATAGAAATTTTTGGCGTTGGTTTCATGCTAAGATGGGCCTCGAGGTGAGCACAACCCACCGGGGCACGGGCAAGGGCCCAGGCGCGCCCCGGTGTCTTGTGCCCTACTCCTTCACCTTCTGGTCCTTCCATGAAGCTTCGGGGGTCTCTTTTGTTACAAAAAAAATCATCAAAAAGTTTCAACTCATTTGGAGAACTTTCATTTCTGCACAAAAAACAACACCACGGTAGTTCTGCTGAAAACAGCGTCAGTCTGGGTTAGTTCCATGCAAATCATACCAAAACCATAAAAAAATATTGTAAACATGGCATGAATACTTCATAAATTATAGATACGTTGGAGACGTATCAACATCCCCAAGCTTAATTCCTACTCGTCCTCGAGTAGGTAAATGATGAAAGAAATAATTTATGAAGTGCGAATGCTAGCAAAGTGCATAAGTTTGATCAATAGTAATTTCAATCACTTTTCCTAGCATCATAACATCAATTCTTTCTCATAAAACTCATCATGTTAAAGTAGCAACCAATTCACATGTTAAGGTTCAAACAATGAATTCTCTTGAAACTCAACGACCAATATTCTTAGTCACCAAACAATTGCAATTCATCTTATTCAACAGAGTCTAAGTAAGAGCTCCACATACTCAACCATCATATAGTCTTCTATGATTGTTAACACTCACCGCATACACATGAGCAAAACGTTTCAACTGGACACATAGAAAGATAGGGGCTTATAATTTTGCCTCCCAACGTATTCACCTCAAGGGTGATGTCAACAATAATAACTCATGCTACCCATATCCAACTGGATATATGTGCCTAGATCTTTCCTCACCACATGATGCTTACCAAAAGAGAAAAAATAAAAAGGAAAAGAGAGATAAACTTTGACTCTTGCATGAAAGTAAATACATAAAAGTAAAAGGTAGGCCCTTCGCAGAGGGAAGCAGAGGTTGACATGCGCTTTTTGTTTGTATGCTCAATCCCTTAGTGCAAAAGAACATCATGTTATATTGCCCCTTTTGATAGCAACCTTTATTATGAAGTCTGTCGCTTTTATTCTTTGCCATCACAAGTTTGTACAACGCTCAATTTTCTCTTACACTAAATGACCTAACACTTTTAGAAGCAATTTTTATTGCCATATTGCACCGATGACAACTTACTTGAAGGATCTTACTCAATCCATAGGTAGGTATGGTGGACTCTTGAAAATAAGATTTGGGTTTTTGGATGCACAAGTAGTATCTCTACTTAGTGCGGAATTTTTGGCTAGCAAAGATGGGGGGCAAGCACCACATGTTGAAGGATCTATGACAATATAACTTCTATGTGAATATGAACAAACATAAATCATTACGTTGTCTTCCTTGTCCAACGTCAACAATTTTGGCATATAATATTTTGATGGGGGCTCACAATCACAAAAGATTTCCAAGATAGTGTATTTGCATGTGAAAGTTCTCTTCCTTCTACTAATCATTCATGAATTGCTTGTATGACCAATATTGTGATTGTCAAGCCTCAAAAGATTTCACTTTCTAAACCCAATGTGAAGCTACCACTAGGCATGATATGAACATTGTCGGCGTGCGACACCTATGGGACCGCGTGGATCCCTTCTACGATTCGGCAGGGAGAGAGGTATGCACAAAGAGCAGAACCAACGATCGATGCGGGGTGATTTTACCTAGGTTCGGGCCGCTAATCAGCGTAAAACCCTACTCCTGCCTTGTTTTATTAAGAGTGTTCTTGAGCCCAGGCTCCAGGAGCGCTTGCGATGAACAGAACGTTCAAAGAGCAACTACGCATGCAAGATGGGCTAGAAGATCCTCCTCCCCTGTAGCAGTTGCCTTGGGCCTCCTTTAATACGTTCAAAGGGGTCACCACAGTGGCAAAATGTACATACGTTGAGGTGTAAAGTAGCTACAGGATCATCATACCTAACCACTGACGGTTTAGGACGAATGCATTAAATGCACCGTGAGGTGTCCGTTTAGGTGTCCTTATTTTCTTGGGGATGGAAAAAGGGGCCATCCCATCAGCACCGCTTAAGCTCTCCTCCACTGGCGCCTTGCCACGCATCCAGAGAAGGACCCAGAATGTCAGGCTGGTCGCTATGCCGAAGCGGTGGCACAGTGGCAGAATCTTGCCGGGCGCTGAATCTTGCCGGGCGCGAAATCTTGCCGGGCTTCACAGGCCACCCCGGCAAGATCTTGTCGGGGAGGCTGGCTTTCGGTCTTCAGCTCTTCTTATCTGCTGATCCTCAGATCCTTGACTTGGGTGTTTCTTCGATAACTTGAATTAACCTCCAACTGTTCCCCGACAAGCCTGGCCGCGAGTATGGCTACAACTGCCCGTGCACAAGTACGGGGTACTAATGGCCCAATACTTAGTACACCGACAGGAGCCTCGGGGCCTAGGCCACACACGAGTGCGAGGCGTTGTTGGGCTAGGCCCAAACAATGCACGGGCATGCGTGGCAGGGGATTAACTGCTCGTAAATATCCCGCTTACTGTGCCCCCCACTACGCGCGCTGAATGCGCGACGTGGGAAGCATGCGCCGAAAGGCTGCAGCTGCAGCGCGCCTGCAGAGGCGTATTTACATTGGGGAGTAGAAGAGGCGGCCTCGCTCCTTCCCCATAAAAAAGGGAAACTGCAGAGGCGCTGCCTATTTACCCCCTCTTCTTCTCAATTTGGACTCCGCCATTATTTTCCCCTTCTCCAGCTCAAAGCCAGACTTCTCCTTATCCGCTCTTCTCTTCCGCACCCGCTCTATCCTTAGCTTCCGCCTTCGCAATCGCCATGCCGCCCAAGGCTAGCAAGGGCAAAGGCAAGAGCAAGGAGACGAAGGCCGATGTCCCGAAGAGCGAGCTGGTGAAGATGCGGAAGAAGTACGTCGTCTTCGCTCCGATGCTCGATGCGAGGGCCTTGAAGAACCGGTACCAGTGCATGTGGGCGAGGGAGACACAAGCTCACCCCGCAACTCGCGTGATTCCAGGTTCTTGTTCCAAGAGCGGACCTGACAGATATCGCTTCTTCACCACTTATTTCTATTGCGGACTCTATCCTCCATTCTCTGACTTCTTCAACGACATTATGTACACATACGGCTTCCATCTTCTTGATTTCACACCGAACGCCGTAATGTGCATGTCCGTCTTCGCTCATCTTTGCGAAAACTTTGCCGGAGTAGTTCCCAACACCGCCCTCTTCCGCCATTACTTTATTCCTCGCATCCAAAAGGGGGATGCCCTTTTCTGTTCTATCGCCTGGATTCCACGGGCTTGGAATAAGGAGATATACCCAGATGGGGTCTACCGTGAGAAGTGGGATGAATGGCGGTCTGAGTGGTGCTGGATCAAGGAAGCAGATCCCCATCCGTTCTATTTGCCTCGACAGCAGAAGGCAGTCCACGGCAGTGACTGGAGCGATTTCACCGCGGAGGACGAGAGGCTCACGATCGCCACCACTAGGATCCTTCGCCTGAAAGCTGTCGGGCTCACAATGGAGCTGATTGGCTTCGATTTCCTCCGCCGCCGCATCGCCCCCCTACAGAGCAAGGGAAGACCAGCTTGGGAGTACCGGAACGCAGCGAACATCATGAGGCTGCGCCCTGGATTGAACAACAATTTGACAGCCATGCAGCTCGGTGCTCTCCGCCACAAACTATTCCAGCGCGATGACAAACATCGGTTCCGGCAAGAATTGTCCCTTTGTGCAACAACTCCGCCCTGGGGTCAATCATTGCCATTATGCCAATGTTCAATGCCCATGGTCTTGACGCGACTTGGGCTGAGCCAACCGATGAGGAAGCACAAAAGTTCTTCGACAACTTGTCGGAGAGGGCCATCCGGGAAGAGACGGACCTCATTCGTGCCACCACTGACGAAGAAGTGGTGTATATTGCCACTAGGGTGGAAGAAGCGAATCTTGCCGCAGAGGTCGGCAGCGTCAGTTTCACAGAATGGGAAACCAGCGACGTAGAGGTTGTGATGGAAGAAAATCTTGCCGAGGAGGCTGAGGCTGCCGGGGAACAGAGCAGCGCGGCCGCCGAGGGCTCGTCCGACAAAGACGTAGCCGAAGAAGAGACACAGGAGGAGCCCCCAGCTACGAAGAAGACTAAGCGCGTTCTTCGAAAGGCCGCTTCTGGCATCGCGGCTAGCCAACCCTCTTTGAGCAGCGAGGCTCCCGGAAAGAAGGCGGCCGGCAAGACTGCGCCGTGACAAGGAGTTCGATAGCAACCTGCGCGGCGCGCGAGACCCGCACCTGCGGCAACTACTGAGGCGGCAGGGGCGTCTCACACAACCGCACCGGAGGCTGAGGTGGCGGAACCACGCCAGTCTCCTGCACCTGTTATAGCCAAGCGACCCAGGACCCCTCCTCCGCCCCCTCACACGGACACTACAACCGAGGTCGATTTCGACATCTCCGGCTTCAGCCCGGAACGAGAAGAGGAAGAGTAAGTATCCTGTCATAGCCTTTATCTCCCAAATTTCGGGGTAATCTCATAGCCTTGCTTTGTCTTGTCTCTGCAGCGATGCAGAAACCTTGGCGGAAAGGGTGGCGAAGAGGTCGAGGACTTCCACGGGCGATGAGCCCCCGGCTGGCTCTATGAGCGCGCCGGAAATTGTCGTCATCAGTCCGGGGTTCAGCCCTCAACGCAGCCCCCAGCGCAGCCCCCAGCGTGAGTTCTCCACTCGTTTTCCACTGGCGGGCGCTGAGGTTTCTACCCTTGCCGCTGATATCTTTGGGCTTGCAGGAGAAGAACAGCAACAGGGAGAGGTGGAAACCGCCCCCGTTGTGCCGCCTCTGTCAACCGCGCCGCCCATAAGTGCATCCCCGGCAAGAGTTACCACCGACGAGCCTATCTTGGTTGAGGAGGAGATGGTACGCATGGGTACCGGCAACATTTCCCCGGCAGCCAACGTTGCCGGGAGGGGCGAGGCCACCTCTCAACAACTCTATGCAGGTAACTGTTTGCCTTAGAGCGCTTGCTATCCTTTTCTTTATCTCTCTTTCTTTTTGTCTTCTTGAACTTCAATCTTGATCTTATTTTGTTTCCTTCCTTCGTCCTCTAGAATTCCCTGTGATGGAACACATGGATGTCGACGTTGTCATCGAGGAGACCGCTAGAGACGCCGCCGCCAAAGCTGACAGGATTGCCGCTAGCGAGGCCGCCAAAGACGCCACTGTCGAGGTCGGCGAAACTGTTGCCGAGGAAACCACCAAGGAATCTGCCGAGAGGGCCGGCGAGGAGACTGATGACCACACTGACGGCATTCCTGCCGCAGGAGCGCCAGGCGCTACATCGGCCACAGAGCCCCCAGCCATAGGCGAGTAAAACGTCGAGGACCAACCATCGACATCCGAAGCCCCCTCATCGAGCAAATATCTCAAGGTTGGCGACAACCTATTCATCAACTTGCCGGGCACGGCAAATATTGGAACGCCGACTGAAGGGGAAACCTTTGATGAAGAAATCATCGCTGCTGCCAGGCTCGAAATCGTTGATGATCCAAGCGCCAGAAGTGGCAAATCTGAAGAGGATCAGCTCCTTCAGGCTATGAGCGAGAATTTCCGCAAGCTCCAAGCAATCCACCGTGCTCAAAAAGAGAAAGCAGATTCCAGAATGGCAGTTGTCGAAGCAGCCGAAGCAGGTTTTCAGAAGCGCGTTGAGCAGATGCAGATCTGGTACACTGAGGCCCTTCAGGAGTTGACTGCCAGCTGGGAACAAGTGATCCAAAGCTGGACGGAGCTCCTCTTGAAACAATCTGACATGGAGAAAGCGCAAGAGGAAGCTGCACAAAGAACTGCCACTGAAGATGCTCTCCTGACGGAGCGTCGCATTGTGCTTGATGCCCACGAGGAAGATCTTGCCGCATGTGAGCAGGCGCTCGCCGCCAAGCTTCGCGGCAAAGATGAGGAGGTCGATAAGCTTGTCGCGCAACGGATCCAGGAGCTGGAGCAAAAGCATAAGGAGGCGCTTGAAGCTCTAACTGTAGATCACGCCTGCAAGCTCAAGGAGGCCGTCGATGCTGCCGAGGCTGCAGAGGCCGCCAAGAACGAGCTGAGCGACAAAGTGAAGAAGCTTGAGGTGGATCTTGAAGAACACGGCAAGGAGCTCTCGACGCTCAAAGGGGACAGGGAGAAAACTCTCCACAGCCTGGCGGAAATGCAAGTTGCCATGTCCGACAAGACCAAGCAGCTCTCTTCAGCCAACGATGTCATTGCCATCTGAGGCTAAAGCTGACCACGCTGGAGAAGTCTCTTAAGGACAGCAGGGCCCGTGAGAAGGCCCTAAGCAAAGATCTTCAGGATGAGAAGAACTTGCTTAAGAGCACTGCCGCTGCCCAAATTGACTATGAGAAGGGTGTGAAAATCTGGACTGATTGCCTTGTCGACACCGCGGAGAGGCTCACAGCACAATTGTCAACCATGGGCCAGGATGGCCTGCAAAACTTCAGGTATTCCTTCGAAGAAAGGATATCTTCGAGCGCCAGGTTGACCATGTTCTTCGAAAGCATCATTGACGCTTTGAAGCTGCTACAGTCCAATCGAGCGACCCAACTGGCCAATGAATCCCGCAAACTTTGCCGGGCCGTCGTCCGCAAGGTACTCGTCAAGGTGGTGCATAAGAACCCTGGCGTTGATCTCACCAACGTGCTCGACCGCTTGCCGAAGGATGCAGATCTCAAGGCACTTGAGGAGCTTGTCACGCCCATCCTTGAGAAGGTAGATTCAATCAAGAGGGTCGAGGGCCAACGCAGGGACTAGCTACCTCATTTTTCCTTGTCGCCACCATTCCATGCAAAAGACAATCAAGTCTTGTGTTAGAACTGCGGCAGCTTATTGATATAATATAACTTGCGTATGTTTGGGTATATGCATGCTATTTCCCTTGTCTGATTCCTTTATGTACGGAGTACACCCTACGCTTACTGAAAACTTGTCGGTGCACAACCTGCCGCGAGCGCTGGGTGCGGGACTTCAGCAGCCTGCTGGAGGTGCAGCGGCCGGCAAGACACTTTGGCGTTCTCAGTGCTGCCACTTAAATTGTTGAGCGGACTCGAAACAAAATAAGGGTGCAACCGATTACGACAAGGGTTCCTTCGCGTGCAGGTTTTCCATACAAAGTCAAAATCGTCTAAGGGAAATAACTTCATAGTAAAAGAAACTTGCTTAAAGTTTTATGACTTAGCTTTTTGTCGCTGTACTTCCTCCGGTAAGGCGTCAATCCTGAACGTCGCCCACTGGTACCCATATCTTCCTCCCCCCCCCCCCCGGCAAACGTGTGTGCGAGGAATCCTTCTATCTTTTGAGAAAAAGAAAGAAGAGAAAATAAAGATATGGAACCTTGGCGGTTCGTTAATACTTACCGGGAACAAGTGTCATACAACGTCTTAGACAAGCATGCATATATATAAACATGGAAATCGATAAGGAAATGCACAACACTTAAACTTAGTCATTTGGGCTCAGGATCTGCGCCTGGCTTTGTACAAAGGATTACATGCCTTGTCGGCAAGACTTGTACAAAAAGGTGGTTGCCGGGGGCCCCCGGCAACCGCGCCTTATGGGTAGAACTTGCGAAGATGCTCGATATTCCAGGAGTTGCTCACTGGAACGCCATCTTCGGTCTCCAGGCGGACAGCGCCGGGCCTGTTGACTCGTACTACCCGATAAGGGCCTTCCCACTTCGGCGTCAACTTGTTTGAATTCTTGGCGGACTGAATCCGTCGAAGAACAAGGTCGCCTTCCTCAAAACTTTGGGCATGAACTTTGCGGCTATGGTAGCGGCGCAAAGCTTGCTGGTAGCATGCAGCTCGCACAGCAGCCTGAAGACGATTCTCCTCAAGGAGCACAGCGTCATCTTGCCGTAGTTGCTCTTGCTCAAGCTCATCATAAGCGAGCACTCGAGGTGATCCATATATGAGTTCCATGCGGAGAACTGCTTCCGCTCCGTACACCAGAGCGAAGGGCGTCTGGCCGGTGGCTCGATTTGGTGTCGTTCTGATTGACCAAAGAACCGCCGGCAACTCATCAATCTAGCGTCTTCCGCATTTTCTCAGCTTGTCAAAGGTTCTGGTCCTGAGACCGCGCAGCACTTCAGCATTAGCCCTCTCTGCTTGGCCGTTGCTTCTCGGGTGAGCAACAGAGGCAAAACAAATTTTGCCGCCAAGGTCTTGGACGTACTGCATGAAGGTGCGACTTGTGAATTGCGTGCCGTTGTCGGTGATGATCCTGTTAGGCACACCGAAATGGCAAACTATTCCTTTGAAGAACTTGCCGGCTGATTGTGCTGTCACCTTTCTCACCGCTTCCACCTCCGGCCACTTTGTGAACTTGTCGATCGCAACATACAAGTACTCAAAGCCCCCGGTAGCACGGGGGAAGGGGCCCAGTATGGCGAGCCCCCAGGCCGAAAATGGCCAGGAGAGAGGGATCGTCTGAAGAGCTTGAGCTGGCTGATGTGATTTCTTCGAATGAAACTGGCACGCTTCACACTTGGTTACTAGTGCAGTTGCATCCTGGAGAGCGGTGGGCCAAAAGAAACCTTGCCGGAATGCTTTCCTGACAAGTGCTCTTGATCCTATGTGAGAGCCACATATGCCTCCATGTATCTCTGCCAACAGCTCTAGTCCATCCTCCCGAGGAATGCACTTCAATTTCACACCGTTTGGTCTCTTTCTGTACAGGACGTCATCGACGAACCGGTACATAGTAGACTGACGGGCTACTTTTTCCGCTTCTTCCTGCTCCTCAGGGAGTTCTCCTATCTGAAGGAAATGGACAATGTGTTGTGCCCATGCTGGAGCCTGGGGCTCGACGGCTAGGACTAAAGGCATCTCTTCCGACGGGGGAACATTTGTCTCAACAGCGAAAGCGTGAGGTTCCGCCGGAGCCTGTCGTTCCCCGGCAGGTTTGTCGCTGATCCCGGCAAGTTCCTTGCTGGCGGCTCCAGGGAGCTCTGCCGGAAAGTACTGCCCAGAATTCAACCTTCTTCTCTTTTCTTGCCTCATTGATGGTGCCACAGATGGTTGAGTCAAATGGAGCACAAAAGTTCCTGGTTCCACGGGCAACTTGAGGGCAGCGCGCTTTGATAGGTCATCAGCAATACTGTTTTCGGCACGAGGAATGTGCTTCATTTGCAGACCATCAAAGCGCTCTTCCATTTTTCTCACTTCATCCACGTAGGCTTGCATCAATGGACTCTGATAATTCTTGTTAACTTGCCTGGCAACAAGCTACGAATTGCCTCTGATGACGAGCTTCTTGATACCAAGGTTTGCCGCGATCCTGAGGCCAGCAAGCAGTCCCTCGTACTCCGAAGTGTTGTTTGTCGAACTCTCCCGGGGGAAATGCATTTGGATTACATACTTGAGGTGCTCTCCGGTGGGTGCGACAAGCAACACGCCAGCACCGGCGCCTTGCAGCGAGAAAGCCCCGTCAAAGTACATAACCCATTCTTGATCAATTTCCTTGCCGAGGAGAGTCGTTTCTTGAACCTCTTCGTCTGGCGTTGGGGTCCATTCCGCAATGAACTCTGCCAAGGCCCTGCTCTGAATTGTCGAAGTACTTTCAAACTTGGGACCAAAGCTTGAAAATTCCAACGCCCACTCCATGATCCTGCCGGTTGCCTCTGGATTTCGCAAAATCCGTTGCAACGGAAAGCGAGTGACGACGGTAATTTCATGTGCTTGAAAATAATGATGCAGCTTCCTTGAGGCCATAAGGAGGCCGAAGAGCAACTTCTGCACACCAGAGTATCTTGACCTAGCTCCTTGCAAAAGGGAGCTAACAAAATAAACCGGGCGCTGCACCATCTTTTTCTTTTGCACTGGTTCTTCTAACTGCGCAGATCCTGTCTTGCTGGGACCAATCCTTGCTGGGGAAGATCCCGCCGTGTCACTTGGCGGTCCTACCGCTGGTGTTGCCTCCTCATCAGCTTCTCTCTGTGCCACTAACGCAGCACTAACCACTTGATTTGTCGCTGCTAGGTACAGTAGCAACGACTCTCGTGGCCTAGGCGCGACTAGTGTCGGCGGAGAAGAAAGGTATTTCTTCAAATCTTGTAGCGCAGCCTCCGCTTCCGGAGTCCATTTCATTGGACCTGCCTTCTTCAAAATTTTGAAAAAGAGCAGGGCGCGCTCAGCAGGTTTGGAGATAAACCTGCATAGGGCAGCAACACAGCCGGCAAGACGACGTACATCCTTGACGCGTCTTGGCGCTTCAATCTGCTCAATAGCTTTGATCTTGTCGGGGTTCGCTTCGATCCCTCACTGAGATACAAAGAACCCGAGAAGCTTGCCGGAAGGAACACCAAACACGCACTCCTCAGGATTGAGCTTTAAATTGATCTTGCGCAGATTTGCAAATGTTTCTTCTAGATCTTGTATGAGCGTCGCTTTGTCCTTGGTTTTGACCACTATGTCATCCATGTATGCTTCCATATTTCTATGGAGCTGAGGTTCAAAACCAATTTGGACCGCTCTCGCAAATGTAGAACCAGCACTTTTCAACCCGAAAGGCATTCGTATAAAACAATATGTACCACATGGGGTGATAAATGCGGTCTTTTCTTCATCTTCTTTTGCCATGAAGATCTGATGGTACCCTGAATAGGCATCAAGGAGCGACAGTAGGTCACAACCAGCAGTGGAGTCCACAATCTGGTCGATGCGCGGCAAGGGAAAGGGATCTTTTGGACAGGCTTTATTGATGTCTGTATAATCAATACACAGCCTCCATTTCCCATTCGCCTTGCGCACTACAACTGGATTGGCCAACCACGTTGGGTGAAGCACTCCTCTGACCAATCCTGCCGCTTCTAGCTTCCTGATCTCTTCGGCAATGAATTCTTGCCGCTCCAAGGCTTGCTTCCTGACCCTCTGTTTGACGGGCCGCGCGTGAGGACAGACAGCAAGGTGGTGCTCAATTACCTCCCTCGGAACACCGGGGATGTCAGACGGTTGCCATGCAAACACGTCGACATTCGCCCGCAGGAAGGCAATGAGCGCGCTTTCCTATTTTTCATCTAGGGTGGAACTTATGGTGAAAGTTCCTCCCGTTCCGTCCTCCCTGACAGGCACCTTCTTGATCTCTGGCGGAGCAGCCTTGGGTTTCATGTTCTTGCCAGTGGAACTCTCTGGTGCGTCCTCAACGGAAGCGCAGCACTCCGAGGAGGTGCGCTTGCCGGAGTTTGCGCCAAGATTCTTGCCGGTCTTCTTCTTCACCCCGTGAGTTCCGGCGGCAGGAGCAGATGCCTTGATGGCAGGTGCTGCAACTGCTTCCCGGTAGAGTTGGTCGGCACAGATGGGCGCATCCTTTTTTGTCGGAGTGGATAGTGATGACACTCAACGGCCTGGGCATCTTCAGCACATTATACGCATAGTGTGATGCCGCCATGAACTTAGCCAGCGCTGGGCGGCCAAGGATCCCATTGTACGACATAGGGATCTTGGCGACATCAAACACTACCTTCTCTGTCCTGTAGTTGAGCTCGCTACCAAATGTCATCGGTAGCGTAATCTTGCCTGTTGGCTGGGTCCTTCCTGGATTGACCCCTTGAAACGTGCCCGTTTCCTCGAGGTCTTCATCAGGAATTTGGAGCCTCTTGAGCACGTCCGGCGAGATTAGGTTCAGTCTGGCCCCACTGTTAACTAGCATTTTCGTCACCTTGAGGTTGCGGATTGTCGGTGAGACCAACAATGGCAAGCACTCGACCGCGGTTGTGCGATCAGGGTGATCCTCGGTGTCAAAAATGATAGGCGTGTTGGACCACTTCAGGGGTTTACGTGCATCGAAAGATGGCTCCGTTGCATTAACCTCTCGCACCCACTGTTTAAGTCGATGGTGGGAAGAATGCAACGAGGCACCTCCGTCGATACACATGGCCTCTGTAGCTTTCTGAAATTCGTGCTCACTGGACTCATCATCTTCTTCATCATCATCATCACCCTCTTTGTCACAGCCTCAAGCGGGCCTCTCCCTCTGTTGCTTGGCCTTGCCGCGGCGACCCCCTCGGCCACCGCGCTTCTTGCCGGACCCCTCAGCACCATCCTGGGCCTTCTCCTTGTCTCGTCTCTCGTACTCAGCTCTCTGCTTCTCGACAAGCTGCTCAACTTGCCGGCAGTTTTGGAGATCGTGGCCCTTGGTGCGATGGATCTTGCAATACTGCTTGCCGGAGCTTTCCGACTTGTCGGCAGCCGCCAAGGCCTGGCAGGAGGCGCACCCAGCAACTTCCTTGCCGGGGTCGTCAACCTTGGCCTTCTTGGCGGCGCCAGGGTTACCGGATTCCTCGACAGCAAGCACGGCCTTGCCTCTGCGCTTCTTGTTCTGCCGCCGGTCTTTCTTTGGCGGGGTTGCAGCGTCTTCATCTTCTGATTCGCCCCCTGCACCAACACCCTCGCTAGGGAGTTTCCTCGCTTCTTCAGCCCAAGCGCACTTGTCGGCCAAAGCGTAAAGCTCGGCAATACTCCTGACCTTGTTCATTGCCAGCTCTTCACGCATTTTGCAGTTACGCACGTTCTTATGAAACGTGCTAACAACAGCGGCAGGGTGAACGTCGGGAATATTGTATTGCACTCAGCTAAATCTCTGGATAAACTTGCGCAGGGGTTCGCCCTTCTTTTGAGGGAGGAGATGCAAATCACTCTCCTGGCCAGGAGCTTGGTGGCCTCCAACAAAGGCGCCAACAAACTGATGGCACGGATCTGACCAAGAAGAAATGAATTCTCCGGCAGATGCATCAACCACGACCTGACGTTGGGTTTGAGCACCAACGGGAAGTAGTTGGCAAGTATCTTGTCATCTCGGCCCCCGGCAGCCTGCACCGCAATGGTGTAGATGCTCAAGAACTTCGAGGGGTGAGTCTTGCTGTCATATTTCTCAGGGACCTCTAGCTTGAAGGTTCGGGAATTGGGCCACCGGACTCGCCGCAGCTCACGGGTAAACGCTGGACAACCTACCTCGTAAGGCAAGTCGCCTGCGTCCCCTGGTGCAGGCTTGTCGACAGCGGGTCCTGCGCGCTTATCAGATTGATGGCGCGCTTCCCATCGCCGCTCGATGGTAGTTCGAGCGTCCTCTGTGCTTTGTTCCCGAAGAACTTGACGCTGGTCGCGGCGCATCCGTGGATCGGACGACACCGTGGAATCATCATCACGGCCATCAGTCCGCTGGGTTGTCGACCGCCGCTGGTGTCGTGGAGGGGAGTGCACCGTGGTCGCACCACCTCCAGTCTTCTCCGCATCGGCTCGCGCCGGATCGATGGACCGCCATTGCGAGGGCCCTGCCTGCTGCGGCCCATCTTTGTTGACGAAGCCAATGAGGCTCTGGATAGTAGATCGCCACACCTCCATCTTCTCCAGAGCAGGATGGAAATCGAGGAGCAGTTGCGCACGTGCCAAAGCTTCCGCTGGCATAGGCGGCGGCGACAGATGCGAGGTACGTGAGGTGCTCTGACTCCTAACAATGTTAGAAGGAGCACCGTCACGATCACACGACCGCACGCCACTTCCACCGGCAGTTTGTCGTGCATGCTGGGCCTGCGCACCTTGGGATCGATGCGCAGAAGTCTTTTCATGGGGACGCCCTGAACCACCAGCGCCATGGCGCTGCTCATCGCACACGACCTGGGAAGGCCGTGACGCTTGCGCCGGCGCGGGAGTCCTAGAAGGCGTCCTCCGATCTCTGGAGTTCGTTGCGCCGCCCGTGGGCAGCACAACCCCATCTCTAGATCCAGCGGCGTGTGGGTTGCCGTTGCCGCTGCGAACGACGCCGCTCGGCTGGCTTGGATCACCGGAACGCCATGGAGGCTCTAAACCTCTTCCTTCTGCATCCACGCCATCACCCGTACGCGAGGGCACAGGCAAAACGGATGTAGATGGTAGCGCCTTTGCGGCACTCTTCTTCTTGGGTGGCATAATGATGAAGGTTGTAGGAGATATGCCCTAGAGGCAATAATAAATGTTATTATTTATCTCCATGCTCATAATTAGGTTTATGTTCCATGCTATAACTGCTATGGTTCTCGAGTCTACAATAACCACGAGGCTCGGAGGAAGACTCATATGCACGTGTGGAATAATAAACGGTAAAATGTATTCCTAGTCTAGCCTCTAAGACTAGCTCAAGTGTTGCATGATGGTCCTGTTTTCCTGATCATGGGCATGTCTATGCTAGCAACTTTGAGGGCACAATGTTAGAAGAACATTTGTGTTGAATCGACCCGAATTGATGTTATGCTATGAGATACATTCGTCACAAGTTAATGGTTAATAACACAGAGATGGTTTACGTTTGCATAATTCCTTAGACCATAAGAGTATCGAGTTTCTTCATGCTTGCTTCATGAACTTTGGGGTTTGTTAAACGTCATCCGTAAATGGGTGGCTATTACGGCGGCTTACGGGTTCATGGAAAAGTATGTCAAGTAACTTGATAGCTCAAGATTGGGATTTGCTCCTCCGACGATGGAGAGATATCTCTGGGCCCTCTCGGTGTTACGGTATCCATCATCGTCTGGCTAGACACTTTGTGATTTGATCACGGGGATGTCGGAACACGGGAACGAGAAAAGAGAACGATACCGGTAACGAGGTAACTAGCATAGTGGACAAGTTGTTGATCCACAGAAATACCAACATGTCTCAGCTCGGGTATTTGTAACATATCGTGAAGCAACAGGAATAGCACACGGCAACTAGAGGTTCACTCGAATATTCATTCGTGTGGGTATAGGGGTCAATATGGGTGTCCACGGCTCCGATGCTGATCATTGATCGGAAAGTGTTCCGGTCATGTCTATACTTCACCGAACCTATAGGGTCACACGCTTAAGGGTCGTCTATCTGCTGAATACTAGACAAGGAGTCCGAGAGAAAGTCACTGGAAAAGTTTCAGAGACAACGGAAAAGTTCCGGAGAGAACACCAAAAAAGTTTCGGTAAAACCGAAAAGTTGTTTCGGATAAAACCATTGATCCAAAAAGGTTTCGGCAAGCACCGGGAATGTTTTGGAGGTTGCCAGATTGGTCTGGTAATTTCTGGAATTTTTCCGGAGATAAAACCGAAAAAAAGTTTCGAAGCTGCCGGAGTTGTTTACCAGGTAAACAAAGATGGTTTTAAATTAAACCACCATACTGGAAATGTTCCAGAGCGTGTCCAGATAATTTTAGAGGGTGTCGGAAATGTTCTGGGACCTTTCGGAATTTTTCAGAAGTAATAGTCGCGGAAAACATCTTGTCCCAGCGTGAGGGGACAAGATCCCACGGATCGTGGGGGCTGTTTTGGGCTGTTTTGGGGGCGCCCCCCCTTGAGGGGGCAGCCCCTTGTGGCTGGACAAAGATGTTGGGGGGCCCCCCATGGTGGGGGGCAGCCCCCACAAATGGTGGAGAGTGTTGGGAGGAAGGTGGGGCCCCATGGGGGAACACCATGGACAAGGGAACATGTTTTTCCCTTGTTTGGTGGGAACATGTTCTCCTTGTTTTGTGGGAACATGTTTTCCCCATGTTTAGTGGGCTGAATTTTCAGCCGCCTCCACCCCTTCCACCACTATATAAGGAGGAGGAGAGGTGCTCTCCAACTCCACTCCAACTCTCTCACACAAGCCATGCATGATCTGGCATTCTCTCTCCCTCCCACGAAATAGTTTCGTAGTGCCGAAAGGCTGTCTGGGTTCCGGTGGGAACTAGTTCTGGATGGCGAAGCCCTGCCGGATAGATGACACCGTATGTGTGCAACTCTGTAGAGAGGTCGTAGTTTCGATCTTAGTGCCCGTGGGGCTATTCGTGAGTGCCTCCCGAAGGGCTGTCCAAGTGACGGTCCGAGTTCTGTGAGTCCTCCCGAAGGGCTGTCCGCGACACCGTCCGGGGACTGTCCGACCGCCTCCCGGAGGGCTGTCTGGGTGGCGGATGAGGGTATACATCCTCGCGGTTGGGAGGTTGTAAATCCTAGCTGCGGGGATCTGCACCGACGATCGTCATCGACTCTACTTCCGCTGCGCTATGAGTCGGTAACGAAATGATCAAAACCTTGTATGCAGTCTCCATAGTGGTCCTGGGCTAGTGCATAGGGCAGAAATTTTTTGTTTTCTACTGCGTTACCCTACAGTGGCATCATGAGCCGTGCTATGCGTAGATGCAGGTTGCGATCTAGAATACATGAGATGTATGGGTGTTGCACAATATAATTAGGTAGTAGATGAGTTCTATTACTGAAAATTATTTGTGCGGGTAGCAGATGAAATCTGTTACCCGATGTTCTTGTTGCTTCCCTAGAATTTGCTTATTTCTGATCTTGATAACAGCATGGTGGAGTTTCAATGTTCTGGCAATCCGCGATCCTGATTGATCAACGAAGTGCTAACAGTTCATTGAATTCCACCGTAGTTAAAAAGAAAGATGAAATTTCACAGACAAAAGGGCAATGCAGATATGATCTGCACGGGGGTCATGCGTATGACGAAGTTTAGTATGGGGTTCAAGATTTTATTATCTCGTGCTTCATACACCCCGCATTGTTAATCTAGCGACTTGAATTATCATACTTGATGATGGACGTTGGTAGCTTCGGTTTGTTTCGAAACCTTAGAAGCCACGAAAAACAAGTTTTTGCATGAACCAATTAGAGGCGTCTAACTTGGTTTTGTAGGAGGGTTTGCATGTGCATGTGATGTGGTATAGCAGTGCTCATAATAATTTGATTATGTATGAGATGACTATATAATGTAAATTTATTAACATGACCTGCGTGTCATGATTCGGCATGATTGCTGGAGCCATATGATTGCACTTTAATGACCTGCGTGTCAACCTTGTTGTAATGCATTATTTTATTAGCTATAGAGATAGCAATATTATCTGGTGCATCGACAAGGTGGTGGCAATCTTCGCGAAGGTGAACACCGACGCAAATGCCGAAGACGAAGAAATACAAGACTTCTCCGTCAGAAAGGGCTATACCATATCATGCTATTATGAATTGCCTAAGATGTTTATCCCTTATGATGCACCCTTCTTGATTGCGCGGTAGTCACTTTTTATTAGGGTGATCTCTCACAAAAATATCAAGTAGTTAGTGTTCTCCCAAGTGTAGCACCGTCACGGCACCTAACTTTTCGGGGTGCGCCATGGATGCATGGGTACGAAAGATTAGGGAAGTGTGAGGCGGGTGAGTTGAGACCTCGCAGCGTGATCACTTGGTTGTCTTGACGTTCAGGCATGAAAGTCATGAGCTCGGAACACACGCATCGAAAGATGAACAAGAGTCACATAGAGATGTGATCGGCAAGTTGGCCTACCGATTAAAATTCCCGTCATGAGATGATGATTCTATGGCGATGAATTGAAGTCTGGATCTTGTATCACTCAAAATCAATTTTGAGAGATATTGATTTGAGTGGGAGCACACTTTTGAATTGACTTGTTTAATTGTCAGTGCAATTAATTATGAACACTGTCTAAGTGTGGTTTGCATAATAGTTGTAGAATTATGGCTCGCGTTTCCACCTTCCCTATTAAAATTGAATAGCTGTTAAATATCTGGTTAAAACTTTACGGTTGGTAACGTAATGTGAGGATTGTCCTCAAGAGTGCCGAGAATGACTTTGTCCTATCGCATACTTTGGTATTCTCTCGCCTATGCTATGGATCATGTGACTCTCGTCCTTCGATCCAAAAGCTAGAATTTCGTTTCAGTCAAGTGCAATATGTTTGCTTCCATGAGACCCAAACTTCGAAAGTTTGGATAGTTATGTGATATTCATGGAATCTGAAAATGATTTTCAGAGACAGACAAAGGCTAAAAGATATGAGATATCCAAAGCAATGTTTGTTTGCAAACTATTAGTAAAGGAGTTTACTATGCATTAGACTGATAAGAGAGGGATCCAGAAGAACGCCTGTCATATGATGAAAGGTGAATAAAACAACAACTTAAAGAGAAAGGAAGTGTTCGAAGGGTGTTAGTAAAACTTTCACGCCTAGGAAGTCCGGGGCTAACGCCACTCTTAAGTTGGGTGCTTCTTCTGAGAGTAGGAGAAATACTGAAAGTTAAACTGTTAGAAGTATAAAGGCAATAAGAAAGAAGACTGGAATATCCAGCTCATGTATGAATGTCATACAAGTTTTTGATGTATGGAAGGCTGGTCAAAGATATAGTTCTTGGGAATTATGATTAAACATGCTAATCACTAATTCTTGGGTATTGTGAGTTAATCACAAAGATACCCGCTCGATTGCATTCTGTTGCAACTCGATGTAAGAACTACTATGGCCTGAAAGACTAGCCAAGAATGAGGTTTAGGTATACATAGGGAACATAGTAAATGTTACTATACCTTCCATCGGTGTACTACCGTCTAGGTTTATTTTCATAATTCATTTAGAGTTTTCACAAACTCTAGCCCTTTGCATAAGGTATGTTGCAAGAAGGTTGTTCATAAGAGAACTTTTGATGTTTGATGTTATGAATAACATAAGGGCCATACTTTCATTATGAATGAGATGTATGTTATGAATATTGATAATAATATATTACCTCTGTGTTTACTTTCATAATTCATTTTAGAGTTTCACACACTCTAGCCCATTGCACAATGTTTGTTGCAAAAGAGTTGTTCATAAAAACAACAATTGTTGTTCAGTATTATGAATAACATGAAGGGCCATACTTCCATCCAAGGTGGGATGTATGTTATGAATATTGATAGTAATATGATACATCCATAACACTGATGCTAAATGTCGTAAGACTAAGAGAATACCACACAAGTGTGGCACTACATTTGGTCACATTGGAGAAACCCGCATGGATAAATTCCATTATGATGGATTTTTTAAGTCCTTTGATTTTGAATCATCTGACACTTGCAAATTTCCTCCAAAAAGTGAAGTGACTTAAATACCGTTCACATGCCATAAGGAACGAGCAAAGAACTTATTGGTGATCATACATTTTGATGTATGTAGTCCGATAAATATTGTTGCAAACAGTGGATTTGTCTACCTTAAAAAATGACTCAAGTAGATATATGGATATTTACTTGATGAGACGTAAGTCTAGATCTTTTGAATTTATTCAAAAGGTTTTCAAGAATGAAGTAGAAGTTATTGTAACAAGAAAATTATGTTTCTACAATTCGATTGCAGAAAGGAATATTTGAGTTACAAGTTTAGCGAATGTCTGATGAGTTGTGAAAGGGGTTTCATAACTTACACCTCCCGGAACACCACTGCATGTGGAAAGTCCGTGAAGATGTAATCAAACCATTTATGACATGGTAAGATCAAAGATGACATAAATAAATTTGCCATTATCCCTTTTGAAAGTGATGCTTTAGAGACTGCGGCTTTCACACTGAAAAGAGCTCCATCGGGTCTGTTGAAATGACACCATGGTATGGTACACCCAACCATGTTATAATTTTTCTTAAACATTTGGAATATGGGGCTTGTGTAAAAGGTTACAAACCTATTCCAAATCAGACAAGTGCTACTTTGTAGGTTATCCCAAGCAATTGTGTATTCCTCCCTCACTATACCGAGGCAAATAGGTTTGCCACAAAGAACGGTATGCTTTTTGAAGAAAATGGTTCTTTCAAAAAGGTGAGTGGGAGAATAATGCAACTCGACGAGATAACCAGTATCTCCGTCATCAGGTCAAAGGAAAGAGACCTTGGAAGTAATTCCAGAGTTTCCTACTATGACTGATACGGAAGTCTCTACAATAAAATGTACGGACTTCGGTCGAACTTGCAGCTGAACCATGTAGGCAAGGCTCGTGCAAACCTCTCAGGTGCGCAGACGAGATATTGTTGTTAGACAACAGTATACCTACAATACACAAGGAAGCGTTGATGGGCCCTGACTCCAGAATTGGCTAAATGCCAATACAACCCGAGTTAGTTTCCATATAAGTGATTCAAGATTAAAACCTTGATACACCTTTCGGAAGACTTAGAGTCTAATGAATATTTATGGAACTAAAAACTGATACGGATAAAAATGTTTTATCCATAAAGCTCGACTTGTTGAAATAACAAGTTCAAGGAGTTGACTACGATGAGGTTGTTTCACCGTAGCGATGCTTAAAGTCGGTTCGGGTTGAACTAGCAATTAATACATATTACATATCATGAGATATGAAACATGGATGACAAAAGGATTTCCATCTAATGGAAATGAAACCAAGGACTTGCATGTGTTACAGTCCAAGGTATTTTGTCAATCCAGAGGATGCTAGTAAGTATGCAAACTTCAGAGTTCCAGCAATGGACAGAAGAGAGCAAAATGGAGTTGGAATCTTTGTGTTTTGATGAAATAGTCAAAGGGGTTTGACTTCATCAATGGGTAACGAAGATGCTTATGATTCAAGAAAGTAAGTGGGAGCATAATAAAATTTCTATAAAAAAATGTTGTGTGCTTGACACATTGTTAATTGGAAATAAATTTCTTGACACGAATTAGGACTTCATTTGAAAATAGTTTTTCGATGAAGTGCTTGGGCTAAATAGCCTTTATATTAGGCATGATGATCTATGGAGATAGATTTACCTAATGGGGCTGAGCAAAGATACATATTGACAAGATGCTAAAACCTTTTAGCATTAAAAACGTCAAGGAGTGAATCTTGCTGAAGTCACATGGAAAGAGTTTTTGCAAGACTTGGTGTCCCAAAACACTGATGAGCAAAATACATGATGGAGATTCCACACACTCTTGTGTTTGGATTAATCATGTATTCCATGGTATGTAAAAACAAACCAGATATGTCCAATACTCCCAAAGTTGTTGCGAGTATAGATACCAAAGTGATCAAAAGTACTGATCATGGCACAACAGTGAAAAAGGGTCATTGAGTACTATAGTAGTACTGATGACATGTTTTCTCGCAAGCGGAGATCATGAAGAGTTCGTTGTAAAAGGTTACATCGATACAGTCTTCATCCATGCTCCAAGCGATTTTCAATTTAAATTGAGGGTTTTTGTGTAACACACAATATGGTGGCACGGTAGTTGGAAATTGTTCCAAACAAGTTACTGTGGCGAATTCTATAACAGAGGCGAAGTATGTTGCCGCTTTTAAAAGCGATAAAGAAGATGTTGAATAATATAGTTCATTCATGAACTTAGTATGGTTCCAAGATGGCTTTTGTCAATGGGACACTACTGCAGGTAGTTGCTCCATAACTCAGTCTGAGGAATCCAGGTTCGACCTGTGATTCACATACATACAAAACCAAGTCCACACAAAATATGAATTTTGTGAAAGCGTGAAAACGCGAGGATATGAAAAGATACACATGGAGGTGAAGTCGTCAGATCCGTTGGACATCAGGCTATACCACAAGCGAAGCATATTTACACCGGTGTGCCACAGGTGTAAAGTGCATTAGCATTAACTAGATTATTGACACTAGGGCAAGTGGGAGTCTATAGGAGATATGCCCTAGAGGCAATAATAAATGTTATTATTTATCTCCATGCTCATAATTAGGTTTATGCTCCATGCTATAACTGCTATGGTTCTCGAGTCTACAATAACCACGAGGCTCGGAGGAAGACTCATATGCACGTGTGGAATAATAAACGGTAAAATGTATTCCTAGTCTAGCCTCTAAGACTAGCTCAAGTGTTGCATGATGGTCCTGTTTTCCTGATCATGGGCATGTCTATGCTAGCAACTTTGAGGGCACAATGTTAGAAGAACATTTGTGTTGAATCGACCCGAATTGATGTTATGCTATGAGATACATTCGTCACAAGTTAATGGTTAATAACACAGAGATGGTTTACGTTTGCATAATTCCTTCGACCATGAGAGTATCGAGTTTCTTCGTGCTTGCTTCATGAACTTTGTGGTTTGTTAAACATCATCCATAAATGGGTGGCTATTACGGCGGCTTACGGGTTCATGGAAAAGTATGTCAAGTAACTTGATAGCTCAAGATTGGGATTTGCTCCTCCGACGATGGAGAGATATCTCTGGGCCCTCTCGGTGTTATGGTATCCATCATCGTCTGGCCAGACACTTTGTGATTTGATCACGGGGATGCCGGAACACGGGAACGAGAAAAGAGAACGATACCGGTAACGAGGTAACTAACATAGTGGACAAGTTGTTGATCCACGGAAATGCCAACATGTCTCACCTCGGGTATTTGTAACATATCGTGAAGCAACAGGAATAGCACACGGCAACTAGAGGTTCACTCGAATATTCATTCGTGTGGGTATAGGGGTCAATATGGGTGTCCACGGCTCCGATGCTGATCATTGATCGGAAAGTGTTCCGGTCATGTCTATACTTCACCGAACCTATAGGGTCACACGCTTAAGGGTCGTCTATCTGCTGAATACTAGACAAGGAGTCCGAGAGAAAGTCACTGGAAAAGTTTCAGAGACAACGGAAAAGTTCCGGAGAGAACACCGAAAAAGTTTCAGTAAAACCGAAAAGTTGTTTCGGATAAAACCATTGATCCAAAAAGGTTTCGGCAAGCACCGGGAATGTTTTGGCGGTTGCCAGATTGGTCTGGTAATTTTTGGAATTTTTTCGGAGATAAAACCGAAAAAAAGTTTCGGAGCTGCCGGAGTTGTTTACCAGGTAAACAAAGATGGTTTTAAATTAAATCACCATACTGGAAATGTTCCAGAGCATGTCCAGATAATTTTAGAGGGTGTCGGAAATGTTCTGGGACCTTTCGGAATTTTTCAGAAGTAATAGTCGCGGAAAACATCTTGTCCCAGCGTGAGGGGACAAGATCCCACGGATCGTGGGGGCTGTTTTGGGGGCGCCCCCCCTTGAGGGGGCAGCCCCTTGTGGCTGGAAAAAGATGTTGGGGGGCCCCCCATGGTGGGGGGCAGCCCCCACAAATGGTGGAGAGTGTTGGGAGGAAGGTGGGGCCCCATGGGGGAACACCATGGACAAGGGAACATGTTTTTCCCTTGTTTGGTGGGAACATGTTCTCCTTGTTTTGTGGGAACATGTTTTCCCCATGTTTAGTGGGCTGAATTTTCAGCCCCCTCCACCCCTTCCACTACTATATAAGGAGGAGGAGAGGTGCTCTCCAACTCCACTCCAACTCTCTCACACAAGCCATGCATGATCTGGCATTCTCTCTCCCTCCCACGAAATAGTTTCGTAGTGCCGAAAGGCTGTCTGGGTTCCGGTGGGAACTAGTTCTGGACGGCGAAGCCCAGCCGGATAGATGACACCGTATGTGTGCAACTCTGTAGAGAGGTCGTAGTTTCGATCTTAGTGCCCGTGGGGCTGTTCGTGAGTGCCTCCCGAAGGGCTGTCCAAGTGACGGTCCGAGTTCTGTGAGTCCTCCCGAAGGGCTGTCCGCGACACCGTCCGGGGAATGTCCGACCGCCTCCCGGAGGGCTGTCTGGGTGGCGGATGAGGGTATACATCCTCGCGGTTGGGAGGTTGTAAATCCTATCTGCGGGGATCTGCACCGACGATCGTCATCGACTCTACTTCCGTTGCGCTACTAGTCGGTAACGAAATGATCAAAACCTTGTATGCAGTCTCCATAGTGGTCCTGGGATGGTGCATAGGGCGGAACATTTTTGTTTTCTACTGCGTTACCCTACAAAGGTGATGACGAAACTAAGGCGCCGATTACTGGATCAGGTTCGCACAACCTTCTTCCCCCCTACCTGGCGCGCCAAAGATGTCGGCGTGCGACACCTATGGGACCGCGTGGATCCCTTCTACGATTCGGCAGGGACAGAGGTATGCACAAAGAGCAGAACCAACGATCGACGCGGGGTGATTTTACCCAGGTTCGGGCCGCTAATCAGCGTAAAACCCTACTCCTGCCTTGTTTTATTAAGAGTGTTCTTGAGCCCAGGCTCCAGGAGCGCTTGCGATGAACAGAACGTTCAAAGAGCAGCTACGCATGCAAGATGGGCCAGAAGATCCTCCTCCCCTGTAGCAGTTGCCTTGGGCCTCCTTTTATACGTTCAAAGGGGTCACCACAGTGGCAAAATGTACATACGTTGAGGTGTAAAGTAGCTACAGGGTCATCATACCTAACCACTGACGGTTTAGGACGAATGCATTTAATGCACCGTGAGGTGTCCGTTTAGGTGTCTTCATTTTCTTGGGGATGGAAAAAGGGGCCATCCCATTAGCATTGCTTAAGCTCTCCTCCACTGGCGCCTTGCCATGCATCTAGAGAAGGACCCAGAATGTTAGGCTGGTCGCTGTGCCGAAGCGGTGGCACAGTGGCAGAATCTTGCCGGGCGCGAAATCTTGCCGGGCTTCGCAGACCACCCCGGCAAGGTCTTGCCGGGGTGGCTGGCTTTCGGTCTTTAGCTCTTCTTATCTGCTGATCCTCAGATCCTTGACTTGGGTGTTTCTTCGATAACTTGAATTAACCTCCAACTGTTCCCCGCCAGGCCTGGCCGCGAGTATGGCTACAACTGCCCGTGCACAAGTACGGGGTACTAATGGCCCAATACTTAGTACACCGACAAACATATAATTTCAACTTCATGATATTCAATTCATTCAACAATTTACTCATAGGATATAAGTGAAGCACAAGAGTAAATGACAAGCTACTCCAAAAAGATATAAGTGAAGATCAAGCGAGTAGTCAAGTAAATGGGTAGCTATTTGAGAACTATCTTTTATTTAAAAACTTTCAGATCTAAGTACTTTATTAAAATAGCAAGCAAAACAAAATAAAATGACATTCCAAGAATAGCACAACTCATGTGAAGAAGCAAAAACTTAGTCTCAACCGATACTAACCGATAATTGTTGAAGAAGAAAGGTGGGATGCCTACCGGGGCATCCCCAAGCTTAGATGCTTGAGACTTCTTGAAATATTATCTTGGGCTGCCTTGGGCATCCCCAAGCTTGAGCTTTTGAGTCTCCTTAATTCCTTCTCATAACACGGTTTCCCTAATTCTTAAAAACTTCATCCACACAAAACTCAACAAGAACTCGTGAGATAAGTTAGTATAAATCAATGCATAACCTTACCATTCTCTACTGTAGAAAATCACTAAAATTATTATTTAACATTGCATACTAAATGCCTCTGCATATTTAATACTCCTATCCTCAAATAGAATCATTAAACAAGCAAACATATGCAAACAATGCAAACATAACAGCAATCTGTCTAAACAGGACAGTCCGTAAAGAGTGCAATATTAATCATACTTCCCTAACTCCAAAAGTTCTAAAAAATTACCACACTGTAGAAAATTTATTATAGCTTACTATGCAAAAAAATTCAATCTTTTTATCACATTCTGACTTTTCTAGAGAATTTTTGTAACAGCGATAAACTTTCTGTTTTGAAACAGCAACTCATATACTTGCAAAATAAGCATGGAAAAGGCTATACTTGACATTTTTATTGAAGTAAAAGATGCAAAACATTATTATAGATAACAGAAATAAAATACTAATAAAATAAAATGACACTCCAAGCAAAACACATATCATGTGACGAATGAAAACATAGCTCCAAGTGAGGTTACCGATAATGTTGGAGACGAAAGAGGGGATGCCTTCCGGGGCATCCCCAAGCTTAGTTGCTTGGATATTCCTTGAATATTACCTTGGGGGTGCCTTGGGAATCCCCAATATTAGGGTCTTGTCACTCCTTATTCTCCTCATATCGATATCTCCCCCAAAACTTGAAAACTTCAATCACACAAAACTTAACGGAACTTCATGAGATGGGTTAGTATGATAATGACAAATCATTCACTTTGGTACTGTCAAAGACAAGATTCATAATTGTTCTCAGATAATGCTACTGTACTCTACCATTTCCACAATTTATAATAAGCAATATAAGCCATGGAAACCATAAAACAAGCAAACTATGCATTGCAAACAGAATCTGTCAAAAACAGAACAGTACGTAAAGATCTGAATTAAGGTCATACTTATGTAACTCTAGAAATTCTGAAAATTTTAAAAAACGTAGAAAATTTGTATACCCATCAACTTTAAAAAATTCAGAATTTTAACACGTTCCAGTAAAAGACAGGAATTTCTGCACTGGACGCAAAAGTTTCTGTTTTTGCACAAAATCAAGTCAACTATCATCCACACTATCCCAAAGGCTTTACTTAGCACTTTATTGAAGCAAAAGCTATAAAACAATATCACTACAGAAGCCTAACCATGTGAACACACAAAAACAATAGGTAAAAGTATTGGGTTGTCTCCCAACAAGCGCTTTTCTTTAATGCCTTTTAGCTAGGCATGATGATTTCAATGATGCTCGCATAAAAGATAAGAATTGAAACATAACAAGAGCATCATGAATCACATGAAAAGAACATTTAAGCCTAACCCACTTCCTATGCATAGGGATTTTGCGAGCAAACAAGTTATGGGAACAAGAATCAACTAGCATAGGAAGGAAAAACAAGTGCAACTTCAAAAATTTCAACATAAAGAGAGGAAACTTGATATTATTGCAATATGTAAAAGTATATGTTCCTCTCTCATAATAATTTTCAGTAGCATCATGAATGAATTCAACAATATAGCTATCACACAAAGCATTCTTTTCATGATCCACAATCATAGAAATTTTATTACTCTCCACATAAGCAAATTTATTCTCATGAATAGTGGTGGGAGCAAACTCAACGAAATAACTATCATGTGATTGGAAATTAAAATCATGATGACAAGTTTCATGATTATCATTATTCAATATAGCATACATGTTATCACCATAATCATCATAGATAGCAACTTTGTTGTCATAATCAATTGGAACCTCTTCCAAAATAGTGGAATCATCACTAAATAAAGTCATGACCTCTCCAAATCCACTTTCATAATTATCACAATAAGATTCAACACCCTCCAAAATAGTGGGATCATTAGTACCTAGAGTTGATGCTCTTCCAAACCCACTTTCATCAATATAATCGTCATAAATAGGAGGCATGCTACCATTATAAGAAATTTGCACATCAAAACTTGGGGGACTAAAAATATCATCTTCATCAAACATAGCATCCCCAAGCTTGTAGCTTTGCATATCATTAGCATCATGGATATTCAAAGAATTCATACCAACAACATTGCAATCATGCTCATCTTTTATGCCAAACATTTTATTGAATTCCTCTTCTATCAATTGAGCACAATTTTCCTTTCCATCATTTTCACGAAAGACATTATAAAGATGAATAATATGATGCAACCTCAATTCCATTTTTTTTGTAGTTTTCTTTCACGAACCAAACTAGTGATAAAACAAGAAACTAAAAGATTCAATTGCAAGATCTAAAGATATACCTTCAAGCACTCACCTCCCCGGCAACGGCGCCAGAAAAGAGCTTCGTTGACGGGATGTGAGTGCCGCTTACCTAGCCTCCTCGGCAACGGTGCCCGAAAAGAGCTTGATGTCTACTACACAACTTTATTCTTGTAGACTCGTGTTGGGCCTCCAAGCGCAGAGTTTTGTAGGATAGTAGCAATTTTCCCTCAAGTGGATGACCTAAGGTTTATCAATCCATGGGAGGCGTAGGATGAAGATGGTCTCTCTCAAACAACCCTGCAACCAAATACAAGAAATCTCTTGTGTCCCCAACACACCCAATACAATGGCAAATTGTATAGGTGCACTAGTTCGGTGAAGAGATGGTGATAAAAGTGTAATATGGATGGTAGAAATATATTTTTATAATCTGAATAAATAAAAACAGCAAGGTAGCAAGTGACAAAAGTGAGCACAAACGGTATTGCAATGCTTGAAAACAAGGCCTAGGGTCCGTACTTTCGCTCGTGCAATCTCTCAACAATGCTAATATAATTGGATCATATAACCATCCCTCAACGTGCGATGAAGAATCACTCCAAAGTTCCTATCTAGCGGAGAACATAAGAATAAATTGTTTGTAGGGTACGAAACCACCTCAAAGCTATTCTTTCCGATCGATCTATCCAAGAGTTTGTACTAAAATAACACCAAAGCAAATTCAGATTCGTAATGCTCAATCCAACACAAAGAACCTCAAAGAGTGCCCCAAGATTTCTACCAGAGAAACAAAGACAAGAACGTGCATCAACCGCTATGCATAGATTACCCCAATGTCACCTCGGGAATCCGCGAGTTGAGTGCCAAAACATATATCAAGTGAATCAATATAATACCCCATTGTCACCACGGGTATTCGTATGCAAGACATATATCAAGTGCTCTCAAATCCATAAAAGTATTCAATCCGATAAAACGAAATCTCAAAGGGAAAACTCAACTCATAACAACAAGATAGAGAGGGAAAACACCATATGATCCGACTATATTAACAAAGCCCGCGATACATCAAGATTGTGCATCTCAAGAACACGAGAGAGAGAGAGAGAGAGAGAGAGAGATTAAACACATAGCTACTGGTACAAACCCTCAGCCCCGAGGGTGGACTACTCCCTCCTCATCGTGGTGGCCGCCAGGATGATGAAGATGCCACCGGTGATGATTTCCCCCTCCGGCAGGGTGCCGGAACGGGGTCTAGATTGGTTTCTCGTGGCTATAGAGGCTTGCGGCGGCGGAACTTCTGATCCTAGGGTTACCCCTGATGGTTTCTCTATTTATAGGAATTTTTGGCGTTGGTTTCACGCTAAGATGGGCCTCGAGGTGAGCACAACCCACCGGGGCACGGGCAAGGGCCCAGGCGCGCCCCGGTGTCTTGTGCCCTACTCCTTCACCTTCTGGTCCTTTCACAAAGCTTCGAGGGTCTCTTTTGTTCCAAAAAAAATCGTCAACAAGTTTCAGCTCATTTGGAGAACTTTCATTTCTGCACAAAATAACACCCACGGTAGTTCTGCTGAAAACAGCGTCAGTCCGGGTTAGTTCCATGCAAATCATACCAAAACCATATAAAATTGTTGTAAACATGGCATGAATACTTCATAAATTATAGATACGTTGGAGATGTATCACTGCTACATTCAGATCCATATGTATTTTGCAAATCTCTATGTCTCCATCCTTGACCTTTTCACGAATGGAGTTGAAGCGTCTCTTGATGTGTTTGGTTCTCTTGTGAAACCTGGATTCCTTCGCCAAGGAAATTGCTCCAGTGTTGTCACAAAAGATTTTCATTGGACCCGATGCACTGGGTATTACACCCAGATCGGATATTAACTCCTTCATCCAGACTCCTTCATGTGCTGCTTCCGAAGCAGCTATGTACTCCGCTTCACACGTAGATCCCGCCACAATGCTCTGCTTGGAACTGCACCAACTGACAGCTCCACCATTCAATATAAATATGTATCCGGTTTGTGACTTAGAGTCATCCGGATTAGTGTCAAAGCTAGCATCGACGTAACCATTTACGACGAGCTCTTTGTCACCTGCATAAACGAGAAACATATCCTTGGTCCTTTTCAGGTACTTTAGGATGTTCTTGACCGCTGTCTAGTGATCCACTCCTGGATTACTTTGGTACCTCCCTACCAGACTTATGGAAAGGCACACATCAGGTCTGGTACACAGCATAGCATACATGATAGAACCTATGGCTGAGGCATAGGGAATGACTTCCATTTTCTCTCTATCTTCTGCAGTGGTCGGGCTTTGAGTCTCACTCAACTTCACACCTTGTAACACAGGCAAGAACCCTTTCTTTGACTGATCCATTTTGAACTTCTTCAAAACTTTGTCAAGGTATGTGCTTTGTGAAAGTCCTATTAAGCGTCTCGATCTATCCCTATAGGGAATGCAGTTTTGACGTCCACTTGCCAGATTTCATAATCATAAAATGCGGCAACTGCTAACATGATTCGGACAGACTTAAGCATCGCTATAGGTGAGAAAGTCTCATCGTAGTCAACCCCTTGACTTGTCAAAAACCTTTCGCAACAAGTCGAGCTTTGTAGACAGTAACATTACCATCAGCGTCAGTCTTCTTCTTGAAGATCCATTTATTTTCTATGGCTTGCCGATCATCGGGCAAGTCCACCAAAGTCCACACTCTGTTCTCATACATGGATCCTATCTCAGATTTCATGGCCTCAAGCCATCTGTCAGAATCTGGGCTCATCATAGCTTCTTCATAGTTCGTAGGCTCGCCTTGGTCTAATAACATGACTTCCAGGACAGGATTACCTTACCACTCTGGTGCGGATCGTGCTCTGGTTGACCTACGAGGTTCAGTAGCAACTTGATCTGAAGTTTCATGATCATTATCATTTGCTTCCTCTCTAGTTGGTGTAGGCATCACGGGAACGGTTTTCTCTGATGTGCTACTTTCCAATTCGAGAGAAGGTACAATTACCTCATCAAGTTCTACTTTCCTCCCACTCACTTCTTTCGAGAGAAACTCCTTCTCTAGAAAGGATCCATTCTTGGCAAAAAAGATCTTGCCTTCGGATCTATGGTAGAAGGTGTACCCAATTGTTTCCGTAAGGTATCCTATGAAGACACACTTCTCCGATTTGGGTTCGAGCTTATCAGGCGGAAACCTTTTGACATAAGTGTCACAACCCCCAAACTTTAAGAAATGACAGCTTAGGTTTCTTGCCAAACCATAGTTCATACGGTGTCATCTCAACGGATTTAGACGGTGCCCTATTTAACGTGAATGCGGCTGTCTCTAATGCATAACCCCAAAATGATAGTGGTAAATCGGTAAGAGACATCATAGATCGCACCATATCTAATAAAGTACAGTTACGACGTTCGGGCACACCAGTACGCTGTGGTGTTCCAGGTGGCGTGAGTTGTGAAACAATTCCACATTGTTTTAAATGAAGGCCAAACTCGTAACTCAAATATTCGCCTCCGCGATCAGATCATAGAAACTTTATTTTCTTGTTACGATGATTCTCCACTTCACTCTGAAATTCTTTGAACTTTTCAAATGTTTCAGACTTGTGTTTCATCAAGTAGATATACCCATACCTACTCAAATCATCTGTGAAGGTCAGAAAATTACGATACCCGCCGCGTGCCTCAATACTCATCGGACCGCATACATCGGTATGTATTATTTCCAATAAGTCATTAGCTTGCTCCATTGTTCTGGAGAACGGAGTTTTAGTCATCTTGCCCATGAGGCATGGTTTGCAAGTATCAAATGATTCATAATCAAGTGACTCCAAAAGTCCATCTGCATGGAGTTTCTTCATGCGCTTTACACCAATATGACCTAAACGGCAGTGCCACAAATATGTTGCACTATCATTATCAGCTTTGCATCTTTTGGCATCAATATTATGAATATGTGTATCACTACGATCGAGATTCAACAAGAATAGAACATTCATCAAGGGTGCATGACCATAAAAGATATTACTCATATAAATAGAACAACCATTATTCTCCGAATTAAATGAATAACCGTCTCGCAATAAACAAGATCCAGATATAATGTTCATGCTCAACGCGAGCACCAAATAACAATTATTGAGGTCTAAAACTAATCCCGAAGGTAGATGTAGAGGTAGCGTGCCGACGGTGATCACATCGACCTTGGAACCATTCCCGACGCGCATGGTCACCTCTTCCTTAGCCAATCTTCGTTTCTTCCGCAGCTCCTGTTTCGAGTTACAAATATGAGCAACCGAACCAGTATCAAATACCCAGGAGCTGCTACGAGCATTAGTAAGGTACACATCAATAACATGTATATCGAATATACCTTTGTTCACTTTGCCATCCTTCTTATCCGCCAAGTATTTGGGGCAGTTCCGCTTCCAGTGACCATTCCCTTTGCAGTAGAAGCACTCAGTTTCAGGCTTGGGTCTAGCTTTGGGCTTCTTCCCGGGAGTGGAAACTTGCTTGCCATTCTTCTTGAAGTTCCCTTTCTTTTCCTTGCCCTTTTTCTTGAAACTAGTGGTCTTGTTAACCATCAACACGTGATGCTCCTTCTTGATTTCTACCTCCACGGCCTTAAGCATTGCGAAGAGCTCAGGAATCGTTTTATTCATCCCTTGCATATTATAGTTCATCACGAAGCCTTTGTAGCTTGGTGGCTGTGACTGAAGAACTCTGTCAATAACACTATCAACCGGAAGATCAACTCCCAGCTGAGTCAAGTGGTTATGATACCTAGACATTTTGAGTATGTGTTCATTGACAGAACTATTCTCCTCCATCTTGCAGCTATAGAACTTGTTGGAGACTTCATATCTCTCAACCCGGGCATTTGCTTGAAATATTAACTTCAACTCTTGGAACATCTCATATGGTCCATGATGTTCAAAACGTCTTTGAAGTCCCGGTTCTAAGCCGTAAAGCATGGCACACTGAACTATCGAGTAGTCATCAGATCGAGCCTGCCAGATGTTCATAACATCTGCAGTAGCTCCTGCAGCAGGTCTGTCACCTAGCAGTGCATCAAGGACATAATTCTTCTGTGCAGCAATGAGGATAATCCTCAAGTTATGGACCTAGTCCGTGTAGTTGCTACCATCATCTTTCAACTTAGCTTTCTCTAGGAATGCATTAAAATTTAGGGGAACGGTAGCTCGGGCCATTGATCTACAACATAGATATGCAAAACTATAAGACTAAGTTCATGATAAATTAAGTTCAATTAATCAAATTACTAATGAACTCCCACTTAAATAAACATCCCTCTAGTTATCTAAGTGATAAATGATCCAAATCAACTAACCCATGTCCGATCATCACGTGAGATGGGGTAGTCATCAATGGTGAACATCTCTATGTTGATCATATCTACTATGTGACTCACGTTCGACCTTTCGGTCTCTAGTGTTCTGAGACCATGTCTGTACATGCTAGGCTCGTCAAGTTTAACCCAAGTATTCTACATGTGCAAAACTATCTTACACCCGTTGTATGTGAACGTAGAGTCTATCACACCTGATCATCACGAGGTGCTTCGAAACGACGAACTTTGGCAACGGTGCATACTCGGGGAGAGCACTTTTATCCTGAAATTTAGTGAAGGGATCATCTTATAATGCTACCGCCGTTCTAAGCAAAATAAGATGCATAAAGGATAAACATCACATGCAATCAAAATATGTGACATGATATGGCCATCATCATCTTGTGCTTTTGATCTCCATCTCCAAAGCATCGTTATGATGTCCATCGTCACCGACTCGACACCTTGATCTCCATTGTTGCGTCGGGGTCGTCTCGCCAACTATTGCTTCTACAACTATTGCTAACGCATAGCGATAAAGTAAAGCAAGTACATGGCGATTGCATTTCATACAATAAAGAGATAACCCTAAGGCTCCTGCCGGTTGTCGATATTACAAAACATGATCATCTCATACATCAACATATATCACATCACAACATGCCCTGCAAAAACAAGTTAGACGTCCTCTACTTTGTTGTTTCAAGTTTTATGTGGCTGCTATGGGCTTCTAGCAAGAACCATTCTTACCTACACAAAACCACAACGGTGATTCATCAAGTTTGCTGTTTTAACCTTCTTCAAGGACCGGCCGTAGTCAAATTCGATTCAACTAAAGTAGGAGAAACATACACCCGCCAGCCACCTTTATGCAAAACAAGTTGCATGTCAGTCGATGGAACCGGTCTCATGTGCGTGGACATGTAAGGTTGGTCCGGGCCGCTTCATCCCACAATACCACCGAATCAAAATAAGACGTTGGTGGTAAGCAGTATGACTATCACCACCCACAACTCTTTGTGTTCTACTCATGCATATCATCTACGCATAGACCTGGCTCGGATGCCACTGTTGGGGAATGTTGCATGGAAAAAAAATTCTACGCACACGCAAGATCTATTCATGGAGATGCATAGCAACGAGATGGGAGAGTGTGTCTACGTACCCTCGTAGACCGTAAGCGGAAGCGTTTAGTAACGCGGTTGATGTAGTCGAACTTCTTCGCGATCCAACCGATTGAGTATCGAACGTATGACACGTCCGCGTTCAGCACACGTTTAGCTTGGTGACGTCCTCGCCTTCTTGATCTAGCAAGACGAGCGAAGTAGTAGATGAGTTCCGGTAGCACGACGGCGTGGTGACGGTGATGGTGATGCTATCTCCGCGGGGCTTCGCCTAAGCATTACGAAAATATGACTGAGGGACAAAACTATGGAGAGGGGCGCCGCACACGGCTAAGACAATTGTCGTGGTTATGTGTGGCACCCCCTTCCCACATATATATAGGTGGGGGAGAGGGGAGAGGCCAGGAGGCGCCCCAAGTAGGGCCGAATCCTACTTGGGGTCTTCCCCAAGCCGCGCTCCCTCCTTATTTGAGTGCGGGAGGAAGGCAGGGGGATGTGGCGCCCCCCCCCCCCCTTTCCTTTCTCTCGCGAGGAGGGAAAGGCAGGAGGGGCCACCCCTCCCCTTTCCTTCCCCTAGGGCTGGACGGCCGGGGAGAGGGGCACGACAGCCCCCTAGTGGGCTGGTCTGTCCCCTCCTTTGGCCCATTAGGCCCATACACTTCCCGGGGGGTGTCCGGAACCCCTTCCGGTGCCCCGATGACTATCCGGTACACTCCGAAACCCTTCCGGTGTCCGAATATCATCATCCTATATATCAATCTTTACCTCCGGACCATTCCGGAGCTCCTCGTCATGTCCGTGATCTCATCTGGGACTCCAAACAACATTCGATTACCAAATCATATAACTCATATAACACTATATCGTCAACGAACGTTAAGCGTGCGGACCCTACGGGTTCGAGAACTATGTAGACATGACTAAGACACCTCTCCGGTCAATAACCAATAGTGGAACCTGGATGCCCATATTGGCTCCTACATATTCTACGAAGATCTTTATCAGTCAAACGTTATGACAACATACGTAATTCCCTTTGTCCATCGGTATGTTACTTGCCCGAGATTCGATCGTCGGTATCTTCATACCTAGTTCAATCTCGTTATCGGCAAGTCTCTTTACTCGTTCCATAAAACATCATCTTGCAACTAACCTCTTAGTCACTTTGCTTGCAAGGCTTCTTATGATGTGCATTACCGAGAGGGCCCAGATATATCTCTCCGATACTCGGAGTGACAAATCTAATCTCGATCTATGCCAACTCAACAAACACCTTTGGAGATACCTATAGAGCATCTTTATGATCACCCAGTTATGTTGTGATGTTTGATAGCACACAAGGTATTCCTCCGGTATCTGGGAGTTGCATAATCTCATAGTCGAAGGAATATGTATTTGTCATCAAGAAAGCAATAGCAATAAACTGAACGATCAATATGCTAAGCTAACGGATGGGTCTTGTCCATCACATTATTCTCCTAATGATGTGATCCCGTTATCAAATTCCAACACATGTCTATGGTTAGGAAACCTTAACCATCTTTGATCAATGAGCTAGTCTAGTAGAGGCTAACTAGGGACACGGTATTTGTTTATGTATTCACACATGTATTTAAGTTTCCGATCAATACAATTCTAGCATGAATAATAAACCTTTATCATGAATAAGGAAATATAAAACAACAACTTTATTATTGCCTCTAGGGCATATTTCCTTCAATAGGCCCTTCCCAGAGGGAAGTAGGGATTTGTAGAGGTGCCCGAGCTCAAAGCTTAAATTGAGAGATAATTTTTTTTGAGAGGCATACTTTTCCCGTCAACGAAAACGACCGAGTAATTCCCAACACTTTCCATGCTAGATATATCATAGGTGGTTCCCAAAGAGGAAATAAAGTTTATTCCTTTTTCCACAATTCTTTCACAATCCATGGCTAGCCGTATCCACGGGTGCCTTCCATACCAACACTTTCCAAGGAATTTATTATTTGACAACATAAAGTAAATTTCCTTTTCATTTCGGGACTAGGCATCCCTATTACCGCCGTACTCTCGTGCAATGACACATGAATAAACAATCATCTTGAGAATAACACATCTAGCATGGAAAATATTGGCCACCCCGTGCCGCTTCATGAGCGGTACGAGCACACAAAAAGGAAATTTATTTTGAAAATTTAGAGATGGCACATACAAATTTGCTTAGAACGGCATGGAAATACCGCATATAGGTAGGTATGGTGGACTCATATGGCAGAATTGGGTTTAAATATTTTGGATGCACAAGTAGTATTTCTACTTAGTACAAGTGGAGGCTAGCAAAAAGATTGAGAAGCAACCAACCAAGAAACGAAAAATCACATAAGCGAGCATTAAGCATAACTAACACAGAATAATGCACCACAAGTAGGATGTAATTTCATTGCATAACTATTGACTTTCGTGCTTGCATAGGGAATCACAAACCTTAACACCAATATTCTTACTAAAGCATAATTACTCACCAACATGACTCACATATCACTATCATCATATCTCAAAACTATTACAAAGAATCAAGTTTATTTTGTCCAATGATCTTCATGAAAGTTTTTATTATATCCCTCTTGAATATCTATCACATTGGGACTAGTTTCATATATTGCAATTGCTTTTGACAAGCTCAAACAAATTTAAGTGAAGAACATCAGCATAAAATTTTTCGTCTCTCAAAATAATATAAGTGAAGCATGAGAGAATTTCTTCAAAAATTTACTAACTCTCAAATAAATCTAAGTGAAGCATGAGAGCATTTATTCAAAAATATTAAAGCACACCATGCTCAAAAAGATATAAGTGAAGCACTAGAGCAATTCCATAGCTCAAAAAATTTAAGTGAAGCATAAAGAGCAATTCAAACAAATCATAGCATAATTTTGGCTCTCTCAAATAGGTGTGTCCAGAAAGGATACTTGTGACAAACTAAAAATCAAAACAAGCAAAGACTCGTATAATACAAGACGCTCCAAGCAAAACTCATGATATGTGACAAATAAAAATATAGCTCCAAGTAAACTACCGATGGTCGTTAGAAGAAAGAGGGGATGCCTTCCGGGGCATCCCCAAGCTTAGTTGCTTGGTTGTCCTTGAATATTAACTTGGGGTGCCATGGGGCATCCCCAATCTAAGGCTCTTTTCACTCCTTATTCCTTCATCCATTGCGATCTCACCCAAAACTTGAAAACTTCAATCACACAAAACTTAACAAAACCTTCGTGAGATCCGTTAGTATAAGAAAACCAATCTTTAGTTTAAGTATTGTTGCAAACCCATTCAAATTTTGTTATTGCATTATATCTACTGTATTCTAACTTTTCCATGTCTTATACCCCCCGATACAATCCATAGATTCATCAAAATAAGCACACAATGCAAAGAAAACATAATCTGTCAAAAACAGAACAGTCTGTGAAGATGCGAATTGTTATCATACTTATATAACTCCAAAAATTGTGAAACATTAGTAAAACATAGAAAATTTGTATATGAATATTTTTTAAAAAATTCAGAATTTTTTGTCACTTCTGTGAATTTAAAAAAATTCTGTTACTGGACGCAAAAGTTTCTATTTTTCAACAGGATCAAATCAGCTATCACCCAAGCTATCCCAAAGGCTTTACTTGGCACAAATAGTAATTAAAACATAAAAGACACAATCATAACTGAGACCTAATTGTGTAAACAATCAAGAACAGAAAAAAAGGCAAAAAATATATTCATTGGGTTGCCTCCCAACAAGCGTTGTCGTTTTATGCCCCTAGCTAGGCATAATGCATAGATTCAAGTGTTGTGAGCTTTAGTTTTTGATCCATAGGATGACCTCATGATTGATTCATATGGTGGCCTAATTCTTGTTCTAGGGAAGTGTTCCATCCCCTTTCTAAGTGAAACTTGAAATTTAATATTGCCTTCTTTCATATCGATCACGGCACCAATAGTACATAAAAACGGTCTACCAAGTATAATTGGACAAGATGAATTGCAATCAATATCAAGAACAATAAAATCTATGGGCAAATAATTTCTATTTGCAAGAATAAGAACATCCTTAATTCTTCCCAAAGGCTTTTCAATATTGGAATCCGCCAAGTGCAAATTAAGAGAACATTCTTCAATATCGGTAAGACCAAGCACATCACATAAAGATTTCAGAATTGTGGAAACACTAGCACCCAAATCACATAAAGCAAAGCACTCATAATTTTTAATATTGACTTTAATGGTAGGTTCCCATTCATCATGTAATTTTCTATGAATTGAAATCTCTAACTCCAATTTTTCTTCTAATGCTTTCATCATGGCATCTACGATATGTTTAGTAAAAGCTTTATTTTGTTCATAAGCATGGGGTGAATTTATCATGGACTGCAACAAAGAAATACATTCAATCAAAGAGCAATTATCATAATTAAAGTCTTTGTAATCCAAAAGAGTGGGCACATCACTAGTTAAAGTTTTGACCTCTCCAAACCCACTTTTATCAATTTTTTCATCAAGATTTTCACCCTCCAAATTATCGGGATGCCCTCTAGCTAAAGTTGAATCTTCTTCAGTACCTTTATCATCAATTTTAATTTTACTAAACAAGGAATCAATAGAAGAAACACCAATCACTTTAAGATCTTCATCATTTTTATGAAAGCAATCACTAGAAAACGCTCTTTCTAAAAATTATCTCTTAGCTCTAAGCATAGCGGTTCTTTTCTTACTTTCATCCATAGAAACATATAAGGCTTTAATTGATTCATCAATCTTGGGTGCAAAAGTTTTCAACTTGAGATTTTCTACATCGTGAGAACTTCTATCAATGCTTCTAGACATATCATCAATCTTATTCAACTTTTCTTCTATCGTAGTATTGAAAACTTTTTGAGCATTGATAATTCTTTAATATTATTCTCAAGATCAGAGGGATTTCTATTACTATTGTAAGAAGAATTACCATAGGAATTACCATAATTATTAGAGGAATTCCTAGGAAAAGGCCTAGGATTAAAATTACCTCTATAAGCATTGTTATTAAAATTATTTCACGAGACAAAATTCACATCTACGGGATCACTATTTTTCTCAATCAAAGTAGACAAAGGCACATCATTAAGATCAATAGGAGCACTTTTATTAGCAACCAATTTCATAAGCGCATCAACTTTTTCACTCAAAGTACTACTTTCTTCAACCGAATTAATTTTTTTACTAGTAGGCGCTCTTTCGGTATGCCATTGTGAATAATTTGCCATAATATTATCAAGCATTTTAGTAGCTTCACCCAAAGTAATTTCCTTAAAAGTACCACCCGCGGCGGAATCTAAAAGATTTCTAGAAACAAAGTTCAATCCCGCATAAATTTTTTGTATGATCATCCAAAGATTTAAACCACGAGTAGGATAATTTCTTAGTATCAACTTCATTCTTTCCCAAGATTGTGCAACATGTTCATGCTCAAGTTGCTCAAAATTGATGATTTGAGTTCTAAGGGAAATAATTTTTGCGGGCGGAAAATACTTAGTAATAAAAGCATCTTTGCACTTATCCCAAGAATCAATACTATTACGAGGCAAAGAAGAAAACCAAAATTTTGCATGATCCCTCAAAGAGAAAGGAAATAATTTCAACTTCACAATATCATTGTCCACATCTTTTTTCTTTTGCATATCACACAATTCTACGAATGTGTTTAGATGGGACGCGGCATCCTCATTAGGAGTACCGAAAAATTGCTCTTTCATAACAAGATTTAACAAAGCGGCATTAATATCACAAGATTCCGCACTAGTGGCGGGAGGAGCAATCGGAGTGCTAATAAAATCATTATTATTGGTATTGGAAAAATCACACAACTTGGTGTTTTCTTGAGACATTGTGACTACGCAAACAAGATTGCAAACAAAAAACAGATCTGACGAGAAAACGGCGAAAGAAAAAGAGGGTGAATAAAATGGCAAATTTTTGTGAAGTGGGGGAGATGAAAACAAGAGGCAAATGTCAAATGATGTAAATTGCAAGGAGATAAGATTTGTGATTAGGAACCTGATAGATGTTGATGATGTCTCCCCGGCAACGAAGCCAGAAATTCCTTTTGATGTCGCTTGAGACTACGTCGGTATTTCCCCAAAGAGGAAGGGATGATGCGGTATAGCTACGGTAGGTATTTCCCTCAGTTATGAAACCAAGGTATCAATCCAGTAGGAGAACCAAGCAACACTATGTAAACGGTACCTGCACACAAAGAACAAATACTTGCAACCCAACGCGTAAGAGGGGTTGTCAATCCCTCCTAGGTAACGGCCCCAGAAATTGGCAAGTTAACGGGAAAAATATTTGTGATAGATTGGATAAATAGGTCTCGATAAAACGCAAAATAAAATAAGTAATAACAAAGTGTAGCAAGGTATTTTTGGGTTTTTGGAACAATAGATCTGAAAATAAAAGCGAATAAAAATAGATCTCAAAGCAAATATGATAAAGAATAGACCCGGGGGCCATAGATTTCACAAGTGGCTTCTCTCGAGAAATAGCACACGGTGGGTAAACAAATTACTGTTGGGCAATTGATAGAAGATCGAATAATTATGATGATATCCAAGGCAATGATCAATATATAGGCATCACGTCCAAGATTAGTAGACCGACTCCTCCCTGCATCTACTACTATTACTCCACACATCGACCGCTATCCAGCATGCATCTAGTGTATTAAGTTCATGGAGAAATGGAGTAATGCAATAAGAACGATGACATGCTGTAGACGAGATCTATTCATGTAGGAATAGCCCCCATCTTGTTATCCTTAATAGCAACGATACATGCGTGTCTTGCTGCCCCTTCTATCACTGGGAAAGAACACCGCAAGATCGAACCCATCACAAAGCACCTCTTCCCATGGCAAGAAAAATCAATCTAGTTGGCCTAACTAAACCAAAGATTCAAAGAAGAAATACGAGGCTATAAATAATCATGCATATAAGAGATCAAAAGAAGACTCAAATAATATTCATGGATATAGATCTGATCATAAACTCAAAGTTCATCGGATCCCAACAAACACACAGCAAAAAGAGTTACATCAAATAGATCTCCAAGAGACCATTGTATTGGGAATCAAAAAGAGAGAAGAAGCCATCTAGCTACTGCCTACGTACCCTTAGGTGGTGAACTACTCACGCATCATCGGGGAGGCACCAATGAGGATGATGAACCCCTCCGTGATGGTGCCTAGATTGGATCTCGTGGTTCTGGAACTTGCGGCGGCTGGAATTGTGTTTCGTCGACTCCGCTAGGGTTTCTGGAATATTTGGGAATTTATAGGGTGAAGAGGTGGTGCGGGAGGTCGCTGAGGTGGGCACAACCCACCTTGGCGCGCCTGGGTCTCTTGGCGTGCCCAGGTGTCTTGTGCTCACCTCGGGCCTCCCCTCTGGTACTTCTTTGGCCCACTGGGTGTCTTCTGGTCTAGAAAAAATCTCCAAAAAGTTTCGCTGCGTTTGGACTCCGTTTGATATGGATATTCTGCGATGTAAAAAACAAGCAAAAAACAACAACTGGCACTGGGCACTATGTCAATAGGTTAGACCCAAACAATGATATAAAGTTGCTATAAAATGATTTTAAAACATCCAAGAATGATAATATAACAGCATGGAACAAGCAACAATTATAGATATGTTGGAGACGTATCAACAGTATCCTCATGCAACTCAATGATATCATTGGCCTCACCAAGTTGTTCCAAGAGAGCAACGAAGTGCTTCTTGGATTCACCCTTGAGCTTACTCAAGAATCTGTCAAACCCATTATCATCAACTTTCTCCACGTCACTATCATCCACACAATCTAACAATGAAGGAGTAGTAGTGATGGTGGTTTTGATGTTGGGGGTTACCTTATTGATACCTTTGGCCATTAGGCACTTGGCGATGAGGTTCTCGTTGGGGGCACCGAAGAGACACCTTGGAGGGGGAAGAAGTGGCAATGGCCATGGTTGCCGTTGCCATTCCTTCACCACTTGTATCTTCATCATCATCATCGGAGGCGTATTCTTCATGTGCCACCAAGCCCTTTGGAGGTATCTTCTTGGTGAAGTTGTTCTTGCTTGGGAAAGACTTGGCTTTGTCTTTGCGAATGAGTTTGCCACCATTGTCTTCCCTCTTCTCATAAGGACACTCTGCCACAAAGTGACTCACATTGCCGCAATTGTAGCAAGTCCTCACTCGTTGCTTGTTCTTTGAGCCACTTGAGTTGTTCTTGGTCAAGTTGGGCCTTGAGTTCCTCTTGTTGCCCCAAAATTGCCTTGACGAAAGAGCCATGTGCTCATGGTAAGCATATTTGGTGTCTTCGGGGCAACACTCCTCTTCTTCCTCCTCTTCTTCTTCCGTAATGGCCTTGGCCTTCAAGGCAAGAGTGGGTGAGGTTTTCTTTGACTGGACATGAGCAAGAGCATTGTCGGCGGTCTTGTTCATGATGTTCATGGCAATAAACTCATCCAACACTTCGCTTGAGGTTAAGGTGTGGAAATCCGGCCTTTGACGAATCACGAAGGACATGGCCTTGTTGAATGGCATGATGGCCTTGAGAAACTTGTGCTTGATCCAATTGTCATCCGTATCCTTGCTCCCATGATCTTGAAGAGCAACCGCAAGAGTTGTCACTCTCCGGTAGAGATCACGCGGATCCTTGTCATCTAGCATCACGAACTCATCGGCCTCATCAAGGACCACTTCAAAGTTGGACCATTGGATGCTTGAGCTCCCCTTGTACAAAGATATGATGTGTTCCCAACAATCCTTTGCTCGAGTGAAAGGGCGTAGGTGAGATAGATCTTCGGGAGGAACATCATCTTGAAGGATGAACAAGGCGGAGTGATTGTATTGATTGTCCACTTCTTCTCTTGGGGTGAGATTGTTTGGATCATGCGAGTAGAAGCCTTGCTCAATGATTCTCCAAAGGTTTGTTGAGTTGTGATTCAAATGAGACTTGATACAAAAAACCCAATTAGAAAAATCACCCTTTACAAGGTTAGGAGGAGGACCAAGATGGTTAATGCGAGGTGTAGGGACCGGTCCTCCATAGACCGGGGAGGGGGAACCGAGGCAAAGGTTCCTGTCCCATTCTTGTCATGAGGGGAAGAAATTTGAGTACCTTTAGCCGCTTCCTTGGCGGAATTGGCCTTCGACTCCGATGCGGTGGGATTAACCACAAGCAATGGATCGGGAGTAGCTTTCAACCCCTCAAGCAATTCTTTAAGCATGGACTTGACTTTGGTCATCATAGACGTCTTAAGTGAAGCCATAGCTTCATTTAAGTCATCTCGTGTGATCGAAGTCAACTCCATGGCCTCGGGCACTTCCTCCCCGGTGTCAACTATACTCTTCGGGTGGTGAAACCCTTAATAAAGAGACAAGGCTCTGATACCAATTAAAAGGATCGATATGGTTGACTAGAGGGGGGTGAATAGGCAACTAACCAATTTTTAACTTTTCTTAACAAATTAGGGTTAACAACAAATAGGTTGGCTAGATATGCGACTAGGTGAGCAACCTATATGATGCAAACAACACACGCAACACAAGCAAGCAAGATATGAAACACAAGTAAAGCTTGCACAAGTAAAGGTAAGAAATAACCACAAGTGGAGCCGGTGAAGATGAGGATGTGTTACTGAAGTTCCTTCCCTTGAGGGGAAGTACGTCTCCATTGGAGCGGTGTGGAGGCACAATGCTCCCCAAGAAGCCACTAGGGACACCATATTTTCCTCACGCCCTCACACAATGCGAGATGCCATGATTCCACTAGTGGTGCCCTTGAAGGCGGCAACCGGACCTTTACAAACAAGGTTGGGGCAATCTCCATAACTTAATTGGAGGCTCCCAACAACACCACGAAGCTTCACCACTGTGACGACCCCGTCTTAATCGTGCACTAACCATACACACAAATGCACACGATCAAGCCTAAGGACTCACTTGAAGATATCACAACACAACTCTAAAACATAATTAAAGTCATACAAGCTTTATATTACAAGCCAGGGCCTCGAGGGCTCGAATACATAGCTTGATGGCATACAAGCATCAGCGGAAGCATCAGATATCTGAGTACAGATATCAAAAGAAAGACATAATAAGCCTTCAAGGAGGCGGGGCAAAAGAAAACGCTATGATCGAAAGGCACAGGCCTCCTGCCTGGGACCCTCCGATCCTACTCCTGGTCGTCGGACAGCTCCTCGTAGTAGTACTCACCAGAAGGGTAGTAGTAGTAGCCGTCAGCGGGGGCAGCTGGCTCCGGGGCTCCGTTGTCTGGTTGCATCAAACGGATATGGGGAGAAAAAGAAAGCAAAGCAAACATGAGTACTCATCCGAAGTACTCAGCAAGCAAGGATCTACACTACATATGCAACATTATCAAAGGAAGGCTGTATATGTGGACTGGGCTCCAGAAATGCCAGAATAGAGGGGAAAACCTAGTCCTATCGAAGACTAGCATCTTCATCATTTCCAGCGGTCTTGCAGCATTAGAAGAGTGCAGATTAGCATAAAGTAAAGTAGTAGTAGTGTCATCAACCTCGCCCAGAGATTCTTCCTCGACTCCCTGCGAGAAAGCAATCCCAGAGCCATACTATCCAGTTATCATCTCAAGTATTCAGTTCTAGTTGTATCGATCGGGATACAACTCCGAGGGTCCGTTACCATAGGACAGGCTATCGATAGATTGTTTCTTCCCTGCAGGGGTGCACCAACTTACCCACCACGCTCGGTTAACTCTGGCCGGACACACTTTTCTGGGTCATGCCCGGCCTCGGCCAAATGACACGCCGCAACCCGACCCGTCTTTAGTAACATGGTTTAGTGTAAAGTCATAGTAACCATAGTAACCGTGTGTCTAACACCAAGGGGAACCCTGAGGAATCACCCTCGATGGAATTCCACCTGATGTTATCGTCAAGGTGAACGAAGGAGGAATCACCCTCGAGGTCCACTCTTGAGGAGTTGCACGACGGTGTCATTATCGGGGGTGGTGTAGGAGGAATCACCCTCGATGACCATGACCGTTTAACTAACCTACAAGGTTATCATCAGAAGTGCTGACAAGGTATCACCCTCGGCACTCGATAGTAACCCAGTAGTGTGGAGCAACTAAGGGGGAAGTGATGTGCGGTGCTGGGGCCTGGTCTTCGATCCCGTTGATTGGGTCTTCTGATAATCCAGCGGGGCAGTCGGGATAAAGTGGGGTCTCTGATGGGTCTCTACCCAACCTATACTAAACAGTTTAGGATAAGCAGGTAGGTAAAAATAGCAGGTTACAATAAACAGGCTATGCAGCAGATATAGGATAACAGTAACAACAGCAACTTCTAATGCAAGCATAAGAGAGAGAAGAATAGGTGATATCGGTATGCTCAAAAGGGGGGTGCTTGCCTGGAAGCAATGCGGCAAGGGTTTGGTCGTCAGGGGCATAGTCGTACTCCAGAGCTGTGTCTGCCTCGGGGACTACATCGGAGTCAGGCTCGTGCGGCACGCAAGATGGCCCTTGGAAGATTAGTAGCTACAGAGGAAGTCGCCAGAGCCGAAGAAGGGCGGCAGTGATCGGAGATGGGGACGAAGGGGAACCGGTGCTGCAGTGCCTCCTTGCTCCAGCTGGGGGCACCGGACGATGTGGCGGTCGCTGGCGGACCTCCTGGACAGTGCGGACGGGCGAGCAGTCGGTGGTGGCCGCGGCAGAGCAAAGGCGCGGCGGCGATGGCGCTCGGCCTCGACTGATCTGAGGGAGAAGAGGGGCGGAACAAGCGAGGGAGAGAGGGGGAGAGTGAATGGGGAGGCCAGGGGGAATGAACGGCCTCGGCCTTATCCCCTCATGGTCGGCGGGGCGTCGGTGGCCGACGCGCTGTCGGCGCCGCACCGGCGCACGTGCGCGCGTCCAAGGCGGCGGCGACACGCAGGTGAGAGAAGAGGGAGATGGGCCGGTGGGCTGGATTCGGGGCACTGTGCACTTAGGCTTAGTGCACAGTGCCTCTTTTCTTTTTATTTTCCTGTTTTTGCTTTTTTTTCATTTTAACAGAGAAGGTTTTGTATTATTTTGAACCTCCAAATTGATTTGCAAAAATGTGTAAGTTGCTCACACTAGTGTATTGCAATATACAGCACTGCAACAAAAAGTTTGGGCATTTTTGGAACCCATTTGAAATCATTCAAAAATTATTAGGGCATTTAAGTGATGTTTTGGCTCTGATCAAATGCATTAGGCACATCTAGACTTGATGACAATGTTGTGTTCCTTAACAGCAAATATTTTTAGATTATTTGCAAAAAGGTGAACATTTTTCCATCAAGTTTTGAGCAACTTTATTTTGCACTTTTGAATTTGAGTTGATTTTCAGAGAAAAATTTGAACTGAATCTTTAACCAGTGTGACTAGGCAGTGCAAATGAAGGTGACTTGGCATTATTAGCAGATGATCACAGTGGCTATTACACAGGGGTGTTACAAATTCTCCTCCTCTAAAAGAAATTCTCGTCCCGAGAATTTAGGAGGTAGAAGGAAAGAGGTCGGGATATTCTTCCTGAAGATGATCCTCACGTTCCCATGTGGCTTCATCTTTAGTGTGATTCAACCACTGCACTTTCAGGAACTTGGTCGTCTTCTGACGAGTGCAACATTCAGCTTCATCGAGAATGCGGATCGGGTGCTCCTTATAAGAAAGATCATCTTGCAATTCGAGCATCTCGTGATCCATTGCGTGGTGCGGAGATTCCTTGAAGCATTTACGAAGTTGCGACACATGGAAGACGTCGTGGATATGAGAGAATTGCGGTGGCAACTCCAATTTATATGCCACTTGTCCACGTCTGGCAACAATGCGAAAGGGGCCAATGTAGCGTGGAGCTAGCTTCCCCTTGATTCCGAAACGACGAGTGCCCTTCATAGGAGTGACACGCAGATAAGCTTGATCACTAGGCTGATAGGTCAAACCCCATCGTTTGTGATCGTAGTTGCTCTTCTGGCGGTCCTGAGCCGCCTTGAGATTTTCTCGGACAATTCGGACTTGTTCTTCAGCGTGTTGAATAATGTCCGGTCCCACGAGTGGTCGTTCCCCAGTTTCTGACCAATTCAAAGGGGTTAGACACTTACGTCCATAAAGCACTTCGAAAGGGGCCATTTTCAAGCTGGCTTGATAGCTGTTGTTATAAGAGAATTCGGCAAACGGAAGAGATTCTTCCCACTTCTTACAGAACGATATAACACAAGCCCGAAGCATATCTTCAAGTACTTGATTTACTCGCTCGACTTGGCCTTGGGACTGGGGATGATAAGCTGAACTCCAAGTAATGTGAGTTCCCATAGCTTTTTGGAAACTTTCCCAGAATTTGGAAGTGAAGAGACCACCACGGTCCGAACTGATCTCCTTCGGAATACCGTGGAGTGAAACAATTCTGGAGATATACAACTCTACTAATTGACTAGCAGTGATAGTCTCCTTGACAGGCAGAAAGTGTGTAACTTTAGAGAGTTGGTTGACGACAACAAGAATAGCATCGTGACCCTTCTGAGACTTGGGAAGACCAGTTATGAAATCCATTTGAACCTTATCCCATTTCCACAAAGGAATAGGAAGTGGTTGAAGAATTCCAGCAGGCTTCTGATGTTCTGCTTTCATGCGACGGCATACGTCACATTCAGCAACATATCGAGCAATGTTCTGCTTCATTCTAGACCACCAGTACCTTTGTCGGAGATCACGATACATCTTGGTGCTACCCGGATGGATAGACAACAGTGTATCATGTGCCTCCTTCATGACTTTGTCAGTCATAAGTTCGAAGCGAGGTACCACAATGCGGTCTCGGAAATACAAGGTTCCATCTTCAGCAACCGAGAAATCCCTGTACTTCTCAAGGTGAAGCTCTTTCTTCATCAGATCAATTTCAGCATCTTTAGCTTGCGCATTCTTAATAGCTTTCTCAAGATCTGGCTGCATGACCAGGATATTAAGAGAACCATGGGGAACAATACGCAGATTCAGTTTGCTCAGTTCTTCATAAAGACGAGGTTGAGCTCGCTTAACCATGAGGTTGTTACAATAGGACTTGCAGCTAAAGGCATCAGCCATCACATTAGCCTTGCCAGGGGTATAAGAAATACCACAGTCATAGTCCGTGATTGTTTCCAACCATCGTTGTTGACGGAGATTAAGTTTCGGCTGAGTAAACAAATACTTCAGACTCTGATGATCGGTATAGATCTCACACCGGTTACCAAGAAGGTAATGTCGCCACTGCTTCAAAGCATAGATCACAACAGCGAGTTCGAGATCATGCACTGGATAGTTTTCTTCATGCGGACGCAATTGTCGCGAGGCATATGCAGTTACCTTTCGTTCTTGCATTAGGACACAGCCTAATCCTTGACAAGAGGCGTCGCAATAAATTACAAAGTCTTTGCGAGAATCCGGAGGAGCAAGCACTGGAGCAGAAGTTAGCTTGTCCTTGAGGGTCTGGAAACTCTCCTGACATTTGTCTGTCCACTCAAACTTGACACCTTTGTGAAGTAGATTAGTCAGGGGCTTGGCAATCTTGGAAAAGTTCTCGACGAATCGGCGGCAATAACTTGCAAGGCCGAGAAAACTTCTGACTTGCTTGGCATTCTTCGGAGGAGTCCAGTCAAGAATAGCCTGAACACGCTCCGGGTTAACGGCGATACCGTTCTTGGAAATCACATGTCCAAGGTAGGTTACTTCAGAAAGCCAGAATTCACATTTGGAATACTTGGCATACAACTTGTGTTCTCGAAGCCTCTCCAGAACAAGTCGAAGATGTTCATCATGTTCTTCCTTATTCTTTGAATATACCAGAATATCATCTAGATAAACCACGACAAACTTGTCGAGGTAATCCATGAATATATAACTCATCAGGCGGGAGAACGTAGCTGGAGCATTTGTTAAACCAAACGACATAACGAGTAACAAAGGCGGTCTTCGGAATATCCTCTTCACGAACACGGATCTGGTGATAACCCAACCTCAAGTCGAGTTTGGAGAACACCGATGATCCAGCAAGTTGATCATATAAATCATTGATCCGAGGAAGCGGATATTTATTCTGAATGGTTGCCTGGTTGATAGGAAGGTAATCTTGGACCAACCTATTCGTACCATCTTTCTTCTTAACGAAGAGAGACGGTGCTCCCCAGGCAGAGGAACTTGGACGAATAAAGCCCTTCTTAAGTGACTTGTCGATTTCTTCCTTAAGCTCGAGAAGGTGGTGCGGAGGCATCTTATAAGGACGCTTTGCAATAGGGGTAGTGCCAGGCTTCAAGTCGATAACAAACTCAATAGCTCTAGCAGGGGGTATTCCTGGAAGCTCTTCTGGAAAAACATCCTGGAATTCACAAACGACTAGAATGTTTTCGATCCCCTCAAGCGGAGAGGCGTTCAACGCATTCAAGGAATAAATTTGAGCCTCAGCGTTCTGAGTGGTATGAGCATGATAATTTACTATCTCATCTGATGGGTGCAGGAGGTGTACAACTTTAATGGCACAATTGATTGAGGCGTAGTGAGCCTTCAACCAATCCATTCCCAGAATAAGGTCAATTTTGGAAGAACTCAGGATAATTGGGAGTGCCTAAAACTTCAACCCCTCAATTTCAACAATGACTTCGGGGCTGAACAGGGAGGCTCGACATCTACCCGCGGGAGTGTCAACCCCTAACGGATGATGCAGGTTGTCACACTTAACGCCTTGCATGAATGCAAAATCTTCTGACATGAATGAATGCGATGCTCCTGAATCAAATAAAATGGATGCAGGTACTGAATTAACAAGAAGTGTACCCATCATGGTTTCAGGTTGATCCTGAGCTTCAGCCATGTTGACATGATAGTTATGTCCATGACCATAAGAAGGCCTGACATTGTTGTTGCGAGGCTGATTAATTCCATGACCAATTCCACGGCCAGCAGGAGGAAGTGCCAGCTGATTCTGACCCTGAGAGCAGTCTCTGGCACGGTGGCCTGGCTGGCCACACTTGAAGCAGAGTCCACTGTCTGGACGTGGTGCAGGAGCTCAAGGTGGTGCAGCTCGAAGAGGCTGCCTCGGTGGTGGAGGAGGCAGGCGAGGTGCAGCATAAGCAGGCCTGTACATTGGCGCTGTTGGACGGTACATGCTATGAGGAATCCAGATACGGCGCTTCTGAGAAGACGAGCCCGAAGATGAGCCCGCTTCACGGGTGCGTCTGGTCGCTTCCTTATGCTTCTTCAGACCAGTCTCGACCATAATAGCCTTGTTCACCAAGGTGGCAAAGTCAGGAAAGTCTTGGACGAGCAGGGCTAGCTGAATGTCATGGTGTAGCCCATCACAAAACTTCTCCTGCCTACGAGCATCAGTGGAAATGTCTTCTTCAGCATAGCGAGACAAGTCAAGGAACTCTCGCTGGTAGACCTCCACAGTCTTGTTGCCTTAAACGAGGCTACGGAACTCGGCCTTCTTCCGATCTATAACTCCTTGAGGAATACACCGGGCACGAAAAGCAGCCTTGAATTCCACCCAGGTGACGATAGTTCCAGGAGGTAAGGTCTGTCTGTGAGTGGCCCACCATTGTGCTTGACATAGCTAGCAGGGGCAACATCAGCGGACTCCATCTCATAGAAGATGTCACGCAGCCAGTCATCGGCATCCAGCGGATTAACTATGTTGCAGAATACCGATGGGTTGAGACGCACAAACTCTGGCAGCGTAATTGAAGTTGGCTGCTGGTTGGCATTGGGACGAGGGAACTGATCCATAATCCCAGTCATGAACTGGTGGTTGAGTTTGAATTGTTGCATCATAGCTGCCATATAGTCAGGCGGTGGCGGCGGTGGTGGATTGTTGTCACCCATCCTGCTAAATTCAATAGGGGTAGTTTAGCAGAAGCTATTGCGAGTGTTTAGCAACAAGCATGATGTAACACGATGAAATTTAAGTAGTGTAACAGAGGCTGAACAGTAGTCATTTAAGACATACAGATCCATACATAGTCGGTTACAAACAGACAGCATAACGGCGCAAACTCCAAAAGCTAGACATGCTAGGCGGCACGCAGGCACGCGGTAAGGAAGTACACAATGAGACATAGCAAAGGCTACATAACATCGAAGAAAACCACTGAAATGGGGTAGCTGCAAGTGCGGATGATGAATGTTCGTCGCGGAAGGATCCTGCGCTCCATGTGCACTCTGATGCAGAACCCGGTCTCGAACTGAAAGAAGAGGTCCACATGCAGGTGTGTGACCTCCCACAGCAGGCCAATCAATCCCTGGTGGCATCTCGGTCCTGCGCGGGTAAAGGATGTGCTCCGGATGTATCCCTGCACGAACAGCTGGTAGCAACTGCGTCATAGCATCGTAGAGGCGTGCTCGAGTGGCAAACAACTCGACGGCAAGAGCCCGAACAGTGCAATCCAGAGCCTGAGTGCACTAAATCAGAACCCGCGGGTCATAGCGATGAAGCTCGTACGGGGCACAGATAGCTGTGTAGTATCCAGTACCATCTCCAGCAGGGGCATACGAAATGTATCGAAACTCAGAGGCATCCAAGCTAACGTTGAGCTCTCCTCGAAGACGTGCGACAGCAGAGTAGGCGGCATCATGGACTGCCATCTCAATCGTCACGCCGATACCGTGGAAAAGGTACAGCTCAGTGTCTGAGTCATCCTGCTGATCATAGATACGAACATCAGCATAGTACTGCTCCTGGTTGAACTCGTGGTATACCTCGTCCATGTACTCGGGGTACCAACGGTAACCCAGTCTGGTCAGGAGGGCGATCAGAACAGCTGGAAAACCAGGGGCATCACGAGCCCAAGTGTGAAGTACAAGCTGAGTCGTAGGGCGTGGTGGAAACAGATGATCCATCTGAAATAAAGGAAATTCAGGATTGTCATTTGATGATGAGAAGTATAACAGATCTCGAAGAGAAAGGTTAAACAAAACAAAGGAAAGGAAAATGATTATCAGACTAATCAGATCAATGACAGGGAAAGCGCACAGAAATCCAGCTCTCCGGGAGGATGGGATTTACGAGATCCTAAGTGTCGGCGTTAGTAAATTTTCATTTAACCCGAATAGAAGAGTGATCAGAGTCCTAGAGTAAGGACGAGGAATAAAAGATCCTAATACCACCCAGTTGGTGATGTGGGCCCGTAAGCCACACAGCCAAGTTAGCAAAACAGTTTTGGACCACTAGACTCAACTTCGGCCAAGGAGTTGGAAAGGGGGATTCCTACGGGCAGTCGGCTCTGATACCAACCTGTGACGACCCCGGCTTAATCGTGCACTAACCATACACGCAAATGCACATGATCAAGCCTAAGGACTCACTTGAAGATATCACAACACAACTCTAAAACATAATTAAAGTCATACAAGCTTTATATTACAAGCCAGGGCCTCGAGGGCTCGAATACATAGCTCGATGGCATACAAGCGTCAGCGAAAGCATCAGATATCTGAGTACAGATATAAAAAGAAAGACAGAATAAGCCTTCAAGGAGGCGGGGCAAAAGAAAACGCTACGATCGAAAGGCGCAGGCCTCCTGCCTGGGACCCTCCGAACCTACTCCTGGTCGTCGGACGGCTCCTCGTAGTAGTACTCGCCAGAAGGGTAGTAGTAGTAGCCGTCGGCGGGGACAGCTGGCTCCGGGGCTCCGTCGTCTGGTTGCATCAAACGGATATGGGGAGAAAAAGAAAGCAAAGCAAACGTGAGTACTCATCCGAAGTACTCAGCAAGCAAGGATCTACACTACATATGCAACATTATCAAAGGAAGGCTATATATGTGGACTGGGCTGCAGAAATGCCAGAATAGAGGGGAAAACCTAGTCCTATCGAAGACTAGCATCTTCATCATTTCCAGCGGTCTTGCAGCATTAGAAGAGTGCAGATTAGCATAAAGTAAAGTAGTAGTAGTGTCATCAACCTCGCCCAGAGATTCTTCCTTGACTCCCTGCGAGAAAGCAATCCCAGAGCCATACTATCTAGTTATCATCTGAAGTATCCAGTTCTAGTTGTATCGATCGGGATACAACTCCGAGTGTCCGTTACCGTAGGACAGGCTATCGATAGATTGTTTCTTCCCTGCAGGGGTGCACCAACTTACCCACCACGCTCGGTTAACTCTGGCCGGACACACTTTTCTGGGTCATGCCCGGCCTCGGCCAAACGACACGCCGCAACCCGACCTGGGCTCTAAGGAGAGGTCAGCACGCCGGACTAACCTATGCCCCCAGGGGTCTTGGGCCTTCGCCCTGGGAACCCTGCACGTTGCGAGGACGCTCCGGAAGCAGACCTAGCCCCCTTAATACAAGCGCGGGCTTAACCAGTCCAATCCAAAGCGGGCCGCTCCTCACTGACGTCTATGGAGCTTCGGCTGATGTATACGACGCAGAATGCCCATACTATGCCCACATGATGGTTAGTGCTATCAGGCCAGAGGCCCCTCGGATCAAATATCCAAACCGTTAGTGGATTAGGAGCGCGCGGTAACGAGCAGAGACTCACGAGCGATGTGACCCCGTCGCCCCGTCTCGAGGACTTGCGGCAAGGGCTAAGAATGCCCGGCCACGCCTCGTATTCAATTCTCGGGCACCCTCCAGGTCAACCCGTCTCCACATCACTTCGCAAATATGCTCGCGCGGGTACCCCTCACGGCCGACCCGTCTTTAGTAACATGGTTCAGTGTAAAGTCATAGTAACCATAGTAACCGTGTGTCTAACACCAAGGGGAAACCTGAGGAATCACCCTCGATGGAATTCCACCTGATGTTATCGTCAAGGTGAATGAAGGAGGAATCACCCTCGAGGTCCACTCTTGAGGAGTTGCACGACGGTGTCATTATCGGGGGTGGTGTAGGAGGAATCACCCTCGATGACCATGACCGTTTAACTAACCTACAAGGTTATCATCAGAAGTGCTGACGAGGTATCACCCTCAGCACTCAATAGTAACCCAGTAGTGTCGAGCAACTAAGGGGGAAGTGATGTGCGGTGCCGGGGCCTGGTCTTCGATCCCGTTGATCGAGTCTTCTGATAATCCAGCGGGGCAGTCGGGATAAAGTGGGGTCTCTGATGGGTCTCTACCCAACCTATACTAAACAGTTTAGGATAAGCAGGTAGGTAACAATAGTAGGTTACAATAAACAGGCTATGCAGCAGATATAGGATAACAGTAACAACAGCAACTTCTAATGCAAGCATAAGAGAGAGAAGAATAGGCGATATCGGTATGCTCAAAAGGGGGGTGCTTGCTTGGAAGCTGTGCGGCAAGGGTCTGGTCAGCAGGGGCGTAGTCATACTCCGGAGCTGCGTGTGCCTCGGGGACTACGTCGGAGTCAGGCTCGTGCGGCATGCAATATGGCCCTTGGAAGATTAGTAGCTGCAGAGGAAGTCGTTGGAGCCGAAGAAGGGCGGCAGCGATCGGAGATGGGGACGAAGGGGAACCGGTGCTGCAGCGCCTCCTTGCTCCAGCTGGGGGCACCGGACGATGTGGCGGTCGCTGGCGGACCTCCTGGACAGCGCAGACGGGCGAGCAGTCGCCGGTGGCCGCGGCAGAGCGGAGGCGCGGCGGCGATGGCGCTCGGCCTAGATGGATCTGAGGGAGAAGAGGGGCGGAGCGAGCAAGGGAGAGAGGAGGAGAGTGAATGGGGAGGCCAGGGGGAATGAACGGCCTCGGCCTTATCCCCTCGCGATCGGCGGCGTGCGTCCAAGGCGGCGGCGACACGCAGGTGAGAGAAGAGGGAGATGGGCCGGTGGGCTGGATTTGGGGCACTGTGCACTTAGGCCCAGTGCACCGTGCCTCTTTTCTTTTTATTTTCCTGTTTTTGCTTTTTCATTTTAACAGAGAAGGTTTTGTATTATTTTGAACCTCCAAATTGATTTGCAAAAATGTGTAAGTTGCTCATGCTAGTATATTGCAATATACAGCACTGCCATAAAAAGTTTGGGCATTTTTGGAACCCATTTGAAATCATTCAAAAATGATTAGGCCATTTAAGTGTTGTTTTGGCTCTGATCAAATCCATTAGGCTCATCTAGACTTGACGATGATGTTGTGTTCCTTAGCAGCAAATAGTTTTAGATTATTTGCAAAAAGGTGAACATTTTTCCATCAAGTTTTGAGCAACTTTATTTTACACTTTTGAATTTGAGTTGATTTTCAGAGAAAAATTTGAACTGAATCTTTAACCAATGTGACTAGGCACTGCAAATGAAAGTGACTCTGCATTATTAGCAGATGATCACAGTGGCTATTACACAGGGGTGTTACAACCACAATGGAATATGGCTCCGAGGTGACCTCAACCGTCTAGGGTGCTCAAACACCCAAGAGTAACAAGATCTGCAAGGGATTAGTGGGGGGAATCAAATTTCTCTTGGTGGAAGTGTAGATCGGGGCCTTCTCGACCAATTCCTAGAAAATCAACAAGTTTGATTGGCTAGGGAGAGGGATCGGGCAGAAATGAGCTTTAGAGCAACAATGGAGTTTTGGGAGAGGAAGAGGTAAGTCTTCTTGAGGAAGAAGACCCCCTTTTATAATGGGGGACCAATCCAACCGTTATGCACTACTCAGCCCACAGCCAAGCGGTACTACCGCTCCAGGAGTGGTACTACCACTTCCTACAGGAAGCATAGGAGAGTGAAGGAACAAGGGAGAACAGAGGAACGGGCGGTAGTAGTAGCGGTGGAAGGGGCGGTACTACCGCCTATAGGCAGTACTACCGCCTCTACTACCGCTCCTACTTCCGCTTGTTCTCTAGGGGCAAATAGATAGCACGGTAGAGACCCGGAGGCACTACCGTAAAACTCGACATGAAGAATCGAGGCCCCAACCACGAGCAGTAGTACGAGCGGGACTAGCAGCGGTACTACCGCTTATAAGCGGTGCTACCCACGGTACTACCGCTTGCAGCACTCCACCACTTCTTCAGCACACAAGATGGACAACTCCAAAGAGGCGGAAAGTGGCGATGGGTGCAATATGAGTGTGTACGTGTTGATTCCACTCAAACCTTTCCGAAGCGGACCCCTCTTGATAGTACGGTTTTCCCTACGACTCAAGTCCACCAAAAAGAACCACAGGAAAGAAACCTGTCTTCACTTGAAATTCCGAGGGGCACGAATCGTCTTGTGCCATATCCTTGAAAGTCTGAAATGCTCAATGCACATGATTAGTCCGCGAACACATTGTCATCAATCACGAAAATCACTTAGGGAGAAATATGCCCTAACAGAGTGGTTCTCCCTTTGCACACCTAGCCAAACAAAGTGGAATGCAGGAGGCAAGCACAGGAGCCGGGCAAACCAACAATTGACCGAAGACACAATTCGAAACCGATGCATATAAAGCAATATCTGAGAACATTTTGCCGAGGACTCCATGGAATACCTCAGCTTTTGGTGGCTTCGACACTAGCTACAGTCCCCCGTTGAAATTGCCAATGCTTTAAAGACGTCCTACGTTGTACTGCTAGAGTTATGCCGGAGACACACAAATAGGTTAAAAGTGTCACAAACTCAAAAAACCAAAAAACTCACATAAAAACTTTACGTCTACTTTAAATCAAGTTTTTTGGTGTCAATACAAAATTGGTCTTAAAAAATTTTGTGCTTCTGTCGTGCTTTAACATGACACATCCGATCTCTAAACTTCAAGTAGGTCAGCCTTCGGCTTCAACCTCCTTATCCCGAAGGCGGAGTCCTTTTCTGAGGCCAGTTTAGCGAACTAAACTCAAGTAGCTTTAGAGAGAAGCCAGGCTATCCGGCTATTGACCATACGCTCGAGTCGAGAAAGGAGCGGCGGAAGAAGACTTTTCAACGACTTAGAAGAAAACAATTATTATAAAATGACTCATATAAATTTTAAAAGCCCCCAGTTAACCTAGGAAAAGAAGTGGTTTTAACAAACAAAGCTTTTAACAAATAAGTTTTAACATAAATATAATGCTTGGTCGAACCGAACAAAAAATTAAGAATTGAGGAAATTTGAGCATGAAAGCGACTTAGTGATACGTTTCCAACGTATCTATAATTTTTGATTGTTCCATGCTATTATATTATCTGTTTTGGATGTTTTATATGCATTAATATGCTATTTTATATTATTTTTTGGACTAACCTATTAACCTAGAGCCCAGTGCCAGTTTCTGTTTTTTCCTTGTTTTTTAGCTTCGTGTAAAAGGAATACCAAACGGAGTCCAAACGGAATAAAATCTTCGCAATGATTTTTCTTGGACCAGAAGACACCCAGGAGACTTGGAGATGAAGTCGGAGGAGCCACGAGGCGGCCACAAGGGTGGAGGGCGCGCCCAGGGGGGTAGGGTGCGCCCCCTGCCTTGTGGGCCCCCCGTGACCCTCCTGACCTAATTCTTTCGCCTATATATTCACATATGTTCCCAAACCACCAGAAGCATCCACGAAAACACTTTTCCACCGCCGCAACCTTCTGTACCCGTGAGATCCCATCTAGGGACCTTTTCCGGCACCCTGCCGGAGGGGGATTCGATCACGGAGGGCTTCTACATCACCCCTATTGCCCTTCCGATGAAGCATGAGTAGTTTACCTCAGACCTACGGGTCCATAGCTAGTAGCTAGATGGCTTCTTCTCTCTCTTTGATTCTCAATACCATGTTCTCCTCGATGTTCTTGGAGATCTATTCGATGTAATACTTTTTTGCGTGTGTTTGCCAAGATCCGATGAATTGTGGATTTATGATCAGATTATCTACAAATATTATTTGAATCTTCTCTGAATTCTTTTATGCATGATTTGATATCTTTGTAATTCTCTTCGAACTATCGGTTTGGTTTGGCCAACTAGATTGGTTTTTCTTGCAATGGGAGAAGTGCTTAGCTTTGGGTTCAATCTTGCGGTGTCCTTTCCCAGTGACAGTAGGGGCAGCAAGGCACGTATTGTATTGTTGCCATCGAGAATAAAAAGATGGGGTTTACATCATATTGCTTGAGTTTATTCCTCTACATCATCTCATCATACTTAATGCGTTACTCTGTTCTTCATGAACTTAATACTCTAGATGCAGGCATGAGTCGGTCGATGTGTGGAGTAATAGTAGTAGATGCAGAATCGTTTCGGTCTACTTGACACGGACGTGGTGCCTATATTCATGATCAATGCCTTAGATATCGTCATAACTTTGCGCTTTTCTATCAATTTGTGACGCCCCCGGCTCAATTGTGCACTAATCATACACGCAAATGCACAAGACCAAGCCTAAGGACTCACGGGAAGATATCACAACACAACTCTAAAACATAAATAAAGTCATACAAGCTTTATATTACAAGCCAGGGGCCTCGAGGGCTCGAATACATAAGCTCGCATACAAGCGTCAGCGGAAGCATCAGATATCTGAGTACAAATATAAAAGAAAACACAGATAGGCCCTTAGAAGGCAGGGCAAAAGAATACACTATGATCGAAAAGGCGCAGGCCTCCTGCCTGGGACCCTCCGAACCTACTCCTGGTCTTCGGCAAGCTCATAGTAGTATCCAACCTCGAGGTAGCAGTAGCGATCATCGGCGGGGCCGCTGTAACCGGGGCTCCGTTATCTGTTTGCATCAAAAGTGTGATGGGGGAAAAAGAAAGCAAAGCAACCGTGAGTACTCATCCGAAGTACTCAGCAAGCAAGGATCTACACTACATATGCAACATTTTCAAAGGACAAGGCTGTATATGTGGACTGGGCTGCAGAAATGCCAGAATAGAGAGAAGGCCTAGCCCTATTGAAGACTAGCATCTTCAGAGGTCTTGCAGCATTAGAAGAGTGTAGATTAGTACCGTATAAAGTAGTAGTATCATTAAGTCTCATCCTCACCCAGAGATCCTTTCTCGACTCCCTGCGAGAAAGCAATCCCAGAGCCATACAGTCATCAACCTCGTCCTGAGATCCCTTCTCGACTCCCTGCGAGAAGCAATCCCAGAGCCATAGTATGCAATTTAGTTGTATCGATCGGGATACAACTCCGAGTGTCCTTTACCGTAGGACCGGCTATCGATAGATGTGTTCTTCCCTGCAGGGGTGCACCAACTTACCCAACACACTCGATTAACTCCGGCCGGACACACTTTCCTGGGTCATGCCCGGCCTCGGCCAAACGATACACCGCAGCCCTACCTACAACTCAGCAGAGAGGTCCCCGCCAATCAACATCCTAAGCGCTCAGGGGTCTTGGGCCATCGCCCTGTGCACTCCGGGTTGTTGCGAGCAGGGTGAAGCCAGGCACCAGGAGGGCGCCGGTCCATCCCAGCCGCAAGGCTGAACTAGACGTCTGATAGAGCTTTCGGCTGATGCTACGATGCAGAACGCCCATACTATGCCCACGTGATGGTTAGTGCTATCAGGCCAGAGGCCTGCTCGGATCAAATATCCAAATCGTTAGTGGACTAGGGCTTGCGGTAACGAGCAGAGACTCACGATCGATGTGACCCCATCGCCCCGTCTCGAGGACTTGCTCCAAGGGCTAAGAATGCCCGACCGTGCCTCATATTCATCACTCGGGCACCATCCAGGTCAACCCGTCTCCACAACACTCGCCACTTAGGCTCACGCGGGTACCCCTCAGGGTCGACCCGCCTTTCCAAGTAACAGTGTAAATTCCAAGTATCCGTGTGTCCATAACATCAAGGGAATCTGAGGTATCACCCTCGTTGGATTCCTACTCGATGTATCCGTCAAGGTGAACTCGGAGGAATCACCCTCGATGGGTTCACACTTGATGTGTTGCACGACAGCGTCGTTACCGGAAGTGGTGAAGGAGGAATCACCCTCGATGACCACGACCAAATAGCTACTCTACAGAGTTAACATCTGAAGTGCTACACGAGGTATCACCCTCGGCACTCGATAGTAACGTTGTAGTGTCGTTACAACTAAGGGGGTGAAGTGCAGTGCCGGGGCCTGTCTTCGATCCCGTCGATCGGGTTTTCTGTTAATCCAGCGGGGCAATCGGAACAAGTGGGGTCACTGATAGGTCTCTACCTAGCCTATACTAGACATTTTAGGATAAGCAGGTAAGGTTTCAATAGCAGGTTACAATAAACAGGCTATGCATCAGAATAGGTAAAGCAGTAGCAGCAGCAATTCTAATGCAAGCATGAGAGAGAAAGAATAGGCGATATCGGTATGCTCAAGGGGGGGTGCTTGCCTGGTTGCTCGGCGGCAAGGGCAAGGTCGTCAACGGTGGTGTCGGGCTCCGGAGCTGCGTCGGTACCGGGAACTGCGTCGGAGTCTAACGAGAGAGAAGAGGGGGAGGAAACAGTATAAATACACAGCAAACATGAGCAACACAATGTACGACATGTCAATATGCAGTGCCGGGTGTGTCCTAACGTATGGTTGCATGTCACCGAGGAAGGGGGAATCCATCCGGGAATGTTTTCCCGGTTCCGGACATTTGTCAAACAGATGACCGGAGGGGAACGGTTCCATGTTAAGATAGTTAGGGGCGTGTGACGGACAAACGGACCGCGTATTCAGATTCGTCTCGAAATTCTGAGTAACTTTCATGTACAACATTTTTCGATCTGAGCTACGAATTATTTTATATGATTTTTAAAGTTTTATTGATTTTTTGGAATTATTTAATCATTTTAAATCAACATTATCCAGAATAGTGCAGGCTGACATCATCATGATGTCAGCATGACGTCAACAGTCAACAGTGCGTTGACTGGGTCAATCTGACGTGTGGGTCCCACTGTCATAGACTGATTAATTCAATTAGGGTTTAATTAAACTAACTACAGATTAATTAGACTAACTATTTAATTAGTTTAATTAAACATAATTAATTAACTTAATTAATTCACTAATTAACTAATTAATAATTATTTAACTTTATTAATTCATTTTTATTTATTATTATTTTGTTTTTCTATTTACAGGGGCTGGGCCCCGTTCGTCAGTGGCACAGCCGGACATGTCCGGGCTGTGCCCGTTCGGTGCGCCGGACACGTCCGGGTGCGGCGGGGCTGGGTTCGCGCGCACACGCGCAGAGGCATGGTCGCGGCCACAGCACCGGCGAGCAGGGGCTCGCCCAGCGGGCGCAGCCGGAGCAGGGGAGTTGGGAGAACGGCGGAGGCCAACGGCAGGGTGGCGGCGAGCGCGCGCGGCGCAGCCGTGATGGCCCGCGAGCGGGCGTGCGGTCCGGCGGTGGCGAGCAGAGAGAGGGAGGACAGGGAGGCAGCGGCTCATAGGGGGCCGGACGGGAAGGGGCAGCGGGCTCGGGGTGGCCGGGGCGGATGGCGAGGCGAGGCGAGGAGCCGACGGCGAGGTCGATGCGGCGGTGGGGCGGCGCCGGCGGGCGGTGACGGGACGCGGCGCCGGGCGTCGAGGGCGTCGGGGTCGAGGAGGCCGTCGGGGAGGAGAAGGAGGACGAGGCAGTCCGGCGGGGAGGCGGCGCCGGCGTGGTGGCGGGCGATCCGGCGAACGGCGGCGAGGGGCGACGGGGTCGAGCGCTCGGGCTCGATACCGATCCAGATCGAGTCGCGGGGGGGGGATGAGAGGGGATGTGGGGCGACAGGGGTTAGGGTTTCGGGGTAGTGGGGGGATATGGGCGTGGCTGGTGGGCCGGCCTGGTGGCCTGCTGGGCCGTGGCCCAGTGGGGGGAGGCCTTTTCTCTTTTCTCTTTTTTTTCCTTTGTATTTTTCTGTTTTCTTTTATTCTTTCTGTTTTGCTAATTGTTAGGCCACTAATGGACTTTTGTAAGTTGTGTGACTTAGGTCAATAATTTCAGTGAATTATTTACCACTGCGAGAAAATGGTTTGGAGCCAGAATAATTTCATTTGGATTTTAATTAAAAGAATATGGGTTAATTATTTCTGTTCTATTGCTATTAGAGGCACATAATTAATTTAGTATATGTTGATTATAATTTTTGAATTGTCTCTCGATTATTTACAATATTATGAACATTTTAGTTTTTCAAATTTGAACAACTTTTATTTTCACTTTTAGTTTGAATTTCCAATTGAATTTGAATTTGAAATGAGATATGTTACTAATGATGATTAAGCACTGTTGATCATGATGACATGGCATAATCAAAAGGGTGATCACTGTAGCTTAATACATGGGGTGTTACAAATCTCCTCCACTACAAGAAATCTCGTCCCGAGATTTAGGAGGTAGAAGGAAAGAGATCGGGGTATTCTTCCCGAAGATGATCCTCGCGTTCCCAAGTGGCTTCATCTTTCGTATGATTTGACCACTGCACTTTGAGGAACTTGGTAACCTTCTGGCGGGTTCGACGTTTAGCTTCATCGAGGATGCTGATCGGATGCTCCTTATAAGAAAGATCATCTTGCAATTCGAGCATTTCATGGTCCACTGCTCGGTGCGGAGACTCCTTGAAGCATTTACGAAGTTGCGACACATGGAAGATGTCGTGGATATGAGAGAATTGCGGCGGCAACTCCAATTTATACGCCACCTGACCACGTCTGGCAACAATGCGGAAAGGACCAATGTAGCGTGGAGCTAACTTGCCCTTGATTCCGAAGCGGTGAGTGCCCTTCATAGGAGTGACACGCAGATAAGCTTGATCACCAGGTTGATAAGTTAAACCCCATCGTCTGCGATCGTAGTTGCTCTTCTGGCGGTCTTGAGCCACCTTGAGATTTTCTCGAACGATACGGACTTGTTCTTCGGCGTGTTGAATAATATCCGGACCCACGAGCGGTCGTTCCCCAGTTTCTGACCAATTCAGAGGGGTTCGACACTTACGTCCATATAGAACTTCGAAGGGAGCCATTTTCAAGTTGGCTTGATAGCTGTTGTTATAAGAGAACTCGGCATACGGGAGAGATTCTTCCCATTTCTTGCCGAAGGATATAACACAAGCCCGAAGCATGTCTTCAAGCACTTGATTGACTCGCTCGACTTGGCCTTGGGATTGGGGATGATAAGCTGAACTCCAGGTAATATGAGTTCCCATAGTTTCTTGGAAACTTTCCCAGAACTTGGAAGTGAAAAGGCCGCCATGGTCCGAACTAATCTCCTTGACACGCAGAAAGTGTGCAACTTTAGAAAGTTGATCGACGACTACAAGAATAGCATCGTGACCCTTCTGTGATCTGGGAAGTCCTGTAATGAAATCCATCTGAACCTTATCCCATTTCCATAGAGGAATAGGAAGTGGTTGCAGAATTTCAGCAGGCTTCTGATGTTCTGCTTTAACGCAACGACACACATCACATTCAGCAACATATCGAGCAATGTCTTGCTTCATTTTAGACCACCAATACCTTTGACGGAGATCACGATACATCTTGGTGCTACCCGGATGAATAGACAGCGGTATATCATGTGCCTCCTTCATGACCTTGTCAGTCATAAGCTCGAAACGAGGTATGACAATGCGGCCTCTGAAATACAAGGTTCCATCTTCAGACAGCGAGAAATCCCTGTACTTTTCAAGGTGAAGCTCTTTCTTCATCAGATCTATTTCAGCATCCTTAGCTTGCGCATTCTTAACAGCTTTCTCAATATCTGGTTGTATCACAAGGTTATTAAGAGAGCCCTGTGGAACAATACGCAGATTCAGCTTGCACAGTTCTTCAAAAAGACGAGGTTGAGCTCGCCTAACCATGAGGTTGTCGCAATAGGACTTGTGGCTTAAGGCATCAGCCATCACGTTAGCCTTGCCAGGGGTATAGGAAATACCCAAATCATAGTCCGCTATGGCCTCCATCCATCTTTGCTGACGGAGGTTTAGAGATGGCTGAGTGAACAAGTACATCAGACTTTTATGATCCGTGTATATCTCGCAACGATTACTGAGAAGGTAATGTCGCCACAACTGCAGTGCATATATGACAGCAGCTAGTTCTAGATCATGTACCGGATAATTCTCTTCATGTGGGTGCAACTGACGAGAGCCATAGGCAATCACTTTATGCTCTTGCATTAGGACACAGCCTAATCCTTCCCGGGATGCGTCACAATAAATCATGAAGTCTTTGCGAGAATCTGAAGGAGCAAGTACTGGGGCAGATGTTAGCTTGTCTTTGAGTGTTTCAAAACTTTCTTGAAATTTGTCTGTCCATTCAAATTTAACGCCCTTGTGAAGCAGATCAGTCAGGGGCTTAGCAATCTTGGAAAAGTTCTCGACAAACCGACGGCAATAGCTTGCAAGGCCGAGAAAACTTCTCACTTGCTTGACGTTCTTCGGAGGAGTCCAGTCAAGAATAGCCTGAACTCGTTCTGGGTTAACAGCAATTCCATCCTTGGAAATCACATGCTCCAGGTAGGTTACTTCAGAAAGCCAAAATTCACATTTGGAGTATTTGGCATACAACTGGTGTTCTCGGAGCCTTTCCAGTACAAGACGGAGGTGTTTAGCATGTTCTTCTTTATTCTTCGAATAAACCAGAATATCATCTAGATATACCACGACGAATTTGTCGAGGTAATCCATGAAGATGTAATTCATCAGACGGGAGAAAGTTGCTGGAGCATTGTTTAAGCCGAAGGACATGACCATATACTCGTAGGAGCCATAGCGAGTAACAAATGCAGTCTTGGGAATATCCTCTTCACGAACACGGATCTGATGATATCCCAACCTCAAGTCGAGTTTAGAAAACACCGATGACCCAGCAAGTTGATCATACAAATCATTGATCCGAGGAAGCGGATATTTGTTCTGAATTGTTGCTTTGTTGATAGGTCGGTAATCCTGAACCAACCAATTCATACCATCCTTCTTCTTAACGAAGAGTGAAGGTGCTCCCCAAGCAGAGGAACTGGGGCGGATGAAACCCTTCTTAAGTGACTTGTCGATTTCCTCCTTAAGCTCGAGAAGGTGGTGCGGAGGCATTTTATAAGGACTCTTCGCAATAGGGGTTGTGCCTGGTTTCAAGTCGATGACAAACTCAACAGCTCTAGCAGGGGGTATTCCTAGAAGTTCCTCTGGAAAGACGTCTTGAAAATCATGAACAACGAGAACGTTCTCGATGCCTTCAAGAGGTGAAGCATTCAACACATTCAGAGCATAAATCTGGCTCTCGGCATTCTGTATCATCTTGGCTGAGTAGTTGATCACCTGACCAGAAGGGTGTGTGAGCTGGACTGTCTTAGTAGCACAGTCAATCAAAGCATTATGGGTTGTCAACCAGTCCATACCGAGAATGATGTCTATGTCGGAAGTTCCAAGAGCAATAAGGGAAGCAGAGAACATCAACCCTTCAATTCTGATCTGATTCTTGTGACTTACCATCTTGGTTTGCCACCTGGAACGGGGAGTGATAATCTCTAATGGAGTGGGTAATGAGCTCATAGCTAACCCATGTATTTGTGCAAATTGCTGGGACACAAAGGAATGTGATGCCCCAGAATCAAAGAGAACAGAAGCTGCAACTGAATTAACTGGCAGAGTTCCCATCACGATTTTAGGTGACTCACGAGCTTCTCCCATTTTGACATGAGTGACCTGGCCACGACCCATAGCAAGCGGCCTGGTCTTACGACTTCTGAAATGATGGGTTCGATGGCCCTTCGTATGACCATCAGGAGGACGTGGTGCAGCCTGAGGAGAAGCCATGGCATTGGACTGTCCACCCTGAATCGTTAGTTGTCTCAGCGGCGGAGGCAGGCGAGGTGCAACATAAGACGGCCTTGGTGTTGGAGCAGGTCGATGATGAACATTGTGTGGGATCCAGACTCGATGTTTCTGAACAGGCTGACCCGAGGATGAGCCAGCTTCATGAGTGCGCTTGAGCGACTCCTGGTGTTTAGTCAGAGCAGTCTCAACTCAAAAAGTTTGGCTGACAAGCGTTGCGAAGTCTATACAATCATGGACAGCAAGTGCGAGGTCCTGGGTCATGCCCGGCCTCGGCCAAACGATACACCGCAGCCCTACCTACAGCTCAGCAGAGAGGTCCCCGCCGGTCTACATCCTAAGCGCTCAGGGGTCTTGGGCCATCGCCCTGTGCACTCTGGGTCGTTGCGAGCAGGGTGAAGCCAGGCACCAGGAGGGCGCCGGTTTGTCCCGGCCGCAAGGCTGAACTAGACGTCTGACAAAGCTTTCGGCTGATGCTACGATGCAGAACGCCCATACTATGCCCACGTGATGGTTAGTGCTATCAGGCAAGAGGCCTACTCGGATCAAATATCCAAATCGTTGGTGGACTAGGGCTTGCGGTAACGAGCAGAGACTCACTATCAATGTGACCCCATCACCCCGTCTTGAGGACTTGCTGCAAGGGCTAAGAATGCCCGGTCGCGCCTCGTATTCATCACTCGGGCACCATCCAGGTCAACCCATCTCCACAACACTTGCCACTTAGGCTCACGCGGGTACCCCTCAAGGTCGACCCGCCTTTCCAAGTAACAGGGTAAAGTCCAAGTATCCCTGTGTCCATAACATCAGGGGAATCCGAGGTATCACCCTCAATGGATTCCTACTCGATGTATTCGTCAAGGTGAACTCGGAGGAATCACCCTCGATGGGTTCACACTTGATGTGTTGCACAACAGCGTTGTTACCGGAAGTGGTGAAGGAGGAATCACCCTCGATGACCACGACCAAATAGCTACTCTACAGAGTTAACATCTGAAGTGCTACATGAGGTATCACCCTCGGCACTCGATAGTAACACTGCAGTGTCGTTACAACTAAGGGGGTGAAGTGCAGTGCCGGGGCCTTTCTTCGATCCCGTCGATTGGGTCTTCTGTTAATCCAGCGGGGCAATCGGAACAAGTGGGGTCACTGATAGGTCTCTACCCAGCCTATACTAGACAGTTTAGGATAAGCAGGTAAGGTTTCAATAGCAGGTTACAATAAATAGGCTATGCATCAGAATAGGTAAAGCAGTAGCAGCAGCAATTCTAATGCAAGCATGAGAGAGAAAGAATAGGCGATATCAGTATGCTCAAGGGGGGTGCTTGCCTGGTTGCTCAGCGGCAAGGGCAAGGTCGTCAACGGTGGCGTCGGGCTCCGGAGCTACGTCGGTACCGGGAACTGCGTCGGAGTCTAACAAGAGAGAAGAGGGGGAGAAAATAGTATAAATACACAGCAAACATGAGCAACACAATGTACGACATGTCTATATGCAGTGCCGGGTGTGTCCTAATGTATGGTTACACGTCACCGAGGAAGGGGGAATCCATCCGGGAATGTTTTCCCGGTTCCGGACATTTGTCAGACAGATGACCGGAGGCGAATGGTTCCATGTTCGGATAGTTAGGGGCGTGTGATGGACGAACGGACCGCGCATTCGGATTCGTCTCAAAATTCTGAGCAACTTTCATGTACAAAGTTTTTCGATCTGAGCTACGGATTATTTTATATGATTTTTCAAAGTTTTATTGATTTTCTGGATTATTTAATCATTTTAAATCAACATTATCTAGAATAGTGCAGGCTGACGTCAGCAGTCAACAGTGCGTTGACTGGGTCAATCTGACGTGTGGGTCCCACTGTCATAGACTGATTAGTTCAATTAGGGTTTAATTAAACTAACTACAGATTAATTAGACTAACTATTTAATTAGTTTAATTAAACAGAATTAATTAACTTAATTAATTCACTAATTAACTAATTAATTAATTATTAATTATTTAACTTTATTAATTCATTTTTATTTATTATTATTTTGTTTTTCTATTTACACGGGCTGGGCCCCGTTCGTCAGTGGCACAGCCGGACATGTCCGGGCTGTGCCCGTTCGGTGCGCCGGACACGTCCGGGCGCGGCGGGGCTGGGTTCGCGCGCACACGCGCAGAAGCGTGGCCACGGCCACAGCGCCGGCAAGCAAGGGCTTGCCCAGCGGGCGCAGCCGGAGCAGGGGAGTTGGGAGAACGACGGAGGCCAACGGCAGGGCGGCGGCGAGCAGGCGCGGCGCAGCCGTGACGGCGCGCGGTCCGGCCGTGGCGAGCAGAGAGAGGGAGGACAGGGAGGCAGTGGCTCACAGGGGGCCGGACGGGAAGGGGCAGCGGGCTCGGGGTGGCCGGGGCGGATGGCAAGGCGAGGAGGCGACGGCGAGGTTGATGCGGCGGTGGGCCGGTGTCGGCGGGCGGTGATGGGACGTGGCGCCGGGCGTCGAGGGCGTCGGGTTCGAGGAGGCCGTCGGGGAGGAGGAGGAGGACGAGGCAGTCCGGCGGGGAGGCGGCGCCGGCATGGTAGCGGGCGATCCGGCGAACAGCGGCGAGGGGCGACGGGGTCGAGCGGTCGGGCTCGATCCCGATCCAGATCGAGTCGCGGGGGGGGGGAGGGGGGAATGAGAGGGGATGTGGGGCGACAGGGGTTAGGGTTTCGGGGTAGTGGGGGGATATGGGCGCGGCTGGTGGGCCGGCCTTGCGGCCTGGTGGCCTGCTGGGCCGTGGCCCAATGGGGGAGGCCTTTTCTCTTTTCTCTTTTCTCTTTTTTTTTCCTTTGTATTTTTCTGTTTTCTTTTATTCTTTCTGTTTTGCTAATTGTTAGGCCACTAATGGACTTTTGTAAGTTGTGTGACTTAGGTCAATAATTTCAGTGAATTATTTATCACTGCTAGAGAATGGTTTGGAGCCAGAATAATTTCATTTGGATTTTAATGAAAAGAATATGGGTTAATTATTTCTGTTCTGTTGCTGTTAAAGGCACATAATTAATTTAGTATATGTTGATTATAATTTTTGAATTATCTCTGTATTATTTACAATATTATGAACATTTTAGTTTTTCAAATTTGAACAACTTTTATTTTCACTTTTAGTTTGAATTTTCAATTGAATTTGAATTTGAAATGAGATATGATACTAATGATGATTAAGCACTGTTGATCATGATGACATGGCATAATCAAAAGGGTGATCACTGTAGCATAATATATGGGGTGTTACACAATTGCTCGGCTGTAATTTGTTCACCCACCGTATTATTTGCTATCTTGAGAGAAGCCTCTAGTGAAACCTATGGCCCCTGGGTCTATTTTCCATCATATAAGTTTCCGATCTACTATTTTTCATCATATTAGTTTCCTATCTACTATTTTTCAATCTTCTACTTTCCGATCTATAAACCAAAAATACGAAAAGTATTGACTTTATCCTTTATTTAGTTTCATCTATATCTATCAGATCTCACTTTTGCAAGTAACCGTGAAGGGATTGACAACCCCTTTATCACGTTGGGTGCAAGTTGTTTGATTGTTTGTGTAGGTATTTGATGATTTGTGTGTTGTCTCCTACTAGATTGATACCTTGGTTCTCAAACTGAGGGAAATACTTATCTCTACTTTGCTGCATCACCCTTTCCTCTTCAAGGGAAAAACCAACACAAGCTCAAGAAGTAGTAGGAAGAATTTCTGGCGCCGTTGCCGGGGAGATCTACGCCAAGTCAAGACATACCAAGTACCCATCAAAAACTCTCATCTATTGCATTACATTATTTGACATTTGCCTCTCGTTTTTCTCTCCCCCACTTCTAAAATGATTTTCGAAAAAATTTGCCTTTTTATTCGCCCTTCTTTCCGTTCGATCTTTTGTTTGCTTGTGTTACCATGTGCCTTCTTTTTGCTTGCATCTTCGCTTGCTAAAAGTTTATGGATCCTCATCCACTTGCTAATCTTTTTAAGAGATCCAATTATGATGAAACAATTGCTAGTGAGTTTTGTGCACTAGATTATCTTTATGAAGTTTTGCTTGAAATTTGTGAATCTGAAAATTGTGATGAAGAAATTTATGAAGTGATTCACGATAGCTCCTTGAATAAAAAGCATGATTGCAATGGTTTTACTATAAATTCTATTGATGTCAGTTGTGCTAATGATATGCAAAACCCTAAGCTCGGGGATGCTAGTTTTTCTAGGTCCTCTACTTGTTGCAATGATCATGATTGGGGTGATTCTTTTTATGATCTTGAAAATTTATTTAAGCCCCATAATGAATATGAGATTGATAATAATGTTTGCAATAATATTGAAAGTGGGTTTGGACGAGTGTCAACTTTAGATCCCACATATTAGGAGAATGTTCAATCTTATGAAATTTTTGAGAAAAGTGGGTTTGGAGAGGTCATGACTTTAGTTAATGTTAATCCCACTATTTTGGAAGAGTGTCAACTTCGCATGCATGTGGATCGTGTTGAGAATATGTTATGTGATAGCTATATTCTTGAATTTGCTTATGATCCTACATGTAATTATTATGAGAGAGGAAAATATGGTTGTAGAAATTTTCATGTTACTAAATTACCTCTCTTCATGTTGAAATTGCTACCGTCTCTCTCTTCTTCCTTGCATATGCTAGTTTTTGCTTGCCTTGATAATTTGTTTGCTTATAAAATGACTATGCATAGGAAGTATGTTAGACTTAGATGTGTTTGTCACGTGTTTTATGATGCTCTCTTTGTTCTTCAATTCTTTTCTTTCATATGAGCGTCATAAAAATTATCAATGCCTAGCTAAAAGGCTTTAAAGAATAGCGCTCGTTGGGAGGCAACCCAATTTTATTTTTGTTTTTGCTTTTTTGTTCCTGTTTTGCTTTGAATAATTCATCTAGCCTATTTTTAGATGTGTTTTTGTGTTTTAATTGGTGTTTGTGCCAAGTAAAACCTTTGGGATGGCTTACGGTGATAGTTGATTTGATCTTGCGGAAAAACAGAAACTTTTCCGTCCAGTCACAGAATTTTCGTAATTCACTGGAGTATTAATAAACCCTGAATGTTTTATACGAGATTTATAAACAAATTTTCTATGTTTTCCTAATTTTTCAGAATTTTTGAAGTTACATAAGTATTATAACAATTCGGATCTTCGCAGACTATTCTGTTTTTTACAGATTCTGTTTTCTTTGTGTTGTTTGCTTATTTTAATGAATCTATGGGTAGTATCGGGGGGTATAAATCATGGAAAAGTTGGAATACAGTAGATATTACACCAATATAAATAAAGAATGAGTTCACAATAGTACCAAAAGTGGTGATTTATTTTCTTTTACTAACGGAGCTTATGAGATTTTCTGTTGAGTTTTGTGTTGTGAAGTTTTCAACTTTTGGGTAAGGATTTGATGGACTATGGAATAAGGAGTGGCAAGAGCCTAAGATTGGGGATGCCCAAGGCACCCCAAGGTAATATTCAAGGACAACCAAGAGCCTAAGCTTGGGGATGCCCCGGAAGGCATCCCCTCTTTCGTCTTTGTCTATCGGTAACTTTACTTGAGGCTACATTTTTATTCACCACATGATATGTGTTTTGCTTGGAGCGTCTTGTATGATTTGAGTCTTTGCTTTTTAGTTTGCCACAATCATCCTTTCTGTACACACCTTTTGAGAGGGACACGCATGAATCGTGATTTATTAGAATACTCTATGTGCTTCACTTATATCTTTTGAGCTAGGCAATTTTGCTCTAGTGCTTCACTTATATCTTTTTAGAGCACGGCGGTGGTTTTATTTTATAGAAATTGTTGAACTCTCATGCTTCACATATATTATTTTGATAATCTTTAAACAGCATGGTAATTTGTTTTGGTTATAAATTTAGTCCTAATATGATAGGCATCCAAGAGGGATATAATAAAAACTTTCATATAAAGTGCATTGAATACTATAAGAAGTTTGATTCCTTATGATTGTTTTGAGATATAGAGATGGTAATATTAGAGTCATGCTAGTGAGTAATTTTGAACTTGAGGAATACTTGTGTTAAATTTTGTGATTCACGTAGCATGCACGTATGGTGAACCGTTATGTGATGAAGTCGGAGCATGATTTATTTATTGATTGTCTTCCTTATGAGTGGCGGTCGGGGACGAGCGATGGTCTTTTCCTACCAATCTATCCCCCTAGGAGCATGCGCGTAGTACTTCATTTCGATAACTAATAGATTTTTGCAATAAGTATGTGAGTTCTTTATGATTAATGTTGAGTCCATGGATTATACGCACTCTCACCCTTCCACCATTGCTAGCCTCTCTAGTGCCGCGCAACTTTCGCCGGTACCATACACCCACCATATACCTTCCACAAAACAGCCACCATACCTACCTATTATGGCATTTCCATAGCCATTCCGAGATATATTGCCATGCAACTTTCCACCGTTCCGTTTATTATGACACGCTTCATCATTGTCATATTGCTTTGCATGATCATGTAGTTGACATCGTATTTGTGGCAAAGCCACCATTCATAATTCTTTCATACATGTCACTCTTGATTCATTGCACATCCTGGTACACCGCCGGAGGCATTCATATAGAGTCACATTTTGTCCTAAGTATCGAGTTGTAATTTTTGAGTTGTAAGTAAATAAAAGTGTGATGATCTTCATTATTAGAGCATTGTCCCATGTGAGGAAATGATGATGGAGACTATGATTCCCCCACAAGTCGGGATGAGACTCCAGACGAAAAATAAAATAAAAAAAGAGGCCAAAAAAATGAAAAGGCCCAAAAAATGATAGAAAAGAGAGAAGGGACAATGTTACTATCCTTTTACCACACTTGTGCTTCAAAGTAGCACCATGATCTTCATGATAGAGAGTCTCCTATGTTGTCACTTTCATATACTAGTGGGAATTTTTCATTATAGAACTTGGCTTGTATATTCCAATGATGGACTTCCTCAAATTGCCCTAGGTCTTCGTGAGCAAGCAAGTTGGATGTAGACCCACTTAGTTTTCTTTTGATCTTTCATAAACTTATAGCTCTAGTGCATCCGTTGCATGGCAATCCCTACTCACTCACATTGATATCTATTGATGGGCATCTCCATAGCCCGTTGATACGCCTAGTTGATGTGAGACTATCTCCTTCTTTTTGTCTTCTCCACAACCACCATATTCTATTCCACCTATAGTGCTATGTCCATGGCTCACGCTCATGTATTGCCTAAAAGTTGAAAAAGTTTGAGAACATCAAAAGTATGAAACAATTGCTTGGCTTGTCATCGGGGTTGTGCATGATTTGAATATTTTGTGTGATGAAGATGGAGCATAGCCAGACTATATGATTTTGTAGGGATAAGCTTTCTTTGGTCATGTTATTTTGAGAAGACATAATTGCCTTGTTAGTATGCTTGAAGTATTATTGTTTTTATGTCAATATTAAACTTTTGTTTCGAATCTTATGGATCTGAACATTCATGCCACAATAAAGAAAATTACATGGATAAGTATGTTAGGTAGCATTCCACATCAAAAATTCTGTTTTTATCATTTACCTACTCGAGGACGAGCAGGAATTAAGCTTGGGGATGCTTGATACGTCTCCAACGTATCTATAATTTTTTTTGTTCCATGCTATTATATTATCTGTTTTGGCTATTTTATATGCATTAATATGCTATTTTATATTATTTTTGGGGCTAGCCTATTAACCTAGAGCCCAGTGCCAGTTTCTATTTTTTCTTGTTTTTTAGCTTCGTGGAAAAGGAATACCAAACGGAGTCCAAACGAAATAAAATATTCGCGATGATTTTTCTTGGACCAGAAGACACCCAGGAGACTTGGAGATGAAGTCGGAGGAGCCACGAGGCGGCCACAAGGGTGGAGGGCGCACCCCCTGCCTTGTGGGGCCCTCGTGACCCTCCTGACCTAATTATTTCGCCTATATATTCACATATGTTCCCAAACCACCAGAAGCATCCACGAAAACACTTTTCCACCGCCGCAACCTTCTGTACCCGTGAGATCCCATCTAGGGACCTTTTCCGGCACCCTGTCGGAGGGGGATTCGATCACGGAGGGCTTCTACATCAACCCTATTGCCCTTCCGATGAAGCGTGAGTAGTTTACCTCAGACCTACGGGTCCATAGCTAGTAGCTAGATGGCTTCTTCTCTCTCTTTGATTCACAATACCATGTTCTCCTCGATGTTCTTGGAGATCTATTCGATGTAATACTTTTTGCGGTGTGTTTGCCGAGATCCGATGAATTGTGGATTTATGATCAGATTATCTATGAATATTATTTGAATCTTCTCTGAATTCTTTTATGCATGATTTTATATCTTTGTAATTCTCTTCGAACTATCAGTTTGGTTTGTCCAACTAGATTGGTTTTTCTTGCAATGGGAGAAGTGCTTAGCTTTGGGTTCAATCTTGTGGTCTTCTTTCCCAGTGACAGTAGGGGCAGCAAGGCACGTATTGTATTGTTGCCATCGAGGATAAAAAGATGGGGTTTACATTATATTACTTGAGTTTATTCCTCTACATCATGTCATCTTACTTAATGCGTTACTCTGTTCTTCATGAACCTAATACTCTAAATGCAGGCAGGAGTCGGTCGATGTGTGGAGTAATAGTAGTAGATGAAGAATCATTTCGGTCTACTTGACACGGACGTGATGCCTATATTCATGATCATTGCCTTAGATATCGTCATAACTTTGCGCTTTTCTATCAATTGCTCGGCAGTAATTTGTTCACCCACCGTATTATTTGCTATCTTGAGAGAAGCCTCTAGTGAAACCTATGGCCCCCGGGTCTATTTTCCATCATATAAGTTTCCGATCTACTATTTTCCATCATATTTGTTTCCGATCTACTATTTTGCAATCTTTTACTTTTCTTTTTATAAACCAAAAATACCAAAAATATTTACTTTATCTTTTATTTAGTTTCATCTATTTCTATCAGATCTCACTTTTGCAGGTAACCGTAAAGGGATTGCCAACCCCTTTATCGCGTTGGGTGCAAGTTGTTAGATTGTTTGTGCAGGTATTCGGTGATTTGTGTGTTGTCTCCTACTGGATTGATACCTTGGTTCTCAAACTAAGGGAAATATTTATCTCTACTTTACTGCATCACCCTTTCCTCTTCAAGGAAAAAACCAACGCAAGCTCAAGAAGTAGCACTTAGCTGGTTAGTGTGCTTGGTGTTGATGAAGAGGTCCTGGCTTGTGGCGGGATGAAGACGTAGTCCTTGGCCTGGCTGAGGTCCCAGCCCACAAGCCCGAGGTGACCGAGTGAAGAGCTCAGCTTGACGAAGTGGCCACGCAACATGGTCGACGCGGCGAGGCAAAGCCCCTGGTCCAACCTAGGTGATGAAGCTGGTCGGCTGGTGATGCCGAAGTCCCCGGTCTAGCCGAGGTGGCAGAGCAGGTCGGTAAGGCGACGTTGCAGCCCCCATGCTAGCCGAGGTGTCGAAGCAGGTCGGCATGGTGGACATCGTCTTGAAGAATCAACGGCGCGGCCATGCCGACACAGGTCGTAAATTGTGACGCGCTAAATGCCGGCTTGATGAAGTGACCATGCGGCGATTGCCGGCGCGCCCGACTTGTGCAATACGTGGGGCGACGATGTTGGTGATGATTTAGCCTTCGTGATGCCGAACTCTTATTCGAATTGCCGAGATGATGATCCGATAAGGTTGAGCTCGGCTCGATGAAGCGACGACCCGTCTAGCGCAGGTCGGCAGTCGTGCAACAACGTTGTCGGGTTGGTTTGACACCGGCGCGACGGTGAAAATTACCTCCGAAAAGGAGCAAAATTTGTGAGCATGTGTTTGGAAACAAAACACAATACCCTAGAAAGAGATTCCTCCAAAAATGTTGTCCAATATCCCGTTCATGAAGAAAGATGAACTCGTGTCGGATTCGTATTCACGCAGAAAATAGTTCCAAAAATAGATTCACTCGTTGGAAGTTTCCTGGAGTTTGAACGGTTGGATCGAGCTGAAATTTTGAGGGGTGGTCGATATAGGAATTCCACAGCCGATGAACGGTTGGATCTTCCAAACGATGTCCGATCTGAACGCTGGACTTCTCACCCTAAACTCATCCAGATTCCCGTCCAGATTCGACAGGGCCCCGGTATATCTGAGATCGCCGGAGATTCCTCCATCGGAACACGACGAAATTTTACAGGATTGTTGTATACTCAATTTTTCCCAATTCCATTGAAGCAATCATCAAAGCGATGCTTGAGGAGGTGGTGGCGGCGGATACAAGTTCGTTGTCCGAAAAAACATCATGGTCGCTCGAGGGCAATGTTGATGTTGAGCCCCCGAGCTCCATGGATGATTCCTTCATGGTCTTGATAGAGATAGGAGTTGACGTTGATGAAGGCCCTCATCCGAATATGACGACCTGAGGTGGAGCACAGTCCTCGCTCAAGCCAAGGTGACCAGTCGAGTCGATGACGAAGATGCCGACGTCGCAGTTGATCGGCAGATGAGCCATTGAACCTTTGTTGATCTCACAGCGGAAATCTCAATGAAAGCACCATTGTTGGTGTTAAAAACAGGCAGACCTCAGGGTAGGGGGTCCCGAGCTGTGGATCTTGGATCGATGGGTAACAGGAGACGAAGGAGACGGTGTTTACCCAGGTTCGGGCTCTCTTGATGGAGGCAAAACCCTACATCCTGCTCTTGTTTATATTGATGATGATGTATCAAGTACAGAGTTGATCTACCTCAAGATCGTATGTTGTGTATGATTCTAATGATCTAACATATATCTATCGACTATCCTGGCCTCGGCTTATATAATGTACCGGAGGCCTAGGATAACAAGAGCCCTAGTCGGCTACATTGATGGAAAGGAGTCCTTGTCTTGATCACCAAGTCTTTTGGAATCTTCCTTGTATATGTCATCGGCTGTCCGAAGAAGCCCGCTAGTGAACCGTCATGGGGGTCCTCGTGCCGACCCACCTGGTCGGGAGACGACGTGGTGAGTACCCCCTAGTTAACGGTGGCAATAGTAATAGTAGTAACTTTGTAGTGATTGTAACAGTAGCAACGGCGAAAGTAACTTAGCAAAGGTCAACGTATGAAAAGCTCGTAGGCATTGGATCAGCGATGGATAATTGTGTTGGATAATATTCATCATGTAATAGTTATAACCTAGGGCGACACAGAACTAGCTCCAATTCATCAATATAATGTAGGCATGTATTCCGTATGTAGTCATACGTGCTTATGGAAAAGAACTTACATGACATCTTTTGTCCTACCCTCCCGTGGCAGCGGGGTCCATAAGAAAACTAAGGGATATTAAGGCCTCCTTTTAATAGAGAACTGGAACAAAGCATTAGCACTTAGTGAATACATGAACTCCTCAAACTACGTAATCACCGAAAAGAATCCCAATTATTGTCACCTTGGGGTATGCAGATCATAAATCGTAATAGGTGTCTACAACTTGCAAGATAGGATCAAGAACACACATATATTCATGAAAACATAATAGGTTCAGATCTGAAATCATGGCACTCGGGCCCTAGTGACAAGCATTAAGCATAACAAAGTCATAGCAACATCAATCTCAAAACATAGTGGATACTAGGGATCAAGCCCTAACAAAACTAACTCGATTACATGATAAATCTCATCCAACCCGTCACCGTCCAGCAAGCCTACGAAGAAATTACTCACTCCCGGAGGTGAGCATCGTGAAATTGGTGATGGAGGAAGGTTGATGATGAAGATGGCGATGGATTCCACCCTCCAGAGCCCTGAACAGACTCCAGATCAGCCCTCCCGATGAAGAACAGGAGATGGCGGCGGCTCCGTATCGTAAAACGTGATGAATCCTTCTCTATGATTTTTTTTCTCCGTGAATAGGTATATATGGAGTTGGACTTAGGGTTGCTGGAGGTCCAGGGGCCCCACAAGCCTGGGAAGCGCCCACCAGAGCTTGTGGCTCCTGGGTGGCCCCCCTCTGGTATCTTTTTTCGCTAGTATTTTTTATATATTCCATAAAAATTCTCCGTAAATTTTCAGGTTAATCCGAGAACTTTGATTTCTGCACAAAAATAACACCATGGCAATTCTACTGAATACAACGTCAGTCCGGGTTAGTTCCATTCAAATCATGCAAATTAGAGTCCAAAACAAGGGCAAAAGAGTTTGGAAAAGTACATATGATGGAGACGTATCAGCCACCTTGGTAGACCCAGGCCAACCTACATACACCTACATTTGCTGATCTACCGAGCTAGGTTTCCTACAACTTACTTAGTGAAGACAGAACCTCGTAATAACGTGCAGTTACACATGGAAGTTACTTAACTTAGAACCCTTACATTCGTCTGAGCCTGTAAGTGCATCTAGTGCCCCCCTTAGTGGTTTGGAGTATTGAAGACAAATGGGTTAAGGGACTAATGTGTGTGTGAGTGTACACAAGATATATAGTCCCTGAAGATTTGGTTTAACTGACGAAAGACGACCCCTAAAAATGTATTTCTTCAGTGAAGAATTTGGTGTGTCCTTTGAAGAAATTGACGTGAAGAATTGGAAGCTTGAGGACTTTGTTTTTGTAGTCTCTTTCTTCTTTATTTGAGTCATAGGAAACACCGTACTATTAAAGGGGGTCTAGATGATACATAGGCGTATTTCCAAAGTGATGCTCAAATCCAAAAACATACCTATTTCTTCAAGTGAAGACTTCCGAGATCTCTTGTAGTGCAGTCGAGTTCTTCAGCGATAGAGACAAAGTTCTTCTAGTTGTTGAAAAAATTGGTCTGACTTAAGAGTTAGGATTTCGCCAGTGCAACTTTTCGATCATGAGGAAATTGAGTGCCCCGAGAAAATTGAGAGTTCAAATTTCCGACCATTACTACATGAGTGCCAGCTATCGAGTGGATCCTTATCCTGACAAAGGTCATGTCCGAAGGGCATTTCTGTCTTATCATGTCGGGTTGCCCCTAGCTATAAATCGCCCCCCCCCCCCACACACACACAACCATTTGTTGGTTGGCTGCTCCAAGAGAGAGATTGACAAGTATAATTTGAGAGTAACCCATCCTTTGACGAACTTGAGAAAACCCAAGTGAGGAAAAACCCAACCAGAGCCAAAGTGATTGAGCATCACTAAAGAGATTGTCATGTGTGATCCGACACCTGTTACCTTTGAAGACTATTATTCTTCCGGATGGTTAGTCGTCAAGTTCTAAGCACCCAAGAAGAAATTGTGGAGTGCCACGAGTTTGTGAAGGTTTTCTATACCTTGAAGACTTACCACAAGTGATTGGGCGGGGTCCGTGTGACCTTAGCTCAAGGGGAATAAGGTGAAGACTTAGTGTCTTCTGAGTTTGATCTCAGCCTCCCTAACCATACGTACAGTTGATACTGCAATGGGAACTGGTCAAACAAATCACCGTGTCATCACTGAGCCATCCTAATTCAAATTCCTAAAGCCTTTACTTTCAGTACTTCTACAATTGAAGAATTTATGTCCTGCACTTTGAAGACTTTGAACTGAAGACTTTCATCTTGATGCTTTTCATTCCTTCAGTTCATCATGTTTACTTTTGGTTATATGTATGATTGCATGCTCTTCATCTGCATCTATCGTGTGTGCCTGTTTTGCTTCACTTTGTTGATTTAGTTTCCATTATGTTTCTATTTCGTCACTCCATTATTCGTCAAACTCTTCCGACTTTGACGAATTTGTAAAAATCTCCCATTCATCCCCCGGGAGATAACATGCGCTTTCAGAACTTGTGTGTCATACCACAGGTGTGCATCCTAGTAGGTTATCACCATCAAAATGGCTCTACGGGAGCCACTCCACATACTTCAAACAACCATTCCACCCAGACAATTCATTAATTAATTTGACATTAAATAGTCATCCGTAAATATCATCCTTTCATTTCTGGTGTGGTCCCACCCGTTATGTCATAACAATCTAAGCAATGTGACAACATGTTGGTTACAAGGAATAGGGTAAGGATCATATGGCTTTTCTACTAGGTTGCATAACAATAGCATATTAATAGTATAATCCTAAACTCACACCCTATCATGGCATACTACATGCATATTGGAAGTAGGGTGTCATGATCAAAGTTCCATTCGCCTTGCTGTTGTTGTAAAAGGTACATGATAACCCACAAGTATAGGGGGTCATAACAGTTTTCGAGGGTAGAGTATTCAACCCAAATTTATTGATTCGACACAAGGGGAGTCAAAGAATATTTGCAAGTATTAGCAGTTGAGTTGTCAATTCAACCACACCTGGAGAACTAAATATCTGCAGCAGAGTGATCAGTAGCACAGTAATATGATAGTTTGATAGCGGTAATAGCAATAGCAATAGTAACGGTAACATTTTTGTAGTGATTCTAACAGCAGTAGAAGCAGTAGTAACTTAGCAAAGATCAATATGTGAAAAGCTCGTAGGCATTGGATCAGTGATGAATATTTATGTTGGATGACATCCATCATGTAGAAGTCATAACCTAGGGCGACACAGAACTAGCTCCAATTCATCAATGTAATGTAGGCATGTATTCTGTATATAGTCATACGTGCTTGCGATAAGAACTTGCATGACATCTTTTGTTCTACCCTCCCGTGGTAGCGGGGTCCATAAGGAAACTAAGGGATATTAAGGCCTCCTTTTAATAGAGAACCGGAACAAAGCATTAACACTTAGTGAATACATGAACTCCTCAAACTACGGTAGTCACCGGAAAGAATCCCTATTATTGTCACCTTGGGGTACGCGGATCATAACACGTAATAGGTGCATACAACTTGCAAGATAGGATCAAGAACACAAATATATTCGTGAAAACATAAAGGGTTTAGATCTAAAATCATGGCACTCGGCCCCTAGTTACAAGCATTAAGCATAGCAAAGGCATAGCAACATCAGTCTCAGAACATAGTGGATACTAGGGATCAAGCCCTAACAAAACTAACTCGATTGCATGATAAATCTCATTCAACCCATCACTATCCAGCAAGCCTACAAAGGAATTACTCACTCCCGATGGTGAGCATCATGAAATTGGTGACTAAGGATGGTTGATGATGACGACAGCGTCGAATCCCCCTCTGCGAAGCCCTGAACAGACTCCAGATCATCCCTCTCGATGAAGAACAGGAGGTGGCGGTGGCTCCGTATCGTAAAACGTGATGATTCCTTCTCCTTGATTTTTTTCTTGATGAATAGGTACTTACGGAGTTGGAGTTAGGGTTGCGGGAGCTACCAAGGGCCCACAAGCCTGCTAGGCGCGCCCACTGGGCTTGTGGCGCCCTGGTGGCCCCCCTCTGGTAATTTCCTTCGCCAATATTTTTTATATATTCTGAAATAATTCCCGTTAATTTTCAGCTCAATCCGAGAACTTTTATTTCTGCACAAAAACAACACCATGGCAATTCTGTTGAAAACAGCGTCAGTCCGGGTTAGTTCCATTCAAATCATGCAAATTAGAGTCCAAAACAAGAGCAAAAGTGTTTGAAAAAGTAGATACGTTTGGGACATATCAGTACACTTTTCACAGTCACAAGCATTGCACTCCTCACAATCTGTATGCTAAATTGTACTTACATAAGAATCAATAATCCATGCAAAGGGAAAAACTTGCATGAACAACAATAAGAACCAAATAAGAACTTGCACCAACAACATACTAGTTAAGTGTTGATGCAAGATTCAATTTACAAAAAGAATCATTGCATTTGGGTGTGTGGTTTGTAAGTTATTCAACTGAAGTTCATATTCAAATTTGCATGGCCTTAATTGAACTCATATAGTTTGAAAGTTTGGATTCAACATTTGAATCAATGTACAAAAAGGTCCAAGTTGAAACTCAATTGGGTTTGGAAGTTATGGTTCAAGTTAGGTTTGAATTCAAATTTGAAATAATTCAAACTTGATAGGTTGATTTGTGTTCAATTTGGTTTTAAATGGGTTGTGCTCATCAGTTGAATCAATTGACAAAAGGATTCATTTGATTTGGGCTCGTGGTTTGACTTCTAGGTTCAAATGGGGTTTGAATTCAAATTCATATAATTGAATTTGAAAAGTTTGAATATGCCTTACAATTTGGTCCAAATAGGGATCTTTTCAAATTCAATTTTTTGCTGCTACTTGCGAGTTTAAACGCACAAATAAACTGTTGTCGAGATAAGATAGTTGAGCAACAAAACTGTATTCTATCAAGCCCTGCCAAATGTATTTGATAAAGTTTTTTAATTATCCTAAAGAACAAATTTTTATTTGACTTCTCCATATCCCATTTGATGTCAAGTTTAAAGTTCCAAATGATGATTTTTCCTTTTTTTTCCAAGCTTATTATCTTCGGGGGAGTACATGTGTCAATTCACTACCGTATGATCCCGATCCAGCGACCATGCAGGGCATGAACAGTTGTCAGTAGTGTCCCTAATATAATTTGCATCCCTTCGGAGAAAAGCATGCAATTTTCATTCTCGAATAAGATGAATAGAGCATTTGCAAATTTTCGAGTAGTAAAAGGCCAGCTGACCTTCCTTACGTTTTCCAACGCAAAATTCATATGGCCATCCATCAATGGATGAAAAAAAAAGACCATACAATGAAAAACTTCCGCATATTTCACACAAAAATGGAAGGCAAAGTAATCCATAATCTCACAAAAATGGAGCTGCATCACGTCGCACATGTTCCTTACTCCAATATGCGGAATCCGGATCTTAATCCCTACTCATCGGAAAATGTGTAAGGGCATCTCCAATGCGGTCCCTCAAACCATTCGCAACCGTCAGAATGTAGCTGCCCCGACACACTTTGCCATCCAACATGGTACCCCATCGGTCCGTGGATCGGTTTGATTGTCCATTTTCCCGCAAAGCGGAAGCAAACAAGGGGAGTTACAGGCGTCCAGACCGCTACCACGTACATGTTAGACACCCCAGGCCCACCCCGAAAACCTCTACGGCGCCAATGCCCTCTCCCATGTGAAGCGGTTGCTATGCATTCATGTCTCTCAGGGCCGCTCCAGAGTCCCAGCGCTGCATTCGTGCCGGCCCACAGCGGACGCGACCTCTCACTGATGCATCAATGAAGCGGCGCACCGACCAAGATTGCCGCCCACGGCACATCCCGATCTTCGCGCCTGTTCAATGACGGAGTAACGTGTCTAGACAACGTGGAACAGATATCTACTACATTCAAACGGGTTTCCTCTGCGTGCTAGCATTAAACAGGTCCGTCGGCCGAGTAACCCACTCCAGCGCCCGCATTGACACACCCTGTGGCTTGGCCTTGCCAGCATCTTCTATTTAAACAAAGCCACGCCCAGCACAAACCACACCACACCACGTCAGTGTAACACCCCTGTGTAATAGCCACTATGATCAGCTACTAATAATGCCAAGTCATATCATTTGCAGTGCCTAAACATAGTGGTTAACCAAAATAATTCAAACTCTATTCTAAAAATCAACTCAAATTCAAAAGTGCAAAATAAATTTGCTCAAACACCTTTGGAAAAATGTTCACTAATTAGCAAATATTCCAGAAGCATTCATAAAAATATCACCAGTAGCACTTGGATTAATTAAATGACTCAAACAATTTGAAACAGCACCAAAACAGCAATATTAAATCCATTTAAAATCATTTCAATTTCAAAAGAAATCCAAATCTGTCCAAACAAGTTTTTGGTGAAGGCAAATATTGCATAATAATATTTGGGCCAACTCCCACATTTTTCAAAAATGTAAAAGTGCCCTAACTAATTCAGAACAGAAAAGAATAAAAGAAAATGTGAAACAGAAAATAGAAAAAATGGAAAAGGCCGGCGCTGTCACTGTGCACTTAAGCCTATAGCTACAGTCCCCGGCCCAGCCCAACTAGCCGCGGTCGTCCTCCTCCTCTCGTGCTGTCGCGCCCGCGCGCCGACACGGCGACGGCCGCCGCACGCGTCGCCCATCCGCCGTCGCCCGCGCGCTGATAAGATCCCCGAGCCCCCCTGGCGCAACCCTAGTTTCCCTCCAGTCCCTCTCCTCCCTCGCCCGCCACTCTCTTCCCCTCCGCCGAGCGCCACCGCCGCCACGAGCGCTGCTCCCCGTGGCCATCGTCGACCCCGCGACCAGCTGAGTTGCTCGGGAGCTCCGCCGGCCTCTTCCTCTTCCACTGGTGCTGTCAGACGGAGCCGAAGGGATCTGCATCGCGCGAATCAAGCCGATCCCCTCCTCTGCATCGCCGGCGCCCGCCGCCGATCCCCGCCGTCTCCGAGCTCCTCTGCTGCTCCAAAGCCGTCAAGGGCTTTACTTAGCCGCGCGGTGAGCTTCGTCCTCCTTTCGCTCCTCCCCTCGCGCCGCGTTCCTCACCGTAGCCACCTCGCCGCCTTGTCCGTGATATGGTCGCCGCCGGCGAGCTCATTGCCGTCGCCCTGATGCTCCTCGTGCCGCGTTAACTCCACCGTCGAGCTCCCTGAGCTCCTAGCTACCCAGCGCGCCTCTCCGCGCGTCTCACCGTGCCCCGTATCCTCGTCCCCGAGCTCGACCGAGCTCCGGCGTCCGCCGTGGTTGATGTCGCCGTCGTTCCCGGCCGTCCTAGCCCCGTCCTGTGCCATGAATGGATGCGCGGCGAGCCCCTCTACCTATCCGTGCCAGCCGCCGCTCGAATGGTCGCCGGAGGCCAAGTTCCGGCTACCGCCGCCGCGTCGGGCCTCGCCGCCGGCGCGTGCGAGCGTTTGAACCTCGCCTGGGTCCCTGGCATGTGGGCCCGGGCCATTAACTGTTAGATTAGGCACTAATCTCAGATGCAAACGCCCACTGACATGTGGGGCCCGTGTACTGTAGCGATTAGTATTAGTGTTAATTAACTAAACTGCTAACTGTCACTGACATATGGACCCCACCCCGCTGTTTAGCTAATTAGGTTAATTTAAACTCAGTTATACTATCAGTGGATGACAGCTGGGTCCCACTGGGCCCAGTTGACTCAGTCAACCTGCTGACTTGGCACCTCTAGTCTATGAAGTCCTGTTGACCAGTCAACTGGTCAAGCCGACTGCTGACATCATGTCTCTGTCATGATGACGTCATAACTCCATTTCTGATAATAAAATTAATTCCAGAAAATCAAATAAACTTTAAAAATTCATAACTTTTATACCGTAGCTCAGATCGAAAAAGTTAAAATATGAAAGTTGCTCAGAACGACGAGACGAGTCTGATCGTGCCGTCTGTTTTCCTGTCGGAACCTCCTACGTAGGAGAACTCGTAACTCCGAACCCGTATCTGATAGATGAATAGTGACTAATCACCGGTAAATAAATCCCGCGATAATCCTAAAAATAACTAAAATGACTTAGATGCATATTTAGGCAACCCTGCACTGCATCATAGCATTGCACGCACTGTGTTGCATCTGTTTGCATATATTTACTTGTTTCTTCCCCCCCCCCCTCTTCTCTTTCAGTAGACCCCGACATTGCCATAGCTCCTGAGGCAGACGCCACTCCGGAGTACGACTACGTCCTCGACGATCAGGCCCTTGCCGTCGAGCAGACAGGCAAGCACCCCCATTTTGAGCATTCTGATATCGCCCACTCTCTTCTCTCTTATGCTTGCATTAGAAGGTACTGCTGCTACTGTTGTCCTATATCTGCTGCATAGCCCGTTTTATTGTAGCCTACTTTTGATACCTGCCTGTTCTCCTAAACTGTTTAGTATAGGATGGGTAGAGCCTTATCAAAGACCCACTTGTCCCGACTGCCCCGCTGGACTCTCAGAAGACCCGAGCAACGGGATCGAAGATTAGAACCTGGCACCGCACGTCACTTCCCCTAAGATGCTCGACTCTACTGGGTTACTATCGAGTGCCGAGGGTGATACCTCGTCAGCACTTCTAATGATAACCTTGTAGGTTAGTTATTCGGTCGTGGTAAGCAAGGGTGATTCCTCCTACACCACCCCCGATAACGACGTCGTCGTGCAACTTCTCAAGTGTGGACCTCGAGGGTGATGCCTCATTCGTTCACCTTGACGATAGCATCGAGCGGGAATTCCATCGAGGGTGATACATCAGGGTTCCCCCTTGGTGTCAGACACACGGAGACTTGGTTACTATGACTGAACACTGAACCATGATAACGTGATACTAAAGACGGGTCGGCCCTGAGGGGTACCCGCGCGAGCATGAATGCGAAGTGATGTGGAGTCGGGTTGACCTGAGAGGTGCCCCCGAGATAACTACGAGGCGTGGCCGGGCATTCTTAGCCCTTGCCGCAAGTCCTCGAGACGGGGCGACGGGGTCACATTGATCGTGAGTCTCTGCTCATTTCTGCGCGCTCGTAAACCACTAAATGGTTTGGATATTTGATCCGAGGGGCCTCTGGCCCGATAGCACTAACCATCACATGGGCATAGTATGGGCGTTCTGCGTCGTATACTTCAGCCGAAGCTTAATGGACGTCAGCGATTGAGCGGCGCGCGCCGAGTTGGACTGGTTAAGCAACTGCGCTTGTATTAAGGGGTTGCTAGGTCTGCTCTTGGCCGCCTGACGCAACGTGCAAGAGTTCCCGGGGCGATGGCCCAAGACCCCTGGGGGCATAGGTTTAGTCCGGCGTGCTGACCTCTTTGTTAAGTATTTGGTCGGGTTGCGGTGTGTTGCTTAGCCGAGGCCGGGCATGACCCAGAAAAGTGTGTCCGGCCGGAGTTAAGCGAGCGTGGTGGGTAAGTTGGTGCACCCCTGCAGGGAAGAAACTTCTATCGATAGCCTGTCCTACGGTAATGGACACTCGGAGTTGTATCCCGATCGGTACAACTAGAACATGACTTGAGATGAGAACTGGATAGTACGGCTCTGGGATTGCTTTCTCGCAGGGAGACGAGGAAGAATCTCTGGCCGAGGTTGATGACATTACTGCTATACTTTACATTATGTTGTTCTGCTCTCTTCTAATGCTGCAAGACTGACGAAGATGATGAAGATGCTAGTCTTCGATAGGACTAGGCTTTCCCCCTCTATTCTGGCATTTCTGCAGCCCAGTCCACATATACAGCCCCCTTTGAAAATGTTGCATATGTACTATAGATCCTTGCTTGCTGAGTACTTCGGATGAGTACTCACGTTTGCTTTATTTTCCTTTTTCCCCCTTTATCCCTTTGTCGCATCCAGACGATGGAGCCCCGGAGCCAGTTGTCCCCGTCGACGACCACTACTACTACCAGCCCAGAGAGTACTACTACTACGAGGAGCCGACCGACGACCAGGAGTAGGATTCGGAGGGTCCAGGGCAGGAGGCCCACGCCTTTCGATCGTAGAGTTTTATTTTGCCCCGCCTCCGTGAAGGCTTATCTCTCTTTCTGTAATATATCTGTACCCAGATATCTGACGCTTCCGCTGACGCTTGTATGCCATCGAGCTATGTATTCGAGCCCTCTAGGCCTTGGCTTGTAATATTAAGCTTGTATGACTTTATTTATGTTTTAGAGTTGTGTTGTGATATCTTCAAGTGAGTCCTTAGGCTTGATCATGTGCATTTGCGTGTATGGTTAGTGCACGATTAAGCCGGGGTCATCACAGGTTGGTATCAGAGCCGACTGCCTCTAGGAATCCCCCTATCCAATTCCTTGGCCGAAGTTGAGTCTAGAAACCGAAAACTGTTTTACTAACTTGGCTGTGTGGCTTACGAGCCCACGTCGCCAACTGGGTGGTATTAGGATCTTTTATTCCTCGTCTTTACTCCGGGATTCTAATCTCTCTTCTATTCGGGTTTAATAAAATTTACTAACACTGACACTTAGGATCTCGTAAATTCTATCCACCCGAAGAGCTGGATTCAGTGCGATTTCCCTGTCTTTGATCTGATTAGTCTGATAATCATTTCCTTTCCATTGTTTTGTTTAACCTTTCAATTCGAGATTTTCTATATTTCTCGTCATCAAATGACAATCCTAAATCTTCTTATTTCAGATGGACCGTCTGTTTCCACCTCGCCCTACGATGCAGCTTGTGCTTCGCACCTGTGCTCGAGACGTCCCTGGGTTTCCAGCTGTTCTGATCGCCCTCTTGATCAGGCTGGGATACCGCTGGTGCCCCGAGTACATGGTCTATGAGGTTTATCGTGAGTTCAACCAGGAGCAGTACTATGCTGATGTTCGCATCTACGATCAGCAGGATGACTCCGACACTGAGTTACACCTTTTCCACGGTATCGGCGTGACGATTGAGATGGCAGTGCATGATACCGCCTACTCTGCTGTCGCACGTCTCCGAGGAGAGCACAACGCTAGCTTGGATGATTCTGAGTATCGGTACATTCCGTATGCCCCTGCTAGAGATGCTACTGGATACTACACAGCTATTTGTGCCCCTTACGAGCCTCGTCGCTACGATCAGCGAGTTCTGATTCATTGTACTCAGGCTCTGGATCGCACTGTTCGCGCTCTTGCTGTCGAGTTGTTCGCCACTCGAGCACGACTCTACGAGGCTATGATGCAGTTGCTACCAGCTGTTCGTGCAGGGATACATCAGGAGCATATTCTTTACCCGAGCAGGACCGAGATGCCATCAGGGATCGATTGGCCTGCTGTGGGAGGTCACACGCCTGCACGTGGACCGCTTATTACAGTTCGAGACCGGGTTCTGCATCAGAGTGCACATGGAGCGCAGGATCCTTCTGCGATGAACGTCCGTCGTCCGCACTTGCAGCTACCCCGTTTCAGTGGTTTTCTCCGACGTTGATGTAGCCTTTGCTATGTCTTGTTGTGTACTTCCTTACCGCGTGCCTGCGCGCCGCCTAGCTTGTCTAGCTTTTGAATTTGCGCCGTTATGCTGCCCGCATGTAACCGACTCTGTATGGATATGTATGACTTAATGACTACTATTAAGCATCTGCTAAACTACCCCTGTCGATTTAGCAGGATGGCTGACAACAATCCACCACCGCCGCCGCCACCTGATTACATGGCAGCAATGATGCAACAGTTTGAACTCAATCGCCAATTTATGACGGGAATTATGTAGCAATTCCCTCGTCCTGACGCTAATCAGCAGCCACTTTCCATCACCTTGCCAGAGTTTATGCGACTTAATCCGTCGTTCTTCCGCAACACAGTCAACCCGCTGGATGCCGATGACTGGCTGCGTGACATCTCCTATGAGATGGAGTCTGCTGATGTCGCCCCGGCCAATTATGTCACCTTTGCGACATACCTTCTGAAGGGTCCTGCATCACAATGGTGGGCCACTCACCGACAGACCCTACCACCTGGTACCGTTGTCACTTGGGCAGAATTCAAGATTGCTTTCCGTGCCCGCTACATTCCCCAAGCTGTCATAGCACGGAAGAAGGCCGAGTTCCGTAGTCTCGTTCAGGGCAACAAGTCTGTGGAAGTTTATCAGCGCGAGTTTCTTGACTTGTCTCGCTACGCTGAAGAAGACATCCCTACTGATGACCGAAGGTAGGAGAAGTTTCATGAAGGACTACACCACGACATTCAGTTAGCTCTGCTCGTCCAAGACTATCCTGATTTCGCCACCCTGGTGAATAAGGCTATCATGGTTGAAACTGGTCTAAAGAAGCACAAGGAAGCAACCAGACGCATCCGTGAGGCAGGCTCATCTTCGGGCTCGTCTTCCCAGAAGCGCCGCATCTGGATCCCACAGAGCATGTACCGTCCAGCAGCGCCAGTGTACAGGCCTGCATATGCTGCACCTCGTCTGCCTCCTCCACCACCAAGGCAGCCTCTGTAAGCTTCAGCACCTCGAGCTCCTGCACCACGTCCTGACAATGGACTCTGCTTCAAGTGTGGCCAGCCAGGTCACCGTGCCAGAGATTGTTCTCAGAATCAGAATCAGTTGGCTCTTCCTTCTGCTGGCCGTGGTAATGGCCGTGGGAATTCTCAGCCTCGCTACAGCAATGCCAGACCTTCTTATGGTCGTGGGCAGGTCTTCCATGTCAATATGAATGAAGACCCAGAACAACCAGCAACTGTGATGGGTACACTTCTTGTTAATTCAGTACCTGCAACTATTTTATTTGATTCAGGAGCATCGCATTCATTCATGTCAGAACATTTTGCACTCTTGCATGACGTTAAGTGTGAAACGCTACAACATCCGTTAGTAGTAAACACTCCCGCAGGACGATGTCGAACATCTATATTCAGCCCCCGAGTCACTGTTGAGATTGAAGGGTTGCATTTTCATGCAAACCCCATTATCCTGCAATCTTCAAAAATTGACCTTATCTTGGGAATGGATTGGTTGAAGGCTCACTACGCCTCAATTAATTGTGCCAGTAAAGTTCTACACCTCCTTCATCCATCTGATGAGTTAGTGAACTACCGAGCTCATGTCACTCAGAACGCCGAGGCTCAGATTTATGCCTTGAATGCGTTGAACGCTTCTCCGCTTGAGGGGATCGAGAACATCCCAGTTGTCTGTGACTTCCTGGATGTTTTTCCAGAAGAACTTCCAGGAATACCCCCTGCTAGAGCTGTCGAGTTCGTCATCGACTTGAAGCCTGGCACCACTCCTATTGCGAAACGTCCCTACAAGATGCCTCCGCACCATCTTATCAAGCTCAAGGAAGAAATTGATAAATCCTTGAGGAAGGGTTTCATTCGCCCTAGTTCCTCTGCCTGGGGAGCACCGTCTCTCTTTGTCAAGAAGAAAGATGGTATGAATAGGTTGGTCCAAGATTACCGTCCTATCAACCAGGCAACCATTCAGAATAAATATCCGCTTCCCCGGATCAATGACTTATATGATCAGCTTGCTGGATCTTCAGTGTTCTCTAAACTCGACTTGAGGTTGGGTTATCACCAGATCCGTGTCCATGAAGAGGATATTCCAAAGACTGCATTCGTTACTCGATATGGCTCCTATGAATACACTGCCATGTCATTTGGCCTCACGAATGCTCCAGCTACGTTCTCCCGCCTAATGAATTACATATTCATGGACTACCTCGACAAGTTTGTCGTGGTATATCTGGACGATATCCTAGTATATTCGAAGAATAAGGAAGAACATACCGAGCATCTTCGCCTTGTTCTGGAGAGGCTTCGAGAGCACAAGTTATATGCCAAGTACTCCAAATGTGAATTCTGGCTTTCTGAAGTGACCTACCTTGGACATGTGATTTCCAAGGACGGTATTGCCGTTAATCCGGAGCGTGTTCAGGCTATCCTTGACTGGACTCCTTCGAAGAATGCCAAGCAAGTCCAAAGCTTCCTCGGTCTAGCCAGTTATTGCCGTCGATTCGTCGAGAACTTCTCCAAGATCGCCAAGCCCTTGACTAATCTGCTCCACAAAGGCGTTAAGTTTGAGTGGACAGACAAATGTCAGGAAAGTTTCCAGACCCTCAAGGACAAGCTTACTTCTGCTCCAGTGCTTGCTCCTCCTGATTCTCGCAAGGACTTTGTCATATATTGCGACGCCTCTCGTCAAGGATTAGGCTGTGTCCTAATGCAAGAACGAAGAGTGATTGCGTATGCTTCACGTCAATTGCGTCCGCATGAAGAAAATTATCCAGTGCATGATCTTGAACTTGCTGCAGTGATATATGCATTGAAGTTATGGCGACATTACCTTCTTGGTAATCGGTGTGAGATTTATACCGATCACCAGAGTCTGAAATACTTGTTCACTCAACCGGATCTGAATCTTCGTCAGCAACGATGGTTAGAAACAATTACGGACTATGACTGCGGTATTTCATATACCCCGGGCAAGGCTAATGTAATGGCCGATGCCCTAAGCCGCAAGTCATATTATAACAACCTCATGGTTAGGCGAGCTCAACCTCGTCTTTATGCAGAACTGACTCAGCTGAATCTGCGAATTGTTCCCCAAGGTTCTCTTAATAACCTTGTGGTACAACCAGACCTTCAAAATGCTGTTAAGGAAGCGCAAGCCAAAGATGCTGAAATTGACTTGATGAAGAAAGAGCTTCACCTTGATAAGTACCGGGATTTCTCAGTTGCTGAAGATGGAACATTATATTTCACAGACCGCATCGTAGTACCTCGCTTCGAGCTTATGACTGACAAGGTCATGAAGGAGGCTCATGATACACCGCTGTCTATCCATCCGGGTAGCACCAAGATGTATCGCGATCTCCGACAGAGGTACTGGTGGTCTAGAATGAAGAAGGACATTGCTCGATACGTTGCTGAATGTGACGTATGTCGTCGCGTGAAAGCAGAACATCAGAAGCCTGCTAGAATTCTTCAACCACTCCCTATTCCTCTGTGGAAGTGGGCTAAAGTGCAGATGGATTTCATTACTGGTCTTCCCAAGTCTCAGAAAGGTCACGATGCTATTCTTGTCGTCGTCGACCAACTTTCCAAGGTTGCTCATTTTCTGCCTGTCAAGGAGACTATCACTGCTAGCCAACTAGCAGAGCTGTATATCTCCAGAATCGTTTCACTCCACGGCATTCCGAAGGAGATCAGTTCAGACCGTGGCGGTCTTTTCACGTCCAAGTTCTGGGAAAGTTTCCAAGAAGCTATGGGCACTCACATTACATGGAGTTCAGCTTATCATCCTCAGTCCCAAGGCCAAGTCGAGCGAGTTAACCAAGTACTTGAAGATATGCTTCGCGCTTGTGTTATATCCTTCGGTAAGAAATGGGAGGAATCTCTCCCGTATGCCGAGTTCTCTTATAACAACAGTTATCAAGCCAGCTTGAAAATGGCCCCCTTCGAAGTGCTTTATGGACGTAAGTGTTGAACCCCTCTGAACTGGTCAGAAACTAGGGAACGACCTCTCGTTGGACCGGACATTATCCAACATGCTGAAGAACAAGTCAGAATTGTCCGAGAAAATCTCAAGGCGGCTCAGGACCGCCAGAAGAGCAATTACGATCGTAAGCGATGGGGTCTGACTTATCAACCAGGTGATCAAGCTTATCTCCGTGTCACTCCGATGAAAGGCACCCGTCGATTCGGAATCAAGGGCAAGCTAGCTCCTCGCTATATCGGTCCTTTCCGCATCGTGGCTAGACGTGGACAGGTGGCATATAAATTGGAGTTGCCACCACAATTCTCTCATATTCATGATGTCTTCCATGTGTCGCAACTTCGCAAATGCTTCAAGGAATCTCCGCACCGTGCAGTGGATCACGAGATGCTTCAGTTGCAAGACGACTTATCTTATAAGGAGCATCCGATCCGCATCCTTGATGAAGCTGAACGTCAAACTCGTCAGAAGACGATCAAGTTCCTGAAAGTGCAGTGGTCGAATCACACTAAAGATGAAGCCACTTGGGAACGCGAGGATCATCTTCGGGAAGAATATCCCGACCTCTTTCCTTCTACCTCCTAAATTCTCGGGACGAGAATTTCTTTTAGAGGAGGAGAACTTGTAACACCCCTGTGTAATAGCCACTGTGATCAGCTGCTAATAATGCCAAGTCATATCATTTGCAGTGCCTAAACATAGTGGTTAACCAAAATAATTCAAACTCTATTCTGAAAATCAACTCAAATTCAAAAGTGCAAAATAAATTTGCTCAAACACCTTTGGAAAAATGTTCACTAATTAGCAAATATTCCAGAAGCATTCATAAAAATATCACCAGTAGCACTTGGATTAATTAAATGACTCAAACAATTTGAAACAGCACCAAAACAGCAATATTAAATCCATTTAAAATCATTTCAATTTCAAAAGAAATCCAAATCTGTCCAAACAAGTTTTTGGTGAAGGCAAATATTGCATAATAATATTTGGGCCAACTCCCACATTTTTCAAAAATGTAAAAGTGCCCTAACTAATTTAGAACAGAAAAGAATAAAAGAAAATGTGAAACAGAAAATAGAAAAAATGGAAAAGGCCGGCGCTGTCACTGTGCACTTAAGCCTATAGCTACAGTCCCCGGCCCAGCCCAACTAGCCGCGGTCGTCCTCCTCCTCTCGCGCTGTCGCGCCCGCGCGCCGACACGGCGACGGCCGCCGCACGCGTCGCCCATCCACCGTCGCCCGCGCGCTGATAAGATCCCCGAGCCCCCCTGGCGCAACCCTAGTTCCCCTCCAATCCCTCTCCTTCCTCGCCTGCCACTCTCTTCCCCTCCGTCGAGCGCCACCGCCGCCACGAGCGCTGCTCCCCGCGGCCATCGTCGACCCCGCGACCAGCTGAGTTGCTCGGGAGCTCCGCCGGCCTCTTCCTCTTCCACTGGTGCTGTCAGACGGAGCCGGAGGGATCTGCATCGCGCGGATCAAGCTGATCCCCTCCTCTGCATCGCTGGCGCCCGCCGCCGATCCCTGTCGTCTCCGAGCTCCTATGCTGTTCCAAAGCCGTCAAGGGCTTTACTTAGCCGCGTTGTGAGCTTCGTCCTCCTTCCGCTCCTCCCCTCGCACCGCGTTCCTCACCGTAGCCACCTCGCCGCCTTGTCCGTGATATGGTCGCCGCCGGCGAGCTCATTGTCGTCGCCCTGATGCTCCTCGTGTCGCGTTAACTCCACCGTCGAGCTCCCTGAGCTCCTAGCTACCCAGCGCGCCTCTCCGCGCGTCTCACCATGCCCCGTATCCTCGTCCCCGAGCTCGACCGAGCTCCGGCGTCTGCCGTGGTCGATGTCGCCATCGTTCCCGGCCGTCCTAGCCCTGTCCTGTGCCATGAATGGATGCGCGGCGAGCCCCTCTACCGATCCGTGCCAGCCGCCGCTCGAATGGTCGCCGGAGGCCAAGTTCCGGCTACCGCCGCCGCGTCGGGCCTCGCCGCCGGCGTGTGCGAGCGTTTGAACCTCGCCTGGGTCCCTGGCATGTGGGCCCGGGCCATTAACTGTTAGATTAGGCACTAATCTCAGATGCAAACGCCCACTGACATGTGGGGCCCGTGTACTGTAGCGATTAGTATTAGTGTTAATTAACTAAACTGCTAACTGTCACTGACATATGGGCCCCACCCCGCTGTTTAGCTAATTAGGTTAATTTAAACTCAGTTATACTATCAGTGGATGACAGCTGGGTCCCACTGGGCCCAGTTGACTCAGTCAACCTGCTGACTGGGCACCTCCAGTCTATGACAGGTGGGACCCACTGGTCCTGTTGACCAGTCAACTGGTCAAGCCGACTGCTGATGTCATGTCTCTGTCATGATGACGTCATAACTCCATTTCTGATAATAAAATTAATTCCAAAAAATCAAATAAACTTTAAAAATTCATAACTTTTAAACCGTAGCTCAGATCGAAAAAGTTAAAACATGAAAGTTGCTCAGAACGACGAGACGAGTTTGATCGTGTTGTCTGTTTTCCTGTCGGAACCTCCTACGTAGGAGAACTCGTAACTCCGAACCCGTATCTGATAGATGAATAGTGACTAATCACCGGTAAATAAATCCCGCGATAATCCTAAAAATAACTAGAATGACTTAGATGCATATTTAGGCAACCCTGCACTGCATCATAGCATCGCACGCACTGTGTTGCATCTGTTTGCATATATTTACTTGTTTCTTCCCCCCCTCTTCTCTTTCGGTAGACCCTGACGTTGCCATAGCTCCTGAGGCAGACGCCACTCCGGAGTACGACTACGTCCCCGACGATCAGGCCCTTGCCATCGAGCAGACAGGCAAGCACCCCCAATTTGAGCATTCCGATATCGCCCACTCTCTTCTCTCTTATGCTTGCATTAGAAGTTACTGCTGCTACTGTTGTCCTATATCTGCTGCATAGCCCGTTTTATTGTAGCCTACTTTTGATACCTGCCTGTTCTCCTAAACTGTTTAGTATAGGATGGGTAGAGCCTTATCAGAGACCCACTTGTCCCGACTGCCCCGCTGGACTCTCAGAAGACCCGAGCAACGGGATCGAAGATTAGAACCTGGCACCGCACGTCACTTCCCCTAAGATGCTCGACTCTACTGGGTTACTATCGAGTGCTGAGGGTGATACCTCGTCAGCACTTCTGATGATAACCTTGTACGTTAGTTATTCGGTCGTGGTAAGCGAGGGTGATTCCTCCTACACCACCCCCGATAACGACGTCGTCGTGCAACTTCTCAAGTGTGGACCTCGAGGGTGATGCCTCATTCGTTCACCTTGACGATAGCATCGAGCGGGAATTCCATCAAGGGTGATACCTCAGGGTTCCCCCTTGGTGTCAGACACACGGAGACTTGGTTACTATGACTGAACACTGAACCATGATAACGTGATACTAAAGACGGGTCGGCCCTGAGGGGTACCCGCACGAGCATGAATGCGAAGTGATGTGGAGTCGGGTTGACCTGAGAGGTGCCCGCGAGATAACTACGAGGCATGGCCGGGCATTCTTAGCCCTTGCCGCAAGTCCTCGAGACGGGGCGACGGGGTCACATCGATCGTGAGTCTCTGCTCGTTTCCGCGCGCTCCTAAACCACTAAACGATTTGGATATTTGATCCGAGGGTCCTCTGGCCCGATAGCACTAACCATCACGTGGGCGTAGTATGGGCGTTATGCGTCGTATACTTCAGTCGAAGCTTAATGGACGTCAGCGATTGAGCGGCGCGCGCCGAGTTGGACTGGTTAAGCAACTGCGCTTGTATTAAGGGGTTGCTAGGTCTGCTCTCGGCCGCCTGACGCAACGTGCAGGAGTTCCCGGGGCGATGGCCCAAGACCCCTGGGGGCATAGGTTTAGTCCGGCGTGCTGACCTCTCTGTTAAGTATTTGGTCGGGTTGCGGCGTGTTGCTTAGCCGAGGCCGGGCATGACCCAGAAAAGTGTGTCAGGCCGGAGTTAAGCGAGCGTGGTGGGTAAGTTGGTGCACCCCTACAGGGAAGAAACTTCTGTCGATAGCCTGTCCTACGGTAACGGACACTCGGAGTTGTATCCCGATCGGTACAACTAGAACATGACTTGAGATGAGAACTGTATAGTACGGCTCTGGGATTGCTTTCTCGCAGGGAGACGAGGAAGAATCTCTGGCCGAGGTTGATGACATTACTGCTATACTTTACATTATGTTGTTCTGCTCTCTTCTAATGCTGCAAGACTGACGAAGATGCTGAAGATGCTAGTCTTCGATAGGACTAGGCTTTCCCCCTCTATTCTGGCATTTCTGCAGCCCAGTCTACATATACAGCCCTCTTTGAAAATGTTGCATATGTACTGTAGATCCTTGCTTGCTGAGTACTTCGGATGAGTACTCACGTTTGCTTTATTTTCCTTTTTCCCCCTTTATCCCTTTGTCGCATCCAGACGACGGAGCCCCGGAGCCAGTTGTCCCCGTCGACGACCACTACTACTACCAGCCCGGAGAGTACTACTACTACGAGGAGCCGACCGACGACCAGGAGTAGGATCCGGAGGGTCCAGGGCAGGAGGCCCACGCCTTTCGATCGTAGAGTTTTATTTTGCCCTCCTCCGTGAAGGCTTATCTCTCTTTCTGTAATATATCTGTACCCAGATATCTGATGCTTCCGCTGACGCTTGTATGCCATCGAGCTATGTATTCGAGCCCTCGAGACCCTGGCTTGTAATATTAAGCTTGTATGACTTTATTTATGTTTTAGAGTTTTGTTTTGATATCTTCAAGTGAGTCCTTAGGCTTGATCGTGTGCATTTGCGTGTATGGTTAGTGCACGATTAAGCCGGGGTCGTCACAGTCAGCTTCACATACTCCTCTGCACACCACCTCCGTCATGATCGCGAGCTCTAGCGCGTTGTGGGAGAGCCTCTCGACGAAGCCGAAGCACGAACTGGCCTCCCTTGCGGCCGGTTGGTAGGGTTGCCGTGCGAGGCAGATAGAGGCCGGCATGCCGGCCAGCTCCTCGGAGATCTCTGACGACGAGTCGACGCCCCTACCGCGCCATTTCATGCCAACCTTAACATGGAGCAGGCGCGTGCGCACTCCGAGGCGATCATGGTGCAGGAGCAGCCAATGTCGGCATTTCGGCATGCGCAGGAGGAGCAACGCTACAACCACGACCTCACGCATCACCGGCTAGCGGAAGGCTGGATCTACGGCGAGTTCGCGAGCGCGGAGGTCGTGACGGCCATGGCCGCGGAGAACCCGAACTTTGTGTCGCGGCTGTGGTGCTGGCAATGTTGTGGCACCGGCGGACGAGAACGCGACAGATGCGCATCGTTTGAACCAACAACCGCGCCTTGTTCGCTGCTACGACCACGAGGCCGGCCCGTACACGCCATTGTTGACCTCACCTCCACCAGCAACGGCCAGGTCACGGACTCCGGCGGGGAGGAGTGCGGCATGGGAGACAATGGCGCCTCGTGTCTCATGTGGGTCAGTCCGTGTCCCATGTCCTACTTTTCCACGCAGGTGACCGCACCTTCACTTCGCGGTGTTCACGGCCGTCTGACATGGACTTGGAAGGGAACAACAAAGACGTGGAGGACGGGTGCTAGCCAAGATTTAGACTAGGCTAAAGATGTTGAAAATGTAAAGAATGTTGTTCGGTTTAAATGGAAATCAACTGGCATGAAATTCGTCTGATTTGTTTAAATTCAGTTTAAAATGTGTGCGGGCATTGTTAGATGGCTGGCTTCCGCATCACTGTTTGCGGACCAGACCGCGGACAAAATACTGTCCATTTTAGGGACCGGCGTTGGAGATGTCCTAATGCCGGATTCCTCATGCATATGATGCAAATGATTTGCCGTGCACATCTATGAATGGAATCTCTACACATCCGTCATTCTCTGAATATTTGTTCTACTGAGCTTATTTTCACAATACTCCTACTCGAGTGGAGTTCCAACAGCCACTTCCTGTCTGGACCGCTGTTCGTGACAAACATCAACTTATCTTGGATATGCTACTCTGGTATGGACAGGACCTTCAGAAGTTAAGATAGACAGGAATTCGACTACAAACCCCACTCGTCTGTGAATCCCTCATCAAGACCGCATAAGATAGCTGACTTCTGATGGTAAATTGACATTCCAGACGAGCACATTTTTCATAGAATAATATGCTAAAGGAAATTAGTAAAGCATGAAATGGCCCACGAATATATCTGTCTGCCAGCATTCAGCAACACAATCAGCAGAAATTGTAGGTTTCAGCAACCCAAGCTTAAGAAACAAAACAGTGCCTTGCAGGTAGACACCGCAACAGAGCACAAACCATGTTTTTTTTTTGTTCATATATAAATTAAGTTTCAAAAGGGCCCCTGGTACAAAAATCAAAACCTCTCTCCAAGTTTCAGTTAACACCTCAGATGATGCAGCCCTGGAGAGCAGGAGAAATTGCAGGTTTCAACAACCCAAGCTTAAGAATCAAAACAGTGCTTTGCGGGTAGACACCGCAACAGAGCACAAACCATGTCTTTTGTTCATGTAATATAAATTAAGCTTCGTCTGATGATGAACTCAAAAGGGCCCCTGGTACAAAAACCAAAACCTCTCTCCAAGTCTCAGTTAACACAGGCCTTCTCCTCAGACGATGCAGCCCTGAAGAGCAGCAGTGCACGCGAACGGGTCCGTGGTAGAGAAATCAGATCCTCTCTCGAAGTTCAGCACCCACTTGTCATCTCCCGTTACGAGTGGACTCTCAAAGAGCACCAGCGAACAGTCTCGGCTGGCCCATCTTGCGTCGAACAGAGGTTTCACTTTGGAGTTGGCCTCGGCCATCGAAGTGAAGCTCCCTTTGCAGAACACAATCACCAGCTTCGTCAGCATCCGAGCGCTCTCCAGGACGAACTTGAGGAAGGAGAGCTCGCCCCTCTCCCCTCGGAAGGCGTAGAAGACCATCAGCTTCAGGTGTGACTGGATGCACTCGATGGCACCGGCCTCGTGCCAGAACTTGTTGTTGAGCTTGCCTGTGGGCTCATCAGTCTCATTGGACTGTAAATTGGTGAAATTAGTAAATGCTTATTCAGCTCCACAATGATGCATCGGCAATACATACAGATAGAGAAGTGATGCTAGATAGGTGAGGAGGTCTCGCTCTCACCTCGAGATGTAGCCTCTCGACGTTGGGAAAGCATCTGAGGAAGCTCGGCAGCATCTTAGCATCGTTGCGGACACCAAAGCACACTCTTAAGCTGAGGATCTTAACGCTCGGGACCGTGGTGCTTGGGCTTGCCTTCGTCCCAGCCTGCAATGCACCAATTTTGTGAGGAAAGTTCACCCATTGACATGGATATCGAACAAATGGAAACTTGTGAGAGCCATTTGCACCTTGATGATGGTGTTGCCGATCTCTAGCAGGTGTCGTGCCGGCTCCAAGTAGCCAAGTAAGCTCAGCGCAGGGGCATGGCCAATCTTGACAACCCTGTGCAGGCCATCGCGGGCCGATGATGTCCAGATGATGACCCTCTCAAGGTTAGGGGCGTTCTTGACGACGATATTCAGATCGATGCCTTCTATGATCTGCACGCATCGGAGGCTGCGGCTGACGAGGCTGAGCCACTTGAGCAGAACGTTGGCTTGGATGCAGAGGATCTCCAGCACAGGGCTCCTGGCGAGGACGAAGTCCATGTCCCTGTTCACAATGGCCATGCCCAAGAGGCCCAGCTCGCGGAGGTGTGGGAATGACACTCCGCGCGGGAGGTCGGCCGTGTTAGGGAAGGCAAGGGTGCCAAGGTACAGGCGGGTGAGGGTCGCCATGCCGAAGAAGGTGGCGGGGAGGGCCATGTCGAGCGGCCACGGGCGGTTGACGAGCATGAGCTCCCGGACGCCCTTGACGGCGAGGAGCTGGAGCCAGCGCGCGAGCAGGCCGGGGGTCTCCTGCATGTGGCATGAGATGAGGTGGACGAAGCGGAAGGGCCCCGGGTGCGCGTCGAGGATGCGGGTGATGGCGGACTCGACGCGCTGCGCGTGGGCGCGCTCGACCCGCAGGCTGGAGCCGCATCCGGCGGGGAGGAGGTCGGCGTCGACGAGGACGAGCGGGGTGGAGAGCCAGACCCGGCGCCAGCGGCAGGAGAGCGCGGCGGTGCGCGCGCCGTCCTTGGCGGGGAGGCGGGAGACGATGTTGCGGAGGAGCTCCTCGGGGAGGCCGCTGATGCGGTCGACGCCGTCGCCGTCCTGGGGCGGGAGAAAGGCGGAGAGGGCGGAGCGGTTGGAGACGAAGGGCTTGGGGAGGACATAGTGGAGGAAGGTCATGGCGGTGGTCACGTCGGACTCGAGGGTGACCTGGTCCATGCCGTGCTCCCGATACATGGCCTGCGTCGCGGCGTCCATGGGGAAGGCCCGCACACGGGGGTCCAGGGCCGCCGCCGCGAGGCCTCCATGGCGCGGTCCGCGGGTGCACCGGGGTCCATGGGGCACCTGCACCGGTGCCCATGGTTACCGCCGTCCATGGGACAGGTGGCCGCCGCTGCCGAAACTGGCTGCGAGGGTTTGGGGATTTGGGTTTTTGAAATGCGATGGCGGAAAAAATTTGTTGGCTTTGGGCGGAGAAGACGGTGGACGGCGTGCTTTTTTTTTTTTTTAGGGAACGCAGCGTGCTTCTTTCTGCCAGATCCTATTTGGCGCCTTTTTTTTTTTGGTAAAACCAAGTTTATTCATCCGTAAAGTCCACATGGTGTGGGATACATCTCTGGTCATGGGATACAGCAAGCCAAATGTGGCGACACGGACCCCTAGATAGCGAAAACTTGGCTAAACTATGTGCTTCATAATTAACAGCACGATTCTCAAAGGAAAAGATACAATGAAAAATAGATGCCCTAAGATTTATTTCGGTGATGATTGCGCCATAAGTTCCATGTGCGTTTTTGTTGATATCCGATACCACTTGCAGACAGTCCGACGATACCACAAAATTCTGGATGCTCGATATAGTTCTTTCCACAAACGGGCGCACACCCCATCTCCTTTCATTCGCTACAAACGGGCCGGCCCATCTCCCCTTCCGAAAAAATAAAAAGGTACAGGTGCGTGCGAGAGACTAGGTTCGAACTCACGACCTCATCGCTCTGCGGATACTACACTAACCACTAGGCTACCTGCTGGTTGATGCATATGTACTTCCTTTCTTTTATTTCTACATATAGGAAATGCATTCTGTCTTTTTACCTAATTTTTCTTTTTCTTTGTTTGTTTTCCTGTTTCTTTTTTATTTTTCTTTAAATGTGTCAACCCGTTTCAAATTGATGGTTCTTTCCAAAATTGATGAACTTTTTTTTTCAATTTTTATGAACTTTTTTCCTAATTGGAATGAACATTTTTTTCAAATTCGATGAACTTTTCTGAAATTTGATGTTTTTTTCAATTTCAATGAACTTTTTTTAAATTTGATAAACTTTTTTCAAATGTGATGAACTTTTTTCAAATTCGATGAACTTTTTAAAATGCAATGAACTTTTTTTTCAAATTCGATGAACTTTTTCCAAATTTGATGAACTTTTTTCAAAAAACCGATGAACTTTTTTTAAGATTTGGTGAACTTTTTTCTAATTATGATGAACTTTTCTCAAATTCGATGAACATTTCTTATATTTCGATGAAAATTTTCCAATTATGATGAACTTTTCTAAAATTAGATGAACTTTTTTTCAGATTCGACGAACTTCCTTCAATTTTGATGAACTTAAAAAAAACCAATGAACTTTGAAAAAAGTTCATTCCTTTTTTTAAAAAAAAATTCCTTTGATTTTTTTTAGAAAAGTGCATGAATTTAGCAAAAAAAGAAAGGAAAAAGACGAGCAAAACCGTTACAGAAAAAGTGAAAAAAAAATGGTTTGGGAAGCTTCCCCACACCGGGGGCTTTGCGAGCTGGAAAACGGATAAAAGAAATCAAACGAAGATTGTGAACATATGTCATTGGATGGGGAAGTGGTTTGTGCAATGCCATGGAAGGGTGAGGTGCCAAGTTCGAATCCGGCTCATACCCGCAGCCCATATCATTTTTGTAATTTCTAACAGAAAGAAGCGATCGAGCGAAGATTTTTGGGCCGGCCCAATAGACGTCTCCTTCAGGCGCCAGGGAGCTATTCGGGCGCATAAGGCGCCGAACAGGGGCTCTCCTTCTTTCTGGTAGTCAAACCTGGCCACCTGGACGGCACGGCACAGGCCGTTAAGCGCGCCCCAGAACCAGGCACAGCACCTTTAGAGTAAACGGGCCAGCCCGCGGCACGTTTGGCCCGCGTGCTTTTCAGCATAATGGGATTTTTTAGTCTATTTAGACTGTTTTTGGAGCAACTAATGAAGGAGTACTCCTTCGGGAGCCCCGCAAGGGTCATCTGGGGTGGGCTGCGATGTCTCAAAAAAAACCTGGGGTGGGCTGGGAGCGTGTCACTTGGCGCGTCTCAGCCGCCACCACGTGTCGCACTCGGGCCGCTCCCTCCGATTTTTTTATTTTTTCCCGCACGTGTTTTTGGCTTTTTAGATGAGTTTTTTTTCCTTTTTTTGGCTTTTCAGGTTTTCACCGGTTTTCTAAGGTTTTGGACAAAAAAAATTGTGTTGCGCGAAAAAACATGTTTTCTTTTTTTTATTGCTTCCGTGAGAGGCACCGATTTGCTTCTGTGAGAGGCATGGCCGCGCCTCTCGGAAACGAAAAAAATGTGTTTTCCTTTTTTTTCCTACCACGAGAGGCACGAATTTACTTCTCATGGAGACACGGATTTGCTTCAGCGAGAGGTACGGTCGTGGCTCTCGGAAACAGAAAAAATGTGTTTTCTTTTTTTTTGTTCCGGGAGAGGCACGGATTTACTTTTCGTGGAGGCACGGAATTGGCTCCGCGAGAGGCACAGTCGTGCCTCTTTCGGAAAGGAAAATAAGTGCTCCCAATACGGGTTTTGTCTGTTTTTTTCCTTGAAAAAAAGTTCGTCAAAACCTATCAACATGGGATCTAGTTTTGAATATCTCGATACGAGGAATCCAACGGTGAAAACGGTTTGAGATTTGGACGCACAGTTTAAAAGATAAAATATTTTGAATAAACGGATCAACGAAAAAAAAACTCGCGGGTTGTGACAAGTGGCGCACATGCAGTGCGCCACTTGTTGCAACCTATGAAGATGGGAGTGACCTTTGCAAATAGTGCTCCTTAATTAATGATATCGTTGTATTTGGCCTATATATAGAAAGGCCGCACTATGATAGCTCGCGAGATCAATCCTATTTGATACCCGCATGCGGCAAATAGCCCACGCGACGCCTGATGGTAGGGCACGGTGAGCCAACCCAATTCTGGGTTTCTCTCTACGGGGGTCGCTGATGTTTCTAGTGCTATTAAGGTCGTTTATTGTGTGTGATTACATGGTTGTAATTGATGATATCGAGGAAGGAAGAGGAGGCACCTAAGCGGCCATTGTAAAAGAGTTCATAACCGGGGCTAGTTTTTTTATTAGTTGTCTAGTTACTTTTGATGGGAGAGCTTGGAATAGTGAAGCTCATCATCTTGCCAAACACTATGTTATGCTTGATGGGGGTCCCCATTTGTGGCTTATTCATCCTTCTCGCCCATCTTATATTTCTTTCAACATCCACATGGATCAACAAAGTGTTGGCAAATCAAGAAAAAATGTTGTTTCTAGTGCTGGTTTTTCTTTGGTTTCTTTTCTATATGGCTTTCTTTTGGTCTTTTCCGTTCTTCACTAGAAGTAGGTTTCCTTTCGCGCCGCGCCGCGCTGGGGGGGGGGGGGGGGGGGGGGGGGGGGGGGTTCTGTGTCTGTTTTTCTATCTCATTTTTTCTTGTTCTTAAAAAAATTGAATAGTTCAAACCCAAAACAAATTCAAAAATGTTCGTGTCTCAAAAAATGTTTGGCAATTGTTCAAAGATTTCAAATATATATTTGGAATTTAAAAACCAAAATTCCTAAATTTGTGTTGTTCATCTCTGAAAATAAAAAGTTCCAAATTTCAAAAATTAATAAAAAAAATTGTTAATACCCTTGTGCGCGTACCTCGCACATCTATTTATGTCGTTGATCTCCTACAGGTAAAGAAAAAAAATTGTAAATGTTTATATGGGCTCTACCAATAAATTTATTGGTATTCGCATGTGTGTTGCATTGTAGATCACCAATAAACTCATCCCAAAATACTTCCGGCATGTGGGAGTGAATGTCGGTTATCCAACTTTTTTTCCTCTTTCTCTTCTTCCCAACCTCTCTCATAGCGTAAGGGACGTGCGTGCTGACCGTGGGGGAAGCAACAACGACGATAGAGGGAGGTGAGTGCAGGCGATGGGGGTGAAGACAACAAAGGTCGACGCGAGGAAGCGCATGCCGGTGATGGGGGCGGACACAACGGCGGCGGGGGAGGAGGTCCATGCTGGGGTAGGATTTAATAGTTGCTCGGTAATGTAGCTTTTATAGGATGAGTTCCATCTATCCCTTTTACATAAGGTGAGTTCTATTGTTTTTTCTTGATTACAAAATAATAAGAAATGAGAAAAGGAATATGCTTAGGGCCTCATTCGGTTTGGAGGATTTTTTACAGGAAAAACATAGGAACAAGGATTCCAAAGGAATTTTTTAATAGATGCATTCGGTTTGTAGGAAACGCATACAAGAATTTCATAAGAATACTATTCATTTCTTTTGTTTTTTGGAGGATTCTACACATCCACTCAAAGCTCATTTTTTGCGTAGGAACGAGGCAAAACAAATCCTTAGGATGGTAAGTGTCATCCTATCAAATTCCTGTACTAATCCTAAATCCTACGTTTTTGTTTCCTCCAAACCAAATGAGCCCTAAGCGTGTTTTTCGCAAGAAAAAGAGATATGTTGGAGCATGTTTTCTTGGCCTAACTTTTCATATATCGGAAACCTTATTAGTTTTTATTTTTGCGAAAACCTTTATAGTTTTGGGGGGTAAAGGGATAGGATGTTTAGGGCATCTCCAACACCGGCCCTCAAATAGCCGACAACTGTATGGACCGAGCGGTTCGTGTTGGAAATATGCCCTAGAGGCAATAATAAATTGGTTATTATCATATTTCCTTGTTCATGATAAAGGTTTATTATTCATGATAGAATTGTATTGGCCGGAAACTTAAATACATGTGTGAATACATAAACAAATACTATGTCCCTAGTGATCCTCTACTAGAATAGCTCATTGATCAAAGACATGAGTTTTCATTTGATAACGGGATCACATCATTAGGAGAATGATGTGATGGACAAGACCCAACCGTAAACTTAGCATTCGATCGTATCACTTGAGTTTATTGCTATATCTTTCTTCATGTCAAGTATCTATGAGATCATGCAACTCCCAGATACCGGAGGAATACCTTGTGTGCTATCAAACGTCACTTCGTAACTGGGTGATCATAAAGATGATCTACAGGTATCTCCGAAGGTGTCTGTCAGTTGGCATGGATCGAGACTGGGATTTGTCACTCCGTGTGACGGAGAGATATCTCTGGGCCCTCTCGGTAATACAACACCGTAAAGAGCTTGCAAGCGATGTGGCTAATGAGTTAGTCACGAGATCTTGTATTACGAAACGAGTAAAGAGACTTGTCAGTAACGAGATTGAACTCGGTACGGAGATACCGACGAAAGAATCTCGGGCAAGTAACATATCGCCGGACAAAGGGAATTGCGTACGGGATTAACCGAATCCTTGACGTCGTGGTTAAAAGATCTTCGTGGAATATGTAGGAACCAATATGGGCATCCAGGCTCTGCTATTGGTTATTGACCGAAGAGGTGTCTCGGTCATGTCTACATGATTCTCGAACCCGTAGGTTCCGCACGCTTAACGTTCGGTGATGCTAGAGTAATATTGGGATATGCATGTTGGTGACCGAATGTTATTCGGAGTCCGGGATGGGATCCAGGACGACACGAGGAGCTCCGGAGGTAAAGATTCATATATGGAAAGTTGTGCAACAGTTTGTCATTGTAAACTTGGGAAAAGGTGTCAAAAATTGAACTCCCTTATGGTTAACATTTAACAGGAAAGGAACATCACCTCGATATATAGCTTCTCCAGGCACGGAAAGCATCTCAGGAAACTGACAACTTGGTCCAGGTTGGGGCCGATAGATTCTAGTGCCAAGTACTTCACTCTGCGCAGATTCGGGGTCAAGCTTGTCCGAATCATTTTCTGGTTGACAGACAAACTTACATCTTCAAAATTAGAAATAATGTTCATTTCAAGAAGGAGAGGTAGAATGCGACTGTTGTACCTGACCGGGTGTGGATCCAATAACAAGTTCGGAGTATTTGACAGACGAATAGCCCACCATTGTCAATTTCGGCGCAGAAATGACATTGATTCTTGTTGGACCTTATTAATCAACTACAAGTAATCTCTCAAGTGAAGGTGTGTCCTCAATGACCATACTGTGGTACACCTTTTGTGATCTCTTGTTGCAGCACCAGCAACACACATAAATAGTCCGGAGAGTCATGGAGGTGATGTGGAAGCTACTCAACCCATTGATCGCCTGAAGATGAAGGTACTCGAGTGCAGTACAGCCGCGGAGCAGGCGCTCCATGTCATCCTTTGGGATGCAAACGGTGACGAGCTTGAGGTGCTTCAGTCGTGGTAGGAAAAGAGCGGGCGCGTCATTATGGGGGGATGGCAGTTCATGAACTTGGCGAGGCACAGCGTGGGCGCGAGGCAGAGCGCGGACGTTGGCAGCTAGCACATATGCCCATCATTAAAACTGAGCTCCTCGAGCTGATCTAGGGCGGGGGATCGGAACCACTCGTCAAGCTTGGCTCGGTCCTTGCCGTTGGAATGGAACTTGCCCGTGCTAAGGCCTCTGATTGGGCCATGGTGACTGCCGAGGATCTGGGACAATGCGTCCAAACTTTTGCGATAGCCATGGCAGAGCTTGTGGGCGTCGATGAGGTCGAGAAGGGTGTAGTGCCATAGGGGGCGCCGATACGTCCATTTTGCATCATGTTTTTCTACTGTTATTTATATTGTTTTTATTCATTTTAACACTTTATGGAGTAATTCTAATGTCTTTTCTCTCATAATATACAAGGTTTACACAAAGAGGGAGAATGTCGGCAGCTGGAATTCGGGACCTGAAAAAGCTATGTCAGAGATACATATTCTGCACATCTCCAAATGAGCTGAAATTTCACGGAGAATTATTTCTGAATTTATAAAAAATATTGGAATCAAGAACTACCGGAGGGGGGTCACCCAGGCGCCAACAAGGCACCAGGGCGCGCCTCCCCCCTCTGGCGCGCCCTGGTGGGTAGTGGGGGCCCAGGCCCACCTCCGGTGCCCATCTTCTGGTACATAAGGTCTTTTTACCTAGGCAAAATAAGGAGAGTACTTTAGGGATGGAGCGCCGCCGTCTCGAGGCGAAACTTGGGCAGGAGCACTTTTGCCCTCCGGCGGAGCGATTCCGCCAGGGGAACTTCCCTCCGGGAGGGGGAAATCGAAGCCATCGTCATCACCAACAACCCTCTCATCTTTGGGAGGCCAATCTTCATCAACATCTTCAAAATCACCATCTCATCTCAAACCCTAGTTCATCTCTTGTGTTCAATCTTTGTACCAAAACCTCAGATTGGTACCTGTGGTTGACTAGTAGTGCTGATTACATCTTGTAGTTGATGCTAGCCGGTTTATTTGGTGGAAGATTATATGTTCAGATCCATTATGATATTTATTACTCCTCTGATCTTGAGGATGAATATGTTGTGGGAGTAGTTACTTTTGTTCTTGAGGACACGGGAGAAGTCATGTTGCAAGTAATCATGTGAATTTGATATTCATTTGATATTTTGATGGTATGTATGTTGTGATTCCCTTAGTGGTGTTATGTGAACGTCGACTACATGACACTTCACCATCTTTGGGCCTAAGGGAATGCATTGTGGAGTAGTTATTAGATTATGGGTTGCTAGAGTGACAGAAGCTTAAACCCTAGTTTATGCCCTATTTCATAAGGGGCTGATTTGGATCCATATGTTTAATGCTATGGTTATATTTTATCTTAATTCTTCTTTCGTAGTTGCGGATGCTTGTGAGGGGATTAATCATAAGTGGGAGGCTTGTTCAAGTAAGAACAGCACCCAATCATCGGTCCACCCACATACCATATTATCAAAGTAGCCAACGCGAATCAAACCAACATGATGAAAGTGACTAGATGAAATTCCTGTGTGTCCTCGAGAACGATTTGCTTATTATAAGAGACCGTTCCGGCCTGTCCTTTGCCACAAAAGGATTGGGCTACCTTGCTGCACTTTTGTTACCATTACTATTACTTGCTCGTTACAAATTATCTTGCTATCAAACTACTTGTTACTGACAATTTCAGTGCTTGCAGAAAATACCTTGCTGAAAACCGCTTATCATTTCCTTCTGCTCCTCGTTGGGTTCGACACTCTTACTTATCAAAAGGACTACGATTGATCCCCTATACTTGTAGGTCATCAAGACTCTTTTCTGGCGCCATTGTCGGGGAGTGAAGCGCTCTTGGTAAGTGGAAATTGGTAAGGAAAAAAATATATAATGTGCTCAAATTTACTGTCACTTGATACTATGGAAAACAATCCTTTGAGGGGTTTGTTCGGGGTATCTTCACCTCGATCGAAAGCACAAAGAGTTGCTCCTCAACCTACTACACCTCCTGAAAATATTGGTTATGAAATTCCTTCGGGTATGATAGAGAAACTGCTAGCTAATCCTTATGCAGGAGATGGAACAAAACATCCTGACTTGCACCTTATATATGTGGGTGAAATTTGTGGATTGTTTAAGCTTGCAGGCTTGCCCGGAGATGAAGTTAAGAAGAAGGTTTTCCCTTATCTTTGGGGGAAAAGCATTGACATGGTATAGGCTATGTGATGATATTGGAGCTTGGGATTGGAATCGATTGAAATTGGAATTTCACCAAAAAAAAAAATTATCCTATGCATCTAGTTCATCGTGATCGGAATTATATATATAATTTTTTGCCTCGTGAAGGAGAAAGTATCTCTCTAGCTTGGGGGAGTCTTAAGTCAATGTTATATTCATGCCCCAATCATGAGCTCTCGAGAGAAATTATTATTCAGAATTTTTATGCTCGGCTTTCTCGTAATGATCAATCTATGCTCGATACTTCTTGTACTGGTTCTTTTATGAAGAAGACTATTGAATTCAGGTGGGATCTTTTAGAAATAATTAAAAGCAACTCTAAAGATTGGGAACTCGATGAAGGTAAAGAGTCAGGTATAAAACTTGAGTTTGATTATGTTAAATTTTTATGGATACCGATGCTTTTCATAAGTTTAGCACTAAGTATGGACTTGACTCTGAGATAGTAGCCTCTTTTTATGAATCATTTGCTACTCCTGTTGATCTCCCTAAGGAGAAGTGGTATAAATATCATCCCCCAATTAAAGAAGAGATTAAAGAACAAGGTATAGTTAAAGATGAAACTATCATTTACAATGTTGACCCAGTTGTGCCAACTGCTTATATTAAAAAACCACCTTTCCCTGTTAGGATAAAGGAACATGCTAAGGTTTCAGCTGTGGTTCGCAAAAGTAATAATAGAGCACCTATACCCTCTAAACACATTAAAGTAGAACCTAGTATTGCTATGGTTAAAGATCTCTTGGTTGATAATATTAATGGGCATGTTATTTATTTTTGTGATGAAGCTGCTAGAATTGCCAAACCAGATACTAAAGATAAAAATAGACCAGTTGTTGGCATGCTTGTTGTCTCAGTTAAAATAGGAGATCACTGTTATCATGGCTTATGTGACATGGGTGCTAGTGTCAATGCTATTCCTTTTAATCTCTACCAAGAAATTATGAATGATATAGCACCTGCTGAAATAGAAGATGTTGATGTTACTATCAAACTTGCTAATAGAGATAATATCACACCACTTGTGATTGTTAGAGATGTTGAAGTCTTGTGTGGAAAAATAAAATACCCTACTGGTTTCTAGTTCTTTGTTCCCCACAAGATGACTTTTGTCCCATTATCTTTGGTAGACCTTTCTTGAACACTGTTAATGCTAAGATAGATTGCAAGAAAGAAACCGTCAGTGTTAATTTTGGTGATGTGTCTCATGAGTTCAATTTCTCTAAGTTTCGTAGGCAACCTCGTAATAAAGAATTGCCAAGTAAGGATGAAATAATTGGTCTTGCTTCTATAGCTGTACCTCCTACTGATCCACTAGAACAATATTTGCTTGACCATGAAAATGATATGCACATGCATGAAATAAATTATATAGACAAAATATTCTTTGAGCAACAACCTATCCTTAAACATAATTTGCCTGTTGAAACTCTAGGAGGTCCTCCTCCACCTAGAGGTGATCCTGTGTTTAAGTTAAAGCAATTGCCTAATACTTTGAAATATGCTTATCTTGATGAAAAGAAGATATATCCTGTTATTATTAGTGCTAACCTTACAGAGCATTGATACGTCCGTTTTGCATCATGTTTTTATGTTGATATTTATTGCATTATGGGCTGTTATTTCACATTATGGTACAATAATTATGCCTTTTCTCTCTTATTTTACAAGATTTACATGAAGAGGGAGAATGCCGGCAACTGGAGTTCTGGACCGGAAAGGAGCAAATCTGAGATACCTATTATGCACAACTCCAAATGTCCTGAAACTTTACGGAGAATTGTTTGAAATATATAAAAAATATTGAGCAAAGAAATAACAGAAGGGGACCCACCAGGTGGCCACAAGCCTGGGGGGCATGCCCTACCCCCTAGGGCACGCCTCCAGGACTTGTGGCCCCCCTGGCCATCGTCTGGTGCCCATCTTCTGCTATATGAAGGGTTTTGACCTAGAAAAAAAATCAGAAGAGAGCTTTCAGGACGAAGCGCCGCCGTCTCGAGGCGGAACCTGGGCAGGAGCAATCTAGAGCTCCGACAGAGCTATTCTACCGGGGAAACTTCCCTCCGGGAGGGGGAAATCGGAGCCATCGTCATCACCAATGATCCTCTCATCGTGGGACGGTTAATCTTCATCAACATCTTCACCAACACCATCTCCTCTCAAACCCTAGTTCATCTCTTGTATTCAATCTTTGCCTCAGAACCTCAGATTGGTACCTGTGGGTTGCTAGTAGTGTTGATTACTCTTTGTAGTTGATGCTAGTTGATTTACTTGGTGGAAGATCATATGTTCAGATCCTTAATGATATTTATTACCCCTCTGATCTTGAACATGAACATGCTTTATGAGTAGTTACGTTTTTTCCTGAGGACATGGGAGAAGTCTTGTTATAAGTAATCATGTGAATTTGGTATTCGTTCGATATTTTGATGAGATGTATGTTGTCTTTCCTTTAGTGGTGTTATGTGAACGTCGACTACATGACACTTCACCATGATTTGGGCCTAGGGGAAGGCATTGGGAAGTAATAACTAGATGATGGGTTGCTAGAGTGACAGAAGCTTAAACCCTAGTTTATGTGCTGCTTCGTAAGGGGCTGATTTGGATCCACATGTTTCATGCTATGGTTAGATTTATCTTAATTCTTCTTTCGTAGTTGCGGATGCTTGCGAAAGGGGTTAATCATAAGTGGGAGCCTTGTCCAAGTAAGGATAGCACCCAAGCACCGGTCCACCCACATATCAAATTATCAAAGTAACGAACGCGAATCATATGAGCATGATGAAAACTAACTTGACAATAATTCACATGTGTCCTCGGGAGCGCTTTACTTTATATAAGAATTCGTCCAGGCTTATCCTTTGCTATAAAAAGGATTGGGCCACCTTGCTGCACCTTTGTTGCACTTGTTACCTGTTACCCATTATGAATTATCTTATCACAAAACTATCTGTTACCAATAATTTTAGTGCCTGGAGAAAATACCTTGCTGAAAACCGCTTGTCATTTCCTTTTGCTCCTCGTTGGGTTCGACACTCTTGGTAAGTCCTGTTCATTGTGTCCCTAAGAAGGGAGGTATTACTGTAGTTCCTAATGATAAAAATCAAGTTATCCCACAAAGAATTATCACAAGTTATAGAATGTAATTGATTTTAGAAAATTAAATAAAGCTACTAGGAAAGATCATTATCCTTTGCCTTTTATTGATCAAATGCTAGAAAGACTATCAAAACATACACATTTCAGCTTTCTAGATGGATACTCTGGTTTTTCTCAAATACCTATGTCACAAGAAGATCAAGAAAAAACTACTTTTACATGCCCTTTTGGTACTTTTGCTTATAGACGTATGCCTTTTGGTTTATGCAATGCACCTGCTACCTTTCAAAGATGTATAACTGCTATATTCTTTGACTTTTGTAAAAAGATTGTGGAGGTTTTCATGGATGATTTTTCCGTTTACGGGACTTCTTTTGATGATTGCTTAAGCAACCTTGATCGAGTTTTGCAGAGATGTGAAGAAACTAATCTTGTCTTGAATTGGGAGAAGTGCCACTTTATGGTTAATGAAGGTATTTTCTTGGGGCATAAAATTTCTGAAAGAGGTATTGAAGTTGATAAAGCCAAAGTAGATGCTATTGAAAAGATGCCGTATCCTACAGATATCAAAGGTATAAGTAGTTTCCTTGGTCATGCCTGTTTCTATCGGAGATTTATTAAAGACTTCTCTAAAATTTCTAGGCCTCTTACTAATCTCTTGCAAAAAGATGTTCCATTTGTTTTTTATGATGATTGTTTAGAAGCCTTTGAAATACTTAAGAAAGCCTTAATCTCTACACCTATTGTTCAACCACCTGATTGGAACCTACCCTTCGAAATTATGTGTGATGCTAGTGATTATGCTGTTGGTGTTATTCTAGGACAAAGAGTTGATAAGAAATTAAATGTTATCCATTATGCAAGTAAGACTCTAGACAGTGCTAAAAGAAATTATGTTACTACAGAAAAGGAATTTCTAGCAGTGGTGTTTGCTTGTGATAAATTCAGATCTTACATTGTTGATTCCAAAGTAATTATTCCTACTGATCATGTTGCTATTAAATACCTTATGGAAAAGAAAGATGCTAAACCTAGACTCATTAGGTGGGTTCTCTTGCTACAAGAATTTGATTTACATATTATTGATAGGAAGGGAGCTGAGAACCCCATAGCAGACAACTTGTCTAGGTTAGAAAATATTCTTGATGACCCACTACCTATTGATGATAATTTTCCTGATGAACAATTAGCTGTCATAAATGCTTCTCGTAGTACCCCATGGTATGCAGACTATGCTAATTATATTGTTGCTAAATTTATACCACCTAGTTTCACATACCAGCAAAAGAAAAAGTTTTTCTATGATTTAAGACATTACTTCTGGGATGACCCACACCTTTATAAAGAAGGAGTAGATGGTTTTATTAGACGTTGTGTACCTGAGCATGAACAGGAACAAATCCTGCGGAAGTGTCACTCCGAGTCATACAGAGGACACCATGCTGGAGATAGAACTGCACACAAGGTATTACAATCTGGTTTTTATTGGCCTACTCTTTTCAAAGATGCCCGTATGTTTGTCTTGTCTTGTGATGAATGTCAAAGAATTGGTAACATTAGTAGACATCAGGAAATGCCTATGAATTATTCACTTGTTATTGAACCATTTGATGTTTGGGGATTTTATTATATGGGACCTTTTCCTTCCTCCAATGGGTACACACATATTCTAGTTGCTGTTGATTACGTTACTAAGTGGGTAGAAGCTATTCCAACTAGTAGTGCTGATCATAACACTTCTATTAAGATGCTTAAAGAAGTTATTTTCCCGAGGTTTGGAGTCCCTAGATATTTAATGACTTATGGTGGTTCGCATTTTATTCATGGTGCTTTTCGTAAATTGCTTGCTAAGTATGATGTTAACCATAGAATTGCATCTCCTTATCATCCTCAGTCTAGTGGTCAAGTACAATTGAGTAATAGGGAAATAAAATTGATCTTGCAAAAGACTGTCAATAGGTCTAGAAAGAATTGGTCTAATAAACTTGATGATGCATTATGGGCTTATAGAACTGCTTATAAAAATCCTATGGGTATGTCTCCATATAAAATGGTTTATGAAAAAGCATGTCAGTTACCTCTCGAATTAGAACATAAAGCTTATTGCGCAATTAAAGAACTCAATTATGATTTCAAACTTGCCGGTGAAAAGAGGTTGTTTGACATTAGCTCACTTGATGAATGGAGAGCCCAAGCCTATGAAAATGCCAAGTTGTTTAAAGAAAATGTTAAAAGATGGCATGACAAAAGGATACAAAAGCGTGAATTCAATGTAGGGGACCAAGTCTTGCTATACAATTCTCGTTTAAGATTTTTTGCAGGAAAACTTCTCTCCAAATGGGAAGGACCTTACATCATCGAAGAAGTGTATCGTTCTGGTGCCATCAAGATTAACAATGTCGAAGGTAATAACCCGAAGGTGGTGAATGGGCAATGAATCAAACATTATATCTTAGGTATGCCCATAAATGTTGAAACTAATATTATTCATACCATAACACCGGAGGAGTACATAAAGGAAACCTTCTAGAACACGCCAGAACCCTTAAAAGGAATATGTATGTGATACGGTAAGTAAACCGACTCCAAAAGTCCCCCAAAGGCAATTTTACTCCGTTTTGGAATATTTAGAAAATTAGAAAAATAAAAAGTAGTCCGAGAAGTGCACGAGCAGGCGACAAGCCTGGGGGGCGCGCCCTACCCCCCTGGACGCGCCTCCCGAGCTTGTGGCCAGCTCGTGTACCCCCCGAATTCTGTTTTCTCCCAGATTACTTGTTTTGCATGGGAAAAATTCATTATATAATCTCCCAAAGGTTTTGACCATCGTATTACGACAATATCCTCTGTTCTTGTTTCGAGCTGTTTTTCTGACAGATCTAAAGCATGTCTTCGCAAGAATCAGATGGAGAGAGTTATGTTTCCCATTATACTGCGGATCCAAAGATCTTTGGGGAGGTTTACCCTTACCTATGGTCCACGGATGAAGAGCAAGATTCCGATCCATAGGAGATGGTTGATGCCTCCTCAGATGAAGATGAAGTCCCACTACCTCAACATGGAGATATGCACGTGGAGTTCAAGAAGTCAAGTCTTCCCAACAGAGTAAACAAATCTAAGATCCAGTTTATCCCTTCTTGTTTTCTGCAGGAAAGCAAGGTTGCATTATGCAAGAGGGTATTAAAGCTCGAGCAAGAGAATGATGATTTGAGGGAGGATAATTTTAGCCTTAGACGCAAGCTGGAGAAGAAGGATGCAACACCACCATCATCACCACCACCTCCGAAGAAAGAGACTTGAGTACACGGGTATGGGCACTGCCCTTGGCTTGTGCCAAGCTTGGGGGAGGTGCCCCGGTATCATATCACCATCACATATTTATCTTTATCGTTTACTTTAGTTCGATCCTTTTGGTTATATCTTGATCTAGTAGAATAAAAGTTTTAGTATGATCTAGTATTTTAGTTTTGCTTCGTGATCTATCTATGTAATCGAGTGTGAGAGTTATATAATAAAGAGTAGTTTTGAGTAAGGCTTTGCTTTCTTGCTTTGATCTTGGAAAAGAAGAAAAAGAATAAAGAAATAAAAAGATTATATAGTAATCTTATGGGGAGTGATGACTTCACATATAAGAAGTATGATGATTAAAATTTGTTGAAGGTTGACAAACATAGTATTGGTCATTGTTGCAATTAAAAGGAAGTAATAAACAAAGAGAGGTTCACATATAAATATATTATCTTGGACATATTTTATGATTGTGAGCACTCATTAAAATATTATATGCTAAGAAGTTGATGTTGGACAAGGAAGACAACGTAATGCTTTATGTTCCCTTATATCCGAATAGAAGTTATATTGTCATGGATCCTCCAACATGTTGAGCTTGCTTCTCCTCCTATGCTAGCCAAAAACTTTCGCACCAAGTAGAGATACTACTTGTGCATCCATAAACCCTTAACCCAGTTTTGCCATGAGAGTCCACTATATCTACCTATGGATTGAGTAAGATCCTTCAAGTAAGTAGTCATCGGTGCAAGCAATAAAAATTTCTCTTTAAATATGTATGATCTATTAGTGTGAGGAAAATAAACTTTATACGAACTTGTGATGGGGAAGAAATAAAAGCGACGAACTGCATAATAAAGTTTTCTATCACAAGCGGCAATATAAAGTGACGTTCCATTGCATTAAGATTTCATGCATCCAACCAAAAAGCGCATGACAACCTCTGCTTCCCTCCGTGAAGGGCCTATCTTTTATTTTATCATCTACCTTTATACAAGAGTCATGGTGATTTTCACCCTTCCTTTTATATTTTCTCTCTTTGGCAAGCACTATGTGTTGGGGAAGATCCAGACAAATATATCCACTTGGATATAGGTGATCATAAACTATTATTGTTGACATTACCCTTGAGGTAAATAGTTGGGAGGCGAAACTATAAGCCCCTATCTTTCTATGTGTCTGATTGAAGCTTTGATCTCATAAGTATCGCATGAGTGTTAGCAATTATGAAAGACTAAAAGATGATAGAGTATGTGGACTTGCTAGACAAAGCTCTTATATTGACTCTTTCCGATGTTATGATAAATTACAATTGCTTCAATGACCGAGATCATAGTTTGTTAGTTTTCAATAAAGTTTTTGGTTCATACTTTACCTTGTGAACGAATTATCACTTTAGCATAAGAAGTTATATGACAATATATTGCTGTTCTAAAAGATGATCATGATGCCCTCATGTCCGCATTTTATTTTATTGACACCTCTATCTCCAAACATGTGGACATGATTATCGATCTCGGCTTTCGCTTGAGGACAAGCGAGGTCTAAGCTTGGGGGAGTTGATACGTCCATTTTGCATCATGTTTTTATGTTGATATTTATTGCATTATGGGCTGTTATTTCACATTATGGTACAATACTTATGCCTTTTCTCTCTTATTTTACAAGATTTACATGAAGAGGGAGAATGCCGGCAGCTGGAGTTCTGGACCGGAAAGGAGCAAATCTGAGATACGTATTCTACACAACTCCAAATGTCCTGAAACTTTACGGAGAATTGTTTTGGAATATATAAAAAATATTGGGCGAATAAACTACAGAAGGGAACCCTCCAGGTGGCCACAAGCTTGGGGGCGCGCCCTACCCCCCAGGGCGCGCCCCCAGGGCTTGTGCTGCTATATGGAGGGTTTTGACCTAGAAAAAATTAGAATAGAGCTTTCGGGATGAAGCGCCGCTGTCTTGAGGCGGAACCTGGGCAGGAGCAATCTAGAGCTCCGACAGAGCTATTTTGCCGGGGAAACTTCCCTCCGGGAGGGGGAAATCGAAGCCATAGTCATCACCAATGATCCTCTCATCGTGGGAGGGTCAATCTTCATCAACATCTTCACCGGCACCATCTCCTCTCAAACCCTAGTTCATCTCTTGTATTCAATCTTTGCCTCGGAACCTCAGATTGGTACCTGTGGGTTACTAGTAGTGTTGATTACTCTTTGTAGTTGATGCTTGTGGGTTTACTTGGTGGAAGATCATATGTTCGGATCCTTAATGATATTTATTACCCATCTAATCTTGAACATGAACATGCTTTGTGAGTAGTTACGTTTGTTCCTGAGGACATGGGAGAAGTCTTGTTATAAGTAATCATGTGAATTTGGTATTCGTCTGATATTTGGATCAGATGTATGTTATCTTTCCTCCAGTGGTGTTATGTGAACGTCGACTACATGACACTTCACCATGATTTGGGCCTAGGGGAAGGCATTGGGAAGTAATAAGTAGATGATGGGTCGCTAGAGTGACAGAAGCTTAAACCCTAGTTTATGCGTTGCTTCGTAAGGGACTGATTTGGATCCACATGTTTCATGCTATGGTTAGATTTATCTTAATTCTTCTTTCGTAGTTGCGGATGCTTGCGAAAGGGGTTAATCATAAGTGGGAGGCTTGTCCAAGTAACGACAGCACCCAAGCACTGGTCCACCCACATATCAAATTATCAAAGTAACGAACGCGAATCATATGAGCATGATGAAAACTAACTTGACAATAATTCCCATGTGTCCTCGGGAGCGCTTTGCTTTATATAAGAATTTGTCCAAGATTATCCTTTGCTATAAAAAGGATTGGGCCACCTTGTTGCACCTTTGTTACACTTGTTACTTATTACCCGTTATGAATTATCTTATCACAAAACTACTCCCACCGTTCCAGAATATAAGGTGTATTGGTTTCCGTGCAAGTCAACCATTTGAATGTTTGACCAAGATTGTAGAACAAAATAGAAACATCTGCAATATCTAATAGATAAAATATGAAACTACCTTTCATGATTGATCAAATGATATAAATTTGATATTGTGGATATTGATATATTTTTCTAAAAACTTGGTCAAACATGCACTCATTTGACTTCTGAAAAAACAAATACACCTTATATAAAGGAACGGAGGGAGTATCTGTTACCCATAATTCCAGTGCCTGCAGAAAATACCTTGCTGAAAACCGCTTGTCATTTCCTTCTACTCCTCGTTGGGTTCTACACTCTTACTTATTGAAAGGACTACGATAGATCCCCTATACTTGTGGGTCATCAAGCATGAAGAGAAAAGATTATTAAAAACTCTGAGGAAGCAGCGAGTTGCTATTGGATATACTCTTGATGATCTTAAGGCCATTAGTCCCACTCTATGTCAGCACAAGATTAGTATGGAACCTGATGCTAAACCAGTTGTTGATCATCAATGATGATTAAATCCCAAGATGGAAGAAGTGGTAAGAGCTGAAATATTAAAACTTCAGGAAGCAGGTATAATTTATCCCATAGCTGACAGTAGATGGGTAAGTCATGTTCATTGTGTTCCTAAAAAGGGAGGTATAACTGTGGTTCCTGATGATAAAAATGAACTTATTCCACAAAGAATTGTGACCGGCTATAGAATGGTAATTGACTTTTGAAAGTTAAACAAAGCTACTAGAAACGATCATTACCCTCTACCTTTTATTGATAAAATGTTAGAAAGATTGTCGAAGCACACACACTTTTGTTTTCTTGATGGATATTCTAGTTTCTCTCAAATACATGCATCACAACCCGGTCAAGAGAAAACCACCTTTACTTGTCCTTTTGGAACTTATGCTTATAGACGTATGCCTTTTGGTTTATGTAATGCACCTGCTACCTTTCAGAGATGTATGACGGCTATATTCTCTAACTTTTGTGAAAAGATTGTTGAGGTTTTCATCGATGATTTTTTCGTTTACGGAACTTCTTTTGATGATTGCTTCAGCAACCTTGACCGAGTTTTGCAGAGATATGAGCAAACTAATCTTGTCTTGAATTGGGAGAAGTGCCACTTTATGGTGAATGAAGGTATTGTCTTAGGTCACAAAATTTCTGAGTGAGGTATCAAAGTGGATAATGCTAAAGTTGATGCAATTGAGAAAATGCCGTGTCCTAAAGATATTAAAGGTATTTGTAGTTTCCTTGGTCATGCTGGTTTCTATAGGAGGTTTATTAAAGACTTCTCTAAAATTTCAAGGCCTCTTACTAATCTTTTCCAAAAGGATGTTCCATTTGTTTTTTATGATGATTGCGTAGAAGCCTTTGAAACACTTAAGAAATCCTTAACTTCTGCACCCATTGTTCAACCACTTGATTGGAACTTGTCTTTTGAAATTATGTGTGATGCTAGCGATTATGCTATTGGTGTTGTTCTAGGACATAGAGTTGATAAGAAATTAAATGTTATTCACTATGCTAGTAAAACTCTGGGCAGTGCCCAAAGAAATTATGCTACTACTGAAAAGGAATTCTTAGCGGTTGTATTTGCTTGTGATAAATTCAGATCCTATATAGTTGACTCTAAAGTAATTGTTCACATTGATCATGCTGCTATTAAATACCTTATGGAAAAGAAAGATGCTAAACCTGGACTCATTAGGTGGGGTCTTTTGCTACAAGAATTTGACTTACACATCACTGATAGGAAAGGAGCTCAGAATCCCGTAGCTGATAACTTGTATAGGTTAGAAAATATTCTTGATGACCCACTACCTATTGATGATAGCTTTCCTGATGAACAACTAGCTGTCATAAATGCTTCTCATAGTACTCCGTGGTATGCTGACTATGCTAATTATATTGTTGCTAAATTTATACCACCTAGTTTTACATACCAACAAAAGAAAAAATTCTTTTATGATTTAAGACATTTCTTTTGGGATGACCCACATCTTTATCAAGAAGGAGTAGATAGTATTATTAGATGTTGTACACCTGAGCATGAATAGGAACAAATCCACGAAAATGTCACTCCGAATCTTATGGAGGGCATCATGCAGGAGATAGAACTGCACACAAGGTATTACAATCCAGTTTTTATTGGTCTACTCTTTTCAAGGATGCCCATAAGTTTGTTTTATCTTGTAATGAATGTCAAATAATTGGTAATATTGGTAGACATCAAGAAATGCCTATGAATTATTCACTTGTTATTGAACCATTTGATGTTTGGTGCTTTGATTATATGGGACCCTTTCCTTCCTCTAATGGGTATACACATATTTTGGTTGTTGTTGATTATGTCACTAAGTGGGTAGAAGCTATTCCAACTAGCAGTGTTGATCATAACACCTCCATTAAAATACTTAAAGAAGTTATTTTCCCTAGGTTTGGAGCCCCAAGATGTTTAATGACTGATGGTGGTTCACATTTTATTCATGGTGCTTTCCGTAAACTACTTGCTAAATATGATGTCAACCATAGAATAGCATCACCCTATCACCCTCAATCTAGTGGACATGTTGAACTTAGCAATAGAGAAATCAAGTTAATATTACAAAAAATTGTCAATAGGTCTCGAAAGAATTGGTCTAAGAAATTAGATGATGCACTCTGGGCCTACAGAACAGCTTATAAAAATCCTATGGGCATGTCTCCATATAAAATGGTTTATGAAAAAACTTGTCATTTGCCTCTCGAATTAGAACATAAAGCATATTGGACAATTAAATAACTCAACTATGACTTCAAACTTGCCTGTGAAAAGAGGTTATTTGATATTAGCTCACTAGATGAATGGAGAAACCAAGCCTATGAAAATGCCAAACTATTCAAAGAAAAAGTTAAGAGATGGCATGACAAAAGAATCAAAAAGCAGGAATTTAAAGTTGGTGAATATGTTCTATTGTACAATTCTCGATTTAGATTTTTTGCAGGAAAACTTCTCTCCAAATGGGAAGGACCATATATCATCGAAGAAGTTTATCGTTCTGGAGCCATTAAAATGCCGAAGGCACTAGTCCGAAGGTGGTCAATGGGCAAAGAATAAAGCACTATATTTCAGGTACACCTATTATTGTTGAAACTAATATTATTCAAACCATGACACCATAGGAACACATAAGAGAGACCTTCCAGAACACTCTAGAACCCTGGAAAGGAAGAGGTACACGATATAGTAAGTAAACGGACTCCGAAAATTCCGCAAAAATATTTTCTTTCAATTTTGGAATATTAGAAAAAAAATAAGAAACACCCGGGAAGGCAACCCAGGTGCCCACAAGGCACCAGGGCGCGCCTGCCCCACCTAGCGAGCCCTGGTGGATAGTGGGCCCCTCGGGCACCTTCCCGACTCTGTTTTCCTGTGGTATACTTGTTTCCCAAGATAAAATTTCTTTAATACTCCCCCGGACGTATTGACCACTGCATCGCGGAGAAATCTTATGTTCTTGTTTCATGTTGTTTTTCTGACAGATCTGAAAATATGTCGTCTCAAGATTCAGATAATTTTAAGGATACCTTTCCCTATTTGTGGGCCATAGATGAGGAGGAAGACACCGATCCGAAGGAGATGGAGATGCCTCCTCAGATGAAGATGAAGTCCCACTACCTCAACCTGGAGATATGCACGTGCAGTTCAAGAAGTCAAGTCTCCCCAACAGAGCAAACAAATCTAAGATCCAGTTTATCCCTTCCCGTTTTCTGCAAGAAAGCAAGGCAGCATTATGCAAGAGGATATTAAAGCTCGAGCAAGAGAACGATGATTTGAGGGAGGATAATTTTAGCCTCAGAAGCAAGCTGGAGAAGAAGAATGCAATACCACCACCACCATCATCATCACCAAAGAAGGAGACTTGAGCACACGGGTATGGGCACTCCCCTTGGCTTGTGCCAAGCTTGGGGGAGAGGCCCCGGTATCGTATCACCATCACTTTTATTACCTTTACCTATCTTAGTTCGATCCTTAGTTATTTCGTGATTCAGTCAAATAAAAGTTTAGTATGATCTATTTTCGAGTGTTTGTTTCATGATCTATCTATCTATGTAATCAAGTGAGAGTTATATAATAAAGTTTAGTTTGAGTTTTTGCTTCTTTACTTTCTCGTTTCAATCAAAATAAAGGAAATAATGAAAAAGATCATATGCTAATCTTATGGAAAGTAATGACATTACATAAGGAAAAGTATAAGTAGTAAAATTTATTGAAAGTTGACAAACATAGCATTGGTCAATGATGCAATTCATGAAAGAATTAATAAGGGAAGAGAAGATTCACATGAAAATATACTATCTTGGACATCTTTTATGATTGTGAGCCCCCATTAAATATCTTATGCCAAATTGCTGACATTGGACAAGGAAGACAACGTAATGATTTATGTTTGTTCATATTCACATAGAAGTTATATTGTCATAGATCCTCTAACATGTGGTGCTTGCCCAATATCTTTGCTAGCCAAAAATCCGCACTAAGTAGAGATACTACTTGTGCATCCAAAAACCTTAAACCCAAATTCATGTTTCGAGAGTCCACCATACCTACCTATGGATTGAGTAAGATCCTTCAAGTAAGTTGTCATCGGTGCAAAAAGGGCAATAAAAATTGCCTCTAAATGTGTTTGATCTTTTAGTGTAAGGGAAAATAAGCGATGTACGAACTTGTGATGGCAAAGTAATAAAAGCTATGGACTGCATAATAAAGGTTGCTATCATAAGGGGCAATATAACGTGATGTTCTTTTGCATTAAGAGATTGTGCATATAAAACCAAAAAGCGCATGACAACCTCTGCTTCCCTCTGCGAAGAGCCTATCTTTTACTTCTATGTATTTACTTTTTATGCAAGAGTCAAAGTATTCTCCTCTATTCCTTTTTATTTTCTCTTTTGCAAGCACCATGTGGTGGGGAAAGATCTAGGCACATATATCCAGTTGAATGTGAGTGATCATGAGTTATTATTGTTGACATCACCCTTGAGGTGAATAAGTTGGGAGGCAAAACTATAAGCCCCTATCTTTCTATGTGTCCGGTTGAAACTTTTTGCTCATATATATGCTGTGACTGTTAGCAATCATAGAAGACTAAATGATGGTTGAGTATGTGGACTTGCCAAAAGGCTCCGACACGAGACCCTTCCTGAAAATATGATGAATTGTAGTTGCAAAGTTAACTAAGAACATAGTTTGTTTGCTTTCAAGAAAGTTTATGCTTTATACTTCGATGTTGTGATGAATTGTTACTTGCTCATGAGAAGTTATATGATAAAGTTATAAGATAAAGTTATATGATGAAGTTTATTTGCTGTTATAATAATGACCATGATGCTACTATGTCCGTATTTTTTTTATCGACACCTCTCTCTCTAAACATGTGGACATGATTTTCGATATCGGCTTTCGCTTGAGGACAAGCGAGGTCTAAGCTTGGGGGAGTTGGTACGTCCATTTTGCATCATGTTTTCCTACTATTATTTATAGTGTTTTTATTCATTTTAACACTTTATGGAGTAATTCTAATGCCTTTTCTCTCATAATATACAAGGTTTACACAAAGAGGGAGAATGCCGGCACCTGGAATTCTTGACCTGAAAAAGCTATGTCAGAGATACCTACTCTGCACATCTCCAAATGAGCTGAAATTTCACGGAGAACTGTTTCTGAATATATAAAAAATATTGGAATAAAGAACTACCAAAGGGGGTCACCCAGGCGCCCACAAGGCACCAGGGCGTGCCTCCCCCCTCTAGCACGCCCTGGTGGGTAGTGGGGGCCCAGGCCCACCTCCGGTGCCCATCTTCTGGTACATAAGGTCTTTTGACATAGAAAAAACAAGGAGAGGACTTTCGGGACGGAGCGCCGCCGTCTCGAGGCGGAACTTGGGCAGGAGCACTTTTGCCCTCCGGTGGAGCGATTTCGCCGGGGGAACTTCCCTCCGAGAGGGGCAAATCGAAGCCATCGTCATCACCAACAACCCTCTCATCTTTGGGAGGCCAATCTTCATCAACATCTTCAACAACAACATCTCATCTCAAACCCTAGTTCATCTCTTGTGTTCATCTTTGTATCAAAACCTCAGATTGGTACCTGTGGGTGACTAGTAGTGTTGATTACATCTCGTAGTTGATGCTAGCCGTTTTATTTGGTGGAAGATTATATGTTCAGATCCATTATGATATTTATTACTCCTTTGATCTTGAGCATGAATATGTTGTGTGAGTAGTTACTTTTGTTCTTGATGACACGGGAGAAATCATGTTGCAAGTAATCATGTGAATTTGATATTCGTTCGATATTTTGATGGTATGTATGTTGTGATTCCCTTAGTGGTGTTATGTGAACATCGACTACATGACACTTCACCATCTTTGGGCCTAAGGGAATGCATTGTGGAGTAGTTATTAGATGATGGGTTGCTAGAGTGACAGAAGCTTAAACCCTAGTTTATGCACTATTTCATAAGGGGCTGATTTGGATCCATATGTTTAATGCTATGGTTAGATTTTATCTTAATTCTTCTTTCGTAGTTGCGGATGCTTGCGAGGGGGTTAATCATAAGTGGGAGGCCTGTTCAAGTAAGAACAGCACCCAAGCACCGGTCCACCCACATACCATATTATCAAAGTAGCGAACGTGAATCAAACCAACATGATGAAAGTGACTAGATGAAATTCCCGTGTCTCCTCGAGAACGCTTTGATTATTATAAGAGACCGTTTCGGCCTGTCCTTTGCCAAAAAAGGATTGGGCTACCTTGCTTCACTTTTGTTACCATTATTATTACTTGCTCGTTACAAATTATCTTGTTATCAAACTACCTATTACCGACAATTTCAGTGCTTGCAGAAAATACCTTGCTGAAAACTGCTTATCATTTCCTTCTGCTCCTCGTTGGGTTCGACACTCTTACTTATCGAAAGGACTAGGATTGATCCTTATACTTGTGGGTCATCAGGTGCCACCACCGGGAAAGGACGGTTGTCTGCGCCCCATATTTGATTGGGAAGAGGGAGATGATGACTATCAACATATCATCGGGGAGGCTGCTGATGAAGTCTAGGCCTGCTGGAGTCGCTTGCGGTTCTTGCTCAACCCGCCTCCGCTTGTTGGCAGCCTCGTTCTCCACCTCTGGAGTCTCCTCGTCAACGGCACTTTCTGATAGAAGTGGGAGTATAGGGAATATTTAGTTAAAACAGGGAAAAACAAAAGTGTATTGGTAACTAGAAGTTAGAATGTAGGAATAGAATAAGAAAATGGAATAACAATTGGTTGCTTAAATACTACACAATTCCTTTGATATTGCTGGGTAAGTCAACATGCAAATACTTGAAAAGAACACTTACTTCGAAGAATGTCTGGACGGATGATATCGTCGGTGAAGTTAGCATATATCTCATTACCAGGCTCTTTTATGTGCAGTGCAATTTTAGTGCCAGCTTTCAGTACATAAAACTTAGAAATTTCTGTCCAAAGGCTCGTGCCAAAATAGGAGTGACCACATTCATCAAGTCTTACAGAAGCAACGATTGTAAATCCATGGTTTGTGTTCAGTATGACATCCCTGCAGTCTTGAGTTATGTAAAGGGCAAGATTGTGTACTACAGATGCTGTTGCATAGCAAGGGATGTGCTGCAGAAAATGGTAGGATTGTTAAAGAATATGGTAACATGCAAATATGGGTGAAATTGAAAGAACAGTACAACAGTTGAAATCAAAGGACAAAAATCTATAATTAAACAGATAGTGTAACCATGATGTCATGGAAATATGAGAGTAATCGAAAGAACAATACATCATTAATTTGCCTAATATAGAAAGAAGAGGGAAAAAAAACCTTTGATGTATATGTTGTATGTGGCACCTTTTATCCAAATGTAGCAATACATAGTATATATTCAGGAAAGTAGGCCATGCCAACCGATGTAGGGTGAGATTGAACATACCATGCACGTCCTGAAGTCATTTGGTACGGTGAGATGGAACTCCACAGATATCTGGCCGAGGCTGCAAAGTCCTGATGTGTCCGCGCACTATACACTCTATGAATGAAAGAAAACCCTCAAATCAGCTCGAATAAAAATGAATTCATGGTGTTGACATCAAATTTTGGCAGGACATAAAAGGCAAATAAGACGGCCTCGAGCAAAAGGGTTTTCAGCATGAAAAGTTCATGTCACCGACTGGAACAACTTTGATGTTTAGGTTATCATCATCCGACCTCATCTTAGGGGCCGAAATTGTACTCCGAGTGGCAGAATTTAGTGTTCCGAGTGCTTTTTGGCCGATTACGCCCTGAAGACGACCTCGGATGAAGGAGCACTCTAAAGAAATTGTCTTCGTCTCATCTATTCAATCGATTTTGATATATAAATCATCTTAATCCGAGTTCATATGCAAAAGTTACAGTCAATACGGTCCAGCCCGACCAGAGACCAAAATATTACGCTTGACACCAGACACATGTTGATGAGTGTCTGATGCAATGCATGAGCAATTCGGCCCTCAAGACGACCTTGAATCAGAAAACCTTCAACAGAATAAAGTTCGTCTCATTGAGCCGGTCGATTTTCATATATAAATTGTTTCGGTCCGAGGTAGTATGCAACCTGGGTAGGTAAAACAAGATCAGGCTGTGTTTTTAGTCAGGAATTCGAGTGAAAAGCTTACCATCCGAGTGAAATCTTGCCGATCAAGTAAGAGATTGCCGTCCGAGTGAAAATATTATAGATTTGAATGAAATATTGTCATCCGAGTGAAAAATTGCCATTCAAGTGGAAAAATCTAGCCAGGTGATCCGAGTGAAGAACCCTAACATCTGAGTGGGGAGATTCGAATCCGACTGCTCCGACTAGAAGCTGAAAATGTGCCCGGGATGTTATCTGGCTTGTCTCGGATGGAAAAGTGTTCAACACGGAAGTTGTGCGTATCATTGAGATGGTCAACTTTGGTTTTGGGATCATCATCATCTGAGATAGTATACGGCCTGCAACATCGCTACAAGACTCGGACGGTCCAGTCAGCTACATGACCGAGTCCGACTAGAGGTTAAAGATGGTCCCGTGGAGTACTTAAGATGGCCTTGTTTGGAAAAGTGATCAACATGAGAGTTGTTAGTCTCGTCGAGATGCACAAATTTGATGTTTGGGCCATCTTGATCGGAGGTCTTATGCAAATTCGATGGCCTGCGCAAGGAGGAAGACAGAAGTTTGGGCCAGATTTAGACTGAATCGGAGTTGGACTAGAACTGGGACTCTAGGACGTGAATTGATGTAATTTTTCATGTAAAGAAAGCCTAGATGAATCCTTTGCTTGTACGGGAAGTCCAGCCGCCTCTTATATATGTTGGGGGTGATGGCCGATTGAACAACACACAATCGAACAAATCAATATACTACTTTTTCATCTAAATTTTATCTCTCCACCGTTTTTCTCTCTCGTTCTTCGCTGTTCCTCAAGTTTTAGAGCTGCGAATCCCGAGGCTCTAGGGGTGAGCGAATCGACCTAGGGCAGCCCATAGCCGCCGCACTCCCTGACAGGGTCCCTCCCGGGCGTGTGGGGGTTCGGGTCTAAAAAGCGCCCGTCGACTGTCCTGCGTATCGCGCTGTCGGTCGGGTCTCCTTCGACGTAAGCTGCGGTGCATCACTCCCTGCATCGAGGGTACACATGACGTGTTCATGTGTCAACACACTTTTTGGCGACTCCGCTGGGACTGAAGATCAATCATTATCATCCACCATGTCCGATCTTCCCAAGCCATCTGAGGTAGACACCGATAACATCATTAAGCCCGGTCTTGATGAGATATCGGTCGATAATCACCAAATCTATGAGGAGTACAAGAAGGCGCGCGAAGAGAAGGATTTGCAGGAGTTCCTTGCAAAATTCAAGAAGGATCGCCAAGGCAACATCACTCCGATTGAAGAAATCAAGTTCCCTCCTCTTCAAGCCGAGCAGGTTAAACCCTCTGTGAGTACTACCTTTTCTCCTGAGCAGTGGGCTGAGATTGAGAGTCGTATTGCTGATGGTAACAATCTGGTCTATCAAACTTTCATAGAAAATACTAATGCTCAAAAGAATATATCTCAATCATCTAGTGGTAATGGTGGTATAGCTGCTAGCGTGCAAAACCCTAATCTGGCTTTACCTATTTCATCGATGCCTCCCATGCCGATGACTTATTATCCTACCCAAGCAAATCAGATTGTGGCTGCACCCATTAATCCTATCATAAGAATGCCAGGTTCGGCGGTGACACCGAACCAAACCCTACCTACAGGTACAACCACTCGGCCGCTACCGAACTATGGTTCGGCATACATGCCATAGTTCCTCCTACAATTAGTAATCCTACTCCTCCTATGCCACAGCAGCAAGCTGCATCATCTACTATAGACGATGCTTTAGCTAATTTTAGAGAGGAGATGGCTAAGATGCTTCGAGAGAATTTTGGAGTTGAGTTTCCTCGGAATCAGATTTACCAAAAGCCGTACCCCGAGTACTTTGATGCCATCCAGTGCCCTCCGGGATATAAGATTCCAAATTTTGTTAAGTTCAATGGAGAGGGCACAAAAACCACATGGGGGCATTTTAGTCGATATTTAGCACAATTAGGTGAAGCAGGCTCACTAAATGAATTGAAAGTGCGTTTATTTCCTTTATCATTAACTGGTACCGCATTTTCATGGTTTTCTTCTTTACCACATGGTTCCATTCGGGTTTGGTCGCAGCTAGAACAGAAATTTCATGATCATTTTTATAGCGGCGACAATGAACTCAAGTTGTCACATCTAACATCGGTTAAACAGAAGCATGATGAATCGGTCTCCGATTATGTCGAGAGATTCAGAGAAACAAAAAACCGGTGTTATAGTTTGGTGATAACCTAGAGAGACTTGGCAGACCTAGTGCTGAGTGGTTTGAGAACTCCCATTAGAGAAAAGCTAGAAGGCTATGAGTTATTAAATATTAACCGAGCCTTACAAAGGGCTTTGGCTCAGGAAAGCCGAATCAAAGATCTCAAAGAAGTGCATAGATATAAAGCTGATCGTCCTAAGATGAACATGGTTGAATATGATAGTGATCACTCGGACGATGAGGGTGATATTTATGCTACTGAATTTGTTTGGACATCTAAGGCCAAACCATTTACTTGCAATGCTCTGAAACCGATTCATAAGAATCGTGATGAAGAGATGAAGTTTACTTTTAACATTGCCAAGTGTGATAAAATATTTGATGCTTTGCTGCAAGCTAAAATTATTAGAATATCTCATACTTTACCATTGTTTGAAGAGCTGGAACGGCGCGCTTATTGCAAGTATCATAATTCTTTTTCTCATGCTACTAATGATTGCAATGTTTTTCGACGACAAATAAAATCGGCCATTAATGACAGACGATTGAACTTTTCTGAGATGCAAGTTGATAAACAGCCTTTTCCAATGAATGTCGTGGATTTGGAGGGGAAGAAGCTGCTCATTCGGTCGGAGGTAGCCGAATCTGCTAACAAAGCTAATGTCATTGTTGGTGAGCCCAGGAAAAGCAAGGAAGACAACAAAGTCTTGGGGAGACTGATTGTGCTTAACAAGCAACCCGATGGCAAAGAAGTAATCAAAACCACCATCAATAATCCTACACTCGGGGGGCAACAACAAGTGCAAGAAAATACTCGTGTGAAATTTGTCAAGCCCAAGAGTAAAGAAGTTGGCAAGTGGAAGAGGAATGAAGTTAAAATACAACACAAGCGGATCAAGCCAACTTTTGATATGTTGTTGTCCAAGTATGCCAGTCAGTCGGCTGGTTCCAGCTCTAACCGGCCATCAGACTTGAAGCGACCAAGTTCACCATCAACGGATATATTCAGTCGGTATATGAAGCCGGCTGGGCCAATGGCGCCATTTCCAGAAGAACAACGGCAATCTGTTTGGGATCGACTTGACTACTCATATAATGGCCGACTGAACATCGGTGACTATCAGTCGGCTGGTCAAAATATGCGACCGAGTGGAAACTATCCGAGTGTAAGAATGTACCCAGGTGGAAGCCATCCGAGTGAAAAAATGTGGCTGGTTAGATTCCATCCGAGTGAATTCCATCCTAGTGGGTTCCATCCGAGTGGATTCCATCCAGTGAGTTCCATCCGAGTGGATTCCATCCGAGTGACATCCATCCGAGTGGATTCCATCCAAGTAAAAAGGTGCGCCCGAGTGGAAATTTCATGCATCTGGAAAGTCAAAAAGAATGGCGTGTTAAGTCACCAAGTGCTGTAGCAGTCGAGTCAAGAAAAGGAAAGGAACAAAATCAATGCCGACTCACTTATCTTGGGGACCAAAACATTCCCCATACAACAGCCGACTGTGCATAACAACCCGACTGAGCCGATACTTGCTATCACGCCAAAGCACTCAGCTAATGATCATGAAGCAAACACCAGCCAAGTGAAGCTGAGAGACCCTAAATACACTTAGCCAAAGTGGTGTCCTCCAGGGCTAACAAAAACACAGAAGAGGAAACTATAGAGGTTAAGGGGTCAAGAGATGGCAGAGCTAGAGGCCGAGAAGCAAAGGGACAAGTTATTCAATGACACTTGGCCCATGGTACCTACAAGGCAAGTGTGGAGTCCTAAACAAAATACAAGATGCAGTAGCTTCTACACCTATCACAGTAGCACCTACACCACCAAAAGAGGACGATGCAATCATTGCATCGTCTGATTACATCGTCTACTTTACCTATTGCTTCCTCTTCACTCGGACAGATTTCAGAATCGGTGGATACACTTGAGGAAGAGGATGATATGTTGGACTTCGAGTCTACACCGGTTCATGAAGGTATGGATATCAATATGGTGTATTACTTACCCACTGAATTTCGCGTTGTAGATGAAGAAGGGGAAGTGGCTTAGCTGGATTTTGGCCCTAAATATGCAATATTCGAGAAGCCAAAAGAACCAGTAACGCATCTGAAACCATTGTATCTCAGAGGACATATTAATGGGTCGCCGCTCACTCAGATGCTTGTTGATGGTGGTACTGTGGTAAATCTTATGCCTTATTCGGTCTTCAAGAAATTGGGTTTGCCCGATGAAGAGTTGATAAAGACGAATATGGTGCTTAATGGATTTGAAGGCAAAGAGAAAACTGAAGCCAAAGGTGTGATGTATGTGGAGCTTACAGTCGGAAGCAAAACTTTGGCTACTGCATTCTTTGTCGCCGAGGTGCAAGGTAACTACAACGTGATACTAGGCCATGATTGGGTTCATGCAAACCAGTGCGTGCCATCCACTATGCACCAGCTTTTGATCCAATGGGTTGATGATGAGGTGGAAGTCATTCATGCGGATAACTCGGCCTGTGTTGCTTTGGCCGACGCATCGGTGGATTGGCAACATCCCAATGCTACTTGCTTAACAGGACACGACTTGTCATAGTTCGATTTTCTCAACGCGACCAAGAATGGTTTCGTGCCCGTCTCTTTAAAGCCGACTGAGTGCAATCGGCTCCAAGGTATGATATATTTAAATGGATTCTAATTCTGAGTGGTTACAAAAACGTCTTGTAAAATATCGGGCCAGCGAGAACGATATTTATGAGTCTATAGAGGAGTTGGATGACATGGATAAACTTGGAGAAGGTTTTACATCGGCCGATCCATTAGAAGAGATAGATATTGGAGATGGTTCAGTCACTCGGCCGACGTTTGTAAACAAAATTTGAAAGCCGATTGTAAAGCTAAGTTAATCGAGCTATTGAAAGAATATGTTTGTTGCTTTGCATGGGAATATCATCAGATGCCAGGTTTAAGCCGAAATCTAGTAGAGCATCGGTTACCTATAAAGGCCGGTTTTAGACCTTATAAGCAGTCGGCTAGAAAGTTTAATCCACAAACATATGACCGAATCAAGGAAGAGATCGGTCATTTACTTAAAGCTAATTTTATCAGACCTTGCAGGTATGCCGAGTGGATTTCTAACATTGTCCCAGTGGGAAAAAAGGATCCGGTAAGTTGAGGGTATGCATTGATTTCAGATATTTGAATAGGGCTACACCCAAAGATGAGTGTCCCATGCCAATAGCCGATATGCTTATTAATGATGCTTCTAGACATAAGGTCATTATCTTTCTTGATGGTAATGCAGGGTATAACCAATTTTTTATGGCCGAAGAGGACATGTCCAAAACGGCTTTCCGATGCCCTAGTTTCCTTGGTTTATTTGAGTGGACAGTAATGGCCTTTGGATTAAAAAATGCTGGAGCCACATATCAAAGGGCTATGAATTTGATTTTTCATGATTTACTTGGCATCATACTTGAAGTCTACATTGATGATACTGTGGTCAAATCGGATGCTTTTAAGTCTCACTTGGCCGATTTGCGTTTAGCTTTTGAAAGAATGAAAAGATATGGACTAAAGATGAATCCTTTGAAGTGTGCATTCGTCGTGTCAGCTAGTAAGTTTTTGGGTTTCATTATTCATGAGGATGGCATAGAGATTGATCCCAAAAAGATAGAGGCCATACAGAAAGTGGAGGCTCCAACATGCAAGAGGGATATGCAAAAGTTCCTTGGCAAGGTAAATTATTTGAGAAGGTTCATAGCTAATCTGTCAAGGAAAGTTGATGCATTTACTCCTATCCTTTGGTTAAAGAATGATGTTGATTTTACTTGGGGGGCAAAACAGCAATAAGCATTTGATATGATCAAGAATTATTTGTGCACTCCTCTAGTGATGAAAACGCCCAAGCATAGGGAGCCCTTTAAGCTTTACATTGCAGTAGAGGAAGGTGTTATTGGTGCTATTTTGACTCAAGAAACCGAAGGAAAAAGCATGCTATTACATATTTGAGAAGACGCTTATTGGACGCCGAGACAAGGTATACATTTATTAAAAACTATGTCTATTCTTATATTATGCTTGCACAAAATTGAGACATTATTTAGTTCCGAGTGCTTGCAAAGAAGCTTGTCACACCGATGTCATTAAATACATGTTGCATAGGCCAATTCTTAGTGGTAGAATTGGCAAGTGGGCTTATGCTTTGATTGAATATGATTTGGCTTATGAATCTCTAAAATCCATTAAAGGCCAAATCGTTGCTAATTTTATTGTTGAGCGTCGGATTAATGACAAACATGATGTTGATATAAACCTTGTTTCATTAGTACCTTGGAGATTATATTTTGATGGTTCAGTTTGTAGCAATTGCCAAGGTGTTGGTATTGTTTATATATCTCCTCATGGTGCTGTTTTTGAAGCCTCATGCCGCTTAGAATATTTTTGCACAAATAATCAAGCCGAATATGAAGCATTGTTATTCAGCCTAGAGATGTTACTTGCTATAGGTGTTACACATATTGAGGCTTATGGTGATTCGTTATTAGTGGTGCAACAAGTATCCAAAAAAATTCAGTGTTTGGACGAATCACTTAATGTTTATCTTGACAAATTTCTAGATATAATCTCTACTTTGGATTATTTTAGCATTGCTCATATATCTAGGCATGACAACTGGAGAGCGAATGAGTTGGCACAACAAGCATCCGGATATCATGTTGATCATGGCATGTTTCATATTTCTCAAAGACCGATGTCTTGTCTCGCCAATAGGAGAGGCCGAACTAGAACCCATTGATTCGGCCATTAACAAAAAATCTAGTGCAAGTGAGAATCCTGACTGGAGGAAGCCCATTGTTGATTACTTGTGCAATCCGAGTGAAAGGGTGGACAGGGTTGTTCAGCACATGGCTTTTAAATATACAATGAGGGATGATGACCTTCATCGCCGAACAGTTGATGGTGTTCTTTTAAAGTGCTTGGACGAGGACCAAGCATGAGTTGCTATGGGAGAGGTACATGAAGGCATTTGTGGCACTCATCAGTTGGCTCCCAAGATGAAGTGGTTATTGCGACATGTTGGGTTTTATTGGCCGACTATGATTAATGATTGCTTCAGATATTATAAAGGGTGTGAAGCTTGTCAAAAATTTGGTGATATTCAATTGGCTCCTGCTGCTATGTTACATCCTATTATCAAGCCGTGGCCTTTCAGAGGATGGGGGTTTAGACTTTATTGGAGAAATTCATCTGTCTTCCTCAAAGGGGCATCGATTCGTGTTGGTGGCAACCGATTATTTCACTAAATGGTCTGAAGCAGTACCTCTCAAGAACATGACACATATGGAGGTAATTCAATTCATAACTGAGCACATTATTCATAGATTCGGCATTCCTCAAACATTAACTATAGATCAAGGTTCATCTTTCATGTCACACCAAGTCAGAGAATTTGCCGAATCTTATAACATAAAGTTGCTCAATTCTTCTCCGTATTATGCCCAAGCTAATGGACAAGCTGAGTCTAGCAATAAAATTTTAATCAAGCTTATCAAGAAGAAGATTGAAGATAATCCGAGGAGATGGCATGAGTTGTTGTCTGAAGCTTTGTGGGCACATAGAATCTCAAGGCATGGTGCTATGAAGGTGACTCCATATGAGCTAGCATATGGTCAAGAGGTTGTTTTGCCAGTGGAAGTAAATTTGAATGCTTTGAGAATAACCAAACAAAATGATTTATCGGCAATAGACTTTTATAACTTGATGATGGGCAATATTGATGAGGTTGTCGATAAACGTTTGGCTGCTTTGAAGGCCATAGAGAGAGACAAGTTGAGGGTGGAAAGAACTTACAATAAGAAAGTTAAGTTGAAGAATTTTCAAGTTGGTGATCTTGTCTGGAAAGTGATTCTGCCGATTGGTTCAAGAGATAGAAAATTTGGGAAGTGGTCTCCGAGTTGGGAAGGTCCTTTTAGGTTTACAAGAGTAGTTCCCGGAAACTCTTATTTGGTGGAATCCGTACAAGGGACATTGTTACCTCGAGCTCTCAATGGCAAGTACTTGAAGAAATACCACCCGAGTGTGTGGCAAGAAGCCTAAGTAGGCAATGGCCGATATATGATTATCGCCCTTAGCACAAACATGGATGATACATAATTATTGCCCCGAGAGATATAAATGGTCGATGGAGTGTTGACATCGTCCTTAGAACAAACACCGTGCATATTATTTTTCGGCATGCAAGCTTTGCCGAAAACAGGGGGGCATGTGTTGACATCAAATTTTGGCACGACATAAAAGGAAAATAAGATGGCTTCAAGTAAAAGGGTTTTCAGCAAGAAAAGTTTCACGTCACCGAGTGGAACAACTTTGATGTTTAGGTTATCATCATCCGACCTCATCTTAGGGGCCGAAATTGTACTCTGAGTGGCAGAATTTAGTGTTCCGAGTGCTTTTCGGCTGATTACGCCCTGAAGACGACCTCAGATGAAGGAGCACTCTAAAGTAATTGTCTTCGTCTCGTCGAGGCAATCGATTTTGATATATAAATCATCTTAATCCGAGTTCACATGCAAAAGTTACAGTCAATACGGTCCAGCCTGACCAGAGACCAAAATATTACGCTTGACACCACACATGTTGATGAATGTCTGATGCAATGCGTGAGCAATTCGGCCTTCAAGACGGCCTTGAATCAGAAAACTTTCAACAGAAGAAAGTTTCCTCTCGTCGAGCCGGTTGATATTCATATATAAATTGTTCGATTCGGGGTAGTATGCAACCTGGGGAGGTAAAACAAGATCAGACTGTGTTTTCAGTTGGGAATCTGAGTGAAAAGCTTACCATCCGAGTGAAAGCTTGCCGATCGAGTAAGAGATTGCCGTTCAAGTGAAAATAATATAGATCCGAATGAAATATTTCCATTCAAGTGAAAAGTTGCCATTCAAGTGGAAAAATCTAGGCGAGTGATCTGAGTGAAGAACCCTAACATCCGAGTGGGGAGATTCGAATCCGAGTGCTCCGACTAGAAGCTGAAAATGTGCCCGGAATGTTATCTGGATGGTATCGGATGGAAAAGTGTTCAACATGGAAGTCATGCGTATCATCGAAACGTTCAACTTTGGTTTTGGGGTCATCATCATCTGAGATAGTATACGGCCTGCAACATCGCTACAAGACTCGGACGGTCCAGTCAGCTACATGACCGAGTCCAACTGGAGGTTAAAGATGGTCCCGTGGAGTATATAACATGGCCTTGTTTGGAAAAGTGATCAACATGAGAGTTGTTCGTCTCGTCGAGACGCACAAATTTGATGTATGTGCCATCTTGATCGGAGGTCATATGCAAATTCTATGGCCCGTGCAAGGAGGAAGACAGAAGTTTGGGCCAGATTCAGACTGAATCTGAGTTGGACTAGAACTAGGACTCTAGCGCGTGAATTGATGTAATTTTTCGTGTAAGGAAAGCCTAGATGAATCCTTTGCTTGTATGGGAAGTCCAGCCGCCTCTTATATATGTTGGGGGTGACGGCCGATTGAACAACACACAATCAAACAAATCAATATACTACTTTTTCATCTACGTTTTATCTCTCCATCGTTTTTCTCTCTCGTTCTTCGCTGTTCCTCAAGTTTGAGAGCTACGAATCCCGAGGCTCTAGGGGCGAGTGAATCAACCTAGGGCATCCCATAGCCGCCGCACTCCCTGACAGGGTCCCTCCCGGGCGTGAGGGGTTTCGGGTCTAAAAAGCGCCTGCCAACTGTCCTGCGTATCGCGCTGTCGGTCGGGTCTCCTTCGACGTGAGCTGCGTTGCATCACCCCCGGCGTCGAGGGTACACGTGACGTGTTCATGTGTCAACACATGGTGATTTCGGCCGGGTGATTAAAGGAGGCAGATGAACTAGGATAAGATATGAGAGAATATCTCAGTAAATTAGTTACCTTGTTGTCTATGAGAAAAAAAACCTCAATACCGCGGATTCACCAATCGGGCGGAGCTGGGTCGATGGCGAGTAGCGTCGAGGAAGTCGATGGCGATAGGCGACGGCGGCGACAGGCTTCGAGCTAAGTGGTTGCCGCGGTGATAGGTGGTGCCATGCAGAGTCGCGAAGGAGCTTGTGCAGGTGTGAATGGCGACCGGAGGGGGTGGCAGGCAGTGTGAGGGTTTTTGTGACATGGGGATGGTGAGGGTTTTCTTTTTTCCTTTTTGAATTGGGTGGTGAGGGTTTTTTGTCCCACAAAGAGTTACGGAGGCAACAGTTTGCTAGAGGCAACCGTGTGTGATTGACGTAACTGGGAAAATGAAAGTCATTGCACACGGTTCCAATTTGGGAAAATAACCATGTTTCAGGGTGGTTCCACTTTTCCTTCGTTGGTTGAATCTGAAATTTTTACCCATGCTAAACATTCACCCTAATATGCATAAAATGCCATCAACCGAACTGATTGCATCCATATCCCACATTTAGACATAAGTAAACATAGATTAAACATACGCAGGCATAGATAATAAGCATACACAAGCATAGTTCAACCAAATACAGTTCAACCGTCATTAATCATACTCAAGCACATTTATAATTAAGACACTACATAGCCATACATAGTTCAATCCCACATCTCATCTGTCGGCACGATCACGAAGCTTCTCCAGGTACTCAGCGTACGTGCGCCACCCTGCGAGAGTACTTCTGCCTGAAGGAGCCAACGGCTCGTCCTCTTGCATGCGCCAGAACACTTTCATACGTGTCATGAAGCTTTTGGTTGCAAAATGGGAATCAAAAGCCCCCGTTCCAGGTCCTAATACGCTTGTTATGAATTCCCGCATAAAGCTCCCTGAGGATTTGCCTCTTGTACCTCCTCTGGCCATCTTCATCCTCACTGTCGACATAGTCAAATAGCACCTATACATATAGTAAAAAAATGTGGAGTCAAATTTGGAATACAAACTAATCTCTAGCGAACATTTGGCAGTTATCAAAATTTGGCATCAAATCAATTTTTACATGCCATAAAGTAGGATTAGGAATTTATGTATTTTATGGATTTTTTTAGACATATCCAAAGATTATGGTTTGATTTTTAAGCACAATCTTCTATGTACAGACCAATCTTGAAAAAAAATGTGGCGTCAAATTTGGAATACAAACTAATCTCTAGCGAACATTTGGTAGTTGCCAAAATTTGGCATCAAATCAATTTTTACATGCCGTAAAGTAGGATTAGGATTTTATGTATTTTATGGCTATTCTTTCAGACATACCCAAAGATTATGCTTCAATTTTTCAGCACAATCTTCTATGTACAGACCAATCTTGAAAAAAAATGGCACAAACATATATGTAGGTCATTCAAAATCAATTGTCAAGACCTGGCTAGGAATTATTAGCACGAACACTAACCCTAGTCGGATTATTAGCAGAAATCATTTGTACAGATGAAACAACTAATCACTTATCATTTGTACCATTCAAACAGTCAATACACTACATGGATCTAACCAAACTTATTCAGATTTCATGGATTGAGAGAACATAACCATAGGATTTCTATTCCAAAAAGGGGGAGGCAGGAGTAACCAGAGAAACCCTAGGATATATTTGACACATAAATGGGTATAGATGACTAACCGGTTGTCCGTCGTCGTCGGAGTTGTCGCCGGAGTCGGTGTGGACCTCCGGCTCCGGCTGTGGAAGCACGACTCCGTCGACAACATCAAGGTCCAGCGAGACCTCGTCGGCGGCGAAGGCAACCTCTGTCTCCATCTTCATGCCGTGCTCCGATGCTTCAGCAGGCCCGTGATTGTTGTTTGCAACTGCGTTGGTATTTCCCCGACGAGGAGAGGATGATGCAGCACAGCAATAGAAATATTTCCCTCAGTTATGAAACTAAGGTATCTATCCAGTAGGAGGATCCACCAAACTATGTAAACAGTACCTTCACACAAATTACAAAAACTTGCAACCCAACGCGTAAGAGGGGTTGTCAATCCCTCCTCGGTATCGAGATAGATTAAATTGTATGAGATTGGATAAATAGATCTAACAAAAACACAAAATAAAATAAATAAAGAAAAAGTGCAGCAAGGTATTTTTGGATTTTTGGATTAATAGATCTAAAAATAATATGATAGGAAATAGACCCGGGGGGCGTAGATTTCACTAGAGGCTTCTCTCAAGAAAATAGCATACGGTGGGTAAACAAATTACTGTTGGGCAATTGATAGAAAAGCAAATAATTATGACGATATCGAAGGCAATGATCATGTATATAGGCATCACATCCAAGATTAGTTGACCGACTCATGCCTGCATCTACTACTATTACTCCACACATTGACCGCTATCCAGCATGCATCTAGTGTATTAAGTTCATGGAGAAACGGAGTAATGCAATAAGAATGATGACATGATGTAGACAAGATCTATTCATATAGGAATAGACCCCATCTTTTTATCAGTAATGGCAATGATACATGCGTTCCTCGCTACCCTTTCTGTCACTAGGTGAGGACAGCGCAAGATCGAACCCATCACAAAGCACCTCTTCCCATGGCAAGAAAAATCAATCTAGTTGGCCAAACCAAACCAAAGTTTCAGAGAAGAAATACGAGGCTATAACAATCATGCATAAGAGAGTTCAACAAAGACTCAAATAATATTCATAGATAGATCTGATCATAAACTCGCAATTCATCGGATCCCAACAAACACACCGCAAAAAAAAAGTTGCATCAAATAGATCTTCAAGAACATCGAGGAGAACATTGTATTGAAGATCAAAAAGAGAGAAGAAGCCATCTAGCTACTACCTACGGACCCGTAGGTCTGTGCTAAACTACTCACGCATCATCGGAGGGGCAAGGGTGTTGATGAAGAACCCCTCCGTGATCTTTGACCCCTCCTGCAAGGTGCCAAAAAAGGCCTCTAGATTAGATCTCGTGGTTCTGGAACTTGTGGCGGTGGAATCTCTGATCTCTCTGCTCCCCTAGGGTTTTGGGGATTTTAGAATATTTATAGAGCTAATAGGCGGTGGAGAGGGGGCATGTGGGCCCCACTACCCACCAGGGCGCACCAGGGGCCTCTGGCACGCCCTGGTGCCTTGTGGGCCCCAAGGGCCTCCCCTCGGGCACTTCCTTGGGTCCCAAGTTGTCTTATGTCCAGAAAAAAATCACCAAAAAGTTTCGTGGCATTTGGACTTCGTTTGGTACTGACATTCTGCGAAGTAAAAAAAGCAAAAAGCAGCAACTGGCACTGGGCACTATGTCAATAGGTTAGTCCCAAAAAATGATATAAAGTTGCTATAAAATGAATATAAAAAATCCAAGATTGATAATATAACAACATGGAACAATAAAAAATTATAGATACGTTGGAGACGTATCAGCATCCCCAAGCTTATCCTGCTCGTCCTCGAGTAGGTAAATGATAAAAACTGAAATTTTGATGTGGAATGTTGCCTACCATGTTCATCTCATAAACTTTTCTTTTGTAGCATGGACTTTGAACTTTTAGATGATTCATAGCAATAGTCTATTTTGGACATGAGGACATCAATACTCAAGCATATCAACAAGCAACCATGTCATTCAAAATATCAACGCTAAAGAAAGCTATCCCTAGCCCATTATGCTCAATCATTGATCCATTCACGAAACACACCCAAATATTAACTATGCCCAATGCACAAGTATGATAATAGTGTTCCCTAGTTGGTGCTTTATAAGAGAAGATGGAGACTCAATAAAAATAAAAATTGCATAAAGTAAATAGATAGGCCCTCCGCAGAGGGAAGAAGAGATTTGTAGAGGTGCTAGAGCTCAAAGCTTAAATTGAGAGATAAAATTATTTTGGGTGGCATGCTTTTCCCTTCAACGAAAACGACCGGGAATTCCCAATACTTTCCATGCTAGATAAATCATAGGTGGTTCCCAAACAGAAAATAAAGTTTATTCCTTTTGCCACCATTCTTTCATAATCCATGGCTAGCCGTGTCCACGGGTGCCTTCCATACCAACACTTTCCAAGGAATTTATTATTGAACAACATAAATAAAAAAATGCATTTCAGGACTGGGCATGCCTATTACCTTTGCCACACTCTAGTGCAATGACAAGTGAATAAACACTCATGTTGAGAATAAAATATCTAGCATGGAAAATATTAGCCACCCCCTGCCGCTTCATGAGCGGTATGGGCACACAAAAGGGAAATTTATTTTGAACATTAGAGTTGGTCTATACAAATTTACTTGGAACGGCATGGAAATACCGCATATAGGTAGGTATGGTGGACTCATTTGGCACAACTTTGGGGTTCAAGGATTAGGATGCACAAGTAGTATTCCCACTTAGTACAAATGGAGGCTAGCAAATAGATTAAGAAACGACCACCCAAGAAACGAAAACTATCATAAAAGAGCATTAAACATAACCAACACTGAATAATGCACCATAAGTAGGATGTAACTTCATTGCATAACTATTGACTTTCGTGCTTGCATAGGGAATCATAAACCTTAACACCAATATTCTTACTAAGGCATAATTATTCATTAACATGAATCATATATTATTATCAACATATCTCAAAACTATTGCAAGGAATCAAGTTTTTAATATCCAATGATATTCATGAAAGTTTTAATTATATCCCTCTTGAATATCTATCACTTTGGGACTAGTTTCATATATGACCACTGCTACTAACAAAGTTCTCCAACAAATTTAAGTGAAGAACGAGAGCACAAATATTTCATCAAAATAATTTTCATCTCTCAAAATAATATAAGTGAAGCAATGAGAGGATATTTCTTTAAAATTAAAGCACCACCATGCTCAAAAAGATATAAGTGAAGTACTAGAGCAATTTCATAGCTCAAAAAATTTAAGTGAAGCACATACAGCAATTTTGACAAATCATAACATAATTATGGCTCTCTCAAATAGGTGTGTCCAGCAAGGATGATTGTGACAAACTAAAAAGCAAAACAAGCAAAGACTCATATAATACAAGACACTCCAAGCAAAACTCATGATATGTGACGAATAAAAATATAGCTGCAAGTAAAATTACCGATGGTCGTTAGAAGAAAGAGGGGATGCCTTCCGGGGCATCCCCAAGCTTAGTTGCTTGGTACTCCTTGAATGTTACCTTGGGGGACTGGTTCTACCGACATGCTTTGCATGAATATTATTTGAGTCTTTGATGAACTCTTATATGCATGATTATTATAGCCTCGTATTTCTTCTCCGAAATTTTGGTTTGGTTGGGCCAACTAGATTGATTTTTCTTGCCATGGGAAGAGGTGCTTTGTAATGGCTTCGATCTTGAGGTGCTCAATCTCAGTGACAGAAAGAGACATGACACGCATGTATCGTTGCTATTAAGGATAAAAGGATGGGGTTTTATTCCTACATGAATAGATCTTGTCTACATCATGTCATCATTCTTATTGCATTACTCCGTTTCTCCATGAACTTAATACACTAGATGCAGGCTGGAGAGCGGTCGATGTATGGAGTAATAGTAGAAGATGCAGAATCATTTCGGTCTACTAATCTTGGACGTGATGCCTATATACATGATCATTGCCTTGGATATCGTCATGATTATTCGCTTTTCTATCAATTGCCGAACAGTAATTTGTTTACCCACTGTATGCTATTTTCTTGAGAGAAGCCTCTAGTGAAATCTACGGCCCCGGGGTCTATTTTCTATCATATTAAAACCAAAAATACCTTGCTGCAATTTTTCTTTCTTTATTTTATTTTGTGTTTTAGTTAGATCTATTTATCAAATCTTATACAATTTAATCTATCTCAATACCGTGGAGGGATTGACAACCCCTCTTACGTGTTGGGTTGCAAGTATTTGTTATTTGTGCGCAGGTGTTGTTTACATAGTGTTGCTTGGTTCTCCTACTGGATTGATAATGTTGGCTTCATAACTAAGGGAAATACTTACCGTTGTTGTGCTGCATCATCCTTCCTCTAGAGGGAAATACCAACGCAGATACAAGCAATCAAGAAGAATTTCTGGCGCCGTTGCCGGGGAGACATCATCAACATCTATCATGTACCTAATCACAAATCTCATCTCCTTACAATTTACTTTATTTTCCATTTGCCTCTTGTTTTCATCTCCCCCACTTCTAAAAAGTTTTTGCAAAAAATCACAAAAATATTTTTTTTCATTTGCCTTTTTCTCGTTTGATCTTTTGTTTACTTGTTTGCCCACTTTATCGCTATGGCTAGTTCTTACCTTGCTATGAGCACTTCTGAGAATGAAGTTCTCAATTTTAAGCAAATGGGAGGAGAGAATTTAAAAGATGCTTGGTATAGAATTTGTGATGCTCATAATAGATCTATTCGTAAGCAATCCACTAATGTTCTACTTCGCAATTTTTATGTGCACATTACTACTTGGTATAGATTTGTTCTTGATACTATCATCGGAGGGAATTTCTTGATGTGTCTCCCTTTGGATGCTTTTAATGCTATGGGAAATTTAGTGGGATCACCTCCTATCATTATCAATGAAACGGTTTTAACTCTTGAGCATGTTATGCAAAGGCTAGATGCTATTGAAAAGAAACTGCTCACCGAAGAACATATTGAAAATTTAGATAAAATAATTCATAATCTTGCTAATCGAATTGGGTCAAAGGTAGGAGACACTTTTAAATTACTAAAAGAGAAAAGACCCGTAGTAAACGAAAGGGTAGAAGAGAACCTTGCTCGGATTGATAAATTGGAAGAAATTTTTAATGACTTGAGCTCAGCTTTTTCTTCCATCAGAACTATTGAGAAAACTCCTCCTAGTAAGAATTGCAAATCTACCCATACTCCCAAGAACAAGGGTGCCACTTCTTGTAGCAATAATGAGGATCTTAAGATGATTAGAGTTCACCCCAACTTTGTAGATTTGATAAAGGAACAAATATATAGAAATATGTCTCTTGATTTTGTTCCTAGGAGTGTGATTATTAAAAAGTTATGTGTTAGAACTCCTAAAGATTATGGTTTTATGATTGAGGAATTGAAAACCAAAGATGACAACACTTGAAACTATGCATTATGCCTAGCTAGGGGCATAAAACAATAGCGCTTGTTGGGAGGCAACCCAATGAAAAAAATAAAAAAATTCACTTTTTGTTTCTGTTCTTGTGTGTTTACACAATTATGCTACTGTTATGATTGTGTTTTTATGTTTTAATTAGTGTTTGTGCCAAGTAAATCATTTAGGATTATCTTGGATGATAGTTAATTTGAACCTGTTGAAAAACAGAAACTTTTTCGCCAGTGCTGGAATTTTGAGAATTCACAGAAACATGAAAAAATTCTGAAGTTTTTACACATGATTGATATACAAATTTTCCACGTATTCATTATTTTTCAGACTTTTTGGAGTTACATAAGTATGAGAAAAATTTGAGTCTTTACAGAATGTTCTATTTTTGACAGATTTTGTTTTCGTTGCATTGTGTGCTTATTTTGATGAATATGTGGATTGTATCGGGGGGTATAAGCCATGGTAAAGTTAGAATACAGTAGCTATAATGCAATAACAAAATATGAATGGGTTTGCAACAGTACTTAAAGTAAAGATTGGTTTTCTTATACTAATGGATCTCACGAAGGTTTTGTTAAGTTTTGTGTGATTGAAGTTTTCAAGTTTTGGGTGAGATGATGATGGATGAAGGAATATGGAGTGTCAAGAGCCTAAGCTCGGGGATGCCCCATGGCACCCCAAGGTAACATTCAAGGAGTACCAAGCAACTAAGCTTGGGGGTGCCCCGAAAGGCATCCCCTCTTTCTTTTAACGACCATCGGTAATTTTACTTGCAGCTATATTTTTATTCGTCACATATCATGAGTTCTGCTTGGAGCGCCTTGTATTATATGAGTCTTTCCTTGTTTTTATTTTTAGTTTGCCACAATCATCCTTGCTGGACACACCTATTTTAGAAGTCATAATTATGCTATGATTTGTTAGAATTGCTCCATGTGCTTCACTTAAATTTTTTGAGCTATGGAATTGCTCTGGTACTTCACTTATATCTTTTTGAGCATGGTGGTAGCAATTTTTTTGAAGAAACACTTATGCTCTCATGCTTCACTTAAATTTATTTGAGAGTTTGTTAGTAGCAATGGTTATATATGAATTTAGTCCCAAAGTGATAGATATTCAAGAGGGATATAATAAAAACTTTCATAAAGATCACTGGATATTATAAACTTGATTCCTTGCAATAGTTTTGCGATATGGAGATAATAATATGTGAGTCATGTTGATGAGTAATTATGCTTTAGTAAGAATATTGGTGTTAAGGTTTGTGATTCCCTATGCAAGCACGGAAGCCAATAGTTATGCAATGAAGTTACATCCTACTCGTGGTGCATTATTCGGTGTTAGTTAGGTTTAATGCTCGTTTATGATCGTTTTTGTTTCTTGGTTGGTCGCTTCTCAATCTATTTGCTAGCCTCCATTTGTACTAAGTGGGAATGCTGCTTGTGCATCCAACTCCTTAAACCCAAGTTGTGCCAAATGAGCCCACCATACCTACCTATATGCGGTGTTTCCATGCCGTTCCAAGTAAATTTGTATGTGCCAACTCTAATGTTAAAAATAAATTTCCTTCTTGTGTGCCCGTACCGCTCATAAAGCGGCAGGGGGTGGCCAATATTTTCCATGCTAGGTATGTTATTCTCAAGATGAGTGTTTATTCACTTGTCATTGCACAAGAGTGTGGCAGGTAATAGGGATGCCCAGTCCCAAAATGAAAAGAATTTAATATGTTGTTCAATAATAAATTCCTTGGAAAGTGTTGGTATGGAAGGCACCCGTGGATACGGCTAGGCATGGATTGTGAAAGAATGGTGGAAAAAGGAAGAAACTTTATTTTATGTTTGTGAACCGCCTATGATGTATCTAGCATGGAAGATATTGGGAATTCTTGGTCGTTTTCGTTGACAGGAAAAGCATGCCTCCCAAAATATTTTATCTCTCAATTTAAGCATTGAGCTCTTGCACCTCTACAAATCTCTGCTTCCCTCTGCGAAGGGCCTTTCTATTTACTTTTATGCAATTTTTATTTTTATTTAGTCTTCGTCTTCTCTTATAAAGCACCAACTAGGAACACTATTGGCATACTTGTGCATTGGATATAGCTAATATTTGAGTGTGTTTCATGAATGGATCAATAATTTAGCATAATGGGCTAGGGATAGCTTTCTTTAGCATTGATATTTCGAAAGACATGGTTGCTTGTTGATATGCTTGAGTATTGATGTCTTCATGTCAAATTATAGACCATTGCTTTGAATCATCTAAAGTCCAAATGTCCATGCTACAAAAGAAAAGAATATGTGATGAACATGTTAGGCAGCATTCCACATCAAAAAATTTGTTTTTATCATTTACGGACTCGAGGACGAGCAGGAATTAAGCTTGGGGATGCTGATACGTCTCCAACGTATCTATAATTTTTTATTGTTCCATGCTGTTATAGTATCAATCTTGGATGTTTTATACACATTTTATAGCAACTTTATATCATTTTTTTGGACTAACCTATTGACATAGTGACCAGTGCCAGTTGCTGTTTTTTTGCTTGTTTTTTAGTTCACAGAAAATCAATACCAAACGAAGTCCAAATGCCACGAAACTTTTTGGAGAAATTTTTCTGCCCAGAAGACACCCAGGGAGCCAAAGGAGCCCACGGGAGGAGGCCCGTGGGGCCCACTATGCACCAGGGCCCGCCAGGGGCCCCCGGCGTGCCCTGGTGGATAGTGGAGCCCACGGGAAGCTTCTCCACCGACTATCGCCTCTATAAATACTCTAAAATCCCAAAAACCCCAGGGGAGTCGACGAAACACTTTTTTTGCCGCCGCAAGTTCTAGAACCATGAGATCCAATCTAGAGGCCTTTTCCGGCACTCTGCCGGAGGGGTCAATGATCACGGAGGGGTTCTTCATCATCCTTGTTGCCCCTTCCATGATGCGTGAGTAGTTTACTACAAACCTATGGGTCCGTAGGTAGTAGCTAGATGGCTTCTTCTCTCTTTTTGATCTTCAATACAATGTTTTCCTCGATGTTCTTGGAGATCTATTTGATGTAACTTTTTTTGCAGTGTGTTTGTTGGGATCCAGAATTATGGGTTTATGATCAATTCTATCCATGAATATTATTTGAGTCTTTGATGAACTCTTATATGCATGATTATTATAGCCTCGTATTTCTTCTCTGAAATTTTGGTTTGGTTTGGCCAACTAGATTGATTTTTCTTGCCAAGGGAAGAGGTGCTTTGTAATGGGTTCGATCTTGCGGTGCTCAATCTCAGTGACAGAAAGAGACATGACACGCATGTATCATTGCTATTAAGGATAAAAAGATGGGGTTTTATTCCTACATGAATAGATCTTGTCTACATCATGTCATCGTTCTTATTGCATTACTCCGTTTCTCCATGAACTTAATACACTAGATGCAGGCTGGATAGCGGTTGACGTGTGGAGTAATAATAGTAGATGCAAAATCATTTCGGTCTACTAATCTTGGATGTGATGCCTATATACATGATCATTGCCTTGGATATCGTCATGATTATTTGCTTTTCTATCAATTGCCCAACAGTAATTTGTTTACCCATCGTATGCTATTTTCTTGAGAGAAGCTTCTAGTGAAATCTACAGACCCCCGGTCTATTTTCTATCATATTAAACACACAATACCATGCTGCAATTTTTATTTATTTATTTTATTTTGTGTTTTAGTTAGATATATTTATCAAATCTTATACAATTTAATCTATCTCAATACCGTGGAGGGATTGACAACCCCTCTTACGCGTTGGGTTGCAAGTATTTGTTATTTGTGCACAGGTGTTGTTTACATAGTGTTGCTTGGTTTCCTACTGGATTGATAACCTTGGTTTCATAACTGAGGGAAATACTTACCGTTGTTGTGCTGCATCATCCCTTCCTCTTCAGGGAAATACCAACGCAGATACAAACAATCATAGATCAATGGCCCGCGCTGTAGTTCCCCTAAATTTTAGTGCATTCCTAGAGAAAGCTAAGTTGAATGATGATGGAAGCAACTATGCGGACTGGGTCCGTAACTTCAGGATTATCCTCATTGCTGCACAGAAGGCTTATGTCCTTGATGCATCGTTAGGTGCCGCACCCCTCCAGTGTGGTCTGTGGATGTTGTGAACATTTGGCAGCCATGTTCTGATGATTACTCGATAGTTCAGTGCGCCATGCTTTACGGCTTAGAACCGGGGCTCCAAAGACGTTTTGAGCACCATGGAGCATATGAGATGTTCTAGGACCTGAAATTGGTATTTCAAGCTCATGCTCGGGTTGAGAGGTATGACACCTCCGACAAGTTCTTTAGCTGCAAGATGGAGGAGAACAGTTATGTTAGTGAGCATATACTCAAAATGTCTGGGTCTCACAATCGCTTGACTCAGTTGGGAGTTAATCTTCCAGATGACACGGTCATTGACAGAGTTCTCCAGTCACTGCCACCAAGCTATAAGGGCTTTGTGATGAACTATAATATGCAAGGGATGGAGAAAATGATTCCCAAGCTCTTCGCGATGCTTAAGGCCACGGAGGTAGAAATCAAGAAGGAGCATCAAGTGTTGATGGTTAGAAAGACCACTAGTTTCAAGTAAGGCAAGGGAAAGAAAGGTAACTTCAAGAAGAATGGCAAGACAGTTGCCGCTCCCGTGAACAAACCCAAGGCTGGACCCAAACCTGAGACTGAGTGCTTCTACTGCAAGGGAATGGTCACTGGAAGCGGAACTGCCCCAAGTACTTGGCAGATAAGAAAGCTGGCAACGTCAACAAAGGTATATTTGATATACATGTTATTGATGTGTATCTTACTAGTGCTCATAGTAGCGCCTGGGTATTTGATACTGGTTCGGTTGCTGATATTTGTAACTCAAAACAGGAGCTACAGAGTAAACAAAGACTGGCTAAGGATGAGGTGATGATGCGTGACGGAAATGGTTCCAAGGTTTATGTGATCGCCGTCGGCACGCTACCTCTACATCTACCTTCGGGATTAGTTTTAAACCTAAATAAGTTTTATTTGGTGCCTACGTTGAGCATGAACATTATATCTAGATCTTGTTTATTGCGAGACGGTTGTTCATTTAAGTCAGAGAATAATGGTCGTTCTATTTATATGAGTAATATCTTTTATGGTCATGTACCCCTTGTGAATGGTTTATTCTTGTTGAATCTCGATCGTAGTGATACACATATTCATAATATTGATGCCAAAAGATGGAAAGTTAATAATGATAGTACCACATATTTGTGGCACTACCGCTTAGGTCATATTGGTGTAAAGCGCATGAAGAAACTCCATGCTGATGGACTTTTGGAATATCTTGATTATGAATCAGTTGAGACATGTGAACCATGCCTCATGGGCAAGATGACTAAAACTCCGTTCGCCGGAACAATTGAGCGAGCTAGTGACTTATTGGAAATAATACATACCGATGTATGTGGCCCAATGAGTGTTGAAGCATGATACGTCTCCAACGTATCTATAATTTTTTATTGTTCCATGATGTTATATTATCAATCTTGGATGTTTTATATACATTTATTAGCAACTTTATATCATTTTTTGGGACTAACCTATTAACTTAGTGCCCAGTGCCAGTTGCTGTTTTTTGCTTCTTTTTTACTTCGCAGAAAATCAATACCAAACAAAGTCCAAATGCCACGAAACTTTTTGGAGATTTTTTTCTGGCAAGGAGAGACCCTCGAAGCTTCTAGAGGCCACGTGAGGAGGCTCATGGGGCCCACTAGGCACCAAGGTGTGCCAGAGGCCCCCGACACGCCCTGGTGGGTAGTGGAGCCCACGGGCACCGCCTTGACCTACCTCCACCTCTATAAATACTCTAAAATCCCAAAAACCCTAGGGGAGTAGAGGAAATAATTTTTCTGCCGCCGCAAGTTCCAGAACCACGAGATCCAATCTAGAGGCCTTTTCCGGCACTCTGCCGGAGGGGGCAACGATCACGGAGGGGTTCTTCATCATCCTTGTTGCCTCTCCGATGATGCGTGAGTAGTTTACCACAGACCCACGGGTCTGTAGTTAGTAGCTAGATGGCTTCTTCTCTCTTTTTGATCTTCAATACAATGTTCTCCTTAATGTTCTTGGAGATCTATTTGATGTAATGACTTTTTACGGTGTGTTTGTTGGGATCCGATGAATTGTGAGTTTATGATTTGATCTATCCATGAATATTATTTGAGTTTTCTCTGAACTCTTTTATGCATGATTGTTATAGCCACGTATTTCTTCTCTGATTTATTGGTTTGGTTTGGCCAACTAGATTGATTTATCTTGCCATGGGAAGAGGTGCTTTGTGATGGGTTCGATCTTGCGGTGCTCAATCTTAGTGACAGAAAGAGATATGACACGTATGTATCATTGCTATTAAGGATAAAAGGATGGGGTTTTATTCCTACATGAATAGATCTTGTCTACTTCATGTCATCGTTCTTATTGCATTACTCCGTTTCTCCATGAACTTAATACACTAGATGCAGGCTGGATAGCGGTTGATGTGTGGAGTAATAATAGTAGATGCAGAATCATTTCGGTCTACTAATCTTGGACGTGATGCCTATATACATGATCATTGCCTTGGATATCGTCATGATTATTCGCTTTTCTATCAACTGCCCAACAGTAATTTGTTTACCCACCGTATGCTATTTTCTCGAGAGAAGCCTCTAGTGAAAACTATGGCCCCGGGGTCTATTTTCTATCATATTAAAACCAAAAATACCTTGCTGCAATTTTTCTTTATTTATTTTATTTTGTGTTTTAGTTAGATCTATTTATCCAATTTTATACAATTTAATCTATCTCATTACCATTCAAGGATTGACAACCCCTCAACGCGTTGGGTTGCAAGTATTTGTTATTTGTGTGCAGGTGTTGTTTACATAGTGTTTCTTGGTTCTCCTACTGGATTGATAACCTTGGTTTCATAACCGAGGGAAATACTTATCTCACTATACTGCATCATCCCCTCCTCTTCAGGGAAATCCCAATGCAGCTCAAGGGTAGCAAAGCACGTGGTGGATATCGTTATTTTCTTACCTTCACAGATGATTTGAGTAGATATGGGTATATTTACTTAATGAAACACAAGTCTGAAACATTTGAAAAGTTCAAGGAATTTCAGAGTGAAGTGGATAATCATCGTAACAAGAAAATAAAGTTTCTATGATCTAATCGTGGAGGTGAATATTTGAGTTATGAGTTTGGTATGCATTTAAGACAATGTGGAATTGTTTCACAGCTCACGCCACTTGGAACACCACAGCGTAATGGTGTATCCAAACGTCGTAATCATACTCTATTGGATATGGTGTGTTCTACGATGTCTCTTACCGATTTGCCACTATCGTTTTGGGGTTATGCATTAGAGATAGCTGCATTCACTTTAAATAGGGCACCGTCTAAATCCGTTGAGACGACACCATATGAGTTGTGGTTTGGAAAGAAACCTAAGATGTCATTTCTTAAATTTGGGGATACGATGCTTATGTCAAGAGGCTTCAGCCTGATAAGCCCAAACCCAAAGAGGAGAAGTGCGTCTTCATAGGATACCCTAAAGAGACCATTGGGTATACCTTCTACCACAGATTCAAGGGCAAAATCTTTGTTGCCAAGAATAGGTCCTTTCTAGAGAAGGAGTTTCTCTCGAAAGAAGTGAGTGGGAGAAAGAAGAACTTGATGAGGTAATTGTACCTTCTCTCGAATTGGAAGGTAGCACATTACAGAAACCAGTTCATGTGATGCCTTGTAACACCCCCGGTGGTTAACTACAGTAATCACCCTTTTGACAATGCCAAGTCAGCATGATTAACAGTGCATGATCATCATTTGCATCATAATGCTTTTCAACTCCTAAGTCAAAATTCAAATTTAAATAAAAGTGGAAAATAAAAGTTGTCCAAACCTGAAAACTAAAATGTGCATCATGTTGCAAATATTCTCATAGCATTTATAAAAATGATTGCAACATTTGTTGGAATTGTAAAAGGACTCGAACAACAAGGAACAGCAGCAACATAACACTGTTTAATCCTTTTTCAATTTAAATAAAATCCAAACAAAAAGATATGGACCCCAAACCAATTTCTAGCAGTGACAGATAATGCACTGTAAATAATGGAGCAAGTCTCATATTTTACAAAAGTCTTTTGGAATAAAAATAAAAGAGAAAACAGAAAAGGAAAATAATAATATTAAAAAAGGAAAAAGGAAAGCCCCCCCCCCCCACTGGGCCGTGGCCCAGCTGGGCCGGCAAGCCAACAGGCCGGCCCACCAGCGCCCATAACCCCCCCTCACCCCAAACCCTAACCCCCCGAACACCCCCACTCTCCCCCCCCCCCGATCCCCCTCTCCTCCCTCTCGCCCCCTCGCGCCTGACGGCGCCGCCCTCTCCCCGCCCCCTCTCCGCACCCGTCCCTTCGCCGTCCCTACCTTCTCCTCCTCTCCCCCGACTCGCCGCCTCCCCCGCCGTCCGTTCCCCTGCATCGGGCCTCCCCTTCAACGCAGGTAAGCAACCCCCGTCGTGACCCTCGCCGTTGTCGCGCCCGCCCGCCGTGGTCCCGCTCGCCGGCGTCCTCACGCGCGCCCACGAGCCGCGTCCACTCCCCCGCGCCGCTCGCGCGCTGCTTTTCGCCCCGCGCCGCGCCTCCGTCCCTCCGTCGCGCCCCGCTGCCTTAACCCTGCACGGGGGTGAGCCGCGCCCCTCTCCTCCTCTCTCTCCTCCCCGACGCCGCGCCCGCATGTCGCCGCCGGTCGCGCTCCCCGGGCCATCCCCTCGCGCACGCCTCGCCCATCCCCTCGCCCCTCCCCCCCTGCTCCACTCCCTCTCCTCCCTAGCCCTCCCTTCCCCCGTCTCGCCCCGCCCTTCTCGCTTTTCTCTCGCTCCCTCCATCCCTCGCCCCCTCTCCCGCCGCTCTCCTCCCCTCCACCTTCTCCTCTCTCCTCACCGCCTCCCGCCCGTCTGGCGCGGCGCCTCGGCTACCCGTCTCTCTCGCAGTCGCCCCCTGTCCGAGGCGCCCTCCCTCCCCGCTCCGCATGGGTGGGCCCCCTCGCCGCGCCGCGTGCCATTTGGGCACCGGACATGTCCGGTCCCAAACGGGCATGCTCCGACATGTCCGGCCCTGGTCCACTGACCAGTGGGGCCCACAGCCCTGCCTGTTAATTAAAATAAATAATAATAAACAATATAATTAAAATAAATAGTTAATTAGTTAATTAACACTGTTTAGATTAGTCTAATTTGATTAATTAGATTAATTAAATGTTATTAACTTAAGTAACCCTGGTTAATTAGAGCTAATTAATTAGTTAACCTAATTAACCTTGCTGACTCAGCATGATGTCATGCTGACACGTCGAGCACTATTCTGGATAATGTTTAATTTAAACAATAAAATAAATCAGAAAATAATAAAGCTTTAGAAAATCATATAAAATAATCCGTCTCAGATCGAAACTTTGTACATGAAGTTGCTCAGACGACGAGACGAATCTGAATACGCGGTCCGTTCGCCCGTCACGCGTCCCTAACTATCCGAACTTGCAACCGTTCCCCTCTTATCTCTGCTTCCGATAATTCCAAGACCCGGGAATATCGTCAGATATTCTCCCGCTCCGTCTGTTACGTGTGATGCTTGCGTTAGACTACCCCTAGCACCGTGTATCGTTTTGTCATGCTCATGTTTGCTCTATATTTAACTGTTTCCTCCTCCCCCTCTTCTCTCTCGATAGCCCCCGACCCGACGTCGTCCCCGAGACCGACGCAGCTCGGATCCCGAAGACACCATAGACGACCTTGCCTTGCCGCCGAGCAACCAGGCAAGCCCCCCCTTTGATCATCCCGATATCGCCCATTCTAATTTCCCATGCTTGCATTAGAATTGCTGTTGCTACTGCTTTACCTATTCTGATGCATAGCCTGTTTATTGTAGCCTGCTGTTGTATTTACCTCATATCCTAAACTGTTTAGTCTAGGCTGGGTAGAGACCTATCAGTGACCCCACTTACCCCGACTGCCGCGCTGGATCGTCAGAAGACCCGATCAACGATTGAAGACCAGGACCCGACACCGCACATCACCCCCCTTAGTTGTAACGACACTAGCAGCGTTACTATCGAGTGCCGAGGGTGAAACCTCGGTTGGTAGCACTTCTGATGTTAACTCTGTAGAGTAGCTATTCGGTCGTGGTCATCGAGGGTGATTCCTCCTTCACCGCTTCCGATAACGACGCTGTCGTACAACACCTCAAGTGTGGACCCAGTGAGGGTGATTCCTCCGAGTTCACCTTGACGGATACATCGAGTGGGAATTCAATGAGGGTGATACCTCGGATTCCCTGATGTTATGGACACACGGATACTTGGACTTTACAATGTTACTTGGAAAGGCGGGTCGACCCTGAGGGGTACCCGCGTGTGATGTGAAGGCGGGTTGCCAGTGTGGTGCCCGAGTGGTGAATACGAGGCGCGGCCGGGCATTCTTAGCCCTTGCCGCAAGTCCTCGAGACGGGGCGACGGGGTCACATCTTTCGTGAGTCTCTGCTCGTTTCCGCAAGCCCTAGTCCATTGACGATTTGGATATTTGATCCGAGCAGGCCTCTGGTCTGATAGCACTAACCATCACGTGGGCATAGTATGGGCGTTCTGCATCGTAGCATCAGCCGAAAGCTCTGTCAGACGTCTAGTTCAGCCTTGCGGCCGGGACGGACCGGCGCCCCCCTGGTGCCTGGCTTCCCCCTGCACGCAACGACTCGGAGTGCACAGGGCGATGGCCCAAGACCTCTGAGCGCTTAGGATGTAGACCGACGGGGACCTCTCTGCTGAGCTGTAGGTAGGGTTGCGATGTGTCGTTTGGCCGAGGCCGGGCATGACCCAGGAAAGTGTGTCCGGCCGAAGTTAATCGAGCGTGTTGGGTAAGTTGGTGCACCCCTGCAGGGAAGAACACTTCTATCGATAGCCGGTCCTACGGTAAAGGACACTCGGAGTTGTATCCCGATCGATACAACTAGAACTGGACCCTTGAGACGTTAACAGGTTGATGACTGTATTGGCTCTGGGATCGCTTTCTCATAGGGAGTCGAGAAAGGATCTCAGGACGAGGTTTGATGACTTTATGGCTCTGGGATTGCTTTCTCGCAGGGAGTCGAGAAAGGATCTCTGGGTGAGGTTGAGACTTAATGATACTACTACATTATATTGTATTGTTCTACTCTCTTCTACTGCTGCAAGACCGCTGAAGATGCTAGTCTTCGATAGGACTAGGCCTTCTCTCTATTCTGGCATTTCTGCAGCCCAGTCCACATATACAGCCTCCCCTTGATAATGTTGCATATGTAGTGTAGACCCTTGCTTGCTGAGTACTTCTGAGTACTCACGGTTGCTTTGTTTTCCTTTTTCTCCCCATATCAGTTTGACGTGACCAGAGGACGGAGCCCCCTGAGACAGATGCCCCGACGATCGCTACTACTACTACCCAGAGGATGGATACTACTACGAGTTGACTGACGACCAGGAGTAGGATCGGAGGGTCCCAGGCAGGAGGCCTTCGCCTTTCGATCGTAGTGTTTTATTTTGTCCCGCCTTTCTAAAGGCCTTTCTGTTTCTATTTCATATCTGTACTCAGATATCTGATGCTTCCGCTGACGCTTGTATGCCATCGAGCTATGTATTCGAGCCCTCGAGGCCCTGGCTTGTAATATAAAGCTTGTATGACTTTATTTATGTTTTAGAGTTGTGTTGTGATATCTTCCCGTGAGTCCTTAGGCTTGATCGTGTGCATTTGCGTGTATGATTAGTGCACGATCGGGCCGGGGGCGTCACATGCCTACACCAACCGAAGAGGAAGCTAATGATGATGATCATGAAACTTCGGATCAAGTTACTGCTGAACTTTGTAGGTCGACCAGGGTACGTTCCGCACCAGAGTGGTACGGTAATCCTGTCCTGGAAGTCATGTTGTTAGACAACGGCGCACCTACGAACTATGAAGAAGCTATGATGAGCCCGAATTCCGGCAAATGGCTTCAGACCATGAAATCTGAGATAGGATCCATGTATGAGAACAAAGTATGGACTTTGGTGGACTTGTCTGATGATCGGCAAGCCATTGAGAATAAATGGATATTTAAGAAGAAGACATACGCTGATGGTAATGTCACCGTCTATAAAGCTCGACTTGTCGCAAAGGGTTTCCGATAAGTTCAAGGGGTTGACTACGATGAGACTTTCTCACCCGTAGCAATGCTTAAGTCTGTTAGAATTATGTTAGCTATTGCCGCATTTTATGATTATGAGATCTGGGAAATGGACGTCAAAACGGCATTCCTTAACGGGTTTCTTAAGGAAGAGTTGTATATGATGCAACAAGAAGGTTTTGTCAATCCTAAGGATGCTAACAAAGTATGCAAGCTCCAGCGATCCATTTATGGACTGATGCAAGCATCTCAGAGTTGGAATATTCTCTTTGATGAGGTGATCAAATCTTTTGGTTTTATACAAACTTACAGAGAAACTTGTATTTACAAGAAAGTGAGTGGGAGCGTTGTAGCATTTTTAATATTATATGTGGATGACATATTGTTGATTGGAAATTATATAGAATTTCTGGAAAGCATAAAAGGATATTTGAACAAGAGTTTTGCAATGAAAGACCTCGGTGAAGCTGCTTACATATTGGGCATCAAAATCTATAGAGATAGATCAAGACGCTCTAAAAAGAACCTCACTTATGTGCTTTGTGAAAGTCCAATTAAGCGACTTGATCTATCTCTATAGATTTTGATACCCCGAAAAGCTGCTTACATATCGGTGGTTTTATTTCTTCCCCCTTTTAAATTCTCTCCCCCCCCCTTTGTTTAAAATTAAGAACCTCACTTTCCGGGGTACCAACTATGATAGAAGGACTAGCCATGATAGCAAAGCAAGCGATCTAGCACACAAGCAAACAAAAAGCAAACGGAAAAGCGAACGAAAAGAAGGCAAATATTTTTGTGTTTTTCTGAAAACATTTTAGAAGTGGGGGAGGGGAAAACAAGAGGCAAATGGCAAATAATGTAAGTGCAAGAGATGAGAGTTTATGATAGGTACTTGGTAGGCTTGATGTAGATCCTCCCCAGCAACGGCGCCAGAAATTCTTCCTGCTACTTCTTGAGCTTGTGTTGATTTTTCCCTTGAAGAGGAAAGGGTGATGCAGCAAAGTAGAGATAAGTATTTCCCTCAGTTAAGAACCAAGGTATTAATCCAATAGGAGGAACACACAAGTCCCCAATAGATGCACCTGCACAAACTAACAAACACTTGCACACAACGCGAAAAAGGGGTTGTCAATCCCTTCACGGTCACTAGCAAGAGTGAGATCTAATAGAGATAGGTATAAAATATAAGTAAAAGTGCAAAATAAAGTAAAAGTAAATAAATTGCAGCAAGATATTTTTGGTTTTTTGGTTTTATAGATCTAAAAATAATATGATAAAAATAGGGGATTTTTATTTCTGTGCCCCTGGTACCTTAGCTCTACTCATTCATCCCCACACTCTTAACTTTTGCTCACTTTTCCCCACTCCCTTGTCTGAAACCCTCATAAATGGTCACAACGGAGGATGCCGTCGGGTCAAACCATTGACCGTTAACTCTGACGAGTGGGGCCACGCTGGACTCTGTCACCCGTTGGGCCTGACGAGTGGGGCCGCATTAAGACACGTTAGATGAGCTTGTGTGAGGGATCCCCTTGTCTGAACCTCGAGCCACTACAGCACCATGCCGCTCTGCCCCCTCTGCCGCCATCGTGCAGCCTCCGCCACCGTCATGCCCTCCAACCTCTAACCCCATTTTGCCTCCGCCGCCGTCGTGCCCTCCGCCAGATCTACCCCCACATCCCCCTCAGGATTAAGCAGCGATGTTGGGGGAGCAGGTTCTCAAGCCCATCGACCGTGGAGAGGATTGGGTCAAATTGGCGGCGGATAATTCATGGATTACACCTGGGTAAGCGTCCTTTCCCCTCTAACTGATTTGCTGATTCATAAATTCGGCCCTATTTGACAGCTAGTCGCGTGAATCGATCAAATTTTGCTGAATTGTTCCTGGCCTAACTGTAACCTTTCCTTATTTGAATCAAATAGGATTGATCCTGCGCTTGCTTTCCGGCTGGCGGTTAGGATGGAAGTTAGTGTGCTGCGCGGTAGAAAACCGCATATGATTACTGGATTTTTCTATCCAAGGGTGGCAGAAACAAGTATGTCGTTCAAAGATTTGCTCGCGGCACTCCGAAATTCTTCATATGGGTGGAGCCCTGCCGATGTTGTTGAACTGAAATTTTTCAGCAGTACCGAGCAAAAATTTCTCCCACTAACTTGCGGTGAGCATCTTGGATTGCTCTTTACTTTGAATGCTGAAAGCCACTTCGGTAAAATCCTTATCGAGGTGCTTCAGCCACGCAATGAACATGACAAGGGGAAGGTTCAGAAATCTTCTGTCTCTGCTAATAGCGAGCGCCCCAGCACTCCTTGTAGGTTGAAACCAAGTAGAGCTAGTGGTTTTGAAAGTCACAATATGTCTGTTGCCGCTTCTTGTGCTGCTTCTCCTGTCGCTGCTGCAGCCGATGTAGAGCAAGATGCAGAGCCAGACGAAGAGGTGCCTCGAAATGATTCTGAGGATGAGAATATGTTCCCTGATCTTGTAGATACTGTTAGTAAACTAGCAATGGAAGATGAATATCAGGAGGAACCTATCAGCCGTGCTAGATTTGATGACACTGATGATGAAGAGAGGCAGGAGAACATCGACAGCCTAGTTTTAGATGAATATGATGGTGAGGACATGCTGATAAGTCCATTTTGCATCATGCTTTTATGTTGATATTTATTGCATTATGGGCTGTTATTACACATTATGGCACAATACTTATGCCTTTTCTCCCTTATTTTACAGGATTTACATGAAGAGGGAGAATGCCGGCAGCTGGAATTCTGGGCTGGGAAAGGAGCAAATATTAGAGACCTATTCTGCACAACTCCAAAAGTCCTGAAACTTCACGGAGAGTCATTTTGGAATTAATAAAAAATATTAGGTGAACAAAGCACCAGAGGGGGGCCACCAGCCATCCACAAGGGTGGAGGGCGCGCCCCCTGCCTTGTGGGCCACCTGGCAGGCCCCCGATGCCCATCTTCTGCTATATGGTGTGTTTTGACCTGGAAAAAATCAAGAAGAAGCTTTCGGGAGGAAGCGCCGCCGTCTCGAGGCGGACCCTGGGCAGAACCCATCTAGGGCTCCGGCGGAGCTGTTCTGCCGGAGAAACTTCCCTCCGGGAGGGGGAAATCGAAGCCATCATCATCACCAACGATCCTCTCATCGAGAGGGGGTCAATCTCCATCAACATCTTCACCAGCACCATCTCCTCTCAAACCCTAGTTCATCTCTTGTATCCGATCTTTGTCTCAAAACCTCAGATTGGTACCTGTGGGTTGCTAGTAGTGTTGATTACTCCTTGTAGTTGATGCTAGTTGGTTTATTCGATGGAAGATCATATGTTCAGATCCTTAATGATAATTAATACTCCTCTGATTATGAACATGAATATGCTTTGTGAGTAGTTACGTTTGTTCCTGAGGACATGGGAGAAGTCTTGTTATAAGTAATCATGTGAATTTGGTATTCGTTTGGTATTTTGATGAGATGTATGTTGTCTTTCCTCTAGTGGTGTTATGTGAACGTCGACTACATGACACTTCACCATGATTTGGGCCTAGGGGAAGGCCTTGGGAAGTAATAAGTAGATGATGGGTTGCTAGAGTGACAGAAGCTTAAACCCTAGTTTATGCGTTGCTTCGTAAGGGGCTGATTTGGATCCATATGTTTCATGCTATGGTTAGATTTATCTTAATTCTTCTTTCGTAGTTGCGGATGCTTGTGAGAGGGGTTAATCATAAGTGGGAGGCTTGTCCAAGGAAGGGCAGCACCCAAGCACCGGTCCACCCACATATCAAATTATCAAAGTAACGAACGCGAATCATATGAGCATGATGAAAACTAGCTTGACAACAATTCCCATGTGTCCTTGGGAGCGCTTTGCTTTATATAAGAGTTCGTCCAGGCTTGTCCTTTGCTACAAAAGGATTGGGCCACCTTGCTGCACCTTAGTTACTTTTGTTACTTGTTACCCGTTACGAATTATCTTATCATACAACTATCTGTTACCGATAATTTCAGTGCTTGCAGAGAATACCTTGCTGAAAACCACTTGTCATTTCCTTTTGCTCCTCGTTGGGTTCGACACTCTTACTTATCGAAAGGACTACGATAGATCCCCTATACTTGTAGGTCATCAAGACTCTTTTCTGGCGCCGTTGCCGGGGAGTGAAACGCCTTTGGTAAGTGGAATTTGGTAAGCGCCGTTTTGTTACTTGCCCTTTCGGTACCTTTGCTTATAGACGTATATGCCTTTTGGTTTATGCAATGCACCTGCTACCTTTCAAAGATGTATGACTGCTATATTTTCTGATTTTTGTGAAAAGATTGTTGAGGTTTTCATGGATGATTTCTCCGTTTACGAAACTTCTTTTGATGATTGCTTAAGCAACCTTGATCGAGTTTTACAGAGATGTGAAGAAACTAATCTTGTCTTGAATTGGGAGAAGTGCCACTTTATGGTTAATGAAGGTATTTTCTTGGGGCATAAAATTTCTGAAAGAGGTATTGAAGTTGATAAAGCTAAAGTATATGCTATTGAAAAGATGCCGTGTCCTAAACATATCAAAGGTATAAGAAGTTTCCTTGGTCATGCTGGTTTCTATAGGAGGTTTATTAAAGACTTCTCTAAAATTTCTAGGCCTCTCACCAATCTCTTGCAAAAAGATGTTCCTTTTGTTTTTGATGATGATTGTGTAGAAGCATTTGAAATACTTAAGAAAGCCTTGATTTCAGCACCTATTGTTCAACCGCCCGATTGGAATTTACCCTTTGAAATTATGTGTGATGCTAGTGATTATGCTGTTGGTGCTGTTCTAGGGCAAAGAGTTGATAAGAAATTGAATGTTATTCATTATGCTAGTAAAACTCTAGACAGTGCCCAGAGAAATTATGCTACTACTGAAAAAGAATTTTTAGCAGTTGTCTTTGCTTGTGATAAGTTCAGATCTTAGATTGTTGATTCCAAAGTAACTGTTCACACTGATCATGCTGCTATTAAATATCTTATGGAAAAGAAAGATGCTAAACCTAGACTTATTAGATGGGTTCTCTTGCTACAAGAATTTAATTTGCATATTATTGATAGAAAGGGAGCTGAGAACCCCGTTGCAGACAACTTGTCTAGGTTAGAAAATGTTCTTGATGACCCACTGCCTATTGATGATAGCTTTCCTGATGAACAATTAGCTGTCATAAATGCTTCTCATAATACTCTGTGGTATGCTGATTATGCTAATTACATTGTTGCTAAATTTATAACACCTAGTTTCACATACCAGCAAAAGAAAAAGTTTTTCTATGATTTAAGACATTACTTTTGGGATGACCCACACCTTTATAAAGAAGGAGTAGATGGTATTATTAGACATTGTGTACCTGAGCATGAACAGGAACATATCCTATGCAAGTGCCACTCCGAGTCTTACGGAGGACACCACGCTGGAGATAGGACTGCACACAAGGTATTACAATCTGGTTTTTATTGGCCTACTCTCTTCAAGGATGCTCATAAGTTTGTCTTGTCTTGTGATGAATGTCAAAGAATTGGTAATATCAGTAGACATCAGGAAATGCCTATGAATTATTCACTTGTTATTGAACCATTTGATGTTTGGGGCTTTGATTATATGGGACCTTTTCCTTCCTCTAATGGGTATACACATATTTTAGTTGTTGTTGATTACGTTACTAAGTGGGTAGAAGCTATTCCAACTAGTAGTGCTGATCATAACACTTCTATTAAGATGCTTAAAGAAGTTATTTTTTTGAGGTTTGGAGTCCCTAGATATTTGATGACTAATGGTGGTTCACATTTTATTCATGGTGCTTTCCGTAAAATGCTTGCTAAATATGATGTTAACCATAGAATTGCATCTCCATATCATCCTCAGTCTAGCGGTCAAGTAGAATTGCGCAATAGAGAGATTAAATTGATTTTGCAAAAGACTGTTAATAGATCTAGAAAGAATTGTTCTAAGAAACTTGATGATGCATTATGGGCTTATAGAACTGCCTATAAAAACCCAATGGGTATGTCTCCATATAAAATGGTCTATGGAAAGGCTTGTCACTTACCTCTTGAACTAGAACACAAAGCTTATTGGGCAATCAAAGAGCTCAACTATGATTTCAAACTTGCCGGTGAGAAGAGGTTATTTGACATAAGCTCGCTTGATGAATGGAGAACCCAAGCCTATGAGAATGTCAAGTTGTTAAAGAAAAAGTTAAAAGAAGGCATGACAAAAGGATAGAAAAGCATGAGTTTAATGTAGGTGATCATGTTTTGCTAGACAACTCTCGTTTAAGATTTTTTGCAGGAAAGCTTCTCTCTAAATGGGAAGGTTCTTACATTATTGAGGAGGTCTATCGTTCCGGTGCCATAAAAATCAAAAACGCCGAAGGCACAAATCCGAAGGTGGTAAACGGTCAAAGAATCAAACATTATATCTCAGGTACTCCCATAAATGTTGAGACCAATATAATTAATACCATAACACGGAGGAGTACATAAGGGATACTTTCCAGAACGTTTCAGACTCCGAAAAGGAATAGGTATGTGGTGCAGTAAGTAAACCGACTCCAAAACGTTTCCAATGATAATTTTTCTCCGTTTTGGAATATTTAAAAAATTAGGAAAATTAAAAGTAGTCCGAAAGTTGCACGAGGAGACCACAAGGGTGGAGAGCGCGCCCCCTGCCTTGTGGCCACCTCGTGTGCCCTCCGGACTCCGTTTTCTTGCACAATGCTTCTTTTAGTCGGTAAAAATTCATTATATAATCTCCTGAAGATTTTGACCACCGTACCACGGCAATATCTCCTGTTCTTGTTTCGAGCTGTTTTTCTGACAGATCCAAATCGCCATGACGTCTCCAAGAGCCCCCAAGGACAAGTTTTTTGAGAAGGTCATCAACCCTTATCTCGCGGAGGTGCTACAACACCCTCAAACCATTGAGCTACGTGAGGGGGTGCTGCACATCCGTGATACCGAAGGGCCTAAGAAGACCGGAAACATGGAGACAAGGCTCGAAGAAGTGAAGCGGCAAGTCTTCAAGTGCCAAGGGATGGTGGAACGCGACTCAACGCCAACCACATGATGATCGCTGAATTTACTAGTGGTCACAAGCTGGATGCCGAGAACATTGGGGAGGCCATCTTCAAGCGTCATGAGAAAATCGAGCATCTCCAAGCCCAGATCTATGACCTGCAGAACCAAAACTGTGAGTATGAATATAGATTTAAGAGGATGAGTTTGGCTATAGATTTGAGGATCCCGGAGACTCGTTCATCTTTTTACGATGGTGAACCTATGCCTTGGAAGCCGGAGGATAAAATTTCGTCATCATCAACTCCATCATCACCACCTCCGAAGAAAGAGTCATAAATACATGGGTATGGGCACTCCCCTTGGCAACTGCAAAGCTTGGGGGAGTTGCCCCGGTATCGTATCACACTATCACACCTTTACTTCTATCATTTTTCTTAGTTTGATCCTTTTGGTTATATTTTGATCTAGTAGAATAAAGTTTAAGTATGATCTAGCTTTGAGTTTTGTTTTGATATTTATCTATGTAATCGAGTCCGTGAGTTATATAATAAAGAGTAGTTTTGAGTTGAGGGCTTTACTTTCTTGCTATGATCTTGAGGGAATAAAAATAAGAGAAAGAAATAAAAGGAAATAAAGAGATCATATATTGATCTTATGGAGAGTAATGACTTCACATATAAAGAGTATGATGAATAAAATTTGTTGGGAGTTAACAAACATAGTTTTGGTCATTGTTGCAATTAATAGGAAGTAATAAAGAAAGAGAGGTTTCACATACAAATATACTATCTTGGACATCTTTTGGGATTGTGAGCACTCATTAAAATATGACATGCTAAAAAGTTGATGTTGGACAAGGAAGACAACATAATGAGTTATGTTTTCCTATATCCGAATAGAAGTTATATTGTCATGGATCCTCCAACATGTTGAGCTTGCTTTTCTCTCTTATGCTAGCCAAATTCTTTGCACCAAGTAGAGATACTACTTGTGCATCTAAACATCCCTAAACCCAGTTTTGCCATGAGAGTCCACCATACCTACCTATGGATTGAGTAAGATCCTTCAAGTAAGTTGTCATTGGTGCAAGCAATAAAAATTGCTCTCTAAATATGTATGATCTATTCATGTGAAGAAAATAAGCTTTATACAAACTTGTGATATGGAAGAAATAAAAGCGAGGACTGCATAATAAAGTTCTTTATCACAAGCGGCAATATAAAGTGATGTTCTTTTGCATTAAGACTTTGTACGTCCAACCATAAAAGCGCATGACAACCTCTGCTTCCCTCTGCGAAGGGCCTATCTTTTACTTTTATCTTCTACCCTTATACAAGAGTCATGGTGATATTCACCTTTCCTTTTTACACTTTTTTTCCTTTTTGCAAGCACTATGTGTTGGAGAAAGATCCAGATATATATATCCACTCGGATGTAGGTCATCATAAAGTATTATTGTTGACATTACCCTTGAGGTAAAAGGTTGGGAGGCGAAACTATAAGCCCCTATCTTTCTCTGTGTCCGACTGAATCTTTGAACCCATAAGTATCGCGTGAGTGTTAGCAATTGTGAAAGACTAAATGATAGTTGAGTATGTGGACTTGCTGAAAAGCTCTTAAATTGACTCTTTCCGATGTTATGATAAATTGCAATTGCTCCAATGACTGAGATCATAGTTTGTTGGTTTTCAATGAAGTTCTTGATTCATACTTTACCTTGTGAATGAATTGTTACTTTGGCATAAGAAATTATATGACAATATATGTTGCTGTTCTAAAGATGATCATGATGCCCTCATGTCCGTATTTTATTTTATCGACACCTCTATCTCTAAACATGTGGACATATTTTTCGATTTCGGCTTTCGCTTGAGGACAAGCGAGGTCTAAGCTTGGGGGAGTTGATACGTCCATTTTGCATCATGCTTTTAAGTTGATATTTATTGCATTATGGGCTGTTATTACACATTATGGCACAATACTTATGCCTTTTCTCTCTTATTTTACAGGATTTACATGAAGAGGGAGAATGCCGGCAGCTGGAATTCTGCGCTGGGGAAGGAGCAAATATTAGAGACCTATTCTGCACAACTCCAAAAGTCCTGAAACTTCACGGAGAGTCATTTTGGAATTAATAAAAATATTGGGCGAAGAAAGCACCAGAGGGGGGCCACCAGCCATCCACAAGGGTGGAGGGCGCACCCTACCCCCAGGGCACGCCCCCCTGCCTTGTGGGCCACCTGGCAGGCCCCCGATGCCCATCTTCTGCTATATGGTGTGTTTTGACCTGGAAAAAATCAAGAAGAAGCTTTCGGGATGAAGCGCCGCCGTCTCGAGGAGGAACCTGGGCAGAACCCATCTAGGGCTCCGGCGGAGCTGTTCTGCTGGAGAAACTTCCCTCCGGGAGGGGGAAATCGAAGCCATCGTCATCACCAATGATCCTCTCATTGAGAGCGGGTCAATCTCCATCAACATCTTCAACAGCACCATCTCCTCTCAAACCCTAGTTCATCTCTTGTATCCGATCTTTGTCTCAAAACCTCAGATTGGTACCTGTGGGTTGCTAGTAGTGTTGATTACTCCTTGTAGTTGATGCTAGTTGGTTTATTCGGTGGAAGATCATATGTTCAGATCCTTAATGATAATTAATACTCCTTTGATTATGAACATGAATATGCTTTGTGAGTAGTTACATTTGTTCTTGAGGACATGGGAGAAGTCTTGTTATAAGTAATCATGTGAATTTGGTATTCGTTTGGTATTTTGATGAGATGTATGTTGTCTTTCCTCTAGTGGTGTTATGTGAACGTCGACTACATGACACTTCACCATGATTTGGGCCTAGGGGAAGGCATTGGGAAGTAATAAGTAGATGATGGGTTGCTAGAGTGACAGAAGCTTAAACCCTAGTTTATGCGTTGCTTCGTAAGGGGCTGATTTGGATCCATATGTTTCATGCTATGGTTAGATTTATCTTAATTCTTCTTTCGTAGTTGCGGATGCTTGCAAGAGGGGTTAATCATAAGTGGGAGGCTTGTCCAAGGAAGGGCAGCACCCAAGCACCGGTCCACCCACATATCAAATTATCAAAGTAACGAATGCGAATCATATGAGCATGATGAAAACTAGCTTGACAACAATTCTCATGTGTCCTCGGGAGCGCTTTGCTTTATATAAGAGTTCGTCCAGGCTTGTCCTTTGCTACAAAAAGGATTGGGCCACCTTGCTGCACCTTAGTTACTTTTGTTACTTGTTACCCGTTATGAATTATCTTATCATACAACTATCTGTTACCGATAATTTCAGTGCTTCCAGAGAATACCTTGCTGAAAACCGCTTGTCATTTCCTTCTGCTCCTCGTTGGGTTCGACACTCTTACTTATCAAAAGGACTATGATAGATCCCCTATACTTGTGGGTTATCACATGCCAACAATTGAGTGGAACAGGGAAGATCCTCAGCTAGCTGTCGACACCATATTCCAGTCGATGGTGGACTGTCGCAATGCAGTGACTACATATTGCATTCTCACTGAAAATACATATGTGATTGATAGGAGTGAGCCAACAAGGTTCACTGTTCATTGCCCATATGATAGGTGTAGATGGAGGTTCCATGCATCACATATGTTGAGGAGCAAGTTCATTCAGGTTTGTGTATTTCAGTTTATACTGATTCATTTTATTTTCAGATCATTGTGTAATGTTTTCTAACAATATTTTTTTGGGTCCCATTTTGTTTCAGATAAAAAAGAACCCACACCAGCACACTTGTCCACCTGGAGGGGGAGGAGAGAAGGCTAAAACAAAGCTAGCAAAGACTAGGTGGGTGGTAGATGCAATTTTGGATTGGTTGAGAGAAACACCAACACTTGGGCCAACATCACTCCATGGGAAGCTATTTGAGAAGTACAAGATTGATATACCTTACATGAGGATTTTCTATGCTAAGGAAATGGCTCTTGATAGGATTAATGGTCCTTGGAATGAGTGCTTTCAGTTGCTCTACACATTTAAATCTGAAGTGGAAGCTACTAGTCCATGGAGTGTTGTAGAGGTTTCTTGATGGTTGCAGGCCCTATTTGGCTATTGATGCAACTGCTTTGAATGGAAGGTGGAGAGAACAACTAGTGGCATCTTCTGCAGTTGATGGACACAACTGGCTATTCCCAGTTGCATTTGGTGTGGTGGAGACAGAGTCTGAGGAAAGTTGGGTCTTGTTTCTGCAGCAGTTGCGCAACCTTATAGGTACACCCCCAAGTTTAGCTATACACACAAATGCTTGCAAGGGTTTGGAGACTGCAATGGAAATTGTATTCCCTAGAGTGGAGCATAGGGAATGTATGCGACACCTAGCGCAGAATTTCAGAAACAAATTCAAAGGTAAAGTTTATGATGAGAACTTATGGCCAGCATCATACACATGCAGTGAGAGGAAGCATGAGCATCATTTGAGAGTGTTGTATGCTCACAATCCTCTGGTGAAGGAGTACCTAGATGCACATCATGGAAAGTTGTGGTCAAGAAGCAAATTCAATGAAATCTGCAAAGTAGACTATGTGACCAGTAACCTGGCAGAGTGTTTCAATGCAAATATCAAGTCATTGAAAGGGCTTCTGATATGCAAATATTTGATAAGATTTGGCAGATGATAATGATAAAGATGGCTCTTCGCAAAAGAATTGCAGAAATAGAATATGTTGGCCATCTTATGCTCCCATCTCTTATTAAGGCATTGCATGCCAAGGCAAGAGGACTGAACATGAAATGCATTCGAGCGGTGACACACGAGGCCGAGGTAACATATACTGACAGTAAAAATAGGGAATGGAGATATCCAGCTAACCTAGCAACTAGGGAATGCAGTTGTAGGCAATGGCAGCTCCGTGGGAAGCCATGCATACATGCCCTACATCTGATGACTGTTATAGGTGGCGAAGATGGTGAAGTTGATCAATACATCTCTGAATATTTTTCTGTTGCCAAATTCAGGGCTGCTTATGCTTCCAATGTGCCTGCACTCTTGGGAAAAGACCAATGGAACATAGTAGATCCAGGGTCAAACTACATTCTCCTGTACTAACTAGACCACCAGGAAGACCAAGGAAGAACAGGATTAGAAGAGGTGAAGAGGGTCGTGTAAAAAGACAACATAAGTGCAAAAAATGTGGAACCCTAGGGCACATTGCTAGGCTATGTACCAATCCAGTGGATGCTTCATTTGGAGAAAAGGAACAATGGGCAGCAACAAATGCAAAGGAGAATGCATCATTAGAGCAGATTGAAGCTAATACAGAGGAGAATGAAGCAGCAAAGCAGATTGCAGCTAATTCAGAGGAGAATGAAGCAACTGAATTATCCCTGCCGATAGCTTGGTATGTGTGCAACAACCTTCCCTTTTTTGTGCATTTCTTCTCTTTTTATCGATGGCTTATAATCTTTTTTTTGTTTGACCTAGCTCTAGGAAAATTAGAGGAAAAGGAGAGAAAAGTCCAAGAGAGAAAGAATTTGAAGAATATGAAGTCATGGCTTATGAAGGTTTTGAACCCCATCAACTGGCCAGTGCAAGTTCTCCGTCAGCACCTCGACAGCCACCACCCTAAGTGAAGATCAAAAGGAAGAAGAAAAAGGTGGATATCCCACCTAGGGAAACCAGGTGCAAGGCTGTTAAGCCGTCTCGGAACACAAGGAGCAAGGCAAAGATGTGAACTTCGAACATTGAATGCAAGTTGTAAACTTTGAACTTTAAGGATTTGTACTAAGGTTTCTATCATTAATTTGAACAACTGTGAAAACTTGTAAGGTTTAATAATGCTATTTGTACTTTGATGTGAAATTTGAGGCAAAATTTGAATTTGAGGCAGAATTTGAATTTTAGGCCAAATTTGAACCAACACTTCAACTCCGATCTGTGGTGTGATGTTGCAATGTTTGCTGAACTATTATAAACGTTAGGTGATCAATCCGATCTCTTTTGCGTGGTAAAACTTATAGTCATGGGAAATGTGCTCCAAAAGTGCTCCGAAGCTAGGGTAAACTGCCCCATTTGTAATCAAGTTTTTTTTGACCTACTCTAAATGAGCCAAATATTTTTTATTAACACCTATTCAATCTATATAGTGTAGATTCGAAGTCTCACTATTTATTGAATTAGTCTTCATATTTTTACATTTAAAAAAATGTGCTTTAATAGAAAACCATTAAAAACACGTTTAAAATATGAAAAAGGAGAACTAAGTTCACATCCTTCTTGTTCAGTTTGAAATGAAGCTTTGGTGATTTTTTTTTATTTTTCAAAAACCCTACCTTCCTCTCCTTGAACTCTCTGCAATGTTGTACATGATAGCTCATATGTGTGAAGGTTTTTTCATGAAAATGTCCATAGAACAAGTTTATGATTTTTTGTTGGTAACATGTCACATAAGACAACACTGTGCGTAGGTTTTATATAATTAATGGTGCTCATTTGACCATGATCGTGCCAACTAGGTTTTTTTAAAATGACCGTAGACCAAGTTTAGTATTTTTTCTCGTTAGTGTGTCTTGTAAAACGACGAACGGCGAAGGTTTCATATTTTTTGGAATTTTTTTAATTAGTTATGCTCAGTTGAATATTGGTCAAACCCTAGATAACCCCGTTGACCAACTCATAATCCCTCTAAACCCCACGGGGTTTCGCCTAACCCTAGCTCCGAACATCAGCCGTCCGATCATACCCTAGAGCCAAGCGACAGCTCTCAGATATGGTCTTCTAGAAGGAATTCCGAGGCCACGCTGCGTGCAGGCTCCGCGCCGTTGGATCACATGGACGGCTCCGCATCATTGGATCCTTGGGTGATCCACGAGAGGTTGGTTGTGCTCGCCCACCATTGCCTCCCCTTTCTTCTGCTTCTTCTTCTGCGGCGACCAGAGGAGCCACTCGTCTGCTTCTTCTTCTCCGACGACTAGATATGTCGAGCTCCACTTCAGCCTCCCGCCCCTCGTGGCCCCAGTATGGTCCACTGCCCATGGAGCGACGTCCTGACTGCCCACACACCGCGCCACTGAAAAGGTTGACTTCGAGGGAGGACAAGAATGGCAACTTTGGGCGCGAGTTCGTGAAATGCGAGAGCAAACCAGAGGGGCAGGTTAGATCTCATGATTTTTCTCTGACCCTTTCTTTTAATCTTTGCTTCTAATTCTTTTTCGTTGGATCTGAGATTTAGGGTTCATGATTTCATTTCAGATCGTGAAGAAATGCACACATTTTGAATGGCTAGATGACTACGTTCGGAGGCTTCAAGGGGAGGGCTTGCTTCAATTCAATGGGGCCGCAACCCGGGAGCTCAATCTGCCGTGAGCCACTCGGAATTTGGTCTCTGAAAGTGCTGCTCCGACAGTTGGGGATGCGGATCTGAAGGGGGAATTAAAGAAGATGAACAAGAACTTGAGGCAGATGATTCAATTGAACAAGCAGGCGAATCTGATAGCTTTAGGATTTTATTTTTGTATAGTTCCTCTAGGATTTGCTTACTTGATGGTCATCACTCGTTACAGATGTTATTTGTGTCGTGTCATGTGCTCTATGATTTGCTTAAGGGTTTGTGGATCATGTGCTCTCTGTGTTGCTTAATTTGTGGATCATGTGCTCTCTGTGTTGCTTAAACTATGTCTCTATCTCCATCTCTGAATCTCTGTAGGTGTTAGTTTTTGACACTTTCAGTTTCATCAGACAACACCGAGGGCAAGAGGAAAAAATGTAGTTCTTGGGCCCAAAATGAAACCAAACTCTGGTTGGGTCGTCGCATTGCGTTGACCGTCGAAGGCCCACAAAGATAAAAGAGGCCTAGAAAATAGTGCATGCGCTGGCTCTGTTTTCCCCTGTTTTTTTTTTTGCTTGATTGTTTTGATTGCACCTACAGAGATTGAGTGCACGTTGGTTACCTTACAAAAATAGGTTACATCGTTTGAAATTACACAACAATTGATATTGCCACCAACAAGTAAAAAATGGCTACCCTTAAAAAATTATTTTCATCATGCCAAATGGCCACAAACTATTCAAAAATTAGCTTCTTCTTGTTCATACAATATAGGTATCCTACAATATATATGGCCACCAACAATTCAAAAAAATTAGCTTCTTTTTCTTCTTCTTTTCAACATCAACATGTCACATTTTTCTAGCTTTAGTTTACTTTTTAACACCTCAACTAGTCCATTAGCCGTCCGTGCCAAAACTTGGAACCAATAAAACCTATAATATAAGGGCCAAAATTATTTCATCATGCCAAATGGCCACAAACTATTCAAAAATTAGCTTCTTTTTGTTCATACAATATAGGGAATAGGGCCACCAACAATTCAAAAAAATTAGCTTTTTCCCTTCTTCTTTTCAACATCAACATGGCTCATTTTTCTAGCTTTAGTTTCCTTTTTGACACCTCAACTAGTTTATTAGCCGCGCGTGCCAAAACTTGACCCTAAAATATAAGGGCCAAAATATAAATACTACACAACATGAATATAACAAGCCGAATGGGCTACCCTCCAACCATTTTTACAAGGTTAACCCCAAAACTTGTTGGTTTTCATTGAGGGATACCCTTTCATTGATTTAGCAGCAGGAGAGGTTACAAAAAGGGGTATGTTGGAAGAGAGTTTACATGTAGCCGGCTAGGGCTCGACTACGGCACCATATCCATCTAGCGATATCTCACGTCAAATAAGGGTACAACCAACGACATATAAAAGTAGCAAGCAAAACACAGAAAACCAACGACATATCAAATAAAAGTAGCAAGCATAACATAGTTCTTACATAAAACATGATAGGGTTCCCAACATGATATAACACGACAGAGATAAAAAGTTCACGGTACAACCAACGACATAATTAAGATAGAAATATATAAAAAGCCCTAACACCCTAGGGCAAGACAAGCTTCACGAGACCGGGCCTTCACCACCATCTTCACTGCGCCTCCTCTTCACCGCTCCTCCTCCATGCTATCCTCGCCGAGGTAGTAGGGGAGGTTGTGCATACCGTTGCGGGTGGGGAAGATGATGTTGAAGTCCGTGAAGATGTTTTAGCTGGTGAATGCGATGAACTCGTACCCACACCAAAACACCTTGCCGAGGAGGTAGTACGCATCAAATTTGCTGGTGAAGTTGTCGATGAGCCCTATCGGGGAGTGCTGAAGTTTGGGCGCACTTCCTCCAGTCGGAACATCACCGGCGAGCCCGCCGGGAGGTGGGCGAAGCCCGCACCGAGGAACCACTGGGTAAACTCCTTTGCTCCACTCCAGCGTAAGAATGCCCACACGCGGAGCGTCATCTCCACGACGAGACCGGCGGGATACCGCCTCTCCGGCATGGTCGGTGGTAGCTCGAAGGTGGGGCCGTTGTACTGCATCCTCGCCTGGCTTCGAGAGTGCTTTGGGTTTGGGTGAAGAAGAGAAGGGGCGGCGCAAATGGATGTGTGGAGAATAGGTGGAGGGGTGGGTGGTTTAAATAAGGGGAGTGGCACCGGCTGCGCTCTGGATTTGCTATGTTCGAACGAGTCGCGATGATCTGTATGCCACTTTAATTGCCAACCGGTTTTAATTGCCATGCTGAATAGATGCGAGTGGATCGAAAAGACTGACACGATGCTCTAAATCGAGGAGACACGCGTGCGAGAAGAGACGAACCAGCGGCAGCGACCGTTCCTGCGTCCGTGGCGGCTCGCGTGCAGGAAAGAGGCTCGGTTAGCGCATAGTGGCGGCGGGCATCGGCACATGCAGGCAGGCTAGCTAGGTGCATGCATAGCAGGCTAGCTGGATATGTCATGCATGCATAGCAGGCTTCTGTCGTGGCGGCGCGCGTCGGCCTTTTCCTTCATCCAACGGCCCAACAGTCTAAAGAAAACACGGCCCAACGGGCGAACAGCGCCACCGTCCGATGCGGCCCCAATTGTCAGGTCCAACGGGCGACACAGTCCATCACAGCCCACTCATCAGAGTTGATGGTCAAAGCATTGACCCGACGGCATCCACCGTTTGTGACCATTTCTGAGGGTTTCGGAGAAGAGAGTGGGGAAAAGTGAGCAAAAGTTAAGAGCGTGGGGATGAATGAGTAAGGCTAAGGAACCAGGGGCATAGATGTAAAAAACCCTAAAAATAGACCCGGGGGCCATAGGTTTCACTAGAGGCTTCTCTCTTGAAAGAAACATATGGTGGGCAAACAAATTACTATTGAGCAATTGATAGAAAAGCGCATAGTTATGATGATACCCAAGGCAATGATCATGAATATAGGCATCATGTCCGTGACAAGTATACCGACTCCTGCCTGCATCTACTACTATTACTACACACATCGACCGCTATCCAGCATGCATCTAGTGTATTAAGTTAACAAGAATGGAGTAACGCCTTAAGCAAGATGACATGATGTAGAGGGATTGATCCAAACAATATGGTAAAAACCCCATCTTTTTATCCTTAATGTCAAAAATACAAATACGTGCCTCGCTACCCCTACTGTCACTGGGTGAGGACACCGCAAGATTGAACCCATCACAAAGCACCTCTCCCATTGCAAGAAAGATCAATCTAGTTGGCCAAACCAAATCAATAGTTCAGAGATAAATACAAAGCTATCTTAATCATGCATAAAAGAGTTCAGAGAAGACTCAAATAATATTCATAGATAATCTGATCATAAACCCACAATTAATCGGATCTCAACAAACACACCGCAAAAGAAGATTACATCGATAGAACTCCAAGAACATCGAGGAGAACATTGTATTAAAGATCAAAAAGAGAGAAGAAGCCATCTAGCTACTAGCCATGGACCCTAGGTCTGTGGTAAACTACTCACACATTATCGAAAGGGCAGCAAGGTTGGTGTAGAGGCCCTCCGTGATTGAATCCCCCTCCGGCAGAGTGCCAGAAAAGGCCCCAAGATGGGATCTCATGAGAATAGAAGCTTGCGGCGGCGGAAAAGTATTTTTGGTGTGTCCTCTGGTATACGCGGAATATTTGGGTATTTATGGAGCAGAGATTAGGGTTAGGAGGGTTGTGAGGGGCCCACAAGCCTGGGGGGCGCGCACCTCCCTAGGGCGTGCCTCCAGGGCTTGTGGCCCTCACGTGGCTCTTCTGGCCTCCTCCCGAAGCTTCGTGGGTGTCTTATTTTCCAAGAAAAATTGTCAAAAAGTTTCTTTCCGTTTGGTATTGATTTTCTGTAAAAGACAAAAACAAGGAAAAAACAACAACTGGCACTGGGCACTAGGTTAATAGATTATCCCCAAAAATGATATAAAATAGCACCACAATGCATATGAAACATCCAAGATGGATAATATAATAGCATGAAACAATCAAAAATATATATACGTTGGAGACGTATCAAGCATCCCCAAGCTTAATTCCGGCTCATCCTCGAGTAGGTAAATGATAAAAATAGAATTTTGATGTGGAATGCTACCTAACATGTTTATCAAGTAATCTTTCTTTTATGTGGCATGAATATTAAGAACCATAAGTTTCAAAACAAAAGTTTAATATTGACATAAAAACAATAATATTTCAAGCATACTAATAAAGCAATCATGTCTTTTCAAAATATCATGGCTAAAGAAACTTATCCCTACAAAATTATATAGTCTTTTCATGCTCCATCTTCATTACACAAAGTATTTAGGGAAAATTTTGTTTTTGCCACTCTAGCTTTTGCCAATTTTGCTTATGCCACTCTAAAATTTGACATATCAATTTTGCCACTCTTAATTTTTGACAATATATCACAAATGCCATTCTGTCAAGTCAATGAACGTGTTGACCAAACAAGACAGGGAAAAGACCATATTGCCCTTGATTTATTGTTTTGCTTTTGCCACTCCAGTTTTGGTAGTCCGAAATTTCAATGAAACACGAGAAATAGAACAGTGCGTTGATTCAGCTGATTTCATCTGGTAATAAGAAGAAAAATTGCAAACAAATAAAGCAGCAACGCATCCATTCATACATCTCGGATTCACCACTTTCACACACATATCAGGCACGCAAGGCACAACACATACATATGCATCTCTATCTCTCCAATTCAGCAAATTTCCACACAAATCAAAACACATATGCATCAAGGATGCACCATTTGTAGATCAAATAGCAACCTGTATGACGGGGAGTGGAGCTACCGCATCAAGGACGGAGGGGAACGCTGATTGGAGGCAGCGCCATGGATGGAGCGGAGTACGTCGCATCATGGAGAAGAGCAGCAGGAGATGGACGAAAACTTGGGCGCCGCCATGAGCGCTGATTGGAGGCAGCGCGAGGCGCGCAGGGCCATGGGCTCCCAGATCCCGGGTGATGAGGGATTGCGTCCTCGTCCAGGACGAGAGGAGGAAGGGGACGTGGGCCGCTGCTAGTGCTTGGGCACGAGGAGAGTGGAGGAGCGCGAGGAGGCAGTCCTCGACAGGCGGGATCCTTCACGAGGAGCGCAGGCGGAGGCCAGGCCTCGCACGTGACCAGGCGGCAGTTGCGGCAGGGGTCGCGGCGATCAGCATAGTAGGAGCGCCGCGCATCCGGCTGGAGGTAGCTGGCTGCGGTGGCGCGCGGGGACGGCGACTGGAGGTAGCGACGCGGCGGTGGGCAAAGGCGGAGCGCCGTGCATCCGGCTGGAGGTAGCTGGCTGCGGTGGTGCGCAGGGATGATGACTGGAGGTCGCGACACGGCGGCCGGAGTGGTTGGATCCGGGTCTGTGGTGCGGTTTTGTAAGCTAGGACGGGTGTGTGTGTGTGTGTGTGTGTGTGTGTTGTGTGTGTGTGTGTGTGTGTGTGTGTGTGTTAGGGTGTGGGTCACTTCCAAAGTGGCCCCACAAGTAAGTAGGGGCAACTTATGTCAATTTTGCAAATACTGACAGTTTTTTGTCTGGTCAACTGGGTAGAACAAATGGTCAACTCACAGAAGTGTAACAAAATGGCATTTGTGATCATTTTCAAAAGTTAAGCGTGGCAAAAATGAAATGTCAAAATTTAGAGTGGCATAAGCAAAATAGGCAAAAACTAGAGTGGCACAAACAAAAATTTCCCAAGTATTTATCATGCACAACCCCGATGACAAGCCAAGCAATTGTTTCATACTTTTAACGTTCTAAAGCTTTTTCAATTTCACGCAATACATGAGCGTGGGCCATGGATATAGCACTATGGGTGGAATAGAAGGTGGTAGTAGACAAAAAAGGAGAAAGAAATTCTCACACCAACTAGGCAAATTAATAGGCTATGGAGATGCCCATCAATTGATATCGGTGTAAGTGAGTAGGGATTGCCATGCAACAGATGCACTAGAGCTATAAGTTTATGAAAGCTCAAAAGAAAACTAAGTGGGTGTGCATCCAACTTGCTTGCGCACGAAGACCTAGGGCAATTTTGAGGAAGCCCATCATTGAAATATACAAGCCAAGTTCTATAATGATGTGACGCCCCCGACTCAATCGTGCACTAATCATACATGCAAACGTGCACGATCAAGCACAGGGACTCACGGGAAGATATCACAACACAACTCTAACACAAATAAACGGAGATCCACAATATTACAGACCAGGGATCATAAGGATCCGAATACATAAGTCAGTCATACAAATAATATCTGGGTACAGACATAGTTAGACAAGGTTTACCTTAAGAAGGCTAGCACAAACAACGACTCTAGATCGAAAGGCGAAGGCCTCCTGCCTGGGAGCCTCCGATCCTACTCCTGGTCGGCTGGCTCGATCCAGTAGTAAGTACCGTCTGGTCCCATCTGGTAGCAAGCTCCTGCAGTGGCATCTGGCTCCTGGGCTCCATCGTCTGTTGTATCATCAAGTAGGGGAATATAGGGAAAAAGAGGAAGCAAAGCAACCGTGAGTACTCATCCGAAGTACTCAGCAAGCAAGGATCTACACTACATATGCAACATTATCAAAGGGGAAAGGCTGTATATATGGACTGGGCTGCAGAAATGCCAGAATAGAGAGAAGGCCTAGTCCTATCGAAAACTAGCATCTTCAAACATCTTCACGAAGCCACCATCTTGCAGCAATAGAAGAGAGTAGAATAGCATTTTATTAAGCAAACATCTTGAAGTAAGCCTAGAGATCCTTCCTCGACTCCCTGCGAGAAAGCGATCCCAGAGCTTCAATTAATTAAACAAGTATCCAGTTTAAGTAATAGATCGGGATACCAAACTGAGCGTCCTTTACCGTAGGACCGGCTATCGATAGATTATTCTTCCCTGCAGGAGTGCACTACTGTTACCCAACACGCTCGATCACCTCTGGCCGGACACACTTGCTGGGTAATGCCCGGCCTCAGGAGATCAACACGAAGCAGCGCCCTACCTAGGCGAAGCAGAGAGGTCAGCACGCCGGACTAACCTATGCACCCAGGGGTCTTGGGCCATCACCCTGGGCACCCTGCGCGTTGCGTGACTGGCCGGGGTGCAGGCGGGACACTGAAATTGTCAGTGAAGTATCCAGCCCATTCCCGACAATCAGCCCGCACGGTAAACTGTGATGTATGATGAGCTTTCGGGAGAAACGTACAATGCAAAGGGCCCCATAAACCATTATCCCGCGTGGTGGTAGTGCATATAGTGCACGTCGACCCACTCAGATCAAATACCCAAATCCGATAGGCTGATTTAGTAACACGCGGAGACGATCAGAGTTTCTGAAGCTCCGCCACAATATCACACTCGAGTGCCCTTCCGGCACACCCGACATCATAGATCCCCTGCTGTCGGCGTGCGACACCTATGGGACCCCAAAGGACCCCTTTACGATTCGGCAGGGAGAGAGGTATGCACAAAGAGCAGAACCAACGATCGACGCGGGGCGATTTTACCCAGGTTCGGGCCGCTAATCAGCGTAAAGCCCTACTCCTGCCTTGTTTTATTATGAGTGTTCTTGAGCCCAGGCTCCAGGAGCGCTCGCAATGAACAGTATGTTCAAAGAGCAGCTACACATGCAGAATGGGCCAGAAGATCCTCCTCCTCCCTATAGTAGTTGCCTTGGGCCTCCTTTTATACGCTCAAAGGGGTCACCACACTGGCAAAATGTACATACATTGAGGTGTAAAGTAGCTACAGGGTCATCATACCTAACCACTGACGGGTTAGGACGAATGCATTTAATGCATCGTGAGGTGTCCGTTTAGGTGTCCTCACTTTCTTGGGGATGGAAAAAGGGGCCATCCCATCAGCACCGCTTAAGCTCTCCTCCACTGGCGCGTTGCCACGCATCCAGAGAAGGACCCAGAATGTCAGGCTTGTTGCTGCGTCGAAGCGGTGGCACAGTGGCAGAATCTTGCCAGGCGCCGAATCTTGCCGGGCGCCGAATCTTGCCGGGCGCAAAATCTTGCCGGGCTTCACAGGCCACCCCGGCAAGATCTTGCCGGGGAGGCTGGCTTTCAGTCTCCAGCTCTTCTTGTCTGTTGATCCTCAGATCCTTGACTTGGATGTTTCTTTGATAACTTGAATTAACCTCCAACTGTTCCCCAACAAGCCTGGCCGCCAGTATGGCTACAACTGCCCGTGCACAAGTACGGGGTACTAATGGCCCAATACTTAGTACACCGACAGGAGCCCCGGGGCCTAGGCCACACACGAGTGCGAGGCGTTGTTGGGCTAGGCCCAAACAGTGCACGGGCACACGTGGCAGGGGATTAACTGCTCGTAAATATCCCGCTTACTGTGCTCCCCACTACGCGCGCCGAATGCGCGACGTGGGAAGCGTGCGCTGACAGGCTGCAGCTGCAGCGTGCCTGCAGAGGCGTATTTACATTGGGGAGTAAAAGAGGCGGCCTTGCTCCTTCCCCATAAAAAGGGAAACCGCAGAGGCGCAGCCTATTTACCCCCCCCCCCCCCCCCCCCCCCCCCCCCCCCCCTTCTCCTCAATCTGGACTCCGCCATTGCTTTCCCCTCTCGATCTCAAAGCCAGACTTCTCCTCATCCGCTCTTTGCTTCCGCATCCGCTCTATCCTCAGCCTCCGCCTTCGCAATCGCCATGCCACCCAAGGCTAGCAAGGGCAAAGGCAAGAGCAAGGAGACGAAGGCCGATGTCCCGGAGAGCGAGCTGGTGAAGATACGGAAGAAGTTCGTCGTCTTCGCTCCGACGCTCGATGCGAGGGCCTTGAAGAACCGGTACCAGTGCATGTGGGCGAAGGGGACGCAAGCTCACCCCGCGACTCACGTGATTCCAGGTTCTTGTTCCAAGAGTGGTCCTGACAGATATCACTTCTTCCCCGCTTATTTCTATTGCGGACTCTGTCCTCCTTTCTCCGATTTCTTCAACGATATTATGTACACATACGGCTTCCATCTTCTTGATTTCACGCCGAACGCCGTAATGTGCATGTCTGTCTTCGCTCATCTTTGCGAAAACTTTGCCGGGGTAGTTCCCAATACCGCCCTTTTTCGCCATTACTTTATTCCTCGCATCCAAAAGGGGGAGGCCCTTTCCGGTTCTATCGCCTGGATTCCACGGGCTTGGAATAAAGAGATATACCCAGATGGAGTTTACCGCGAGAAGTGGGATGAATGGCGGTCTGAGTGGTGCTGGATCAAGGAAGCAGATCCCCATCCGTTCTGTTCGCCTCGACGGCAGAAGGTGGTCCATGGCAGTGATTGGAACGATCTCGCCGCGGAGGACGAGAGGCTCACAATCGCCACCACCAGGATCCTTCGCCTGAAAGCTGTCGGGCTTACAATGGAGATGATCGGCTTCGATTTCCTCCGCCGCCGCATCGCCCCCCTACAGAGCAGGGGAAGACCAGCCTGGGAGTACCGGAACGCAGCGGATATCATGAGGCTGCGCCCTGGATTGAACAACAATCTGACGACCATGCAGCTCGGCGCTCTCCGCCACAAGCTATTCCAGCGCGATGACAAACATCGGTTGCCGGCAAGAATTGTTCCTTTGTGCAACAACTCCGCCCTGGGGTCGATCATCGCCTTCATGCCAATGTTCAACGCCCACGGTCTTCACGCGACTTGGGCCGAGCCAACCGAGGAGGAAGCACAAAAGTTCTTCGACAACTTGTCGGAGAGGGCCATCCGGGAAGAGATGGGCCTCATTCGCGCCACCACTGACGAAGAAGTGGCGTATATTGCCTCTAGGGTGGAGGAAGCGAATCTTGCCGCGGAGGCCGGCAGCGTCGGTTTCACAGAATGGGAAACCAGTGACGCAGAGGTTGTGATGGAAGAAAATCTTGCCGGGGAGGTTGAGGCTACCGGGGAACAGAGCAGTGCGGCCGCCGAGGGCTCGTCCGACGAGGACGTAGCCGAAGAAGAGCCGCAGGAGGAGCCCCCAGCTCCGAAGAAGACCAAGTGCGTTCTTCGAAAGGCCGCTTCTGGCATCCCGACAAGCCAACCCTCTTCGAGCAGCGAGGCTCCCGGCAAGAAGGCAGCCGGCAAGACTGCGCCGTGGCAAAGAGTCCGTCAGCAACCTGCGCGGCGCGTGAGACCCGCACCTGCGGCAACTGCTGAGGCGGCAGGGGCGTCTCACACAACCGCACCAGAAGCTGAGGTGGCGGAATCACGCCAATCTCCTACGCCTGCTACAGCCAAGCGACCCAGGACCCCTCCTCTACCCCCTCACACGGACACTGCAATGAAGGTCAATTTCGACATCTCCGGATTTAGCCCGGAACGAGAAGAGGAAGAGTAAGTATCCTGTCACAGCCTTTATCTTCCAAGTTTCGGAGTAATCTCATAGCCTTGCTCTATCTTGTCTCGTCTCTGCAGTGATGCAGAAACCTTGGCGGAAAGGGCGGCGAAGAGGTTGAGAACTTCCACGGGTGACGAGCCCCCGGCTGGCTCTATGAGCGCGCCGGAAATTGTCGTCGTCAGCCTGGAGCTCAGCCCTCAACGCAGCCCCCAGCGTGAGTTCTCCACTCGTTTTCCGCTGACGGGCACTGAGGTTTTTACCCTTGCCGCTAATATCTTTGGGCTTGCAGGAGAAGAACATCAACAGGGAGAGGTGGAAAATGCCCCCGTCGTGCCGCCTTCGTCTACCGCGCCGTCCACAGGCGCATCCCCGGCAAGAGTTACCACCGACGAGCCTATCTTGGTTGAGAAGGAGCCGGTATGCATGGATACCGGCAACATTTCCCCGGCAACCAACATTGCCGGGAGGGGCGAGGCCACCTCTCAACAACTCGATGCAGGTAACTGTTTGCCTTAGAGCGCTTGTTATCCTTTTCTTTATCTTTCTTTCTTTTTGTCTTCTCGAACTTCAACCTTGATCTTATTTTGTTTCCTTCCTTCGTCCTCCAGAATTCCCTGTGATGGAACACATGGACGTCGATGTTGTCATCGAGGAGACCGCCAAAGACGCTGCCGCCGAAGCTGACAGGATCACCGCTAGCGAGGCCGCCAAAGATGCCACTGTCGAGGTCGGCGAAAATGTTGCCGAAGAAACCGCCAAGGATCCTGCCGAGAGGGCCGGCGAGGAGACTGATGACCACACTGACGGCATTCCTGCCGCAGGAGCGCCAGGCGCTACATCGGCCACAGAGCCCCCAGCCACCGGCGAGACGAACATCGAGGACCAACCATCGACATCTGAAGCTCCCTCATCAAGCAAATATCTCAAGGTTGGCGACAACTTATTCATCAACTTGCCGGGCACGGCAAATATTGAAATGTCGACTGAAGGGGAAACCTTCGATGAAGAAATCATCGCCGCTGCCGGGCTCGAAATCGTTGATGATCCAAGCGCCGGCAGTGGCAAATCTGAAGAGGATCAGCTCCTCCAGGCCATGGATGAAAATTTCCGCAAGCTCCAAGCACTCCACCGTGCTCGGAAAGAGAAAGAAGATTCCAGAATGGCAGTTGTTGAGGCAGCCGAAGCAGATTTTCAGAAGCGCGTCGAGCAGATGCAAATCTGGTACGCCGAGGCCCTTCAAGAGTTGACTGCCGGCCGAGAACAAGTGAGCCAAAACTGGACGGAGCTCCTCTTGAAACAATCTGACCTGGAGAAAGTGCAGGAAGAAACTGCACAAAGAACTGCAGCTGAAGATGCTCTCCTGACGGAGCGTCGCATTGCGCTTGACGCTCACGAGGAAGATCTTGTCGCACGTGAGCAAGCGCTCGCTTCCAAGCTTCACGGCAAAGATGAGGAGATCGATAAGCTTGTCGCGCAGCGGATCCAGGAGCTGGAGCAAAAGCACAAGGAGGCGCTCGAAGCTCTAACTGTAGATCACGCCGGCAAGCTCAAGGAGGCCGTTGATGCTGCCGAGGCTGCAGAGGCCGCCAAGAATGAGCTGAGCGACAAAGTGAAGAAGCTGGAGATGGATCTTGAAGAACACGGCAAGGAGCTCTCGACGCTCAAAGGGGACAGGGAGAAAACTCTCCACAGCCTGGCGGAGATGCAAGTTGCCATGTTCGACAAGACCAAACAGCTCACTTCAGCCAACGATGCCATTGCCAATCTGAAACTAAAGCTGACCACACTGGAGAAGTCCCTCAAGGACAGCAGGGCCCGCGAGAAGGCCCTAAGCAAAGATCTTCAGGAAGAGAGGAACTTGCTTAAGAGCGCTGCCGCCGCCCAAATTGACTATGATAAGGGGGTGAAAATCTGGACTGGTCGCCTTGTCGATGCCGCGGAGAGGCTTACTGCACAGTTGTCAACCATGGGCCAGGATGGCCTGCAAAACTTCAGGTATTCCTCCGAAGAAAGGATATCCTCGAGCGCCAGGTTGACTATGTTCTTCGAAAGCATCGTTGATGCTTTGAAGCTGCTACAGTCCAACCGAGCGACCCAACTGGCCAATGAATCCCGCAAACTTTGCCGGGCCATCCTCCGCAAGGTACTCGTCAAGGTGGTGCGTAATAACCATGGCGTTGATCTCTCCAACGTGCTCGGCCACTTGCCGAAAGATGCAGATCTCAAAGCACTTGAGGAGCCCGTCGCGCCCATCCTCGAGAAGGTAGATTCGATCAAGAGGATCGAGGGCCAACGTAGGGACTAGCCACCTCATTTTCCCTTGTCGCCGCCATTCCATGCCAAAAGACAATCAAGTCTTGTGTTAGAACCGCGGCAACTTATTGATGTAATATAACTTGCGTATGTTTGGGTGTATGCATGCTATTTCCCTTGTCTGATTACTTTATGTACGGAGTACACCCTACACTTACTGAAAACTTGCCAGCGCGCAACCTGCCGCGAGCGCTGGGTGCGGGACTTCAGCAACCTGTTGGAGGTGCAGCGGCCGGCAAGACACCTTGGCGTTCTCAGTGCAGCCACTTAAATTGTTGAGCAGACTCGAAACAAAATAAGGGCGCAACCGACTACGACAAGGGTTCCTTTGCGTGCAGGTTTTCCATACAAAAGTTGAAATCGTCTAAGGAAAATAACTTTGTAATAAAGGAAACTTGCTTTAAGATTTAGAACTTAGCTTTCTGTCGCTGTTCTTCCTCCGGTAAGGTATCAATTCTGAACGTCGCCAACTGGTACTCATATCTTCCTTCCCCCCCCCCCCACGGCAAACGTGCACGTGAGGAATCCTTCTGTCTCTTGAGAAAAAGAAAGAAGAGAAAATAAAAATATGGAACCTTGGCGGTTCGTTAGAACTTACCGGGAACAAGTGTCATACAACATCTTAGACAAGCATGCATATATATATATATATATATATATATATATATATATATATGAACATGGAAATTGATAAGGAAATGCACAACACTTAAACTTATTCATCTGGGCTCAAGGTCTGCGCCTGGCTTTGTACAAAGGATTACATGCCTTGCCGGCAAGAATTGTACAAAAAGGTGGTTGCCGGGGGCCCTCGGCAACCGCGCCTTATGGGTAGAACTTGCGAAGATGTTCGATATTCTAGGAGTTGCTCACTGGAATGCCATCTTCGGTCTCTAGGCGGACAGTGCCAGGCCTGGTGACTCGTACTACCCGATAAGGGCCTTCCCACTTCGGCGTCAACTTGTTTGAATTCTTGGAGGACTGAATCCGTCGAAGAACAAGGTCGCCTTCCTCAAGACTTCGGGCATGAACTTTGCGGCTATGGTAGTGGCGCAAAGCTTGCTGGTAGCATGCAGCTCGCACAGCAGCCTGAAGACGATTCTCCTCAAGGAGCACAGCGTCATCTTGCCGCAGTTGCTCTTGCTCAAGCTCATCATAAGCGAGCACTCGAGGTGATCCGTATATGAGTTCCGTGGGGAGAACTGCTTCCGCTCCGTAGACCAGAGCGAAGGGTGTCTGGCCGGTGGCTCGATTTGGTGTCGTTCTGATTGACCAAAGAACCGCCGGCAACTCATCAATCCAGCGTCTTCCGCACTTTCTCAGCCTGTCAAAGGTTCTGGTCCTGAGACCGCGCAGCACTTCAGCATTAGCCCTCTCCGCTTGGCCGTTGCTTCTCGGGTGAGCAATAGAGGCAAAACAATTTTTGCCGCCAAGGTCTTGGACGTACTGCATGAAGGTGCGACTTGTGAATTGCGTGCCGTTGTCGGTGATGATCCTGTTAGGCACACCGAAACGGCAAACTATTCCTTTAAAGAACCTGACGGCTGATTGTGCTGTCACCTTCCTCACCGCTTCCACCTCTGACCACTTTGTGAACTTGTCGATTGCAATGTACAAGTACTCAAAGCCCCCGGTAGCACGGGGAAAAGGGCCCAGTATGTCGAGCCCCCAGATCGAAAATGGCCAGGAGAAAGGGATCGTCTGAAGAGCTTGAGCTGACTGATGTGATTTCTTCGAATGAAACTAGCACGCTTCACACTTGGTTACTAGCGCAGTTGCATCCTGGAGAGCGGTGGGCCAAAAGAAACCTTGCCGGAATGCTTTCCCGACATGTGCTCTTGATCCTATGTGAGAGCCACATATGCCTCCATGTATCTCTGCCAACAGCTCTAGTCCATCCTCCCGAGGAATACACTTCAATTTCACACTGTTTGGTCTCTTTCTGTACAGGACGTCATCGACGAACTTGTACATAACAGACCGACGGGCTACTTTTTCCGCCTCTTCCTGTTCCTCAGGGAGTTCTCCTGTCTGAAGGAAATGGAAAATGTGTTGTGCCCATGCTAGGGCCTGGGGCTCGACAGCTAGGACTAAAGGCATCTCTTTCGCCAGGGGAACATTTGTCTCGACAGCGAAAGCGTGAGGTTCCGCCGGAGCCTGTCGTTCCCCGGCAGGCTTGTCGCTGATCCCGGCAAGTTCCTTGCCGGCGGTTCCAGTGAGCTCTGCCGGAAAGTACTGTCCAGAATTCAACTTTCTTCTCTTTTCTTGTCGCATTGATGATGCCACAGATGGTTGAGTCAAATGGAGCACAAAAGTTCCTGGTTCCACAGGCAACTTGAGGGCAGCGTGCTTTGACAGGTCGTCAGCAATACTGTTTTCGGCACGAGGAATGTGCTTCATTTGCAGACCGTCAAAGCACTCTTCCATTTTTCTCACTTCATCCATGTAAGCTCGCATCAATGGACTCTGATAATTCTTGTTAACTTGCCTGACAACAAGCTGCGAATCGCCTCTGCTGACGAGCTTCTTGATACCAAGGTCTGCCGCGATCCTGAGTCCGGCAAGCAGCCCCTCGTACTCCGCAGTGTTGTTTGTCGAACTCTCCCGGGGAAAATGCATCTGGATTACATACTTGAGGTGCTCTCCGGTGGGTGCAACAAGCAGCATGCTAGCACAGGCACCTTGCAATGAGAAAGCCCCATCAAAGTACATAACCCATTCTTGATTAATTTCCTTGCCGGGGAGAGTCGTTTCTTGAACTTCTTCGTCTGGCGTTGGGGTCCATTCCGCAATGAACTCTGCCAAGGCTCTGCTCTGAATTTTCGAAGTACTTTCAAACTTGAGACCAAAGCTTGACAACTCCAACGCCCACTCCACAATCCTGTCGGTTGCTTCTGGATTTCGCAAAATCCATTGCAACGGAAAGCGAGTAACGATGGTGATTTCATGTGCTTGAAAATAATGGCGCAGCTTCCTCGAGGCCATAAGGAGGCCGAAGAGCAACTTCTGCACACCAGAGTATCTTGACCTAGCCCCTTGCAAAAGAGAGCTAACAAAATAAACTGGGCGCTGCACCACCTTTTTCTTTTGCACTGGTTCTTCTGACTGCGCAGATCCTGTCTTGCCGGGATCAACCCTTGCCGGGGAAGATCCCACCGCGTCGCTTGGCGGTCCTGCCGCTGGTGTTGCCTCCTCATCAGCTTCTCTCTGCGCCACTAACGCAGCACTAACCACTTGATTTGTCGCTGCCAGATACAGCAACAACGGTTCTTATGGTTTAGGCGCGACTAGTGTCGGCAGAGAAGAAAGGTATTTCTTCAAATCTTGCAGCGCAGCCTCCGCTTCTGGAGTCCATTTCATTGGACCTGCCTTCTTCAAAACTTTGAAAAAGGGCAGGGCGCGCTCAGCAGATTTGGAAATAAACCTGCTTAGGGCAGCAACACGGCCGGCAAGACGACGTACATCCTTGACGCGTCTTGGCGCTTCAATCTGCTCAATAGCTTTGATATTGTCGGGGTTCGCTTCGATCCCTTGTTGAGATACAAAGAACCCGAGAAGCTTGCCGGAAGGAACTCCAAACACACACTTCTCAGGATTGAGCTTCAAGTTGATCTTGCGTAGATTTGCAAATGTTTCTTTGAGATCTCGTATGAGCGTCGCCTTGTCCTTGGTTTTGACCACTATGTTATCCATGTATGCCTCCATATTTCTATGGAGTTGAGGCTCAAAACCAATTTGGACCGCTCTGGCAAATGTAGAACCAGCACTTTTCAACCCGAAAGGCATTCGTATAAAACAATACGTACCACATGGGGTGATAGATGCGGTCTTTTCCTCATCTTCTTTTGCATGAAGATCTGATGATACCCTGAGTAGGCATCAAGGAACGACAGTAGGTCACAACCAGTAGTGGAGTCCACAATCTAGTCGATGCGCGGCAAAGGAAAGGGATCTTTTGGACAGGCTTTATTGATGTCTGTATAATCAATACATAGCCTCCATTTCCCATTCGTCTTGCGCACTACAACTGGATTAGCCAACCAGGTTGGGTGAAGCACTCCTCTGACCAATCCTGCCGCTTCCAGCTTCTTGATTTCTTCGGCAATGAATTCTTGCCGCTCCAAGGCTTGCTTCCTGACCCTCTGCTTGACAGGCCGCGCGTGAGGACAGACAGCAAGGTGGTGCTCAATTACCTCCCTGGGAACACCGGGGATGTCAGACGGTTGCCATGCAAACACGTCGACATTCGCCCGCAGGAAGGCAATGAGCGCGCTTTCCTATTTGTCATCTAAGGTGGAACTTATGGTGAAAGTTCCTCCCATTCCGTCCTCCCTGACGGGCACCTTCTTGGTCTCTGGTGGAGCAGCCTTGGATTTCTTGTTCTTGCCGGTGGAACTCTCTGGTGCATCCTCAACGGAAGCGCAGCACTCCGAAGAGGTGCGCTTGCCGGAGTTTGCGCCGAGATTCTTGCCGGTCTTCTTCTTCCCGCCGGGAGTTCCAGCGGCAGGAGCAAATGCCTTGACGGTAGGTGCTGTAACTGCTTCCCGGTAGAGTTGGTCGGCACAGATGAGCGCATCCTTTTTGTCGGAGTGGACAATGATGACACTCAACGGCCCGGGCATCTTCAGCACATTATACGCGTAGTGTGATGCCGCCATAAACTTAGCCAGCACTGGGCGGCCAAGGATCCCATTGTATGACATGGGGATCTTGGCGACATCAAACACTACCTTCTCTGTCCTGTAGTTGAGCTCGCTACCAAATGTCACCGGTAGCGTAATCTTGCCCTTTGGCTGGGTCCTTCCTGGATTGACCCCCTGAAACGTGCCCGTTTCCTCGAGATCTTCATCAGGAATTTGGAGCCTCTTGAGCACATCCGGCGAGATTAGGTTCAGTCCGGCCCCACCGTCAACTAGCATTTTCGTCACCTTGAGGTTGTGGATTGTCGGTGAGACCAACAACGCCAAGCACCCGACCGCGGTTGTGCGATTAGGGTGATCCTCGGCGTAAAAAATGATAGGCGTGTTGGACCACTTCAGGGGCTTACATGCATCGAATGATGGCTCCGTTGCATTAACTTCTCGCACCCACTGTTTAAGTCGACGGTGGGAAGAATGCAACGAGGCGCCTCCGTCGATACAAATGGCCTCTGTGGCTTTCTGAAATTCTTGCTCACTGGACTCATCATCTTCTTCATCATCATCACCCTCTTCTTTGTCACGGCCTCGAGCGGGCCTCTCCCTCTGTTGCTTGGCCTTGCCGCGGCGACCCCCTCGGCCACCGCGCTTCTTGTCGGACCCATCAGCACCGTCCTGGGCCTTCTCCTTATCTCGTCTTTCATACTCAGCTCTCTGCTTCTCAACAAGCTGCTCAACTTGCCGGCAGTTTTGGAGATCGTGGCCCTTGGTGCGATGGATCTTGCAATACTGCTTGCCAAAGCCTTCCGACTTGTCGGCGGCCGCCAAGGCCTGGCAGGAGGAGCACCCGGCAACTTCCTTGCCGGGGTCGTCAACCTTGGCCTTCTTGGCGGTGCCGGGGTTGCCGGATTCCTCGACGGCAAGTACGGCCTTGCCTCTGCGCTTCTTGTTCCGCCGCCGGCCTTTCCTTGGCGGGGTGGCAGCGTCTTCATCTTTCGATTCGCCCCCTGTGCCAACAGCCTCGCCAGGGAGTTTCTTCCCTTCTTCAGCCCGAGCGCACTTGTCGGCCAAAGCGTAAAGCTCGGCAATACTCCTGACCTTCTTCATCGCCAGCTCTTCACGCATTTTGCGGTTACGCACGTTCTGATGAAACGCGCTAACAACAATGGCAGGGTGAACGTCAGGAATATTGTACTGCACCCGGCTAAATCTCTGGATGAACTTGCGCAGGGGTTCGCCCTCCTTCTGAGGGATGATATGCAAATCACTCTCTTGGCCAGGAGCTTGGTGGCCTCCAACAAAGGCGCCAACAAACTGATGGCACAGATCTGACCAAGAAGAAATAGAATTCTCCGGCAGATGCATCAACCACGACTTGACGTTGGGTTTGAGCACCAACAGGAAGTAGTTGGCAAGTATCTTGTCGTCTCGGCCCCCGGCAGCCTGCACCGCAATGGTGTAGATGCTCAAGAACTCCGAGGGGTGAGTATTGCCGTCATATTTCTCCGGAACCTCTGGCTTGAAGGTTCGGGAATTGGGCCACTGGACTTGCCGCAGCTCGCGGGTAAACGCTGGAGTACCTACCTCGTAAGGCAAGTCGCCTGCGTCCCCTGGCGCAGGCTCGTCGACAGCGGGCCCTGCGCGCTTATCAGATTGATAGCGCGCTTCCCGTTGCCGCTCGATGGTAGTTCGAGCGCCCTCTTTGCTTCGTTCCTAGAGAACTTGACGCTGGTCGCGGCGCATCCGTGGATCGGATGACACCGTGGAATCATCATCATGGCCATCAGTCCGCCGGGTTGTCGACCGCCGCTGGTGTCGTGGAGGAGAGTGCACCGTGGTCGCACCACCTCCGGTCTTCTCCGCATCGGCTCGCGCCGGATCGATGGACCGCCGTTGCGAGGGCCCTGCCTCCTGCGGCCCATCTTTGTTGGCGAAGCCAATGAGGCTCTAAATAGTAGCTCGCCACACCTCCATCTTCTCCGGAGCAGGAGGGAAATCGAGGAGCAGCTGCGCACGCACCAAAGCTTCCGCTGGCGTAGGCGGCGGCGACAGGTGCGAGGTACGTGAGGTGCTCTGACTCCTAACAATGTTAGAAGAAGCACCGCCACGATCACGCGACCGCGCGCCACTTCCACCGGCAGTTTGACGTGCATGTTGGGCCTGTGCACCTTGGGATCAATGCGCAGAAGCCCTTTCATGGGGACGCCCTGAACCACCAGCACCATGGCGCTGCTCATCGCACACAACCTGGGAAGGCCGCGACGCTTGCGCCGGCGCGGGAGTCCTAGAAGGCGTCCTCTGATCTCTGGAGTTCGTTGCGCCGCCCGTAGGCAGCACTGCTCCATCTCTGGATCCAGCGGCGTGTGGGTTGCCACTACTGCTGCGAACGACGCCGCTCACCTGGCTTGGATCACCGGAACACCGTGGAGGCTCTAAACCTCTTCCTTCTGCATCCGCGCCATCACCCGTACGCGAGGGCACAGGCAAGACGGATGTAGATGGTTGTGTCGTTGCGGCACTCTTCTTCTTGGGGGGCATGATGATGAAGATGATGGAGAAACTAAGGCGCCGATCGCTGGATCAGGTTCGCACAACCTTCTTCCCCCTACCTGGCGCGCCAAAGATGTCGGCGTGCGACACCTATGGGACCCCAAAGGACCCCTTTACGATTCGGCAGGGAGAGAGGTATGCACAAAGAGCAGAACCAACGATCAACGCGGGGCGATTTTACCGAGGTTCGGGCCGCTAATCAGCGTAAAACCCTACTCCTGCCTTGTTTTATTATGAGTGTTCTTGAGCCCAGGCTCCAGGAGCGCTCGCAATGAACAGTATGTTCAAAGAGCAGCTACACATGCAGAATGGGCCAGAAGATCCTCCTCCTCCCTGTAGCAGTTGCCTTGGGCCTCCTTTTATACGCTCAAAGGGGTCACCACACTGGCAAAATGTACATACATTGAGGTGTAAAGTAGCTACAGGGTCATCATACCTAACCACTGACGGATTAGGACGAATGCATTTAATGCATCATGAGGTGTCCGTTTAGGTGTCCTCACTTTCTTGGGGATGGAAAAGGGGGCCATCCCATCAGCACCGCTTAAGCTCTCCTCCACTGGCGCGTTGCCACGCATCCAGAGAAGGACCCAGAATGTCAGGCTTGTTGCTGCGTCGAAGCGGTGGTACAGTGGCAGAATCTTGCCGGGCGCCGAATCTTGCCGGGCTTCGCAGGCCACCCCGGCAAGATCTTGCCGGGGAGGCTGGCTTTCGGTGTCCAGCTCTTCTTGTCTGTTGAACCTCAGATCCTTGACTTGGATGTTTCTTTGATAACTTGAATTAACCTCCAACTGTTCCCCGACAAGCCTGGCCGCGAGTATGGCTACAACTGCCCGTGCACAAGTACAGGGTACTAATGGCCCAATACTTAGTACACCGACACCTGCGGGTACCCATCAGGGTCGACCCGCCTATAACAAAGGTCAAAATAACCGTGTGGTCATAACATCAAGGGGGAAACCCCGAGGAATCACCCTCGGTGGATTCCACTCGATGAAATCATCAGGGTGAACGTATGAGGCATCACCCTCGAGGTTCACACTGAGGGGTTGCACGACAGAGTCGTGTCGGAAGTGGAGAAGGAGGAATCACCCTCGATGACCATGACCGAACAGCTACACTGCAGAGTATTCATCAGGAGTGCGTTACGAGGTATCACCCTCGGCACTCGATAGTAACTATGCAGAGTCGTACAACTAAGGGGGTGAAGTGATGTGTCGGTCTCTAGTCGACGATCACATTGATCAAGTCGTCGATGATCAAGCAGGAGCAACAAGGGTAAGGTGTGGGGGTCACTGATGGTTCACTACCAACCTATACTAAGCAGTTTAACATAAGCAGGTAAGGTAACAATAATCAGGTTACAAAAGCAGGCTATGCATCAGAATAGAGCAAACATTAACAGTAGCAAAATCTAATGCAAGCAGGAGAACTGGAATGGGCGATATCTGGATGCTCAAGGGGGGGCTTGCCTGGTTGCTCTGGCAAGAAGAAGGGGTCGTCAACGGACTGCTCGTCTGGAGCGTAGTCGTACTCAGCTGCAACGGCGTCGGTCTCGGCGTCTATCGAGAGAGAAGGAGGGGGGAAGAAACAATAAATTCACGGCAAAAATGCAAACAATATGCATGACATGTCTAAATGAAATGCAGAGGTGTTCTACTGCCTAACTAAGTAATTTAGTTAATTTAGGAATTTATTTGGATTTATTTTATTAAGGTTGAGCACTATTCATTTATTGAAATCAGTCTAAAAGTTCCATGTTCAGGTAGCTAGGGGCATCTGACAGATGAACGGATCACGTATCCGGATTCGTCTTGTCGTTCTGATGAACTTTCATGTATAAAGTTTTTCGATCGGAGCTACGGTTTATTTTATATGAATTTCTAAAGTTTTAATCATTTTCTAGAATTAATTAATTATTTAAATTAGGATTATCTGAAACAGTGAATGGTGACGTAATCATGACATCACCATGATGTCAGCAGGTCAACCTGACAGGTGGGGTCGACCTGTCATTGACTGTTTATTAACAGATTAACTAAACAGAGTTAATTAGTTTAATTAGGTGATTAGGTTCACTAATTTTAATTAGTTTAGTTAAACAGAATTAATTAACTTAATTAATTGACTAATTAATTATTGATTTTATTAAATTCATTTTTTTAACATTCTAGGGTGGGCCCCGGCTGTCATGGGCACAAAGGCCAAACCGGGCGCGGGCGCTAGCGGTAACGGGCGCGTGGGTGCCCGACTGGGGCGAGCCCGGGCGCTGGCCTCGGCGAGACGAGCGGCGCGGCTGCTGGGGTGCAGTGGGGCGCTGGTCAAGGGGGGATGGCGCGGTGGAGCCAGGCCGCGGACGGCGGCAGCGGTCGCTGGCCACGACGACAGCGGCAGAGCAGCGGGGCAGGAGCGGGCGGTGAGTGCAGCGAGCAGGCGGGCGCGAGGCCGTGGACGCGCACTGGCCAGTCAGGAACGAGGCGCGGGCACGGCCAGAGGCGCGAGAGTGAGCGCGGCCGGAGTTGGTTGGGCGGAGGCCGGCGAGGGGGGTCGCGGGCGACAGCGGCGGTGCTCGCAGGAGACGGCCGCAACAGCGAGCAGCTCGGGCAGGGGCGGGGCTACACGGGTCGCAGCGCGGGGGCGCGCGACGGCAGCGCGGGGCAGCATGCCGCGGCAAGGGACGCAGCGGGCGCGCGACTAGCACGCACGGGGTCGAGCAGGGGGCGAAGAGAAGGGAGAGGAGGCTGGGGGCCTCATCGGCGATGGAGGGAGCGAGGGCGGCGAGGTTCGTTGGCGGCCATTCAGGAGGAAGACGGGGACGGTCCGGCGATGGGGTCAGGGAGGCGACGGGAGGTGCGGGGCGTCGGGGGTGTCGGCTGCCCCGACCGGATCCAAGCGGGGCGGAGGGTTGAGGAGGCGGCCCGGCGAGGCAGCGTCGGGGACCAGCGCTGGGCGGCGTCGAGGGAGCTTTCGATCCGATCTGGATCGAGTGGGGGGGGGGAATGAGGTAGGGTTAGGGTTTCGGGAGAGGCTGGGGTAGGCCATATAGGCCAGGGGGAAGTGGGCCGGCTTGCTGGGCCGAGGCCCAGTTGGCCAGGGGGTTTTCCCCCTGTTTATTTATTTTGTTTGTTTTTCTTTTCTTATTTTTCTTTTTCTTTTTATGGTTTTATTAAATGTTAGGTCACCATTACACTTTTGTAAAATGTGAGACTTAGCTCATAAACTGCAGTGAAATATCTAGCACTATTATAAAAAGGTTTTGAGTCCATATCATTTCATTTTGATTTTATTTAATTATAAATGGTTTAAATACTTCTATCTTATTCTGTTAGAGTCAATTAATTAATTTAGAAAATGTTGATTACAATTTTAGAATTGTCTCTGCATTATTTGCTATTTAATGAACATTTTAGTTTCTGTTTTGAACAACTTTTATTTTCCACTTTAAATTAACTTGAAGTTTGAATTAGGAGTTGAAATGCAATATGATGTAAATGATGTTTAGGCACTGTTGAACTTGCTGACATGGCATTAACTAAGGGTGATCATTATGGCTAATTTCATGGGGTGTTACAATTCTCCTCATCTATCAAGAATTCTTGTCTCGAGAATTAAGAGGAAGACTGAAAGAAAGCGGGGTATTCTTCACGAAGACGATCCTCGCGTTCCCAAGTGGCTTCATCTTCAAAATGATTCGACCACTGAACTTTAAGGAATTGGATCGACTTCTGACGAGTTCGACGTTCAACTTGATCAAGAATACGGACGGGATATTCTGGATAAGACAGATCTTCCCGCAAGTCAAGCATTTCATGATCCACAGCCTGAATAGGATCCTTGAAGCAGTGACGAAGTTGGGATACATGAAAGACATCATGCACTTGAGAAAGATTTGGCAGCAATTGCAACTGATATGCCACTTCTCCTCGACGGGCAAGAATACGGAACGGGCCAATGTAGCGAGGAGCTAACTTGCCCTGGATTCCGAACCGATGAGTGCCTTTCAATGGAGTGACGCGAAGGTAAGCTTGCTCGCCAGGTTGGTAGACCATTTCCTTGTGCTTTCGGTCATAGTTGCTCTTCTGACGAGACTAAGCAGTTTTCAGATGTGCACGGACGATGCGGACTTTTTCTTCAGCTTGTTGGATAATTTCCAGTCCGACGAGTGAGCGTTCCCCAGTTTCTGACCAATTCAGGGGGGTTCGACACTTACGTCCGTATAGAACTTCAAACGGTGCCATCTTCAGACTAGCTTGATAACTATTGTTGTAAGAGAATTCGGCATACGGGAGAGATTCCTCCCATTTCTTACCGAAGGAGATGACGCAAGCTCGAAGCATATCTTCGAGCACTTGATTAACTCGTTCGGCTTGACCCTGTGACTGAGGGTGAAAAGCGGTGCTGAAGGACAGATGAGTTCCCATAGCTTCTTGGAAAATTTTCCAGAATCTGGAGTTAAAGAGGCTGCCACGATCCAAACTGATCTCCAACGGAACACCGTGGAATGACACAATTCGGGAAATATACAAGTCTACTAACTGACTAGCAGTGATTGTCTCCTTGACTGGCAGAAAGTGAGCAACCTTTGAGAATCGGTCAATGACGACAAAGATAGCATCATGACCCTTCTGAGATCTAGGAAATCCAGTAATGAAATCCATTTGGACTTTGGCCCATTTCCATTCAGGAATATCAAGGGGTTGCAGAGTTCCAGCAGGCCTTTGATGTTCTGCTTTAATGCGACGGCAAACGTCACACTCAGAAACATAACGAGCAATGTCTCGCTTCATATTAGGTCACCAGTATCTCTGACAAATGTCACGGTACATCTTTGTGCTACCAAGATGAATTGACTGAGGAGTTTCATGAGCTTCTTTCATAACGTGTTCTCTCATCCTTGAATTTGGGTACGAAGAGACGGCGTTGGAAGAATAGGACCCCATCATTATCAAGATGGAATTCCGACGGCTTTCCTTTTTTAAGGTATCGCTTAATCCTTTCAACTTCAGAGTCATACCATTGCATAGTCTTAATGCTATGTTCTAAATCTGGTTCAACAACCAGGGTATTGAGATAACCCTATGGAACAATATGGAGGTTCAATTTGCGAAGCTCTTCATAAAGAAGAGGTTGTGCTTCCTGAACCATATGGTTGCTGCAATAAGCCTTGCGACTCAAAGCATCGGCCATTACATTAGCCTTGCCAGGGGTGTATGAGATATTCATATCATAATCGGCAATTGTTTCAAGCCATCTTTGTTGGCGAAGATTCAGATCTGGTTCAGTATATAGATACTTCAAACTCTGATGATCCGTGTATATCTCGCAACGGTTACCGAGAAGGTAATGTCACCATAGCTTCAAGGCATAAATAACCGCAGAAAGTTTGAGATCATGCACTGGATAATTTTCTTCATGAGGACGCAATTGTCGAGAGCCATAAGCAATCACTTTGCGCTCTTGCATTAGGACACAGCCTAACCCTTGACGAGATGCATCACAATATATCACGAAGTCTTTGCGAGTATCCGGGGGTGCTAGCACTGGGGCAGATGTCAACTTATCTTTTAGCGTCTGAAAGCTTTCTTGATAATTTTCTGTCCACTCAAACTTAACACCCTTGTGGAGCAGATTCGTCAATGGCTTTGCAATCTTGGAAAAATTCTCAACGAATCGACGGCAATAGCTAGCGAGTCCGAGAAAACTCCTGACTTGCTTGACATTCTTCGGGGGAGTCCAGTCAAGAATAGCCTGTACTCGCTCGGTGTTAATAGCAATGCCCTTCTTGGAAATCACATGACCAAGGTAGGTCACTTCAGATAACCAGAATTCACACTTAGAATACTTGGCGTAAAGCTGGTGTTCCCGAAGTTTCTCCAATACAAGCCGAAGATGTTCAGCATGTTCTTCTTCATTCTTGGAATATATAAGGATATCATCCAAATAAACCACGACGAATTTGTCGAGGTAATCCATGAAGATATAGTTCATCAACCGGGAGAAGGTTGCTGGAGCATTTGTTAAGCCAAAAGACATAATGGTGTACTCATAAGAGCCATATCGAGTAACAAAGGCAGTCTTCGGGATATCCTCTTCGCGAACACGGATCTGATGATAACCCAACCTCAAGTCGAGTTTAGAGAACACAAAGGATCCAGCAAGTTGATCATAAAGATCATTGATCCGGGGCAGTGGGTATTTATTCTAGATTGTGGCTTTGTTAATGGGCCGGTAATCCTGAACCAATCGGTTAGTTCCATCCTTCTTCCTAACAAAGAGTGAAGGTGCTCCCCAAGCAGAGGAACTGGGGCGGATGAAACCTTTCTTAAGTGACTTGTCGATTTCTTCCTTAAGCTCGAGAAGGTGGTGTGGAGGCATCTTATAAGGACGCTTCACAATAGGGGTAGTGCCAGGCTTCAAGTCAATGACAAACTCGACAGGTCTAACCGGGGGTATTCCTAGAAGTTCTTCCGGAAAAACGTCCGAAAAATCTCGAATGACAGGAACGTTCTCGATTCCTTCCAGAGGTGAGGCGTTCAAAGCTTTCAGAGCATATATCTGAGCTTCAGCATTCTGAGTAATTCGGGCGGTATAATTCACTATCTCGTCGGAGCGGTGAAGAAGTTGGACGTCTTTAGTGGCACAATTGATCGAAGCAATGTGAGCTTTCAACCAATCCATTCCGAGTATGCGGTCTATGGTGGAAGACTTCAGGATAATAGGTGAGGCAAGGAATTCCAATCCTTTAATTTCGACGGTAACGTTAGGTGCTATCACGTCAGCATGTCAATGAGAAGTATAATACAACTCGGAGAGAAAGGTTAAACAAAACAATGGAAAGGAAAATGATTATCAGACTAATCAGATCAATGGTAAGGAAGTAAGCACGGATATCCAGCTCTCCGGGTAGATGAGATTTACGAGATCCTAAGTGTCGGCGTTAGTAAAATTTATTTAACCCAAATAGAAGAGAGATCAGAGTCCCAGAGTATAGACGAGGAATAAAAGATCCTAATACCACCCAGTTGGCGACGTGGGCCCGTAAGCCACACAGCCAAGTTAGTAAAATAGTTTTTCGATTTCTAGACTCAACTTCGGCCAAGGAATTGGAAGGGGGCTTCCTACAGGCAGTCGGCTCTAATACCAACTTGTGATGCCCCCGACTCAATCGTGCACTAATCATACACGCAAACGTGCATGATCAAGCACAGGGACTCACGGGAAGATATCACAACACAACTCTAACACAAATAAATGGAGATCCACAATATTACAGACCAGGGATCATGAGGATCCGAATACATAAGTCAGTCATACAAATAATATCTGGGTACAGACATAGTTAGACAAGGTTTGCCTTAAGAAGGCTAGCACAAACAACAACTCTAGATCGAAAGGCGAAGGCCTCCTGCCTGGGAGCCTCCGATCCTACTCCTGGTCGGCTGGCTCGATCCAGTAGTAAGTACCGTCTGGTCCCATCTGGTAGTAAGCTCCTGCAGTGGCATCTGGCTCCTGGGCTCCATCGTCTGTTGTATCATCAAGTAGGGGAATATAGGGAAAAAGAGGAAGCAAAGCAACCGTGAGTACTCATCCGAAGTACTCAGCAAGCAAGGATCTACACTACATATGCAACATTATCAAAGGGGAAAGGCTGTATATATGGACTGGGCTGCAGAAATGCCAGAATAGAGAGAAGGCCTGGTCCTATCGAAGACTAGCATCTTCAAACATCTTCACGAAGCCACCATCTTGCAGCAATAGAAGAGAGTAGAATAGCATTTTATTAAGCAAACATCTTGAAGTAAGCCTAGAGATCCTTCCTCGACTCCCTGCGAGAAAGCGATCCCAGAGCTTCAATTAATTAAACAAGTATCCAGTTTAAGTAATAGATCAGGATACCAAACTGAGCGTCCTTTACCGTAGGACCGGCTATTGATAGATCATTCTTCCCTGCAGGGGTGCACTACTGTTACCCAACACGCTCGATCACCTCTGGCCGGACACACTTGCTGGGTAATGCCCGGCCTTGGGAGATCAACACGAAGCAGCGCCCTACCTAGGCTCAGCAGAGAGGTCAGCACGCCAGACTAACCTATGCACCCAGGGGTCTTGGGCCATCGCCCTGGGCACCCTACGCGTTGCGTGACTAGCCGGGGTGCAGGTGCCACACTGAACTCGTCAGTGAAGTTTCCAGCCCGTTCCCGACAATCAGCCCGCACGGTGAACTGTGACGTCTGATGAGCTTTCGGGAAAACGTACAACGCAGAGGGCCCCATAAACCATTATCCCGCGTGGTGGTAGTGTGTACAGGGCACGTCGACCCACTCAGATCAAATACCCAAATCCGATAGGCTGATTTAGTAACACGCGGAGACGATCAGAGTTTCTGAAGCTCCGCCACAATATCACACTCGAGTGCCCTTCCGGCACACCCGACATCATAGATCCCCTACGGGTATCCATCAGGGTCGACCCACCTGTAACAAAGGTCAAAGTAACCGTGTGGTCATAACATCAAGGGGGAAACCCCGAGGAATCACCCTCGGTGGATTCCACTCGATGAAATCATCAGGGTGAACATATGAGGCATCACCCTCGAGGTTCACACTGAGGGGTTGCATGACAGAGTCGTGTCGGAAGTGGAGAAGGAGGAATCATCCTCGATGACCACGACCAAACAGCTACACTGCAGAGTATTCATCAGGAGTGCGTTACGAGGTATCACCCTCGGCACTCGATAGTAACTATGCAGAGTCGTACAACTAAGGGGGTGAAGTGATGTGTCGGTCTCTGGTCGACGATCACATTGATCGAGTCATCGATGATCAAGCAGGAGTAACAAGGGTAAGGTGGTGGGGGTCACTGATGGTTCACTACCAACCTATACTAAGCAGTTTAACATAGGCAGGTAAGGTAACAATAATCAGGTTACAAAAGCAGGCTATGCATCAGAATAGGAGCAAACATTAACAGTAGCAAAATCTAATGCAAGCAGGAGAAATGGAATGGGCGATATCTAGATGCTCAAGGGGGGGGGCTTGCCTGGTTGCTCTGGCAAGAAGAAGGGGTCGTCAACGGGCTGCTCGTCTAGAGCGTAGTCGTACTCAGCTGAACGGCGTCAGTCTCGGCGTCTATCGAGAGAGAAGGAGGGGGGAAGAAACAATAAATTCACGGCAAAAATGCAAACAATATGCATGACATGTCTAAATGATATGCAGAGGTGTTCTACTGCCTAACTAAATGATTTAGTTAATTTAGGAATTTATTTGGATTTATTTTATTAAGGTTGAGCACTATTCATTTATTGAAATCGGTCTAAAAGTTCCATGTTCAGGTAGCTAGGGGCATCTGACAGATGAACGGACCATGTATCCGGATTCGTCTCGTCGTTCTGATCAACTTTCATGTATAAAGTTTTTCGATCGGAGCTACGGTTTATTTTATATGAATTTCTAAAGTTTTAATCATTTTCTAGAATTAATTAATTATTTAAATTAGGATTATCCGAAATAGTGAATGGTGACGTCATCATGACATCACCATGATGTCAGCAGGTCAACCTAACAGGTGGGGTCCACCTGTCATTGACTGTTTATTAACAGATTAACTAAACAAAGTTAATTAGTTTAATTAGGTGATTAGGTTAACTAATTTTAATTAGTTTAGTTAAACAGAATTAATTAACTTAATTAATTGACTAATTAATTAATTATTGATTATTGATTTTATTAAATTCATTTTTTAAACGTTCTAGGGTGGGCCCCGGCTGTCATGGGCACATAGGCAAAACCGGGCGCGGGCGCTAGCGGTAACGGGCGCGTGGGCGCCCGACTGGGGCGAGCCCGGGCGCTGGCCTCGGCGAGCCCAGCGGCGCGGCTGCCGGGGTGCGGTGGGGCGCCGGTCAGGGGGGTGGCGCGGTGGAGCCAGGCCACGGACGGCGGCAGCGGTCGCTGGCCACGGCGGCAGCGGCAGAGCAGCGGGGCAGGAGCGGGCGGCGAGTGCAACGAGCAGGCGGGCGCGGGGCCGTGGACTCGCACTGGTCGGTCGGGAACGAGGCGCGGGCGCGGCCAGAGGCGCGAGAGTGAGCGCGGCCGGAGTTGGTCGGGCAGAGGCCGACGAGGGGGGTCGCGGGCGACAGCGGCGGTGCTTGCAGGGGACGGCCACGGCGGCGAGCAGCTCGGGCAGGGGCGAGGCTGCACGGGTCGCAGCGCGGGGGCGCGCGACGGCAGCGCGGGGCAGCATGCCGCGGCGACGGATGCAGCGGGCGCGCGACGAGCACGCACGGGGTCGAGCGGGGGGGGCGAAGAGAAGGGGGAGGAGGCCGGGGGCCTCACCGGCGATGGAGGGAAGCGAGGGCGGCGAGGTTCGTTGGCGGCCGTTGAGGAGGAAGACGGGGATGGTCCGGCGACGGGGTCGGGGAGGCGACGGGAGGCGCGGGGCGTCGGGAGCGGAGGCTGCCCCGACCGGATCCAAGCGGGGCGGAGGGTTGTGGAGGCGGTCCGGCGAGGCGGCGTCGAGGGCACTCCCGATCCGATCTGGATCGAGTGGGGGGGGGGAATGAGGTAGGGTTAGGGTTTCGGGAGAGGCTGGGGTAGGCCATATAGGCCAGGGGGAAGTGGGCCGGCTTGCTGGGCCGTGGCCCAGTTGGCCAGGGGGTTTTCCCGCGGTTTATTTATTTTGTTTATTTTTATTTTCTTATTTTTCTTTTTACGGTTTTATTAAATGTTAGGTCACCATTACACTTTTGTAAAATGTGAGACTTAGCTCATAAACTGCAGTGAAATATCTAGCACTGTTATAAAAAGGTTTTGAGTCCATATCATTTCATTTTGATTTTATTTAATTATAAATAGATTAAATACTTCTGTCTTATTGCTGTTAGAGTCACTTAATTAATTTAGAAAATGTTGATTACAATTTTAGAATTGTCTCTGCATTATTTGCTATTTAATGAACATTTTAGTTTCTATTTTGAACAACTTTTATTTTCCACTTTAAATTGACTTGAAGTTTGAATTAGGAGTTGAAATGCAATATGATGTAAATGATGTTTAGGCACTATTGAACTTGCTGACATGGCATTAACTAAGGGTGATCACTGTGGCTAATTTCATGGGGTGTTACAAATGAAAAAATCTCACTAGTAATATATGAAAGTGACAACATAGGAGACTCTCTATCATGAAGAACATGGTGCTACTTTGAAGCACAAGTGTGGAAAAATGATAGTAACATTGTCCCTTCTCTCTTTTTCTCTCTTTTTTTCTTTTTGGGCTCTTTGGCCTCTCTTTTTTCGTCCGGAGCCTCATCCCAACTTGTGGGGGAATCATAGTCTCCATCATCCTTTCCTTACATGGGACAATGCTCTAATAATGATGATCATCACACTTTTATTTACTTACAACTCAAGAATTACCACTTGATACTAGAACAAAGATATGACTATATAAATGCCTCCGGCGGTGTACCGGGATGTGCAATGATCTAGCATGACATGTATGAAAAATAAGAACAGTGGCCAAGCCACAAATACTATGTCAACTATATGATCATGCAAAGCAATATGACAATGATGATACGTGTCATAATAAACTGAACGGTGGAAGTTGCATGGCAATATATCTCAGAATGGTTATGAAAATGCCATAATAGGTAGGTATGGTGACTGTTTTCAGGAAAGGTATAAGATGGTTTAATGCACCCGTGAAAGTTGTGCGGTACTAGAGTGGCTAGCAAAGGTGGAGGGGTGAGAGTGCGTATAATCCATGAACTCAACATTAGTCATAAAGAACTCACATACTTATTGCAAAAATTTATTAGCCCTCGAAACAAAGTACTAATACGCATGCTCCTAGGGGGATAGATTGGTAGGAAAAGACCACCGCTCGTCCCCGACCGTCACTCATAAAAAAGACAATCAATAATAAATCATGCTCCAATTTCATCGCATAACGAGAGACCATACGTGCATGCTTCGGAAATCACAAACCTTAACACAAATATTCTTACTAAACCACAATTACCAACTAGCATGACTCTAATATCACCATCTTTATATCTCAAAACAAATCCAAGGAATCAAACTTCTCATATATTCAATGATCTTCATGAAAGTTTTTATTATATCCCTCTCGAATACCCATCATATTAGGACCAAATTCATAACCTAAGCAAATTGCCATACTATTTATAAGACTCTCAAAATAATATAAGTGAAGCATGAGAGTTCACCAATTTATTCAAAATAAAACCACCGCCGTGCTCTAAAAAGATATAAGTGAAGCACTAGAGCAACTACCTAGCTCAAAAGATATAAGCGAAGCACATAGAGTATTCTAATAAATTCATGATTAATATGTGTCCCTCTCAAAATGTGTGTACAACAAGGATGATTGTGGCAAACTAAAAAGCAAATAAATCAAAGACTCATCTAGCACATGACGCTCCAAGCAAAACACATATCATGTAGTGAATAAAAATATAGCCTCAAGTAATTTTACCGATGGATTGTAGACAAAAGAGGGGATGCCATCCGGGGCATCCCCAAGCTAAGATGCTTGGTTGTCCTTGAATATTACCTTGGGGTGCCTTGGGCATCCCCAAGCTTAGGCTCTTGCCACTCCTTATTCTTTAGTCCATCAAAACTTTACCCAAAACTTGAAAACTTCACAACACAAAACTCAACAAAAAACTCGTGAGCTCCGTTAGTATAATAGAAACAAGTCACCACTTAGGTACTATTGTGAACTCATTCTAAATTCATATTGGCATTATATCTACTGTAGTCCAACTTCACCATGGTTTATACCCCTTGATACTACCCATAGATTCATCAAAATAAGAGAACAATGCATAGAAAATAGAATCTATCAAAAACAGAACAGTCTGTAAAGACCAGAATTATAGTCATACTTATGTAACTCCAAAAATTCTGGAAAATTAAGAAAACAGAGGAAATTCATATATCAAACTTGTGTAAACAATTCAGAGTTTTTCCACGTTCCAGTGAATTTTAACAATTCTTCTACTGGACACAAAAGTTTCTGTTTTTCACCAAAATCAAATCAACGATCTACCAAAGCATCCCAAAGGTCTTACTTGGCTCAAACACTAATTAAAACACTAAAACACAATTATTACAGAAGTAATATTGCATATTTATTCAAGAACAGAAGCAAAAACACAAAATAAATTTGGGTTGCCTCCCAACAAGCGCTATTGTTTAACGCCCCTAGCTAGGCATATTGCATAGATCTAGGTATTGTCATCTTTGGTATTTAATTCTTTAATTTCACATCCATACCTCCTAGGGATCTCATTAGGTTTGTCAATGATCACACTCCTAGGTAAAAAATCAAGAAATTCGTTTGTAGGAATTGGTTCCTTAATAATATTGATAAGGCTATGGCAAATACTTATCATCTTAAGATCCTCGTTTCCTTTACTAGATGATTCACCCTTATTTCTAGGAACATAAATAAACTTAGTAGCTTTAGTAGGAGGAAATTTTGGAGTGGTCTTGACAGCGGTAAAAGCGGAACCCAAATTGGTAATAATATCCTCTAACTTATCGATTCTAGTGGAACCTTGTTCTATCATCTCATTAACGTTAGGTTCCTTTTCTTTTGGGGTTTTTAAAGTAATTCCTACCTTTGATCCAATTTGAGTAATGTGATTATGAATCTTTTTATCCAAATTATCAATAAGCTCTGTGGTAGAAATTTTATTCTCAATAATATCAAGCCTTTGTATCACATGTTCCAACGTTAAAGCTGTTTCATTAACCATGATTGGTGATGATCCCACTAAATTTATCATAGCATTGTAAGCATCCAAAGGGTGACTACCCAAGAAATTACCCCCAGTAATGGTGTCTAGCACAAATCTATACCAAGTAGTAACACCCACATAAAAATTTCGGAGAAGAACGGTAGTAGATTGCTTACGAGTAGATCTATTTTGAGCATCGCAAACTCTATACCAAGCATCTTTTAAATTCTCTCCCCCCATTTGTTTAAAATTAATTAAGAACCTCACTTTCCGGGGTATCAACTATGATAGAAGGACTAGCCATGATAGCAAAGCAAGCGATCTAGCACACAAGCAAACAAAAAGCAAACGAAAAACGAACAGAAAGAAGGCAAATATTTTTGTGTTTTTCTGAAAACGTTTTAGAAGTGGGGCAAAGGAAAACGAGAGGCAAATGACAAATAATGTAAGTACAAGAGATGAAAGTTTATGATATGTACTTGGTAGGCTTGATGTAGATCCTCCCCGGCAACGGCGCCAGAAATTCTTCCTGCTACTTCTTGAGTTTGCGTTGATTTTTCCCTTGAAGAGGAAAGGGTGATGCAGCAAAGTAGAGATAAGTATTTTCCTCAGTTAAGAACCAAGATATCAATCGAGTAGGAGGAACACACAAGTCCCCAATAGATGCACTTGCACAAACTAACAAACACTTGCACACAACGCAAAAAAAGGGTAGTCAATCCCCTCACGGTCACTAGCAAGAGTGAGATTTAATAGAGATAGGTATCTATATCTATACATACTAATAAAGTAAGGTGCGTTTCTCCAATTTTTTCATCCGTTTACCATCGAAAATTATTTTTCTATCCGAGTTGGTACTAAATTTTTGTGCGTCCGTCTGTTTTTTATTTTAGCAATCCAGATTTTTCGTACTTGGGCCGCACACGCTATGGCCCAGCCAAGCCAGCCCACTTATTTACCTGCTCATGAAGCTGCAAAAACTCTATTTGACGCCCAAAGCGGCACATAGTCAGAGCTTCGCACAGGGCGCCCAAAACTGTGCCGGCCCGTTTCGTTTTTCCTTCCAAAATTATTTTCTTTACCTTATTTCGTACCTAAAACTTTTCAAAAAAAAAGTTCAGATTTTTTTCTTCAATTTTTTTAAAATGTTCAAAATTACAATATTGCGTTCCTGTTTTTAAAAATGTTTGGAAAAAATATATTTTTCTTGTTCTGATTTTTTTTAAATTCAGGACATATTCAATTTTTTTTCCAAAAAAAGTTTGTGTTTTCCAAAATTGTTTGGGATTTTCGAAAAAAATGCATTTTGAAAAACATTCCAAATTCTAAAAATATTCTTGTTTTAGTAAAAGGTGCGCAAATTCAAAATAATGTCCGAGTTTAAAAGCACATTTTATAAAATTGTTCTGATTGTTCAAAGCATGTTCCATTTTCAAAAGTCAGTCACAACTTCAAAAAACGTTTGTGTTTCATAAAAGGTTCATATCTTCAAAAAATGTTGTCGTTTCAAATTTTGTTCATGTTTTTTTTCAAAATGGACGGAATATTAAAAACATTGTTCGTAATTTAAAAAATGTTCACTTTTCCAAGAATATTCGGTAATTCATATTTATTAAAAAAATCAATTTTTTTATAAATCTGACATTGCAGTATGTTCTTAAATATTCGCACTAGCCATTGGTTAGTAGTAGGTGTTTGTTGCCATGCCTAGCAGCACATGGTCGAGTCTGTACGGTCATGTGTTCGATCGTTCAGCCCGTCCTTTTTCTGGATTATTACTCGTGCCTTGCAAACACAGGTCATTTCGGTGCCTGCCAGTAGCTGACCCAGACGGGATCGGTTGTGCGTTTCACGCGCTATTTGACGCAACTAGCGTCATATAGTAGCTCCCACGCAGCCGCCCCAAGAAAAGCAAAAATATACGTATAGATTTTGTTCTGTCCATTCCACATGTAGTTCCCCATTTTTTCGTTTACCCCAAGCTGGATCTACCACGCATTTATTTTTCTGTCACACTGACAAGTAGCAAAAAATTAAGGGCGCGGGGGTATTGAACTATGAACCTTCCCTATTGTGTCGACGGACAAAGCCAACTCAGCTAGCTTGCAATTATGATAGGAACAGTCCCACCTTGAAATTTTATACTAAATCGCACCAGTTTTTATATGTCCCTAAGTTTTCTGGAAATAAGAAGGTTCGGTGAGAAAAAGGAAGTTGTCTCGAGAATCATGTGCAGAACGCGGTACTTCATAAATTATTGCCGGAGATAACTTGCACGTGCCAATAAAAGACAATATGCTGGTTGGCTATAGCCTATAATTAAAAAAATTATGGGCACATGCTAATAAAAGAGAATATCCTGGTTTTGCTCTAATTAATAAAAATTATGGGCATGTGATCGCAAAAATAGTCAAAGAGAATAAACCCTGGTAATGAAGGGACATTCATGCCTGGTTGTGCGCTAATTATGCCAGTCAAACAAAAATTATGCACTGTAATTAGTAATCTATCCGGTTACATCGTCGTAGGAGAGAGTGATCGAAATAACCATGCCTCGAAGGTCGCCGTATAGCAACCAAATGAGGACACAGCCACAACTCCGAGACGGAGGCGGACCCGAAGGAGAAAAAAAAGGCACCAGGTGGATGCTCGCCACCACGTCGACCAACCCCACCACTATCAAGATCTCGTGGGCCGACGATGGCAGGAAGGAGGATAAGCGACAATATAGATCGGGCGTTGTGTTCACATAGAGGACGTGGAAGAGTGTGTGCGGGGATGTGGGGAATGCTGACATATTTTTTTCTCCCCATTGCAACGCACGGACATATGTGCTATATGATTTAATTTATGTAGCTCTTTGAAGTCTGACCTTTATTTTAGAAGGATTTATTTTTCCGACAATTCCTCAAAAAACAAGCGGTCAGAAACAATGTATATGACAATTTTAGAGTCATGCCTAGGTCTATAATTTTTATAGCAGACTTACTTGCAAATAATATTTGGAACACCGACAACAGTTCGGTTGATGGAGGAGGTGACTATAAGCGAGGCGCTAACCGACGACACCCAACCGACGCGGCCGAGCACTACTGTCGACTATCTCCTCCCATGATTGACGGCCGCCGCCCACATCGTTCCACTGACACAAGGTTGAACTACCACCGCCGACGATGGCAGGAAGGAGGATAAGCGACAATATAGATCGGTCGTTGTGTTCACATAGAGGAAGTGGAAGAGTGTGTGCGGGGATGTGGGGAATGCTGAGATATTATTTTTCTCCTGTTGCAACGCACGGGCATATTTCCTAGTAAAAGATAAGTAAAAGTGCAAAATAAAGTAAAGGTAAATAAATTGCAGCAATGTATTTTTGGGTTTTTGGTTTTATAGATCTGAAAATAATATGATAAAAATAGACCCGTGGGCCATAGGTTTCACTAGAGGCTTCTCTCTTGAAAGAAACATATGGTGGGTAAACAAATTACTGTTGAGCAATTGATAGAAAAACGCATAGTTATGACGATATCCAAGACAATGATCATGAATATAGGCATCACGTCCATGACAAGTAGACCGACTCCTGCCTGCATCTGCTACTATTACTCCACACATCGACCGCTATCCAGCATGCATCTAGTGTATTAAGTTAACAAGAATGGAGTAACGCCTTAAGCAAGATCACATGATGTAGAGGGATAGATCCAAACAATATGGTAAAAAACCCATCTTTTTATCCTTAATGACAACAATACAAATACGTGCCTTGCTACCCCTATTATCACTGGGTGAGGACACCGCAAGATTGAACCCATCACAAAGCACCTCTCTCATTGCAAAGAAGATCAATCTAGTTGGCCAAACCAAATCAATAGATCGGAGGAAATACAAAGCTATCTTAATCATGCATAAAAGAGTTCAGAGAAGACTCAAATAATATTCATAGATAATCTCATCATAAACCCACAATTCATCGGATCTCAACAAACACACCGCAAAAGAAGATTACATCGAATAAAACTCTAAGAACATCGAGGAGAACATTGTATTGAAGATCAAAGAGAGAGAAGAAGCCATCTAGCTACTAGCTATGGACCCGTAGGTCTGTGGTAAACTACTCACAAATCATCGGAAGGGCAACAAGGTTGGTGTAGAGGCCCTCCGTGATCGAATCCCCCTCCGGCAGAGTGCCAGGCCCCAAGATGGGATCTCACGAGAACAGAAGCTTGCGGCGGCGGAAAAGTACTTTTGGTGTGCCCTCTAGTATACGGGGAATATTTGGGTATTTATGGAGCAGAGATTAGGGTTAGGAGGGCTGCGAGGGGCCCACAAGCCTGGGGGCGCCCCCCAGGGCGTGCCTCCAGGGCTTGTGGCCCTCTCGTGGCTCTCCTGGCCACCTCCGGAAGCTTCGTGGGTGTTTTCTTGTCCAAGAAAAATCGTCAAAAAGTTTCGTTCCGTTTGGACTCCGTTTGGTATTCATTTTCTGTAAAAGACAAAAATAAGAAAAAAATAGCAACTGGCACTAGGCACTAGGTTAATAGGTTAGTCCCAAAAATGATATAAAATAGCACCACAATGCATATAAAACATCCAAGATGGATAATATAATAGCATGGAACAATCCAAAATTATAGATACGTTGGAGACGTATCAATACCTTGACAAAGTTTTGAAGAAGTTCAAAATGGATCAGTCAAAGAAAGGGTTCTTGCCTTTATTGCAAGGTGTGAAGTTGAGTAAGACTCAAAGCCCGACCACGGCAGAAGAAAGAGAAAGGATGAAAGTCATTCCCTATGCCTCAGCCATAGACTCTATAATGTATGCCATGCTGTGTACCAGACCTGATGTGTGTCTTGCCATAAGTATGGCAGGGAGGTACCAAAGTGATCCAGGAGTAGATCACTGGACAGTAGTCAAGAACATCCTAAAGTGCCTGAAAAGGACTAAGGACATGTTTCTCGTTTATGGAGGTGACGAAGAGCTTATCGTAAAGGGTTACGTCGATGCTAGCTTCGACACAGATCCGGATGATTCTAAGTCTCAAACCAGATACGTAGTTATATTGAATGGTGGAGCGGTCAGGAGCGGTCAGTTGGTGCAGTTCTAAGCAGAGCATTGTGGACAAGACCCAACCATAAGCTTAGCATTCGATCGTATCACTTGAGTTTATTGCTATAGCTTTCTTCATGTCAAGTATCTATTCCTTAGACAATGAGATCATGCAACTCCCAGATACCGGAGGAATACCTTGTGTGCTATCAAACGTCACTTCGTAACTGGGTGATCATAAAGATGATCTACATGTATCTCTGAAGGTGTCTGTTGGGTTGGCATGGATCGAGACTGAGATTTGTCACTCCGTGTGACGAAGAGATATCTCTGGGCCCTCTCGGTAATACAACATCGTAAAGAGCTTGCAAGCAATGTGGCTAATGAATTAGTCACGAGATCTTGTATTACGAAACGAGTAAAGAGACTTGTCGGTAACGAGATTGAATTGGGTATGGAGATACCGACGATCGAATCTTGGGCAAGTAACATATCGCCAGACAAAGGGAATTGCATACGGGATTAACCGAATCCTTGACATTGTGGTTCAACCGATAAAAGATCTTCGTGGAATATGTAGGAACCAATATGGGTATCCAGGCTCCGCTATTGGTTATTGACCGAAGAGGTGTCTCGGTCATGTCTACATGATTCTCGAACCCATAGGGTTCGCACGCTTAACATCCGGTGACGCTAGAGTAATATTGGGGTATGCATGTTGGTGACCGAATGTTGTTTGGAGTCCCGGATGGGATCCGGGACATCACGAGGAGCTCCGGAGGTAAAGATTCATATATGGAAAGTTGTTTTCAGGGTTTTGGAAAAAGTTTCAGTTTTTTCGGTATTGTACCGGGAAGCTTCCGGAGGAGTCTGGAAGCCCACCAAGGGTTCCACCACGTCCCAATGGTCAGCATGGGCTGAGGGGAGGCGCCCTGGCCTTATTGTACCAGGCACACAAGTCCCTCATGGCCCATGTGGCTTGGGAGAGGTGGAAAGTCCACCTGTGTATGGAAAAGGAGGGAATTGGACTAGGAGTCCAACTCCTCCCCCTTGGTGCGCCCCTAGGGCTTGGAGGGTTGGCCACCACGCCCCTCCACCTATATATAGAGGAGAGGGGGCGCCCCCAAGAGAATACACAAGCCCTTGGCCCCCTCTCTCTCCGGTTACTTCGTAACTCCTCCGTCTTTGTTGTTTCGGTAGCGCTCGGCGTAGCCCTGCCGGAATCACTCCACCACCATCACCGTACGCCGTCGTGCTGCTGGCAATCCCATCTACTTCTCCTTCCTTGCTTGCTGGATCAAGGAGGAGGAAACGTCATCGAGGCGTACATGTGCTGAATGCGGAGGTGTCGTCCGTTCGGTACTTCATCGGTTTGTATCACGATTGGATCGTGACGAGTACGACTATATCAACCGCATGATATATGCTTCCGCTTAACATTCTACGAGGGTAGGTAGACACACTCTCCCTTCTCGTTGCTATGCTTCTCCTAGATAGATCTTGGGTGTTCGTAGGAATTTTTTTTATTTTCATGCTTCGTTCCCCAATAGTTCGGACGCCATTTTGTCATTCAACGTGGTATCCCATCGGTCCGTGGACCGGGCGGACGTCCATTTTCCCGCAAAACAGGGGGCTCTACGGACATCTGTACCGCTACCAGATACACATCCGCCATCCCGGAGCCACCCAAAACTCTCTCCCGTGCCCGTGCCCTCTCCCGGGCGAAGCGGTTGCCACACATTCATGCTGGTATGTGCCAGTCCAGAGCTCCAGCGCTGCATTCATGCCGGCCCAAAAAAGCGGACGCGATCACTCACTGGAGCCGACATTGAAGTGGCGCGTCGTTGAGAGTGCCGCCCGTCTCGGTGCGTGTTCCAATGTCAGGGAAACATGACCGGATGGGACTAGATGGTCGTGCATTGAATTCATACCGGCTCCCAGCCCTCTGCCTACCGGCATTAAATTGGTGCGAAGACCGAGAAACCTACTTTAGTGCCTGCATTGACACACCACGCCGCATGTCCTGAATGGTGGTGCCCCATGTCCCTATCGGTGCCCATTGTTTGCCTCCTCGCCCGTCACAACCAACACCACGTCCACCATGTGCTCGAGATCTAGAGCAATGTGGGATAGCCTGTCCATGGAGCAGAAGCAGGAGTTGGCCGGCATTGCGGCCAGCTGGCAGGCCGTCGTGCGTAACATACTGAGGTTGGCTTGCCAGCTAGCTTGTCGGAGGTTAGCAATGAGGGCCAGACGGTGGAGGGGGCGTCCGACGACGAGCCGGCGCCTTCGCCCGCGAAAGAGCAGCTGGGACCGCATGTGTTGGCGTTCCTCAACGAGCACCATCTCGTGAAGAGGCAAATCGTCGGCGAGCAAGAGAACGACGATCACGTCGCAGGCATGGTCACGGAGGATCGGGGCTTCCTAGATGAGTAGCGGGTGTTGTACGAGTCCATGCGGAGTGCCCATGACATCCACCGCGAGCGGTGACGGTTGCGCGTCCCACGGGCGGAGAGACACCATGTTCGCGGAGATCAATGTGAAGGTTGCCGAGGAGGAGGCGCAGGCTATCGCGGACGTCGCCGGCTCCGCTTTGGCCGCACTGCCACGACCACGAGGTCGGCACGTCCACGTCTTGCATCGTCGACGAGGCGGAGTCCAATGAGGAAAAGTAGCACATGGGAAGCCGCCGCGGCTTGGGTCCGAGGAATGCTGCTAGTATTCTTCCCCTTCCACAGCTTCATTTCCCGGGGCTCACTGCCGGCCGGTGAGGTTGCCTGACATCGGGAAGACATGTCGTGGGAAACGAGCGTCGCCGTGGCCGACGATCATTTAGACTAGGTTACAAAATGCTTAATGCGCTATAGTTTAGTTGCAATATGTCGAAAATGTAATGATTTTGGTCCGATTTTGATGAAAATCATCCGGTTCGCATGAAAGTCGTCCTGCTTGTTGAAATTTAGTTTGAAATGTATGCGGTCATAGCTGAATGACCGGCTCCTGCTCACCGATAAACACCGTGCTCGTTTTAGAGGCTTGCATTGGAGATGGCTCGGTTGCCGCGGAATCATCTCGCTCGCTGTGAATTGCGGCAAGATTGCTGTAGAGAACCGACAGATGGGTGACAAGAGGAGAATCCTTTTTGAAGAAAGAAAGATAGTGGAAATGAGAATGAGAGGCCATTCATTTTTGCTTGTGCGCGAAGGGAAAGAACACACAACCAAGGGACGCGGCTTCCCTTTTCCTGTTGGTGCGGGTTGCGTTCAAGCTGAGAGAAGAAAAGTGGCACTCACTCATCCCTTTCACCGCTCCTGCCTCGTTTTCGACAAAGTGAACCGTGTCCCTTCCACTCGCTTGAGTCACGTCTTCACCGTCGCGTCGAGGGTCCTTCTCTTTGTTTTCGACGGAACTTAATTTTAGAGAAGAAGATTCGGACGGAATTTTCGTCAAGGGTCTGGTAGGCTTGGGCACTCCTCGTCCATTGCCACTTTTACTTTTTAATCTTTTGCAATTTGCATGCCTCGTCCATTGTCACTTGGGAAACATCGCCTCGTGTCTATGGCGACGTTGAAACGCCAGAGCTGGCTCCGTTCCTGTCGGTCAAAAGAAAAGATTCCAAAAGCAGGAGCTAGACTTCAGCGGATTACGAGTCTCGTGGCGACGTGCAATGCTCCACAACACTCTTTCTATATATACGCCATGATTTACCAAACGCGTAGTGGCACGATTATTTACAGACCAACGCGACGCGACGACGACCTGACGTGCGGCGTGGAGAATCGAAGTTGATACTCCATCCACTAACTAACGCCGAGGAAAAAACACGGCGCATTTGCATTTACGCCAACCCACGACGCGCTGTCCTTCACCGCCGTTTCTACCGACCGACTCGATCCTCCTGCTGCTCCTCCAGTCCTCCTCCTCCAGATCCCAAATCACCATCGTCGCCTCCCTCCCCTCATCCCCTCCCCAGCAAGCAAGCAAGCAAAACCCCTGCGCCGCGCCGCGCCAGCCGCTCCCGCCGCCGTCGCCATGCACCCGGCGTCCTCTTCGTCGTCGGCGGCGCACCCGCCGGACGGCGACCGCCCCAACTCCAAGGCCCCGCCGCCTCCCGGCCCGGCCATGGGCTACCCCGCCAACGCCGCGCCCAACCCCGGCAACGCCAGCTCCGCCTACTACGCCGCGGCGCCGCCCCCCGTCGCCAACGGCAACGGCACGGCCGCCTTCGGCGTCGCCTACCCGTACCCGGCCCCGCCCCCGCACCACCACCACCACCACCACCACCCGCCCCCGCCCCCGCCCTACCACCACTACCACAACCACCACAACCCCTACCAGGCAGCCCCCCCGCCGCCGCCCACCTGCCTGCGCCGCCTCCTCGCGCTCGTCGTCGCCGCCTTCCTCCTCCTCGGCGCCGGCACCTTCATCGTCTGGCTCCTCCTCCGCCCGCGCGCGCCCGCCTTCTCCCTCTCCGCCCTCACACTCTCCCGCGTCGCCTACTCCCCGGCCAACTCCTCCCTCTCCGCCGCCTTCGACGCCTCCCTCCTTGCCGACAACCCCAACTCCAAGCTCACCATCTCCTACTCCTCCCTCGTCGCCTACGTCGACCTCGCCCCCTCCTCCCCCATCGCCGTCACCTCCCTCGCGCCCTTCGCGCAGGGGCCCCGGAACACCACCACGCTCGCCTTCCGCCTCGACGTCGACGGGACCTATGTTGGGCCCGACGAGGCCGCCGCGCTCAAGAGCGGGAACGGGGGCACCATGGAGGTCCAGGTGAGGCTCGCGGCCATTGCCGTGTTCGACAGAGGGGGCTGGCGCACCCGACGGAGGGCCATGAGGGTGTTGTGCGATGGAGTGCCCGTCACATTCCGTGGCAAGAACGCCACCGACGCAAAATTTGATGGCCCGGCACGCCGCTGCCAAGTCGTCTTGTGAAGGTTAGCTGACATGATTCCAGTACCTTTTGTGGTTATGCCTTCAATTTACATCCAGAGTTCCATGTTGTAAAAAAATTGTATGGATTGTAAGACTGGCAAGGTGTTTATGTCCGTATATTCTTTCTTGATGTGGTGGTTTGTGAGTTTGGAAATATGGTCGTTTGCAGCCTTGATTTTGATCGCCAGATGGAGAGATGGGTCAACTGGTCAATTCGAAGGGAGTGTGGCTGTGTTCAAGTCTTACTATAGTATTCAAGTGAATTGTCAACGGGAGTCAGAGAACACACTTTTAATAGAACATCCAAAAATAGTGAAGAGTCCAACAGATGTAGGAGTCATGCATAACCTTCAGCCACTAATAATATCCAAAGTTCGGCACTAGGAAATCTGGCAAACTGCAAATGATAATTATATTATATTATTAGTTTCCTTTTTTTGTAAATTTTTGTGAGGATATATAAGCAAAACAAAGAAGACGATCAGTTAATAATCCACTATCATCCTTTGATGTTTCAACTTTCAAGAGAAGGAGATTGTCTATTATTAAAAATAGTGCAATCCATCCCCTGCCAGGTAATGCGAATGAGCTGGGTGTCTGGCTCAGCTATCATTTTGTTTGTGGACCAACATCCACTCTATTTTGTTTTCTCGTCTCTAAAATACCCATCTGGATCTAAGTTTCTCAGTCATTTTAGAGACAACAACAGCCCTTGTTGTTGTTGTTGTTGTCTCTAAAATGACTGAGAAACTTAGGTCCAGATGGGTATAAACTTGACAGAATATAACCTCGACTGTCTCATGTTAGATTTTAGCTCTAGCTATAGTTTAGGTCCTAGAAGTTGTACATGCATTCAAAAAAAAGGGATGGCTTCTAGTTGTTTGAGACCTAGATTTACCAAAGTAAAGTTCGCAAGTGTTTTTTGTTGAAATTCCGCATATGGGATTGGGTATAGCAGTAGCAGTGAACTTTTGACTGCTGCAAACCAGAGATAGAACTACATGAAGATGAATCTTAGGCGAGAAATGTGAATTGTCCATACTATACCTGTGATTGAGTTTAGTACTTGCTGTGAACTTTATATTTTTATATGTAAACCTGTACACTGGCATGTAGCTTCATGGACTGATGTTTGGAGTGCCCCATAGTGGTAGACTGAATTGAAATGAATCAAATGATATGTTTGAGGGTTGCATCCTCAATTCAGCTCTTGTATTAACACACACCACATCATCCGAAATCTGGAAAACAATGGGAGGCATAGGGCAGTCTTGGATCTGACTTATTTATTGACAGCTCTCACTCTAGTCATATGCTTGTGGAGATGAATGTGTTAAGTTCTTGTGTACATTGCGAAATACAAGTGGATTTCTTGTGGCGCTAAAATTGATACTGAAGAAAGATTTGGCCTTATGCCATAGTTGCATGAGCTGCAGTTAAAATTTTGTAGTCATAGAAGGGAATGAGTTTAATCTGGCTACAAAGTTGACCTCTGTTACCATTATTGGTATATGGGGAATATGTTCAAATTGTGCCTTGGTGGTCTGTATATTAAAATTTTCTTGGAGTTTTTCTGTGTGGCTAATTTCACATGTAATAAGTTTTAAATATCACCAGATCATTTGTCTTCACACTATGATGACCTGTGAGATCATGGTAGTTGTCCACAACGGCCTTACATACTGTATAGTTTTAGCTGTGAGTTGGTGTCATAATGTTTCAGATCTACAAAAAAGATTCCAAATGTCTGCATTTCTGCATCTTCCTGGAAATGATTGCATGGCCACTAGACTACATTCTTTAATATATATGTTTACTGCTATTAGGGAACCCCATCAATTATAGTTGGGGCGCTATATTGTAATAGCAGACACATTTTTGTTTCTTTTTTTCCTGTTTGTTTGCTTGAAAGAAACGCTATTCACATTGTTCTTCTTCTGCATGTTGCCATTAGCATCTTATTATTGTACTCCAGCTGCCTAGTGGGGCACGGCGCATTTCCTTTTTTTGTCCGTGTGCTGGTACTGTTTTCTAGTTTGAATATGTTGGTACCACACTCGCTTATCGTCAGCTTTGTCATAGTGTGTTTAATGACTACATAATCATATACATATATATAGAATATATCAGAACCTTAGTTCATTTTGTCTTCTGAATGTTGTTACACTACTGTAAAGCCTAGACTGTGTAGCCGTCTGCCGATGTTAAAAATAAGATTGTTAGTTCAGACTGCCTTGTAGTATAATCGAAGTATGATCTTGTCATCTAGTATTTGTACTCGATTGCACATCCTTTATTGTGTACTGCTAAGGCATATATCATAGTTAACTGTTGGCTCTTATCACCTATCAGGATTGTTCACGGCTGTAACTACTCCAGATGTTGATCTAAGGGACCATCTTCAATAGGTACGAGAAGTTAGCTGATCTTATAAGACGCTGGCCAGACACTGATTCATGAGTAATAGCTGGGTAACTTCAGTTTACCTGCCTGCCCATAGAATCTGTGACCAGGAAGAGTCTGAAATGATGCTTAATTGATAGCATGTGTCATTTTCACCTATTATATCATAGCTTCAAGATGGGTGGACATTGAATATACCGAGTGTGCATTTGGGAAATGCTTGGCAAGAATGATTATCCCTGGTTGCTAATTTCCCCCAAGTGAGAACCTCAATCATGTATGGATCCTTAGGGGGGGCTTCATACTTTAATGTACTTGCGCTTGAAACAGGCTCTAATCACTTATTATGCTTATATTTGAAGTTCTGTATGTCTAGGATCTCTGTTTGCATTTATAGTTTAGTTAGAAAAAAAAAATGCCAGAAAATTACGTTTTATTGCTGACATGAGAGTTGCTGTTGAATGAGATGGGCTGCTCAGTTTTAGCCCCTTTGGCTACAGATCTATGGTCTAACATGGCGGATCGTAATATGGTCTGATGAGCTTCCAGAGCATGTTGTTGTAGACTACGTAGTTGTGTAACCATTTCAGTTCATCTGGTCCAAACAAACTTTCCTGTTTGCTTCTGCATTGAAGTCTTGAGTGACAGTTACTCAAGCCAGCGTTTTCCGCATGGATGGAATCCAGTTTGTATGTAGAGAAATGATCGCTCAGCGTTGGGTTGTGGTACACCCCGCTGTTAATCTGCCGAGTTGAAGGTCTGGCATTCTTTTGTGAAAATCAGCAGGACCTGCGGATTGAATTTGTATGGGTTTTAAATTGGTAGACAAACAATGCTTCCTGATTTCCCTCATAGAACTGGATTAATTTGCAAAACCTGCTTGGACGCAAGGACACACCCTGTCACAGTCTGAATTTAACAGGAAGTTGGTGTCCACCTTTTTAAAAGGGAAATTAGGTTTGTTCCTGAATACAGCTGTTTAGTTAGATGCAGAAGCCAGCAGTTTCTTGTAAGGGGCTAGACAATTCTTTGATAGGTTGGTACTGTATCCATAAGTGGAATACCATCAAGGAGAATACTGTACTATTTTTGTTTTATCGTAGGTGAACCATCGGCATAGCAATTTTGTTGTTAATAGTATGGGCATAAGCAAAATGCAGGTATGCAAGTTTTCTTTAGCTTCAGATGGAGTTTGGGTAATCTTCACGAGTGGTAATTCCAAACAGTGTGTTCATCCCTGTTACCACGGTTGGTGGATAGCCGTGTCTCCAGACTCCAGTCCAAAGTTTTTCCTTTCGCTGAGTGTCGTTGTTAATGGTTGTTAGGCGTTAAAGCCAGTGCTTGAAATGGTTTGGCTCGAGGCAGGCCTTTCTGCTCTGTTTGTTGCATGATGCTTGTTGGGTATTCTATATGAATTCCCGCAAAAAAAAAGGGGTTATTCTATATGAAAAGTATCGTTGGCATTACTGAAAATCCATCCAATAATCATCAGGAGCCAGTCAGCATTACAAATTGATACAGCCTGGTATGAGTCATCATCTTCCATTCTGGTCTCGTGGGCTGCCAAGCAAGACAGTGTCCCTGGCTTCGTGTGTCTTTATAAACTTATTATTATTATTAGGTTGAGAACGGACGTTTGGCTCCTGTCCTCCATGGAGGCCTTTTTTTGAAAACAAATCAAAATTCAAACTTTTTGATTTCAAAAAAATATGAAAAAAAATTGTGCAAGTAAACAAGGATGTTATGTGTATGTGTGTAAAATTTGAGGATGAAAAACGTTGAAATGCGACCTGTACAAAAAAACAAATTCATGGCCTGAGAGGATAAATAGTAACCTGTATTAAAAAGTCTCAGATTTGTCTTTTTTGCACAGCCCTCAATTCAACGAATTTTGCCCTGAAAATTTACACACATGTGTGTTATGCTTTCATGTACATCTGTGTTTTTTTCCAGAATTTTTTGAAAAGTAGAAAATATGAAATTTGACGAAATTCAAAATTTTCAAAACCAAGCTCCATGGAGCTCGGCCTCCAAAGACAATATTCGTATTAAGTTAGCCTAAAAAACTTATTAGGTCTGTGCAACAAGATGCTGGGCAGCACCCGACCTGGCCCGCTTCGTATTCAAGATTACGCAAATTTAGTTCTAGATAGCCTGCTGTGGTGTTAGCTTAATTTGTGCTAACTCAGCACTCTGGCGGGCCTATGCAGGACGTCACTCTGCACTCTAAGGCGTTGTACAATGCTAGGTGTTGGGTGGAGAGTTTTGTTTCTGGAGGTAGTGTGGCTATCAAAGTCAACGATGTTGTTGGCAACTATTTTCAGACTAAGAAGGGTCTTCGCCAAGGGGACCCCGGATCCCCTATTTTGTTCAACATCGCGGCCGATATGTTAGCTATCATTGTTCAGAGGGCTAAGATGGCCGGTCAGATTAGTGGTGTTATTCCTCATTTAGTAGAAGAAGGTCTGTCCATTTTACAATACGCGGATGACACTATTCTTTTTATGGATGATGACCTAGATAAAGCAAGAAACCTCAAGTTGCTTTTATGCGCATTCGAGGAGCTCTCTGGTCTCAAAATTAATTTTCATAAGAGCAAGCTTTTCTGCTTCGGCGATGCTGCAGAGTCCGCAGCTGAGTATGCTGACATTTTTGGCTGCCAGCTTGGACAGTTCCCGATTAGGTATCTCGGTATTCCGATTCACTATCGGCGTTTAACTATCGCTGAGTGGAAGCATGTGGAAGGGAGACTTGAGAAACGGCTAGCCAGCTGGAAAGCCAAACTCTTGTCATATAGGGGACGATTGATTTTGATCAATTCCGTCCTCAGCAATATGGTTCTATACATGTTGTCTTTATTCCACTTACCGAAAGGGGTTCTTCAGCGTCTAGATTACTTTAGATCCAGATTTTTTTGGCAATGCGATAATGAATCCAAGAAATATCGTCTGGCTAGGTGGACTGTATTATGCCGTCCTAAAAGTCAAGGGGGGCTCGGAATTCAAGATCTTGAGATTAAAAACATCGCTCTTCTCAGTAAATGGGTCTACAAATTACTCACTGAGAATGGAGTATGGCAGGAAATCATTCGTAACAAATACGTGGGGTCCAAAGCCATTTCTCAAGTTCATTGGAAACCCGGCGATTCACATTTTTGGTATGGTGTCATGAAGGCCAAGGAATTCTTTTTTCAATTTGGTACTTTCTCAGTCAGGGATGGTTCTCAGGTTCGATTCTGGGAAGATACCTGGCTAGACGACACCCCACTTATGGTGCAGTACCCTAGCTTGTACAGGATTGTCAGACATAAATTTGTCACGATCAAACAAGTTTTGGGACAAGAAAACCCCGATATTTCTTTTCGTAGGGATCTCTTGGGTCCTCGCCTGGCAGCATGGAATGAATTACTCTCTCGTATGGAGGACATTCAACTGACAAGCGAGCCGGACAAGTTTCGATGAAAACTACACCAAAACGGTAGTTTCTCAGTCAAGTCCTTGTACGATGCGATGACTCATATCGATGTTCCAGTTGATAACAAAAAATTATGGAAGCTAAAAATACCTCTGAGAGTGAAGATATTCCTCTGGTTTTTAAGCAGAGGGGTCATCTTAACTAGAGATAACCTGGCACGACGTAACTGGCAAGGTAGTAAGACATGTGTCTTTTGCCAACATGACGAGTCTATCAAACACTTATTTTTTGAGTGTAAGTTTGCTCGCGCAGTATGGGCCATAGTTCAAATAGCTTCAAATCTATACCCCCCACGTAGTGCACGTAACATGTTCGGCAATTGGTTGCGGGGTATTGATAAACAATTTTCTGCACATATTCTTATGGGGGCGGCTGCCTTATGCTGGGCATTGTGGCTTACCAGGAATGATGTGGTTTTTAATAATAAATGTGTTTCCTCTCCTGTGCAGGTTATTCATGCATGTACGCGATGGCTCCGTACTTGATCTATTCTGCAGAAGTCGGAGGACAGAGACCTCTTTATGATGGTGTCTACACGGCTGGAGCGTACGGCCAGGGAGGTTTTCTCCCACCATGGATGGCGGTGTAATCTCCGTATAGGATCTGCCCCACCCTAGGCTGGATTGATTTACTTTTGCTGCAAAACAATGTTTATTTTTGGTTGTTTGGACTTGTTGGCTGTGTGCATCATGTTATGCAGAGGCCGGGCATTCTTTGGATGCGGTTGTATCACCTTGATAAATCAATTCAATGATATGTCCTTTATCGAAAAAAAGGTGTTTAGGGAGGTGTTTAGAAAAATAAACCGGCGTTTACTGAAGCACTAGTGCCTATTTTTACAGTAGAGACGCCTAATTAAGCGTCTATCCTAACAAATAAGCACCGTATTTAAAGAAACACTGATTTATTTATCAAAACTAAGCGTCTTGCATTATACAAGGCCTAAGCATTACCAGGGCCGCATCTCTATCGTCTTTAGGTTTTCATTATTTTTAGGGATCCACCGCGTTTAGGTTAATGTTAATTGAACGGTCGATCATCATTGCACTTGCGAAACACCTGCTTTAATTTCTTCCCAAGTGGCCGACTTCCATTAGCTCAGCTTTGCTTTGGATGGTGGTGGTGGTGGTGGCCATGTACGCAACGCAAGTGACAGGATATGGGACGAGGCTAGCAGCCATGCTTGGTTGGTTGTTGGGTGGTCTATTGTGAAGTGAAGTGGACTGGAGAGGAGGACACCTGACCTAAGAGCAACTCCAACGGGCGACCCAAACGGACACGCGCTTTGTCCGTTTTTCGTCCATTTAAGTCGGCCAGGTGGACGTGTGCGTCCGCATTCTCAAATGGGTCGGCTTGACCGCCCAACGGGGCGCTGACCCAAATATGCCGGCGTGGAAAAAAAAAACAGCTCACAGAAAAATAAACATAATTAAACATAAGTGGCCGGTCAACCGCCGGTCAAAATCCACTTAAACCTAATTAAATATTAATTAAAACATAAAAAAAAGTCTGCGCCGTCCCGCACGCTGCCCTAGACGTCGTCGGCCTTGCCCTTGCCCTTGACGTCGACGTCACCGTCGCCATCGTCATCGCCGCCGGTGAGGTCGATGAAGACGGGAGCAGGGCCAGCCCATCCGAACGCCGCCTGGTACGCTGCCAGGGCAGCCTCCTCCGGCGTCTGCTGGGGCGGCGGCATTGCGGCTCGCCGCGCGCGCTCCTCCTCCTCCTCAAGCCGGAGCGCCTCCGCGTCGCGTTGCAGCATCGCCTCGTAGCGCATCTGCTGCTCGCCGTCGGCCTGCTCCTGGCGGAGCCAGTGCGCCTTCCAGCGCTCAAGGTGGGCCGCCTCTTGCGCCGACGTCGCGGCGAAGTGGACAGGAGGCGCGCTCACCCACTCATGGTACTGGCCCGTCCACGTGTAGGCCTCCTCCGGCCAAGTGGGTGGAGGCGGGGAGCGCTTCCGCGTCGGCTCCGGCTCAGGCTTGGGCTCGACGGGCGGCGGCGGTGGCGGAGGCGGGACGAAGAGCGGGGTGTGGACGGAGTCCCCCGCCGCCGACAGGGCAAGGGCTTGCTCCAGCCCATCCCAGTGCGCGTCCTCCTCGAGACGGCTAGCCTCCAGCGCGTGCTGCAGGGCCTCCTCGAGGGCGGCTTGGTACTCCGCCTCCGCCTCCATTTCGTCCGGCTCTACCCGCGGGGGCGGCGGTGAAAACGGCGGCGGGACGGCGTCGACGCCTACACGCCGTTGCTCCTCGTGTTCGAGGGCAAACCATGCCTCCCAGTTGGGAGAGTCGGCGGCGTACTCGGGCATCCGCCGCTGCTCCGGCGTGAGCTGCGCGCGGCGCCTGCGCACCTCCTCGTCGTGCGCCCGCTGGGTCCGCAGAACCGCCGGCACCGGGATCCGGTGAGGATCCAGGTGCCAGTGGTGCGGCAGCGTGACGTCGGGGTAGGGCAGCGGTTGCCTGTACTCCCAGTGCCACCGATCCTGGTGCACCGGGATGTGCAGGCGCCGGCGCCGGAGGAGGAGCACGGGAGGACGAGGCGCCGGGGGTGCCCTTGCCGTTGCTGCTGCCGAAGAGGCCCATCGCTTGCTAGGGTTTGTTGTCGCCGGCGAGGAAGCAAAGGGAGTGGTGGGGGGCTAGATGTGGACGGAAGTGGATGAGGCCGGCCCCCGTCGCACGCATGGTTAAAAAAGGACGCTTCCACTGGCTGACTAGTGGGCCCGCTGTCGATGGTCGTCATAAATAAGACGACGGGCGGTAGTTCGGTGACCTACAGGTGGGGACACGGCGGACGCCGAGGAGATGCGCAGCGCGTCCGCTTCGCGTCCGCGCCGACGCATTTCAGGCGCAATTTTGGGCCGGAAATGGGTCAGCGCGGACGCCAGGCGGACGAGATTTGGGTTTGGGTCGACGCGTTGGGTCTCCACTTTTGTCCGCGCTGACTCAAACGAACGCAGGCGAACAAAATGGGTCGTCCCATTGGAGTTGCTCTGATGTAATGTGGGGGTGGATCATTAGAATCTTGCCTACTCGCGGGGTCCCGGGTTTCCTGCTCCCCTGTTCCGAAGATTTGCTTGTGTCGGATTATTATGTCTTTATTAGCAAGGGACAATGGACGATCACGGAGGTTTTCGCCGGTGCTACCCTGATAGGATTATAGGGGGTTGGTTGGAGTTGCCCAGGGGCAGAGGGGGAGGATGATCTTATCTCCTGTCTGAATGGGGGCCATAGACCGACCAGGTTCCTTCTCCTTTCCTCAGTACTGTTTGGGAGAGGCGAAAAAGGAAGTGGCTCGGGCCCGGCCCGATCCCGGACCTTTGCCGCCGGCGACGCCGGTCGGGAAGGAGATGGGAGAAGGGATCGGTGCTCTGCTATAGATTATAGTATTAGCTATGTTGTTTCCTTAGGGGATTTGGGCTTTATGCCGGCGTTTGGCGCAATGCTGATGGAGTGCAGCCCGCCGTCACTTGCGTGCAGCGACTGGTGGTCTCCGGCGACGCCCTCCTCTCTTCCTCCGTGGTGGAGGCGAAGGGAAAGGGGCGGATCTGGAGCTAGCTCCCTAAATAAGTGCGTTGCAGTTTATATGCCAGATCGACGCCCCGATCTGGAGGATCCTGAGGTATGCCCGGTCTCTATGCTGCAGGTTCGATCACATCTTCCTTTCTGTTTCGGCAGCCATCAAGGTGATGGACAAAGAAAGGAAGGAAGATGCAGCTCTGCTGTGGGGCGATTGGAGTTGAGCAAATTCTCATCGATGCTGGACGATGGGCGATGGCGCCTGCTTCCCATGTCTTCTGGGCGTGACGGTGGCGGTCGATGGCCTGCCTCGCCGTCCCCATCGGTGACTTTCCTGGTCGAAAGGCGACCGCCTTATTCCTCCCGGCTTGTGCGCCATAGGGGAGGCAGTTGTTGCATCTGCTTGAAGACCTTGGCCTGCATCAGCCATGGTGACTTTACTGTGCCAAGTGGTTCGTCCCCGGTGACAGAAAGGTTCAATTCGAGCGGAAGTAGTCTTGGACTCGATCGCGTTTCTTACATCCAGAGCAAGGTCCTTCTTGCAAAAAGCCAAGGGCTTGGTTGTACTTTTTATGTTTTAGCTAGTTCTTCTTGTAATCTGTACTGGCTCTTTGCTATAATAATATAATGCTGGGCCCTTCGTGGCCCTTCTAGTGTTAAAAAAAAATAAAAAATAAATGGGGGCCATAAGATTTGCATCTGTCCGTGCACAGCCTCTTTCGACCTCTCCCTATTCTTTCTTATTATTACTTCTTTCGATGAAAATCTTATGTACAAGTGACCGGAGGGAGTAAAAAAAACATGATGTGTCATGGAATGTCCATTGGTGATTGGTTGTAGTACGAGTCCCTGACTTTGACTTGCATGGCCATGTTTTTACGTGGTTGCTTTTCGCGTTACTGTAGTAGTACTATTTTGTTTCTGTTTTGAGTCTTGTGGCCTGCCTGTAGTAGGATGGTAAGGTAAAGTCTGGGTCAAACGGGTCTCCTTACCTAGGTTGGTGAAAGGTGATTGCAACAGTGGAGAGATTGGAGAGACTAGTGGTAGATGCTCGTATTATCCTGACTTGCTGGCTGTTGCTTGACGCGCATTCGCCATCAAGCGTTTCCTTTTCTCTGCGAAGTCGACGGCCATGAGGAAGGAGGGGTCGTTCTCATCTTTTATCATCCATCGGTGCGCACGACTTACATGGCAACACAAAGGTCACGTCCAGTCTCTCTCTCTCTCTCTCACAACTCAACTCAATATCCGGCGAGAAAAAAAAGGGACTTTAAGAAAGTTATCGGTACTGCTATTTTGGTCGCTGGATTTGGTCTAGCGTTGCAATTAGTTTTTTTTTTTTTTTTGAGAAGGAGCGTTGCAATTAGTTAGTGGCCACTGTACGTACGTAGCAGAATGAATGAACGAACGAACGAACGAACGAACGCATCCACGACGCCAGCCAGCCAGCCAGCCGTGGCTCTCACGCAGCGTAGGAACCGGGAAGAATCAAGTGCGCAGTCAGTCCAAGGCCTGAAAAGGCGGAGCCGACGGATCGAGCGCGCCACTTCCGTTGTAACCACCATGTCCACCGCCATGTACTCCACAGTCCACACCACGAGACGGCCGGTGCCACGTCGAGTCGATACCAAGATAGGTAGTAGTAGAACCGCGTGAACGGACGGTACGACGCGACGCCGCCTACTGTGTGGAAGAAATTGGGTAAGCAACCTGCACATGCCGGCGAAGCTTCCATGCCTCTTCCCTCGATCGGGCCCGGGCTTTCCCGATGCCGTCTGGGCAGGCGGCCGGTAGGTACGTACGTACCCTTTGGGCACCACCCCCGCCACGCCACCCGTACTGCCCGTGCTATGTTTGCCCGGGGAGGAGTAAGTTGTGTTCTAAAGCCACGTGGCCGTAGACAAAGAAGTTAATTTAAACCCGTTGTGAAGGGACTTTGGACGGTTGGGACGCATGTGTCCCTCCCGTACCACCCTTCTTCCAATGCGCGTATCCGTGGAAGAAGCTGCGGCACGTGCTTCCGCCGCATGGCTCGCACTTGGCTGAGCCCAGGATGACGGGTGCCAGTCGTATTGCGGCTACAGATGCTTCAAGCCATATGCTTAGTTGCTAACTATACTTGATTAATCATCCACGTACACTTTCTCTGTCCCCGGTCCTTTCATCCGTTTTTATTTAGTCTGCATATTAGCTACATATCGATATATTTTTCCCTAATAATAAAGCGATTAGTGCTTCTGCCCGCTCACCCACTGTCGCTGCGCTTTTGCAAAAAGCCCCCCATGTTTCTTTGCAATAAACCCGCACTCCATAGTGGGCCGGCCCTTCCGTTCGCAGCGAAGTAAATCATGGTGTCGTCATTTTTGCAGAAAAACCCCTCTGTTTTTGAGAATTCAACCCGCAATACTATTTTGAGTGGGTATCTAAGAAAACGCTTCGTTTTTGCAAAAACATCCATGCATTAGTTACAATTCTACCCGCAATCCTTAATTAAAGTGCTTCACCACCGGGCACCACCGCCGCTTAATTTGCCTTCTCCACCGCCAGGCACGGGCCGCCGCTTGCCGCCGGCGTCCACGCCGCAGGAGCCAAGGAAACGGTGATGGGTCGCGGTGGGAAAAAAGGAAGAAGGAGGGAAGCGAGAAGAAGCCGGGGTCGGCCTGCTGGTTCTCCGGCGAGATGGGGATGGCGTGGAGGGGGTCTGGACGCCGGCGGGTCAGGCGGGGGCGCCCTGCTGGTTCTCCGACGAGATGGGGGTGGCGTGGAGGTGGTCTCGACGCCGGCGGGTCCTTGGCCGGCGGCGCTCGGGCATGGGACGTGTGACGCCCCCGACTCAATCGTGCACTAATCATACACGCAAACATGCACGATCAAGCACATGGACTCACGGGAAGATATCACAACACAACTCTAACACAAATAAACGGAGATCCACAATATTACAGACCAGGGATCACGAAGATCCGAATACATAAGTCAGTCATACAAATAATATCTGGGTACAGACATAGTTAGACAAGATTTGCCTTAAGAAGGCTAGCACAAACAACGACTCTAGATCGAAAGGCGTAGGCCTCCTGCCTGGGAACCTCCGATCCTACTCCTAGTCGGCTGGCTCGATCCAGTAGTAAGTGCCGTCGGGACCCTCCTGGTAGTAAGCTCCTGAGGTGACATCTGGCTCTGGGGCTCCATCATCTGATGTATCATCAAAGTGGGATATGGGAAAAAAGAAGTAACAAAGCAACCGTGAGTACTCATCTGAAGTACTCAGCAAGCAAGGATCTACACTACATATGCAACATTATCAAAGGGGAAAAGGCTGTATATGTGGACTGGGCTGCAGAAATGCCAGAATAGAGAGAAGGCCTAGTCCTATCGAAGACTAGCATCTTCAAACAACTTCACGAAGCCACCATCTTGCAGTAATAGAAGAGAGTAGAATAGCATTTTATTAAGCAAACATGTTGAAGCAAAGCCTAGAGATCCTTCCTCGACTCCCTGCGAGAAAGCGATCCCGAAGCTTCAATTAAGTAACAAGTATCCAGTTCAAGTAGTAGATCGGGATAAACAAACTGAGCGTCCTTTACCGTAGGACCGGCTATCGATAGATTATTCTTCCCTGCAGGGGTGCACTACTGTTACCCAACACGCGTGATCACCTCTGGCCGGACACACTTGCTGGGTAATGCCCGGCCTCGGGAGATCAACACGAAAGCAGCGCCCTACCTAGGCTCAGCAGAGAGGTCAGCACGCCCGACTAACCTATGCACCCAGAGGCCTTGGGCCATCGCCCTGGGCACCCTACGCGTTGCGTGGCTGGCCGGGGTGCAGACGCGACACTGAACTCGTCAGTGAAGCATCCAGCCCATTCCCGGCGATCAGCCCGCACGGTGAACCGTGACGTCTGAAGAGCTTTCGGGAGAAACGTACGACGTAGAGGGCCCCATAAACCATAATCCCGCGTGGTGGTAGTGCGTATAGGCACGTCGACCCACTTAGATCAAATACCCAAACCCAATAGGCTCATTTAGTAACACGCGGAGACGATCAGAGTTTCTGAAGCTCCGCCACAATATCACACTCGAGTGCCCTTCCGGCACACCCGACAACATAGATCCCCTGCGGGTACCCATCAGGGTCGACCCGCTTGTAACAGAGGTCAAAGTAACCGTGTGGTCATAACATCAAGGGGGAGACCCCGAGGAATCACCCTCGGTGAATTCCACTTGACGAAATCATCAGGGTGAACGTATGAGGCATCACCCTCGAGGTTCACACTGAGGGGTTGCACGACAGAGTCGTATCGGAAGTGGAGAAGGAGGAATCACCCTCGATAACCACGACCGAACAGCTACACTGCAGAGTATTCATCAGGAGTGCGTTACGAGGTATCACCCTCGGCACTCGATAGTAACTATGCAGAGTCGTACAACTAAGGGGGGTGAAGTGATGTGTCGGTCTCTGGTCGACGATCACATTGATCGAGTCGTCGATGATCAAGCAGGGGCAACAAGGGTAAGGTGGTGGGGGTCACTGATGGTTCACTACCAACCTATACTAAGCAGTTTAACATAGACAGGTAAGGTAACAATAAACAGGTTACAAAAGCAGGCTATGCATCAGAATAGGAGCAAACATTAACAGTAGCAAAATCTAATGCAAGCAGGAGAAATGAAAATGGGCGATATCGGGATGCTCAAGGGGGGGGGCTTGCCTGGTTGCTCTGGCAAGAAAGAGGGGTCGTCAACGGGCTGCTCGTCTGGAGCGTAGTCGTACTCAGCTGCAACGGCGTCGGTCTCGGCGTCTATCGAGAGAGAAGAAGGGGGGAAGAAACAGTAAATTCACGGCAAAAATGCAAACAATATGTATGACATGCCTAAATGATATGCCGGGGTGTTCTACTGCCTAACTAAATGAGTTAGTTAATTTAGGAATTTATTTGGATTTATTTAATTAAAGTTGGGCACTATTTATTTATCGAAATCGGTCTAAAAGTTTCATGTTCATCTAGCTAGGGCATCTGACAGGAATACAGAGGGCGTATTCAGATTCGTATCGAAATTCTGAGCATCTTTCATGTATAAATTATTTTCATCGGAGTTACGGATTATTTTATATGATTTTCTAAAGTTTTAATCATTTTCTGGAATTTATTTATTTATTTAAATTCGTATTATCCAGAATAGTATATGATGACGCAAGCATGACATCAGAGTGACGTCAGCGGGTCAACTGGTCGGTTGACCAGTCAAACCAGACAGGTGGGTCCTGTGGGACCCACATGTCATTGAGAGGGGCACTAACAGAGGGGTTAGACTAACTAAATTAGGTTAGTTAGCGGGTGGGCCCCAGTAGTCAGTGGGCGTTTAGTGTCTTAATTAACTGACTAATTAATTAACAGCTTATCTATTTATTTTTATTCGTTTATTATGGTGGGGCCCGCATGTCATAGACACAGGGGCAGCCACGTCGGCGTTGACCCAGGTCAACGGAGTCAAAGGGGCCCGCGGGGCCCCACAGTCAGTGGCCCAGAGGCGGGGCCCACCGGCCACGTCGGCGCGGCGGCCGGAGACGCGCCGGCGACCATTTCCATTGGCGGAGCGATCGGGAGGGGGTCGGATTTCGTCCCCCGACCACCAAAACGAGCGCGGACGGGCGGAATCGAACGAGCGCGGAGAGGCGCATCGCGTGGTGGCCGTGGCCCGACCGGAGACGCACTAAAACGACGGCGGCGAGCACCATGGCGGTCGCCGGAGTTCGGTCAAAGGCGAGATCGACGAAAGAGGCTACGGGAAGGGCATCTAACGACACGGATGGCTTCACCGGGCTGCCCTGAGCAAGCTCGTGGCCTCGGGCGAGCATGACAGCGCCTAGCGCGACGACGGCGATCTACGCGGCGGAGCTAGCTTCGGCCGGTGGTGGCAGCGGCAGCAACGGGGCGCGAGCGAGCGAATGAAGAGGGGAAGGAGGAGCGTGGGCTCACAGTGGGTCGTAGGGGACTGGCAGCGAGCTCGAGGAGGGCTCGGCGGATGCGAATCGGCGCCGGAGACGAAGACGGCCGCGCGGGGAAGAAGAGGTCGGGGAGGTCGAAGCAGCGGCGACGAGCTCCAATGCGCGGCGTCAGGCGATGTAGATGACGACGACGATGCCGTAGGACATGGCAGAGCGATGAACGGGGCACGGCGGCCGCGGGATCGACGGTGGCGACGGCGGGAGGTTTCGGTCGAGCTCCCGCACGAGCAGAGGAGGGGACGAGGGGGAAAACGTGGGCGCGCTAGGGTTCGGGGAGAGGGCGAGGCGCTCGGGCGCGGCCATATAGGCGACGGGGAGCCGTGGGATCGACGACACGGCGACGAGCGCCGACCGGATGCGCGCGCGCGCTGACGCGTGCGCGAGGGGGGAGACGACCCGGCTGTTGGGCTGGGCCGGCCACTGTAGCGCTGGCTTAAGTGCACAGTAACTCTTTAGGCCTTTTCCAATTTTCCTTATTCTGTTTTCTTTTTCTTTTCTGCCTTGCAAATAGTTTGGCACCCAAATGAATTTTGTAAAATATGTGACCTGGTCCATAAATCACAGTACAACATATCCTATCACCAAAAATTAGTTTGGGGTATTTATCATTTCATATTAATTTTGAATTAATAAAAAAGGTTATTAAATATTGTTTTTAGCCACTGTTAGAGGATGTTCGAGTCATCTAATTAATCTCATTGATGTTGGTTACCATTTTAGAATTGCCTCTAGAATATTTGTTATCTAATGAACGTTTCAGTTTCTGTGGTTGAACAACTTTTATTTTCCACTTTGAATTTAATTAAAGTTTGAATTAGGAGTTGAAATGCAATATGATGTAAATGATGATTATGCACTGTTAATCTACCTGACATGACATTAACTAAGGGTGATCACTGTGGCTAAGTACATGCGGTGTTACAGGACGGCAAGCGAGAAGGAGGCAGGGTCGGCCTGCTGGTTTGCCGGCGCTGGAGAGGCTCGTCGCAGGGAGCTCCTCTCCTCTGCTTCGAGCGGTCAGGCTGTAGAGCTGTGGGGGCGGGGGCCGAAGGGTGGCGCGGGCGTTGAATGGAACTTGGTGCATGTCTCCGGCGAGATGGGGATGGCGTGGAGGGGGTCTGGACGCCGGCAGGTTCTTGGCCGGCGGCGCTCGAGCATCGAGCGGCCATGGCCGTCTATCTGCAGAAAAATAGAAGACAGAGAGAGCTCTTAGAGAAAAGAAGCATGGGAGAGAGAAGAGAGATGAAGGAAGAAGGGGAGGGCTCACCGGGGAGCTCAGTGCTGGAGCTACAGCCGCCTCGAGCGCTCACGGCCGGAGCCAGCTCGTCGTCTACTGCAGAGGAGGATGTGGCGGAGCCCGCCCACGGCGCGGATCTGTAGGAAACAACCATGGCCGGGGGGAGCATGGGGGGTGCAAGGGATTCTCGCGGCGCGTGGGTGCGGGGGGATCTCCCGGCGGCAGTGGGCGCAAGCGACAGCGGCGGCGCGTCCCGAGGAAGGAGGTCGTGGAGACCGGGGCAGGGAAAGTCGGGATGAAATCGGTTTCATTTGGGAATTTTGCCTGGCGAGAACGTGTGAACGTGTTAACTCCTAGCGTGATTAACGGGGTGTGGAGCGCCAGCGAGGCAGCTCAGCCCGACGTGTCAGCTAGCTAGCGTGCAGATTTTTTCCTCGAGAAATGCTAGCGTGCACCCATGTTGACTGGTTTTCCTGTTGTTGATTGAATTAATTAAAGAATGGATCGTTCATGGACCGGTAAATATCTTCGAGTCCGTTCGAGAAATGCTAGCGTGTGTTTATTCTCCGAACCATGCACACGTTGCTGGATTTGGTGCAACATATTTTTGTTTTAAGATTGAATTTGACTCTATGTCCGGCTACTAGGACGTAAAAACTAAAAAGGAAACAAACATCATACATAGATAGATAAGGATTAGGCAATTTCTTGAACTAACATATCTACATAGGTTAGGGCACACACTGCGGAAACATATATGCTTGCACATTGAATAAAGGAAATACAAAATAATTTGCCTACATGCGCTAATGATCCTACTTCATACAAGTGCGTGCATAATAAATTATCAATATCAAAGCATAAATATTTACGTGCCATGGCAATAGAGTCTTTAGTTGGTCTCAATGAAGCTATTGTTCCGAATCAAAAAAAGGATGCCATGCCTGATGTCCCTAAAGATGGACATGTGGTATGGAGGAGCTTGGCAACCACCTTATACACACTTTTGCCCCAAACATTGATGCTATGGAGGAACAACAACAACTGCATTCAGGTAAAATTATTTTGGAAGTGCTGCGTGCACAACATTTTTATTGTTCGATGGTAGTACAATAATTAATTTATCGATGTGGTATGATTTTTCACTAGGCATCGACAATCTGATCTACAATGTCATAACTTTTTTTCTTCCTAAATTGTATCCATGAAAAACATGACACTGGAACACATGCACTGACATTAATTAACTCACTTATACTCCCTTCGTTCCTAAATACAATTCTTTGTAAAGATTTCACTATGAACACATACAGATGTATAGAGATGCATTTTAGAGTTTAGATTCACTCATTTTGCTTTGTATGTAGTTTATAGTGGAATCTGTACAAAGACTTGTATTTAAGAACGGAGGGAGTACTTATTTCAAACTATGTTTAGGGCTACCACAATGCAAAAAAAAAATCTTTAATAACAAAAGTAACATATTTTAATGAACTAGCTTACTTTCTTAAAGCGAACCAACCTGTGGTTGGATGGTTAGAGGGACTATGGTATCCCCAGCCCACCAGGGTTCAAGTCCTGATTCTCGCATTTATTCCTGGATTTATTTCAGGATTTCCGGCGATGCGCATTCAGTGGGAGAAGACATTCCTGTCGACGACGAGGTGCCTACGGTGAGGTGCTCATAGGTGTAGGGTGTGTGTGTGCGCGTTCATAGGGGTGAGTGTATGCGCGTGTATATAAGCACTTGTGTCTGTACCGTGTGAAAAAAAGCTTACTTTCTTAAACAAGGGGAGAAAGAAATATGCAAAGATGGAGCCAACAAAAAAGGCAAAAAAATGCGCACGAGAAAGGCGGAAATATGCAAATATGCAATAAAAAAAACTAGAATAGAGCAAACTACATGTAACTGTGAATTGAGGCGCAACCGCTAAGAAAAGATTTATTTGTGATGGAGTATATCACAACACAACGGGAAGTTAAATCATCTGTACATTAGCACAGACGACAGAAGCATGCATGCTGGACGTCGAGTATACCAATATTTTATTGTCTAATGTCGGTAACTCAAAAGAAGCACTGCATGAACAATATTTTTTATTATTATTATAGTAATCTAAAGATAAAGTTGTTCACCCAATTAGTTAACTAGAATTCACGTCGCAAGTTTCAAACTAGCGCCCCAAGGAATCATATTGTTAATTGATCCATCATTTTTGTCATCATCAAACTTATCATCTACCTGTCTAGTCCGATTAATGATAATTGATGATTGCATTGCAGATAGCATGTGAACTTTTTTTCTCCTGTTGCAACGCACGGACATGTTAGCTAGTTTTTCTACAAAGTTAAAAAAACGGAGAGACTTGTACTTGTACAGAGTCCATGATCGGTGCCAGCTGTTGCTTCCCGTGTGTCCATGCATGCGGTATCATGGTATCACCTAAGGATGGTATCACGTGATATTTTCCCCGGCAGTGCCGTACGCAGTCCTCTGCACATGGCTGTGGTGAGGAGCCAGCCGGAGCCGGTCTTCTGACCGACCGAGGACCGCCTGCCAGGCCGGGCCCGGTACGCGCTGCGTGTCTGTCGGCCGACCAGACCAACGCAACGGCTTTCCTCAGACAACGGGGCGCTCCACGTGACGCGCCACTGCTCTGCTGCTGCTTACTCCCTCCGTTCCCTAAAAAGTGTGCGTTTGACTCTTTCAAGACAAATTAAGGATTTTTGCATAAAGCCCCTTTCTCTCCTCATTTAAGCAGCTGGTAGCTGCTGTGTTGCTGAGTATGTCTCTGGCTGTAGCCGGGGCCCTCCTATGCCTCTGCTGCCACCGAGATACCGAATGGACAGGCGCACACGCCATTGGTGTCCTCGTCCTCGTCTTGTGCGGTGGTGCTGCTGCTGCACATTGAGTAGAAAGTTAGAGTAAATTCAACAAAAAAATACACATGCAGTGATTCGGATAATAGATCGGAGAACTTACAAAGAAATTCCTGCAACTAAAGACTACAACGAAATTTCTCATAAACATCGATGTCACTTTTTTTGCAACACAAAATATTGTCAGGACTTTCGTAAAGAGAATGCAGTCAAACCGAAGCACCGACATTTTCACTCATACACCTGCACGAACTTATATACCTTCGTAAGTTTCAAAAACAATGTTGAGTCGCACATCCCAAAGGGAAGAATGTCGTGGATGATCCCATAGAGATACAAGTCGCCGAACAGCAATATCTTCACGAAATACCGAAGGGCTTCCAAGTCACGACAAATTGCGCCAGCAAAAGCACCAGAAACGGTAACACAGATTCATGGTATCCATATTTGAATTTTGCTCAACCAGAAGCCTAACTGCTAGCGAAGTGTTGTACTATGTGTTAGCATTTTTCCTCGCAGTAAACTGTACTATAGAATTAAGATGTGTAGCCGATGCATATCATAGCTATTTATAGCATTGGTGCATCGGTTCATCTGAGCTAAATTTCTTTTTCTCTGCTATTATACTATATCGTACCGTGTATACTCTATTGCTTGGTTCAAAAGCTTGAGCGATGGAGAATGATGGATAACACATTCACCACATACTATGGTGAACTAGGTTTTGCATGTTGCCTCGATGCCGTTTCAAGCACCCATAGCCTGAAACAAAAACCCGATAAATTCCCCTTGAAATAAAGATGCTCGTCGGCATGGAAGTTCAAATGTTAATTTGTGCGCTTCTTTATATAAAAAAACCTATCATTGACTAAGTGTCATTCAAACTCGAGGGCTTCTTAAATTCTAAAAACACAATAGTAGAAAAAGAACTGCGATTGTGACCCAAGTTATCTTGGATCCTTTTTCTTGTTGGCCAGGAAGTTTATTGAATCCGACAGTACTGAAACGATGTTTCATTTTCTTTAAGTAAAATCATTGGTATATTTTCAATATGTCGGAGGCCCTAAAATTGTAATTTGTTAGTGCAAAATAAATAAATTATTGTATCATGTAAGTTTACAAAATAGAAGGATCCAAATACCAAAGTTTCTAAGGATTACAAATTTCCCAAAATTACTCCCAAGTTCAGAGAGACCTCAAGAGAACTACTTTGTCCTGGCCTTTATTGGTCGGGCTTGATGAAGACGATCTTGCGTCATTATCTTGTTCAAGGCGTTGTCTACTTGTTGTGGTGCTGGTCTTCATTGGCCGGTCAGCAATCAAGATGAAAATCCTTGTCCAAACCGTCTTGAGCCGAACGTGGCGACGATAGCGCGAAGACGGTTTTCCCTTCTTAAAGGCGTTGCCGCGGAAGAAGTCGACTTAGTATTAGGTGTTTCTTTCGTATCTTGCAACATTTTTTTATCATCATTCACTCTGTTTTGCACTCTACTTAATAATTAATAAATATAGATGTGTGCATCACAATGATGCAGTCGCCGGGTGTTTCAATCTCCTTTTCAAAAAAAAAAACTGCTTTGTATGGCACTGCCTCCATGATTTAAACATGATCACCTCACACAATCTCTGCCCCACCAAAACATGAATGAAAATACGCTTTGGACTGGCGGATGCCGTGCTCTTCTTTCCTTCCTTCCTCCATCCCCTAATCCCAATCTCCTCCTAGATTCCCTCTTCCTTCAAATCTGATTCCAGTTTCTAGCCCCAAATCCTCTATCTCTGCTCCTCTCAACCCCTTTTGGATCTCCTGTTTCTCCATCCCCTGTTATATGTCCCCTTCGTCTCTTTTCCCTTGCGGGCCTGTTGGAGGCGGCGTTCGTGGGGATTTTTTCTGGCGCCGGAGCCCCATCCTGGGGCTTCTCGATTCCCTTGAAGATGGCGGCCGGGTGTGCGGGTGTGGATCCACTGCAGGTGGAGGGATGGAGGGCGCGGGCGCAGCTGCTTGTTCGGAGTTCGCCGGATCCGGCGCGAACCCTGCAGTGGTTGCGGGGGAGGGCATCGGTTCTGTTTGGAGTCAGTGACTGCCGGCTGGTAAACAAGAAGCATCGACGAACCTCTGCTCCTGCTCCCCCGATTCCATTGGTTCCTGACGCGCATGTTGTCAGGCGTGAAGAAAGGATTCAGGTGGAGAAACCATGCTATACTGGACCTGTTGCCCATGTTATTGGTGGCGCTGCTACTGCCGTCACCGCTCAGGTTGATTTCCTTAATGTGCCGGATAAGCAGCCCTCGCCGTCTGGTGGTCTTCGCCACCAGCCCCGGCGCTCCAGGCGTTGCGATGGCAGTATGAGCTTTCTGCTTCGGCGGGGTGGTTCAGACCACGGTCATTGTGCTACTGTTCGAGCGGTCACTGTCCAGATGATGCAAGGCAATTTTGGGAAAGGGTTTCAGTTGTTCACCACCCAGGAAGACATGACAAAGAAGTGCATCACAAAGAGAGTCAAGATGAAGATATTTGACTCCAACAAGAAGCAATGTACCTCAAACACTCGATCGGCGGATCCGGCGAAGGCTGCAGAGCAGCCCCGCCAGACGCAATGAGTATCATTTGCTGGAACTGCCGAGGCTTGGGGTCGGCCTCGACAGTTGGCGAGCTTCGCTGGCTTGTGAAGCTCTACCGCCCCTCCCTCCTCTTTCTTTCGGAGACGAAGGTGTGGGACTCTCGAGTGAGGAACTTTATGTGGTCTCTGGGTTTTACTGGCTGCTTTGCTGTCAGCAGCGAGGGTCTCAGTGGCGGTCTTGCCTTGTTTTGGTCATCTATAGTTGATGTGTCAGTTAAAGCAGCTAACAAGCGTTGCATCGATGCCCATGTGAAGCTGAATGATGGTGTTGTTTGGCGTGCGTCCTTCTTATATGGGGAACCAAGACGTGAAGACAGATTTCTGTTCTGGGATTTTCTTCGTCGTTTGCAGCCTGTTTGGGAGGGCCCTTGGATATGTTGTGGGGATTTCAGCGAGGTACTCTCACAGGATGAACATTGCGGGCCTAGGGATCGCTCTGAGTCTCAGATATCGGCCTTTAGAGATTGCTTGATGGACTGTGGATTAACTGACTTGGGCTTCTCGGGCCCTAAATTTACATGATGCAACAAGCAAAATTCGAACTACCACGTCAAATGCCGTCTTGACCGGGCCGTGGCAAATGCAGCTTTCACCAGTTTGTTTGATTTTTGTGGGGTTGAAAATCTCATCGCCACTACTTCTGATCACTACCCCATCCTGATTTCCCTAGGCTGCAATGATCTTCAGGGACGTCCTCCACCTGTACAGCAGGGTTTCAGGTTTGAAGCTATGTGGCTCCGTGCTGAGGATTACAGAGAGACATTTGAACAGGCATGGTCGGATGGTAGGGATGGCAGCCCTTCCTTGCAGTCTACATGGTCTAATTTAAAGCATGTTGTTGGTTCCCTGCGGACATGGAGCAAGGAGGTTTTTGGTAGTGTCCGGAGGAAGATTGGGAAGTTGGAGCGTCGCCTGGCTACTATTAGGGCTTCGCCTCCTTCCCCTTCTTCGCTCACGGAGGAACGGTCTATCGAGCGCCAACTCTGTGAGCTTTTTGAGCGGGAGGAGATAATGGATAGACAGCGCTCCCGCGTCGACTGGCTAAAGGCGGGAGACCGAAATACTGACTTCTTCCATGCTCGAGTGACGGCACGTCGTAGGACGAACAAAATTCAGTCGTTGATCTGTGAGGATGGCTCTATTTGCAGCTCCCAAGGGGAAATTAAAGGTATGGTGTAGAATTTTTATGATAGGCTATTCACTTCTAAACCATGCCAAGCCGCTGACGAGGTCATTGAAGCTATTCCTCAAAAGATTACGACTGAGATGAATGAAGAACTGTGCAAGCCGTACACTAATGAAGAGATTAGGGCTGCCTTGTTCCAAATGGGTCCAACGAAAGCTCCGGGTCCTGATGGGTTCCCAGCTCTATTCTATCAAACTCATTGGAATTTTCTGGAAGAGGATATTTGTCAGGCCATGCGGGGATTCCTCGAGGGAAGACCTACACCAGACGGCTTCTGTGATTCTGTGATTGTTTTAATCCCCAAGATGGCTAGACCGAAGCATTTGAAGAATTTCCGCCCGATCAGTCTTTGCAATGTACTCTATAAGATTGCTTCCAAGGTCTTGGCCAATCGCTTGAAGGTGCTTCTGCCGGTTGTGGTGTCTGAATGTCAGAGTGCTTTTGTCCCGGGAAGACTGATTACTGACAACATCCTGATTGCTTATGAGTGTTTGCATACCATCCGTCAGCAGCGTGTGATGCAACCTTTCTTTGCCATGAAAATTGATATGATGAAAGCATATGATCGTGTTGAATGGAGCTATCTGCATGGTTGTTTGTGTAAGCTTGGTTTTGCCCCAGCCTGGATTGATTCTGTGATGAGGTGTGTGACAAATGTTCGTTATGCTGTCAGAGTCAATGGGGAGCTTACTGATCCGGTGGTACCCTCCAAGGGTATCCGTCAAGGGGATCCAATCAGTCCCTACCTGTTCCTCTTATGCACTGAAGGTTTGTCTAGTCTGCTTTTTTCAGAAGGAGTGTTGTGGCGAGCTACATGGCATCCGAAATGGCCGTCAAGGTCCACCTATCTCACACCGCCTATTTGCGGACGATTGCATTTTCTTTGCTAAGAGTGATCTCCGTAGTGTGGACTCGTTGGAGTCGGTTTTAAAATTATACTGTGAGGGCTCTGGTCAAGCAATCAATAAGGAGAAATCTTCAATCTTCTTTGGGCGTCACTGTCTTGAGAGTGTCAAGAATAGAGTTAAGGCTAGGCTGGGGGTTCATAATGAGGTCTTTCATGATTCTTACCTCGGTATGCCCACTGAGGTTGGCAGATCACCCACTAGCACATTCAAATTCTTGACTGACAGAGCTTGGCAGAATATTCATGGATGGTCTGACCGGCCTTTGTCTAGGGCTGGGAATGAAACTTTGTTGAAATCAATCACACAGGCTATTCCGACCTTTGTCTCGAGCTGGTCGCCTCCCTGTCGCTACTTGTGAGAAGTTTCGCCAAATTGTGGCTGATCAATGGTGGGGTCGGGAGGACGGAAAGAAGAAACTTCACTGGAGATCTTGGGCATGGCTCTCGACTCCAAAATCGCTTGGTGGCATGGGTTTCCGCAACATGGCGCTGTTTAATCAAGCGATGCTTGGCAAGCAGGGCTGGCGGCTTCTGACTGAACCTGATTCATTATGCGCCCGTGTGTTGAAGGGAAGATACTTTCCGACCGGGAACTTTTGGAATGCCACGGCACCTCGTACTGCCTCGGCAACTTGGCGTGGTATCCTGCATGGCCGAGATCTGCTGAAACAAGGTGTACAATGGGGTATTGGTGACGGAAGAAGCACTCGTATCTTGTCTGATCATTGGATCCCGTCAACTCCACCGGCTGTTCTGCAACCTATCTCTCCCATCCCGGAGACCGCCACGGTCCATTGCCTTCTTGACGAGGAGAACGGATCCTGGGATGAAGAAACGGTGAGGGCTTTCTTCCATGAAAGAGTGGCTGATGAGATTCTTCATATTCCAATTAACAGTCTAGGGGGTCCAGATTATGTTCGTTGGCTTTTTACTAAATATGGAGATTATTCTGTCCGGTCTGCTTATAAACTGGCAAGAACGAGGCGTTTCTTAACGGCTCGCAGTGGCAACGGCTTGGGTCAGAATTCGAATTGGTCGGAGGAGGAAAAATTGTGGAAAGTGCTATGGAGAGTCAAGGCTCCCAACAAGATGAAAATTGTGCTATGGCGTCTGGCTCATGATTGCCTTCCCTCGGGCGATCAGCTTCGTCATCGCCAGGTCCCGATTCGGACGGACTGCTGCTTCTGTGGTAGGCCAGAGAGTGTGGAGCATGCACTGCTATTCTGCTCCCATGCTCGCGCGGTATGGGAGGTGATCAAAAAGACCTTTGGCATCAAACTCTGTCGGTCGTCTTTTGCGTCACCTAAGCAGTGGCTCTTCGATTATCTCTCTCGCTGCTCCGATCAGGAAGCGACGGTCATGACTGTGACGATATGGCATATCTGGGAGGCTCGGAACACTGCGAGAAATGAACCTGAGGCGCCACACCCGAAGCGCACAGCAGCTAGGACCCAGGCTTATATCGAGTTGATCATCCAACACATGTACAAACCTGTACCTGCACATAGGCGTGAGACCTCTACTCCAAGTCCTTTCTGGTCTCCGCCGCCGTCAGGTATGCTGGTTGTTTTCTCTGATGCTGCTGTTTCTGAAGGGCTGAATAGAGCCGGAGTAGGTGTTGTGGTTCTAGATCATTTGGGTCAGTGTGTGGCCGCTTGCTCTGAACCTCTGAAGGGTGTTCTGTCCCCTGAAGTGGCTGAAGCCATGGCGCTTCGTCGGGCGGCCAGGTTTGCGCGAGAGGAAGGCTATGCTGATGTGGTCTTCAAGTCGGACTGCCTCTCGGTTCTGCAACGTTTGACGTCACCGACCAGGGATCGTTCTGTTGTTGGATCCATTGTGGCTGATATCAAGGAGGCGGCAAGTGATTTTCCTGCTGCGTCGTTCATGCATGTTCGTCGGCATCTCAATGTTTTAGCTAGATCAAGTTTGAACTATGCTAGTCTTTGTATTTTTCGTTCTGCTCCGGATTGCATCCGGGAGATTCTCTGTAAATTTGTTGCTTGATCAATAAAGGCCAACGTTCTCTCAAAGAAAAACATGAATGAAAATAAAATAAAAGGCGATGACCCACCAAAGAACCATGACGCAATTTGATTTATTTTATTTCGGAAATCACGACTCAATTCGGAGAGCCCGATTTATTCACGCCACCGGAGCGGCCACCTCAGTCTTTCAACCAGACACCGCCCCTCTTCTTGCTCTGCTCTGCTCTCCTCTCCTCTCCTCTCCCACACGCGTCCTAAAGCAAGCAAAGCTCGGCGAAAAGCAGCTCGGACGCCATGAGCAAGGACTGCGGCAACCACGGCGAGGACGACATCCGGCGCACGTGCCGGCGCTTCCTGGCCTTCCTCTTCTTCCTGGCCCTCGTCGTGGCCGTCATCGCACTCATCGTCTACCTCGTCCTCCGCCCCACGCACCCGCGCTTCTACCTCCAGGACGCGTCCCTCCGGCAGCTGGACGTGCTCTCCGCCAACGCCTCCGCCGCTGCCGGCGTCCTCTCCACCGTGCTCCAGGTCACCGTCGCCTCCCGCAACCCCAACGACCGCGTCGGCGTCTACTACGACCGCCTCGACGTCTACGCCTCGTACAAGTACCAGCAGATCACGCTGGCCTCCGCGCTCCCGCCGGTGTACCAGGGCCACGGGGACGTGGAGGTATGGTCCCCGGTGCTGTCCGGCCCCAGCGTCCCCTTCGCGCCCTACCTCGCCGACGCGCTCGCCAAGGACGTGCAGGCCGGGTACCTCATCCTCCAGGTGAAGATCGACGGCCGCGTCCGGTGGAAGGTGGGCAGCTGGATCTCCGGCCACTACCACATCTTCGCGACCTGCCCCGCCTTCCTCGTCGGCGCCGGCGGCAACGGCGCGCCCGGGGCCAACGGGCTCAGGTTCCAGACCGCCACCTACTGCCACGTCGAGGTCTAGCCGAGCCGTACGTGCTCTGCTGCTTCTTCTTCTTCCTCCTCTGCTCCGTCGGCGGCGGCGAGGTAGGTTTCTTGCGGGTGGCGCGCGCGCGTGTGCGTAGCCAAGAAGGATCATCAAGGCTCAAGGACAGGGGGGGTGGTACATGGTGGTAATAAGTGTTAGCGTCGAGGGGTATAGGTGTAAAAAGGAAAAGAGAATTTAGTGTTGGTTACTAAATTGTGTTTTGTTTGTGCTTAACTGTTGGTGAGGTATTTATTCCACGTTTAATTGTCAATATATATGAACTTGTTGTTACGATGGAATTAAAGTGAAATGGTTAATGCTGGGGTTACAGGTTGTGTGTTCGTTTTTGTTGCGATTTGAGAGAGCTTTTTGGTGTGGTTCAACGACAAGTTCAGAGATTTTGTTGGAAGGGTGGTAGCTTAGCTAGGTTGGTGGCAACAACCAGATAGTATCGTTGCGTTGATGATGAGCTTTATGGTAGGTTGCAAGTCCAATTCTCTGAACTCATGCCCTGGGATTTGGTGGATGAGTAGGTACGATTGGACTTGGGAGTTCAGGATCATCTCTCTCTCTCTCTCTCTCTCTAACCTTGCTGGCAGTTCCATCTAGGAAGCACCTCTGCGTAGCATATAAACAAATACGTACGTATTTATTTTTGGAGTTTCCAGCTGTTGGCTTCTGTAGCAAGTGACAGAGTAGTGGTGAATGCTGTACGTATGAGCCACGAAAAACTTGACACTGGATGGCGCTCCAACGGTCCTCTCTTCCCCAAGCCCGCCCCTCCGCGGCCGCCACCTACGGTCCGATCCGCGGCCGCCGCCCACCTCAGCCACAGCCTCACCCGTCGGGTTTTCACTTCGAATCTCGACGGCCAGATAACGCCCCTTGGTTGGCCGCGGCATCCCGTTCCTTCGCATCGTCCGCGGCGCCACTGCCGGGCAGATCTCGCCCTGCCACAGAGGATCTGGAGCCAGATGGCGATGGTTGGATTGAAGTGCGAAATCGTCGTCCACGGCGCCGTTACGAAGATGCCCCCGCCGTCAAGCGCCCAGATGCTTCCAAGCTTAGGATTCCCCGGTGGATGGAGGGGCTCTGCTTTAAATGCTTGGAGCCAGGGCACTTCAAGCCAAAGCTCTTTGATGCGCCTCTGCCTCCGCAGCATATCAGAGCGGTGGCAGCCCTCTTTGATCCCGAGGGCGCTGCTTTTGACGAGCCGGCACAAGTAGGGTCCTCTGCTTTCAACCTGCCGGAGAGCGTGGATCTGTGTGGAGCCTAGTGCTCTTGTAGCTCCTGTGGATGTGTTGCCTTATTATGGCCATGTCATTTCGTCTACTAGTGTGGAATGTTAGAGGGCTGAATAATCCAGCCAAACGCAGTTCTATCCGTATGTTTATGCAATCGTGTGATGTTTCGTTGGTTTGCTTTCAAGAATCTAAACTGAATGTGGTGGATTCAGTAGTGGTTAATCAGACTCTTGGACCGGATTTTGATGGTTTTGAGGCTCTACCAGCTGATGGCACACGTGGGGGTATCCTGTTGGCATGGAAATCTGACCGCTTGAGGGTCTCGGCTGTTCATAGAGGGGAATTTTCTATTTCTGCCAATGTTGCTTCCCTAGCTGATGGCAAGGTTTGGATGGTGACCTCAGTTTATGGGCCGCAGGCTGATGAGGATAAGAGACGGTTCCTGGAAGAGATCGAGAGCATTGGGGAGCAGGTTCATCTTCCATGGATTCTTAATGGTGATTTCAACTTGGTCAGGCACGAAAATGAGCGCAGCACTGGGAGAGTCAATAGGCGGTTGATGAGCAAGTTCAGGCACACTATTAATAAACTGGGGCTGCACGACATGCCTCTGGTGGGCAGGAGGTTTACTTGGTGTAATGGTCAGGAGCATTCTATAATGGCGAAACTAGACAGATTGTTATTTAACAATGCTTGGGAAGATACATACCCAATCAGTGATCTCTTGCCTTTGAGCTCGAACATCTCAGACCACTGCCCAATGCTGCTTTCCTGTTCGGCTGCTCGTCCAAGGGCGTTCAGATTCCGATTCGAAAATTATTGGTGCAAGCTGCCCGGTTTTCTTGACACAGTAAAGGGAGCATGGGAGGAGGAGGTCTCGAGTTCTAACCCTATGCACGTTCTAAGCACTAAGCTTCAACGTACAGCCAAAGCATTGCGCATATGGGGCCAGCGGAAACAAAGTGCCATGAACTTGCAATTTCAGATAGCCAACGAGATTATCCTGCGCCTGGATACGGCCCAGGAGGCAAGACCCTTGTCTACGGAGGAGAGAAAGCTGAAGTCCTTTTTGAAAGGCAAATGCCTTGCCCTGGTCTCGCTTGAAAGAGTACGGCTGAGACAGAGGGCCAGGATAAGAGATCTCCGGGAGGGAGATGCAAACTCTAAATATTTCCATATGAAGGCTAATGGGCGCAGAAGAAAGCACCTCATACCTTACCTCCAAGACGGGGCACGTACGGTATCCTCCATGGACGAGAAACTAGAATTGGCACATGACTATTTTCGGGAACTGTTAGGGGTCCCGAAAACGAGGCATAAGGTAATTAACCTGGAGGCTTTGGGTCTGAACAAGATCTCAACGGCTTCGTCCCAGGCCCTGGAAGCCCCTTTCACTATGGAAGAGGTCAAGAAAGTGGTGCACGACATGCCATCTGATCGTGCCCCGGGGCCGGATGGTTTTTCAGGGCTCTTTTACAAGCAATGCTGGGAGATCATCGCTGGCGATTTCATGGCTGCTATGAAGGCCCTGCATGCTGGCCATTTCTCTTCCTTCGGTGGCTTAAACTCATCCATCCTCACCCTGCTGCCTAAGAAGGACAGCTCGCTGAATCTAACAGACTTCAGGCCCATCAACTTGATTCATGGGGTGGCCAAGATCTTTGCTAAGGTGTTGATGGCTCGACTATCTCCCCTGCTGCCAGGGTTAATTTCTCCAGCTCAAAGTGCCTTTGTCACCGGAAGAAGTATACACGAAAATTTCAAATTTGTGAGGAATGCTGCCAAATATCTGCACCAGAAGAAATGTCCATCGGTGCTCATGAAAATTGATATCTCCAAAGCCTTTGATACGCTCTCCTGGGAATTTCTGTTGGAGATTTTGAAAAACAGAGGCTTTGGCCATAGGTGGTGCTCCTGGATCTGCGGCCTGCTTACCACGGCGTCCTCAGCGGTCCTCATCAATGGGGAAACAAGCCCTCCTTTCGCCCTGGGAAAAGGAGTCAGGCAGGGCGACCCCCTGTCACTGGCCCTCTTCATTCTGGCGATGGACGTGCTCCAGGCGATGCTGAGCTGGGCAGCGAGGCAGAATCTGCTTGCAAGGATTGGTTTGGACAGCAGGACTCCGAGGGCTTCCATTTTCGCTGATGATGCTGTACTCTTTTTCACACCGGCGACAACGGATCTACAGGTTATTTCGACCATACTTGAGTTGTTCGGTGATGCTTCGGGACTCAAAATCAGTTTTCAGAAGAGCACGACTACCTGTATCCAATGTGGAGAGGACAAAGCTGTCGAGGTTGCTGAATTCTTGCACTGTCAAAGCATTAATTTCCCCTTCAAATACTTGGGGTTGCCCCTCTCAATATTCAGGCTTAAGAGGCAAGACATTCTCCCGCTCATCAACAAGTTCTCCAACAAGATGAAAGGTTGGAAGCCAAAGTTGTTGGCACCGGCCGGGAGGCTGACCCTGACAAGCTCGGTCCTTATGGCCCTGCCCATTCACTTCATGTCGGTCCTTCCTTTGCCGGCTTGGGCGCTTAAGATCATCGATAGAAGATGCAGAGGCTTTGTTTGGAAGGGTGAAGAGGAAGTCAATGGAGGCCACTGTCTGATGCCATGAACCAGGGTTTGCAGGCCGAAGGAGTGGGGTGGCCTCGGCCTTTTGAACCTTAAAAGCTTTGGGACAGTCCTTCGGTGCCGCTGGCCATGGCTGCGCTGGGATTCAGCAGAGCGACCTTGGCACCTCCTTCCCGATCAGCAGGAGAAAGAGGTCTCTGCTCTGTACTCAGCGGCGTGCCGGATTGCTTTGGGGAATGGGGAAACAGCGAGATTCTGGACGGACAACTGGACACCAGAAGGCCACTGTATTGCTTCCATTGCTCCTGCTTTGTTTTCCTTCGTGAAAGACTCTAAGCTGTCAGTGAAGGAAGCCTTGCACAACCACAGATGGGTCAAGGACATCCAAGGTGGTCTGTCTGTCCAAGCCTTGGCGCAGTATCTCCAGGTATGGGACCTTGCACAGGCCAGCACCACCTCTTCACCGTCAGCAGCGCCTACGGGATGTTCTTCATGGCGGGAGTAAAGTTCGCCTGTAATAAGTCGATCTGGAAGTCCAAAGCCCCGCCCCGTTGCAAATTCTTCATGTGGCTGGTTATTCATAAGAAATGTCTCACGGCGGATAACCTTCTGAGACGAGGTTGGCTGTCTAACGTCTACTGTCCGCTGTGCCTGATCCACCAGGAAGATTGCACCCATCTTTTTGTTCACTGTAGATTCACACAACAGCTTTGGAGGAAGTTCCAGCAGTGGACTGGGGTGTCTTTCACCATCCCTGACGGAAGCTTCGGCAGCACAGAAGACTGGTGGCTAGCTGCCAGAAGGGAGATCCCAAAGCCGGCCCGTCGCAACTTCGACACCATTACCATTCTGATACACTGGAGGGTCTGGAAGGAGCGAAACACCCGAATTTTTGATCACACTGCGTGTACCCTTGAACGAGTCCTCGACCAAATCAGAGAGGATATTGGTGTATGGAGGGCTGCGGGTTGCGTCACTGACCTGGGGAGCTGAATCGCCTATGGGGCGCGCCAAGCTTTTGTAGTTCTGTACCTTCAGTTTTTCCTGTGTCTTTTCGTTGTTTGCCCCCGCTTCATGCTAACAGTTCTAGACCTCCTGGACTGTTTAGCTCTCGTTTGTACTCTTCACTCCTTCTAATAAAATTCGGCCAATGGCCCTTCGACAGAGTAGTGGTGATGTGTATGACCGGTGAGGAGTGGCCATTGAGTGAAAAAAAGTTGTTCTGTAGGCACGGAATTGAGTGCAGGAGAGGAGTTTATACGAAATTCCAGGTGTCCCATGGAACTTCCATGGTTGAACCAATTAGCTCTCTCTCGAAAAAAAAAAGCCCAGGTGCAAGGTCTCCATGACGGGCGGTGACGATTGCATGATATCTGCGGCCTGTGTGGCCCAGATTGCGTTATAAAGGATTCATCGGTCGCTTTCTTTCTTTTCAAAACTAAAGAAAATGGGGGAAAGGAAAGAGAGGAGGAAATGTGCTTTGAGGCCGTAGACAGCAATGATTCACGTTCTGGTCTTGAGATGCGACGCAGCACGATGCATATACATAATCGTGTTAATGCATTATTAGCAGCTGACGTGGTGTCCTCCTGCACGAATTACTGTGCTCTGCGTAATGCATTTCCAAACTACTCCAATAATCAACTATATTCCTGTGGAACGAATCAACGACCTATGTATGTGGTAGTCGCACAAACCGGTGGCAGGTCGGCATCCTAGTCGCCTGCGCCCGGTGGTGTTGCTTAAGCGAGAGGGTGTGTAAAAGGAGGTGCAGGATTAGGCGGTGAGCAAGCGCTTGGCAAGTGGACGTACGTCGCCTTCCTCCTTTTCTCTCGCGGCGGTTTCTTTGTTGCTTTCTGAGTCGACGGACGTCTCCATTCTTTCTAGCTGCGACGTCTTATCGCGCGCTTCCTTTCCTGCTCCCGAGAATGAAAAGGTTTGTTGACGAAGGACGGGCCAGTGGCGCGCACTTGCTTCTCCTTACAGCAACTTCAACACGCCGATCGGACTGCGTTTTTGTCCGCTTTTTGTTTATTTGGATCGACCGCCCGTTCGGTGTCCGCCCTGTTTGAGATTTGGGTCGGCAGTGCGTCCAACGCGTCGACCTATATGTGCCGGCTGGCCGCCATTTTTCAACAAATAGCACAAATTTTACATTATTTCACACACAACTTTTGCATTATTTCACAAACAAATATATAATCCACAATCAAATAAATAACATAGTTTCAACCAAATAAAATAGCGTAGTTTTACAAGCCGAATAAAAGTAAAAATATCTCACATAGTTTTGCAAGTCGAATAAAAAAGATACATCTATTGGTTGCCAACATGAACCCACATATACCAAATCATTTTGCAATTGCATGTGAGTTTTTCAATCACGCATGTCATGATGAAATTGGGTGAACTGTTCAAACGTTGTCGCTCCTCCATGCTCAGGCACAACATTCTCACCCTGAAACTGAAACCCTTGATCGTAGAGACGTTCCGGGCGCTCATCTTCTATGATCATATTGTGCATGATCACACAAGCAGTCATCACCTCCCACAGTTTCTACCTGCTCTAAGTATTAGCAGGATACCGAACGATGCCCCATCGAGATTGCAAAACACCAAAGGCACGCTCGACGTCCTTCCTAGCACTCTCTTGCTCTTGGGCAAATCTTTTCCTTTTTTCTCCGACAGGGTTGGAGATTGTCTTCACAATAGTGGTCCACTGAGAATAGATACCGTCACCCAGGTAGTATCATTTGCCGTAGTTATGGCCGTTGATAGTAAAGTTCACCGGTGGGCTGTTGCCTTCGGCAAGCCTAGCAAACACCGGCAAGCGCTGAAGCACATTGATGTCATTGTGTGATCCGACCATGCCAAAGAATGAGTGCCAGATCCAGAGATCTTGAGACGCCATGGCCTTAAGTATGACAGTGCAAGCCCTGACATGGCCCTTATACTGTCCTTGCCAAGCAGAAGGGCAGTTCTTCCACTCCCAGTGCATGCAGTCTATGCTGCCAAGCATCCCTGGGAAGCCCCTGCTGGCATTCATCGCCAACAAATGTGATGTATCTTCAGGAGTCGGCTCTCTCAAGTACTCAGGGCCAAACACAGCAATAACAGCCCTGCAGAACTTGTACAGGGAGTCTAGGCATGTAGACTTGAAGGAAATATGCCCTAGAGGCAATAATAAAGTTATTATTTATTTCCTTATTTCATGATAAATGTTTATTATTCATGCTAGAATTGTATTAACCGGAAACTTAGTACATGTGTGAATACATAGACAAACAGAGTGTCCCTAGTATGCCTCTACTAGACTAGCTCGTTAATCAAAGATGGTTAAGTTTCCTAGCCATAGACATGAGTTGTCATTTGATGAACGGGATCACAGCATTAGAGAATGATGTGATTGACAAGACCCATCTGTTAGCTTAGCACGATGCTCGTTTAGTTTGTTGCTATTGCTTTCTTCATGACTTATACAAGTTCCTATGACTATGAGATTATGCAACTCCCGAATACCGGAGGAACACTTAGTGTGCTATCAAACGTCACAACGTAACTGGGTGATTATAAAGATACTCTACAGGTGTCTCCGATGGTGTTTGTTGAGTTGGCATAGATCGAGATTAGGATTTGTCACTCCGATTGTCGGAGAGGTATCTCTGGGCCCTCTCGGTAATGCACATCATATGAAGCCTTGCAAGCAATGTGACTAATGAGTTAGTTACGAGATGATGCATTACGGAACGAGTAAAGAGACTTGCAGGTAACGAGATTGAACTAGGTATGATGATACCGACGATCGAATCTCGGGCAAGTAACATACCGATGACAAAGGGAACAACGTATGTTGTTATGCGGTTTGACCGATAAAGATCTTCGTAGAATATGTGGGAGCCAATATGAGCATCTAGGTTCCGCTATTGGTTATTGACCGGAGATGAGTCTCGGTCATGTCTACATAGTTCTCGAACCCGTAGGGTCCACACGCTTAACGTTCGATGACGATCGGTATTATGAGTTTATGTGTTTTGATGTACCGAAGGTAGTTCGGAGTCCCGGATGTGATCACGGACATGACGAGGAGTCTCGAAATGGTCGAGACATAAAGATTGATATATTGGACGACTATGTTTGGACATCGGAATGGTTCCGGGTGAGTTCGGGCATTTACCGAAGTACCGGAGGGTTACCGGAACCCCCCGGGGAGTCTATGGGCCTTATTGGGCCTTAGTGGGAGAAAGGAGGAGGCAGCCAAGGTGGGGGCGCCCCCCCCCTCCCAAGCCCAATCCGAATTGGGGTGGGGGGCCGGCCCCCCTTTCCTTCTCCCTCTCTCCTCCTTCCATCCTCTCCTACTCCAACTAGGGAAAGGGGAATCCTACTCCCACCGGGAGTAGGACTCCCCCCTTGGGCGCGCCATGAGAGGGCCGGCCCTCCCCTCCTCCCCTCCTTTATATACGTGGGGAGGGGGGCACCCTAGGACACACAAGTTGATTGTTTAGCCGTGTGCGGTGCCTCCCTCCACAGATTTCCACCTCGGTCATATCGTTGTAGTGCTTAGGCGAAGCCCTGCGTCGGTAACTTCATCAACACCGTCACCACGCCGTCGTGCTGACGGAACTCTCCCTCGGCCTCAGCTGGATCAAGAGTTTGAGGGACGTCACCGAGCTGAACGTGTGCAGATCGCGGAGGTGCCGTGCGTTCGGTACTTGATCGGTTGGATCGCGAAGACGTTCGACTACATCAACCGCGTTACTAAACGCTTCCGCTTTCGGTCTACGAGGGTACATAGACACACTCTCCCCGCTCGTTGCTATGCTTCTCCTAGATAGATCTTGCGTGATCGTAGGAAAATTTTGAAATACTACGTTCCCCAACAGTGGCATCCGAGCCAGGTCTATGCGTAGATGTTATATGCACGAGTAGAACACAAAGAGTTGTGGGCGATAATAGTCATACTGCTTACCAGCATGTCATACTTTGATTCGGCGGTACTGTTGGATGAAGCGGCTCAGACCGACATTACGCGTACGCTTACGCGAGACTGGTTCTACCGACGTGCTTCGCACACAGGTGGCTGGTGGGTGTCAGTTTCTCCAACTTTAGTTGAATCGAGTGTGACTATGCCCGGTCCTTGTTGAAGGTTAAAACAGCACACTTGACGAAAAATCGTTGTGGTTTTGATGCGTAGGTAAGAACGGTTCTTGCTCAGCCCGTAGCAGCCACGTAAAACTTGCAACAACAAAGTAGAGGATGTCTAACTTGTTTTTGCAGGGCATGCTGTGATATGATATGGTCAAGACATGATGCTATATTTTATTGTATGAGATGATCATGTTTTGTAACAGAGTTATCGGCAACTGGCAGGAGCCATATGGTTGTCGCTTTATTGTATGCAATGCAATCGCCATGTAATTGTTTTTACTTTATCACTAAGCGGTAGCGATAGTCGTAGAAGCAATAGTTGGCGAGACGACAACGATACTACGATGGAGATCAAGGTGTCGCGCCGATGACGATGGTGATCATGACGGTGCTTTGGAGATGGAGATCAAAGGCACAAGATGATGATGGCCATATCATATCACTTATATTGAATTGCATGTGATGTTAATCCTTTTATGCATCTTATTTTGCTTAGTACGGCGGTAGCATTATAAGATGATCTCTCACTAAATTTCAAGGTACAAGTGTTCTCCCTGAGTATGCACCGTTGCGAAAGTTCTTCGTGCTGAGACACCACGTGATGATCGGGTGTGATAGGCTCTACGTTCAAATACAACGGGTGCAAGACAGTTTTGCACATGCGGAATACTAGGGTTAAACTTGACGAGCCTAGCATATGCAGATATGGCCTCGGAACACTGAGACCGAAAGGTCGAACGTGAATCATATAGTAGATATGATCAACATAGTGATGTTCACCATTGAAAAGTACTCCATCTCACGTGATGATCGGACATGGTTTAGTTGATTTGGATCACGTGATCACTTAGATGATTAGAGGGATGTCTATCTAAGTGGGAGTTCTTAAGTAATATGATTAATTGAACTTTAATTTATCATGAACTTAGTCCTGGTAGTATTTGCAAATTATGTTGTAGATCAATAGCTCGCGTATAGCTCCCCTGTTTTATTTTTGATATGTTCCTAGAGAAAACTAAGTTGAAAGATGATAGTAGCAATGATGCGGACTGGTTCCGTGATCTGAGGTTTATCCTTATTGCTGCACAGAAGAATTATGTCCTTGATGCACCGCTAGGTGACAGAACTATTGCAGGAGCAGATGCAGACGATATGAACGTTTGACAAGCTCGGTATGATGACTACTTGATAGTTTAGTGCACCATGCTTTACGGCTTAGAACCGAGACTTCAAAACGTTTTGAACGCCACGGAGCATATGAGATGTTCCAAAGAGATGAAATTGGTATTTCAGACTCATGCCCGTGTCGAGAGGTATGAGACCTCTGACAAGTACTTCGCCTATAAGATGGAGGAGAATAGCTCAACCAGTAAGCATGTGCTCAGAATGTCTGAGTACTACAGTTGCTTGAATCAAGTGGGAGTTAATCTTCCGGATAAGATAGTAATTGACAGAATTCTCTAGTCACTATCACCAAGTTACTGGAACTTCATGATGAACTATAATATGCAAGGGATGACAAAAACAATTCCCGAGCTCTTCGTGATGCTGAAATCAACGAAGGTAGAAATCAAGAAAGAGCATCAAGTGTTGATGGTTGACAAGACCACTAGTTTCAATAAAAGGGCAAAGGGAAGAAGGGGAACTTCAAGAAGAATAGCAAGCAAGTTGCTACTCCCGGGAAGAAGCCCAAGTCTGGACCTAAGCCTGAAACTGAGTGCTTCTACTATAAAGGGACTGGTCACTGGAAGCGAAACTGCCCCAACTATTTGGCGGATAAGAAGAATGACAAAGTGAACAAAGGTATATTTGATATACATGTTATTGATGTGTATTTTACTAGTGTTCATAGTAGCCCCTGTTTATTTGATACTGGTTCAGTTGCTAACATTAGTAACTCGAAACAGGAGTTGCAAAATGAACAGAGACTAGTTAATGACGAGGTGACGATGTGTGTTGGAAGTGATTCCAAGGTTGATAAGATCACCATCGCACACTCCCTCTACCTTCGGGATTAATGTTGGACCTAAATAAATGTTATTTGGTATTTGCGTTGAGCATGAATATGATTGGATCATGTTTATTGCGATACGGTTATTCATTTAAGTCAGAGAATAATTGTTGTTCTGTTTAAATGAATAAAATCTTCTATGGTCATACACTCAATATAAATGGTTTATTGAATCTCGATCGTAGTGATACACATATTCATAATATTGATGCCAAAAGATGCAAAGTTGATAATGATAATGCAACATATTTTGTGGCACTGTCGTTTAGGTCATATTGGTGTAAAGCGCATGAAGAAACTCCATACTGGTGGACTTTTGGAATCACTTGATTATGAATCACTTGGTACTTGCGAACCATGCCTCATGGGCAAGATGACTAAAACTCCGTTCTTCGGAACAATAGAGCGAGCAACGGATTTATTGGAAATAATACATACTGATGTATGCGGTCTGATGAATATTGAGGCTCGCGGCGGGTATCGTTATTTTCTGACCTTCACAGATGATTTGAGCAGATATGGGTATATCTACTTGATGAAACATAAGTTTGAAACATTTAAAAAGTTTAAAGAATTTCAGAGTGAAGTAGAGAATCATCATAACAAGAAAATAAAGTTTCTATGATCTGATTGCAGAGGCGAATATTTGAGTTACGAGTTTGGCCTTCAATTAAAACAATGTGGAATAGTTTCACAAACTCATGCCACCTGGAACACCACAACATAATGGTGTGTCTGAACGTCATAACCGTACTTTATTGGATATAGTGCAATCTATGATGTCTCTTACCGATTTACCACTATTGTTTTGGGGTTATGCATTAGAGACAGCTGCATTCATGTTAAATAGGGCACCATCTAAATCCGTTGAGACGGCACCATATGAACTATGGTTTGGCAAGAAACCTGAGCTGTCGTTTCTTAAAGTTTGGGGTTGCAATGCTTATGTGAAAAGTTTCAACCTGATAAGCTCAAACCCAAATCGGAGAAATGCGTCTTCATAGGATACCCCAAAGGAGACTGTTGGGTACACCTTCTATCACATATCCGAAGGCAAGATATTCGTTGCTAAGAATGGATCCTTTCTAGAGAAGGAGTTTCTCTCGAAAGAAGTGAGTGGGAGGAAAGTAGAACTTGATGAGGTAACTATACCTGCTCCCTTATTGGAAAGTAGTTCATCACAGAAATCAGTTCCTGTGACTCCTACACCAATTAGTGAGGAAGCTAATGATGATGATCATGTAACTTCAGATCAAGTTACTACCGAACCTCGTAGGTCAACCAGAGTAAGATCCGCACCAGAGTGGTACGGTAATCCTGTTCTGGAGGTAATGTTACTTGACCATGACGAACCTACGAACTATGAGGAAGCGATGATGAGCCCAGATTCCGCAAAATGGCTTGAGGCCATGAAATCTGAGATGGGATCCATGTATGAGAACAAAGTGTGGACTTTGGTTGACTTGCCCGATGATCGGAAGCCATAGAGAATAAATGGATCTTCAAGAAGAAGACTGACGCTAACGGTAATGTTACTGTCTACAAAGCTCGACTTGTTGCAAAAGGTTTTTTACAAGTTCAAGGAGTTGACTACGATGAGACCTTCTCACCCGTAGCGATGCTTAAGTCCATCCGAATCATGTTAGCAATTGCCGCATTTTATGATTATGAAATTTGGCAAATGGATGTAAAAACTGCATTCCTGAATGGATTTCTGGAAGAAGAGTTGTATATGATGCAACCCGAAGGTTTTATCGATCCAAAGGATGCTAACAAAGTGTGTAAGCTCCAGCGATCCATTTATGGACTGGTGCAAGCATCTCGGAGTTGGAATAAACGTTTTGATAGTGTGATCAAAGCATATGGTTTTATACAGACTTTTGGAGAAGCCTGTATTTACAAGAAAGTGAGTGGGAGCTTTGTAGCATTTTTGATATTATATGTGGATGACATATTGTTGATTGGAAATGATATAGAATTTCTGGATAGCATAAAAGGATACTTGAATAAGAATTTTTCAATAAAAAGGACCTCGGTGAAGCTGATTAAGTATTGAGCATCAAGATCTATAGGGATAGATCGAGACGCTTAATAGGACTTTCACAAAGCACATACCTTGACAAGATTTTGAAGAAGTTCAAAATGGATCAGTCAAAGAAGGAGTTCTTGCCTGTGTTACAAGGTGTAAAATTGAGTAAGACTAAAAACCCGACCCCGGCAGAAGATAGAAAGAGAATGAAAGTCATTCCCTATGCCTCAGTCATAGGTTCTATAAAGTATGCCATGCTATGTACCAGACTAGTTGTGTGCCTTGCTATGAGTTTAGCAAGGAGGTACGATAGTGATCCAGGGATAGATCACTGGATAGCGGTCAAAGTTATCCTTAGTTACCTAAGAGGACTAAGGAAACATTTCTCGGTTATGGAGGTGATAAAAGAGTTCGTCGTAAAAGGTTACGTCGATGCAAGCTTTTACACCGATCCAGATGACTCAAAGTCTCAATCTGGATACATATTGAAAGTGGGAGCAATTAGCTAGAGTAGCTCCGTGCAGAGCATTGTAGACATAGAAATTTGCAAAATACATACGGATCTGAATGTGGCAGACCCGTTGACTAAACTTCTCTCACAAGCAAAACTTGATCACACCTTAGTACTCTTTGGGTGTTAATCACATGGCGATGTGAAATAGATTATTGACTCTAGTAAACCCTTTGAGTGTTGGTCACATAAGCGATGTGAACTATGGGTGTTAATCACAAGGTGATGTGACCTATTGGTGTTAAATCACATAGCGATGTGAACTAGATTATTGACTCTAGTGCAAGTGGGAGACTGAAGGAAATATGCCCTAGAGGCAATAATAAAGTTATTATTTATTTCCTTTTTTCATGATAAATGTTTATTATTCATGCTAGAATTGTATTAACCGGAAACTTAGTACATGTGTGAATACATAGACAAACAGAGTGTCCCTAGTATGCCTCTACTAGACTAGCTCGTTAATCAAAGATGGTTAAGTTTCCTAGCCATAGACATGAGTTGTCATTTGATGAATGGGATCACATCATTAGAGAATGATGTGATTGACAAGACCCATCCGTTAGCTTAGCACGATGATCGTTTAGTTTGTTGCTATTAATTTCTTCATGACTTATACAAGTTCCTATGACTATGAGATTATGCAACTCCCGAATACCGGAGGAACACTTAGTGTGCTATCAAACATCAAAACGTAACTGGGTGATTATAAAGATGCTCTACAGGTATCTCCGATGGTGTTTGTTGAGTTGGCATAGATCGAGATTAGGATTTGTCACTCCGATTGTCGGAGAGGTATCTCTGGGCCTTCTCGGTAATGCACATCATATGAAGCCTTGCAAGCAATGTGACTAATGAGTTAGTTACGGGATGATGCATTACGAAATGAGTAAAGAGACTTGCAGGTAACGAGATTGAACTAGGTATGATGATACCGACGATCGAATCTCGGGCAAGTAACATACCGATGACAAAGGGAACAACGTTTGTTGTTATGCGGTTTGACCGATAAAGATCTTCGTAGAACATGTGGGAGCCAATATGAGCATCCAGGTTCCGCTATTGGTTATTGACAGGAGATGAGTCTCGGTCATGTCTACATAGTTCTCGAACCCGTAGGGTCCACACGCTTAACGTTCAATGACGATCGGTATTATGAGTTTATGTGTTTTGATGTACCGAAGGTAGTTCGGAGTCCCAGATGTGATCACGGACATGACGAGGAGTCTCGAAATGGTCGAGACATAAAGATTGATATATTGGACGACTATGTTTGGACATCGGAATGGTTCCGGGTGAGTTCGGGCATTTACCGGAGTACCGGAGGGTTACCGGAACCCCCCGGGGAGTCTATGGGCCTTATTGGGCCTTAGTGGGAGAGAGGAGGAGGCAGCCAAGGTGGGGGCGCCCCCCCCCAAGCCCAATCCGAATTGGGGTGGGGGACCGGCCCCCCTTTCCTTCTCCCTCTCTCCTCCTTCCATCCTCTCCTACTCCAACTAGGGAAAGGGGAATCCTACTCCCACCGGGAGTAGGACTCCCCCCTTGGGCGCACCATGAGAGGGCCGGCCCTCCCCTCCTCCACTCCTTTATATACGTGGGGAGGGGGGCACCCTAGGACACACAAGTTGATTGTTTAGCCGTGTGCGGTGCCCCCCTCCACAGATTTCCACCTTGGTCATATCGTTGTAGTGCTTAGGCGAAGCCCTGCGTCGGTAACTTCATCAACACCGTCACCACGCCGTCGTGCTGACGGAACTCTCCCTCGGCCTCAGCTGGATCAAGAGTTTGAGGGACGTCACCGAGCTGAATGTGTGCAGATCGCGGAGGTGCCGTGCGTTCGGTACTTGATCGGTTGGATCGCAAAGACGTTCGACTACATCAACCGCGTTACTAAACGCTTCCGCTTTCGGTCTACGAGGGTACGTAGACACACTCTCCCTGCTCGTTGCTATGCTTCTCCTAGATAGATCTTGCGTGATCGTAGGAAAATTTTGAAATACTACGTTCCCCAACAAGACTCGCTCATACGGACGTACTCGTCAATGAGATCACCGGGCACTCCGTATGCAAGCATTCGGATGGCTGCAGTGCATTTCTGATAAGAGGAGAAGCCAATCTTTCCAACGGCATCCTCTTTGCACTCGAAATAGTCATCGTAGCCGACCACCCCCTCTCTAATACGGTTGAAAAGATGCCTACTCATACGGAAACGGCGGTGGAATTTCTGATGTTTGAACAACGGGTTCGTTGTGTCAAAGTAGTCCTTCCAAAGAAGGAAATGCCCGCTCTCTCGGTTGCGATTCAACGCCGGAAGGTGCCCCGGAATGGAGCCACCAAACGACGGGCGCTGGCTATGGAGGTGGTGATGGACCAACACAGCAGCCAAGATCTCCTCCTCATCATCGAACGAGGAATCGTCGGAGTCGCAAAGGAAATTGTGAAAAAAGAACTCAGCGGCGGATGATACGTCTCCAACGTATCTATAATTTATGAAGTATTCATGCTGTTATATTATCATTCTTAGATGTTTTACAATCATTTTATAGCAACTTTATATCATTTTTTGGGACTAACCTATTGACATAGTGCCTAGTGCCAGTTGCTGTTTTTTGCTTGTTTTTACATCGCAGAAAATCAAAACCAAACTGACTCCAAACGCAGCAAAACTTTTTAGAGATTTTTTTTGGACCAGAAGACATCCAGTGGGCCAGAGAAGTACCAGAGGGATGCCCTGAGGGGGCACAACCCACCTGGGCGCGCCTGGGGGCCCAGGCACGCCCTGGTGGGTTGTGCCCACCTCGGTGGCCTCCCGCACCGCCTCTTCGCCCAATAAATTCCCAAATATTCCAAAAACCCTCGGGGTAACCCTAGATCAGAAGTTCCGCCGCTGCAAGCCTCTGTAGCCAATTATAATGTCTTTCTTGAAAATGATGGAAAGGAAAATTGTGCTCAATTGATAGAAGAAGAATTCAATAAAATGTTTGGCATGAATGATGAGGATGATTGTAATGTTGTTGGTATGAACTCTTTGAATATCCATGATGCTAACGATATGCAAAGCCATAAGTTTGGGGATGCTATGTTTGATGAAGATGATATTTTTAGTCCCCCAAGATTTGATGTGCAAATTTGTTATAATGATTGCATGCCTCCTATTTATGATGATTATATTGATGAAAGTGGGTTTGGAAGAGTGTCAACTTTATGTAATGATGATCCCACTATTTTGGAGGGTGTTGAATCTTATTGTGATAATTATGAAAGTGGATTTGGAGAGGTCATGACTTTATTTAGTGATGAATCCACTATTTTGGAAGAGGTTTCAATTGACAATGATAACAAAGTTGCTATCTATGATGATTATGGTGATGACATGTATGCTATATTGAATAATGAAAACCATTAAACTTGTCATCATGAATTTAATTTTCAATCACATGATAGTTATTTTGTTGAGTTTGCTCCCACCACTATGAATGAGAATAAATTTGCTTATGTGGAGAGTAATAAAATTTCTATGCTTGTAGATCATGAAAAGAATGCTTTATGTGATAGCTATATTGTTGAATTCATTCATGATGCTACTGAAAATTACTATGAGAGGGGAACATATGCTTTCACATATTGCAATAATATCAAGTTTCCTCTCTTTATGTTGAAAGTTTTGAAGTATTGCTTGTTTTGCCTTCCTATGCTAGTTGATTCTTGTTCCCATAAGTTGTTTTCTCACAAAATCCCTATGCATAGGAAGTGGGTTAGAGTTAAATGTGCTAGTCATATGCTTCATTATGCTCTCTTTGTGTTTCAATTCTTTACTTCTATATGAGCATCATTGAAATCATCATGCCTAGCTAAAAGGCATTAAAAAAAGCGCTTGTTGGGAGACAAACCAACACTTTTACCTACTGTTTTTGTGTGTTCACATGGTTATGCTACTGTAGTAATCATGTTTTATTGCTTTTATTTCAATAAAGTACCAAGTAAAGCCTTTGAGATAGTGTTGATGATAGTTGACTTGATTCTGTGCAAAAAGAAAACTTTTGCGCCCAGTAACAGAATTATTTAAATTCACTGGAGAGTCTAAAAACTCTAATTTTTTACAGTTGTTGGGTATACAAATTTTTTACGTTGTCCTAATTTCTCAGAATTTTTGGAGTTACAGAAGTAGGACCTTAATTCAGATCTTTACGTACTGTTCTGTTTTTGACAGATTCTGTTTTCAATGCATAATTTGCTTGTTTTCTAGTTTCTATGGCTTATATTGCTTAATATAAATTGTGGAAATGATGAGGTACAGTAGGCATTGTTTGAGAACAATTATGAATCTTATCTTTACAGTACCAAAGTGAATGATTTGTCTTTATCATACTAACCCATCTCACGAATTTCCGTTAAGTTTTGTGTGATTGAAGTTTTCAAGTTTTGGGTGAGATATCGATATGAGGAGAATAAGGAGTGACAAGACCCTAATCTTGGGGATTCCCAAGGCACCCCAAGGCAATATTCAAGGAAGATCCAAGCAACTAAGCTTGGGGATGCCCCGGAAGGCCTCCCCTCTTTCGTCTTCCACATTATCGGTAACCTCACTTGGAGCTATATTTTCATTCGTCACATGATATGAGTTTTGCTTGGAGCATCATTTTATTTTGTTTTGATTTGCTTGATGTTATTTATAATAATGTTTTGTATCTGTTATTTCAATAAAAGTGGAAAGGATAGCCTTTACCATGCTTATTTTGCAAGCATATGAGTTGCTGTTTCAAAACAGAAAGTTTGTCGCTGTTGCAAAAATTCCCGAGAAAATTCAGAATTTTATAAAGTGTTGAAACTTTTTGTATAATAGGCTATGATAAATTTTATACAGTGTGGTAAATTTTCAGAATTTTTGGAGTTAAATAAGAATGAATACTCTTGCATCCTTTACAGACTGTCCTGTTTTGGCAGATTGCTGTTATGTTTGCATTGTTTGCATATGTTTGCTTGTTTAATGATTATATTTGAGGATGGAAGTATTAAATATGCAGAGGCATTTAGTATGCAATGTTGAATAATAATTTTAGTGATTTTCTACAGTAGAGAATGATAAGGTTATTGCATTGATTTATACTAACGTATCTCACGAGTTCTTGTTGAATTTTGTGTGGATGAAGTTTTTAAGAATAAGGGAAACCGTGTTATGAGAAGAATGAAGAAGGCACAAGAGCTCAAGCTTGGGGATGCCCAAGGCATCCCAAGTTAATATTCCAAGAAGTCTCAAGCATCTAAGCTTGGGGATGCTATGTTTGATGAAGATGATATTTTTAGTCCCCCAATATTTGATGTGCAAATTTGTTATAATGATTGCATGCCTCCTATTTATGATGATTATATTGATGAAAGTGGGTTTGGAAGAGTGTCAACTTTATGTAATGATGATCCCACTATTTTGGAGGTGTTGAATCTTATTGTGATAATTATGAAAGTGGATTTGGAGAGGTCATGACTTTATTTAGTGATGAATCCACTATTTTGGAAGAGGTTTCAATTGACTATGATAACAAAGTTGCTATCTATGATGATTATGGTGATGACATGTATGCTATATTGAATAATGATAACCATGAAACTTGTCATCATGATTTTAATTTTCAATCACATGATAGTTATTTTGTTGAGTTTGCTCCCACCACTATGAATGAGAATAAATTTGCTTATGTGGAGAGTAATAAAATTTCTATGCTTGTAGATCATGAAAAGAATGCTTTATGTGATAGCTATATTGTTGAATTCATTCATGATGCTACTGAAAATTACTATGAGAGGGGAACATATGCTTTCACATATTGCAATAATATCAAGTTTCCTCTCTTTATGTTGAAAGTTTTGAAGTATTGCTTGTTTTGCCTTCCTATGCTAGTTGATTCTTGTTCCCATAAGTTGTTTTCTCACAAAATCCCTATGCATAGGAAGTGGGTTAGAGTTAAATGTGCTAGTCATATGCTTCATGATGCTCTCTTTGTGTTTCAATTCTTTACTTCTATATGAGCATCATTGAAATCATCATGCCTAGCTAAAAGGGATTAAAGAAAAGCGCTTGTTGGGAGACAACCCAACACTTTTACCTACTATTTTTGTGTGTTCACATGGTTATTATACTGTAGTAATCATGTTTTATTGCTTTTATTTCAATAAAGTACCAAGTAAAGCCTTTGAGATAGTGTGGATGATAGTTAACTTGATTCTGTGCAAAAACAGAAACTTTTACGCCCAGTAACAGAATTATTTAAATTCACTGGAGAGTCGAAACACTCTGAATTTTTTATAGTTGTTGGGTATACAAATTTTCTACGTTGTCCTAAGTTTTCAGAAATTTTGGAGGTACATAAGTATGACCTTAATTCAGATCTTTACGTACTGTTCTGTTTTTGACAGATTCTGTTTTCAATGCATAATTTGCTTGTTTTCTAGTTTCTATGGCTTATATTGCTTAATATAAATTGTGGAAATGATGAGGTACAGTAGTCATTGTGTGAGAACAATTATGAATCTTATCTTGACAGTACCAAAGTGAATGATTTGTCTTTATCATACTAACCCATCTCACGAAGTTCCGTTAAGTTTTGTGTGATTGAAGTTTTCAAGTTTCGGGTGAGATATCGATATGAGGAGAATAAGGAGTGACAATACCCTAATATTGGGGATTCCCAAGGCACGCCAAGGCAATATTCAAGGAAGATCCAAGCAACTTAGCTTGGGGATGCCCCGGAAGTCATCCCCTCTTTCGTCTTCAACATTATCGGTAACCTCACTTGGAGCTATATTTTCATTCGTCACATGATATGAGTTTTGCTTGGAGCGTCATTTTATTTTGTTTTTATTTGCTTTCTGTTATTTAGAATAATGTTTTGTATCTGTTATTTCAATAAAAGTGGAAAGGATAGCCTTTACCATGCTTATTTTGCAAGTATATGAGTTGTTGTTTCAAAACAGAAAGTTTGTCGCTGTTGCAAAAATTCCCAAGAAAAGTCAGAATGTTATAAAATGTCGAAACTTTTTGCATAATAATCTATGATAAATTTTCTACAGTGTGGCAAATTTTCAGAATTTTTGGAGTTAGATAAGTATGAATACTCTTGCATCCTTTACAGACTGTCCTGTTTTGGCAGATTGCTGTTATGTTTGCTTGTTTAATGATTCTATTTGAGGATGGAAGTATTAAATATGCAGAGGCATTTAGTATGAAATGTTGAATAATAATTTTAGTGATTTGCTACAGTAGAGAATGATAAGGTTATTGCATTGATTTATACTAACGTATCTCACGAGTTCTTGTTGAGTTTTGGGTGGATGAAGTTTTTAAGAATAACAGAAACCGTGTTATGAGAAGAATGAGGAAGACACAAGAGCTCAAGCTTGGGGATGCCCAAGGCATCCCAAGTTAATATTCCAAGAAGTCTCAAGCATCTAAGCTTGGGGATGCCCCGGTAGGCATCCCACCTTTCTTCATCAACAATTATCGGTTAGCCTCGGTTGAGCCTAAGTTTTTGCTTCTTCACATGAGTTGTGCTTTTCTTAGAATGTCATTTTATTTTGTTTTGCTTGCTGTTTTAATAAAATACTTAGATCTGAAAGTTTTAAATAAGAGAGAGTCCTCAAATAGCTACCCATTTACATAACTACTCGCTTGATCTTCACTTATATCTTTTTGGAGTAGTTTGTCATTTACTCTTGTGCTTCACTTATATCCTATGAGTAAATTGTTGAATGAATTGAATATCATGAAGGTGAAATTATATGATCATATCATGCCTAGTAGTAGCTTCACATTGGGTTTAGAAAGTGAAATCTTTTGAAGTTTGACAATCACAATATTGGTCATACAAGCAATTCATGAATGATTACTATAAGGAAGAGAACTTTCACATGCAAATATATTATCTTGGAAATCTTCTATGATTGTGAATACCCATTAATTATTTTCAAACTTGAGCAAATTAGTTGAAGTTGGACAAGGAAGACAACGTAATGAGTTATGGTTGTGTATATTTGCATAGAAGTTATATTGTCATGGATCCTCCAACATGTGGTGTTTGCCTAGGATCTTTTGCTAGCCAAAAATTCGTACTAAGTAGAGATACTACTTGTGCATCCAAAAACCCTTAAACCCAGTTTCTTGCCATGAGTGTCCACCATACCTACCTATGGATTGAATAAGATCCTTCAAGTAAGTTGTCATCGGTGCATAAAGCAATAAAAATTGCTCCTAAATATGTTTGATCTTTTATTGTAAGGGAAAATTGAGCGTTGTACGAACTTGTGATGGCAAAGTAATAAAAGCGACGGACTGCATAATAAAGATTGCTATCATAAGGGGCAATATAACGTGACATTCCTTTACATTAAGAGCTTGGGCATCCAAATAAAAAGCGCATGACAACCTCTGCTTCCCTCTGCGAAGGGCCTATCTTTTACTTTTCAGTATTTACTTTTATGCAAGAGTCAATAGTATGCATTCTCATTTCAACCTCAATTATTCTCTAGTTGGCAAGTATCATGTGGTGGGGAAAGATCTAGGCACATATGACCAGTCAAATATATTTGATCAGGATTTATTATTGTTGACAATTATCTCTATGATAAATGAGTTGGGAGGCGAAATATTAAGCCTCTATCTTTCTCTGTGTTCGATGGATGCCATTTGTTCTAAGAATATGATTTGAGTACTAGCAATCATGGCAGACTATATGATAATTGAGTATGTGGAGCTCTTACTTAGACTTTGTTGAATAAGTTGAATTGCAATTGTTTGGTGACTAAGAACATAGGTTGTTGAGTTTCAAGAGAATTCATTGTTTGAACCTTAACATGTGAATTGGTTGCTACTAAAACATGAGAAGTTTTATGAGAAAGAATGGTTGTTATGATGCTAGGAAAAGTGTTTGAAATTATCATTGATCAAACTTGTGCACTTTGCTAGCATTCACACTTCATAAATTATTTCTTTTATCATTTACCTACTCGAGGACGAGTAGGAATTAAGCTCGGGGATGCTGATACGTCTCCAATGTATTTATAATTTATGAAGTATTCATGCTGTTATATTATCATTCTTAGATGTTTTACAATCATTTTATAGTAACTTTATATCATTTTTTGGGACTAACCTATTGACATAGTGCCCAGTGCCAGTTGCTGTTTTTTACTTGTTTTTTACATCGCAGAAAATCAATACCAAACGGAGTCCAAATTCAGCGAAACTTTTTGGAGATTTTCTTTGGACCAGAAGACATCTAGTGGGACATAGAAGTACCAGAGGGGTGCCCCGAGGGGGGCACAACCCACCTGGGCATGCCTGTGGGCCCAGGCGCGCCCTGGTGGGTTGTGCCCACCTCGGTGGCCTCCCGCACCGCCGCTTCGCCCTGTAAATTCCCAAATATTCCAAAAACCTTCAGGGTAACCCTAGATCAGAAGTTCCGCCGCCGCAAGCCTCTATAGCCACGAAAAACCAATCTAGACCCCGTTCCGGCACCCTGCCGGAGGGGGAAATCATCACCGGTGGCCATCTTCATCATCCCGGCGGCCACCATGATGAGGAGGGAGTAGTCCACCCTCGGGGCTGAGGGTTTGTACCAGTAGCTATGTGTTTAATCTCTCTCTCTCTCTCGTGTTCTTGAGATGGCACGATCTTGATGTATCGCGGGCTTTGTTAATATAGTTGGATCATATGATGTTTTCCCCTCTCTATCTTGTTGTGATGAATTGAGTTTTCCCTTTGAGATCTCGTTTTATCGGATTGAATACTTTTATGGATTTGAGAGCACTTGATCTATGTCTTGGCACTCAACTCGCGGATTCCCGAGGTGACATTGGGGTAATCTATGCATAGGGGTTGATGCACGTTTCCGTCCTTGTTTCTCCGGTAGAAATCTTGGGACACTCTTTGAGGTTCTTTGTGTTGGATTGACTATTATGAATCTGAAATTGTTTGATGCATATCGTATAATCATCTCACGGATACTCGCGGTGACATTAGAGTATCTAGGTGACATTAGAGTTGGTTGATGTGTATCATATGGTGTTATTTTAGTACGAACTCTTGGTTAGATCGATCGGAAAGAATAGCTTGATGTTATTTTAGTACAAACTCTAGGATAGGTTGATCGGAAAGAATAGCTTTGAGGTGGTTTCGTACCCTACAAATAATTTCTTCTTATGTTCTCCGCTAGATAAGAACTTTGGAGTGATTCTTCATCACATGTTGAGGGATGGTTATATGATCCAATTAGATTAGCATTGTTGAGAGATTGCACTAGCGAAAGTACGGACCCTAGGCCTTGTTTTCAAGCATTGCAATACCGTTTGTGCTCCGTTTTATCACTTGCTACCTTGCTGTTTTTATTTATTCAGATTATAAAAATATATTTCTACCATCCATATTACACTTTTATCACCATCTCTTCGCCGAACTAGTGCACCTATACAATTTGCCATTGTATTGGGTGTGTTGGGGACACATGAGACTTTTTATTATTTGGTTGCAGGGTTGTTTGAGAGAGACCATCTTCATCTTAGGCCTCCCACGGATTGATAAACCTTAGGTCATCCACTTGAGGGAAAATTGCTATTGTCCTACAAAACTCAGCGCTTGGAGGCCCAACAAGTGTCTACAAGAATAAAGTTGCGTAGTAGACATCAAGCTCTTTTCTGGCGCCGTTGCCGGGGAGGTGAGTGCTTGAAGGTATATCTTTAGATCTTGCAATTGAATCTTTTAGTTTCTTGTTTTATCACTAGTTTGGTTCGTGAAAGAAAACTAGAAAAAAAATGGAATTGAGGTTGCATCATATTGTTCATCTTTATAATGTCTTTCTTGAAAATGATGGAAAGGAAAATTGTGCTCAATTGATAGAAGAAGAATTCAATAAAATGTTTGGCATGAATGATGAGCATGATTGCAATGTTGTTGGTATGAACTCTTTGAATATCCATGATGCTAACGATATGCAAAGCCATAAGCTTGGAGATGCTATGTTTGATGAAGATGATGATACCGACGATTGAATCTCGGGCAAGTAACATACCGATGACAAAGGGAACAACATATGTTGTTATGCGGTTTGACCGATAAAGATCTTCGTAGAATATGTGGGAGCCAATATGAGCATCCAGGTTCCGCTATTGGTTATTGACCGGAGATGAGTCTCAGTCATGTCTACATAGTTCTCGAACCCGTAGGGTCCACACGCTTAACGTTCGATGACGATCGGTATTATGAGTTTATGTGTTTTGATGTACCGAAGATAGTTCGGAGTCCCAGATGTGATCACGGACATGACGAGGAGTCTCGAAATGGTCGAGACATAAAGATTGATATATTGGACGACTATGTTTGGACATCGGAATGGTTCCGGGTGAGTTCGGGCATTTACCGGAGTACCGGAGGGTTACCGGAACCACCCGGGGAGTCTATGGGCCTTAGTGGGAGAGAGGAGGAGGCAGCCAAGGTGGGGGCGCGCCCCCCCAAGCCCAATCCGAATTGGGGTGGGGGACCGGCCCCCCTTTCCTTCTCCCTCTCTCCTCCTTCCATCCTCTCCTACTCCAACTAGGGAAAGGGGAATCCTACTCCCACCGGGAGTAGGACTCCCCCCTTGGGCGCACCATGAGAGGGCCGGCCCTCCCCTCCTCCACTCCTTTATATACGTGGGGAGGGGGCACCCTAGGACACACAAGTTGATTGTTTAGCCGTGTGCGGTGCCCCCCTCCACAGATTTCCACCTCGGTCATATCGTTGTAGTGCTTAGATGAAGCCCTGCGTCGGTAACTTCATCAACACCATCACCACGCCGTCATGCTGACGGAACTCTCCCTCGGCCTCAGCTGGATCAAGAGTTTGAGGGACGTCACCGAGCTGAACGTGTGCAGATCGCGGAGGTGCCATGCGTTCGGTACTTGATCGGTTGGATCACAAAGACGTTCGACTACATCAACCGCGTTACTAAACGCTTCCGCTTTCGGTCTACGAGGGTACGTAGACACACTCTCCCCGCTCGTTGCTATGCTTCTCCTAGATAGATCTTGCGTGATCGTAGGAAAATTTTGAAATACTACGTTCCCCAACAAGACTCGCTCATACGGACGTACTCGTCAATGAGATCACCGGGCACTCCGTATGCAAGCATTCAGATGGCTGCAGTGCATTTCTGATAAGAGGAGAAGCCAATCTTTCCAACGGCATCCTCTTTGCACTCGAAATAGTCATCGTAGCCGACCACCCCCTCTCTAATACGGTTGAAAAGATGCCTACTCATACGGAAACGGCGGTGGAATTTCTGATGTTTGAACAACGGGTTCGTTGTGTCAAAGTAGTCCTTCCAAAGAAGGAAATGCCCGCTCTCTCGGTTGCGATTCAACGCCGGAAGGTGCCCCGGAATGGAGCCACCAAACGACGGGCGCTGGCTATTGAGGTGGTGATGGACCAACACGGCAGCCAAGATCTCCTCCTCATCATCGAACGAGGAATCGTTGGAGTCGCAAAGGAAATTGTGAAAAAAGAACTCAGCGGCGGATGATATGTCTCCAACGTATCTATAATTTATGAAGTATTCATGCTGTTATATTATCATTCTTAGATGTTTTACAATCATTTTATAGCAACTTTATATCATTTTTTGGGACTAACCTATTGACATAGTGCCTAGTGCCAGTTGCTGTTTTTGCTTGTTTTTTACATCGCAGAAAATCAATACCAAATGGACTCCAAACGCAGCAAAACTTTTTGGAGATTTTTTTTGGACCAGAAGACATCCAGTGGGCCAGAGAAGTACCAGAGGGGTGCCCTGAGGGGGCACAACCCACCTGGGCGCGCCTGGGGGCCCAGGCGCGCCCTGGTGGGTTGTGCCCACCTCGGTGGCCTCCCGCACTGCCTCTTCGCCCTATAAATTCCCAAATATTCCAAAAACCCTCGGGGTAACCCTAGATCAGAAGTTCCGCCGCCGCAAGCCTCTGTAGCCATGAAAAACCAATCTAGACCCGTTTCGGCACCCTGCTGGAGGGGAAAATCATCACCGGTGGCCATCTTCATCATCCCGGCGGCCACCATGATGAGGAGGGAGTAGTCCACCCTCGGGGCTGAGGGTTTGTACTAGTAGCTTTGTGTTTAATCTCTCTTTCTCTCTCTCGTGTTCTTGAGATGGCACGATCTTGATGTATCGCGGGCTTTGTTAATATAGTTGGATCATATGATGTTTTTCCCTCTCTATCTTGTTGTGATGAATTGAGTTTTCCCTTTGAGATTTCGTTCTATCGGATTGAATACTTTTATGGATTTGAGAGCACTTGATCTATGTCTTGGCACTCAACTCGCGGATTCCCGAGGTGACATTGGGGTAATCTACGCATAGGGGTTGATGCATGTTTTCGTCCTTGTTTCTCCAGTAGAAATCTTGGGACACTCTTTGAGGTTCTTTGTGTTGGATTGACTATTATGAATCTGAAATTGTTTGATGCATATCGTATAATCATCTCACGGATACTCGCGGTGACATTGGAGTATCTAGGTGACATTAGAGTTGGTTGATGTGTATCATATGTTGTTATTTTAGTACGAACTCTTGGTTAGATCGATCGGAAAGAATAGCTTGATGTTATTTTAGTACAAACTCTAGGATAGATTGATCGGAAAGAATAGCTTTGAGGTGGTTTCATACCCTACAAACAATTTCTTCTTATGTTCTCCGCTAGATAAGAACTTTGGAGTGATTCTTCATCACACGTTGAGGGATGGTTATATGATCCAATTAGATTAGCATTGTTGAGAGATTGCACTAGCGAAAGTACGGACCCTAGGCCTTGTTTTCAAGCATTGCAATACCGTTTGTGCTCCGTTTTATCACTTGCTACCTTACTGTTTTTATTTATTCAGATTATAAAAATATATTTCTACCATCCATATTACACTTTTATCACCATCTCTTCGCCGAACTAGTGCACCTATACAATTTGCCATTGTATTGGGTGTGTTGGGGACACAAAAGACTTTTTATTATTTGGTTGCAGGGTTGTTTGAGAGAGACCATCTTCATCCTACGCCTCCCACGGATTGATAAACCTTAGGTCATCCACTTGAGGGAAAATTGCCACTGTCCTACAAAACTCTGCGCTTGGAGGCCCAACACGTGTCTACAAGAATAAAGTTGCGTAGTAGACATCAGCGGAGTCCATTTTGTACCTTGGCAAACTGTCGAACAACTTGCGGGCGTCGACGAAGGAGACGGCCGGCGAAGGGAGTCGCGCCGCCCTCGGACCAGCTAGCAACTTTATTCTTGTAGACCCGTAAGAAGCCGCCTCGCCACCACTGGCCGATGACGGAGCCCCTGAGATAACTTGCGGGCGGCAAGACGGCGGTGGCTGGCGTCGTGGGAGGTGGCGGCGTTGCAGAGGGGCTGTTGCGGCGCCGGCAGCTGGCAAAGTCATCGGAGAAATGGGCAGCGGCGGCGGCGACGAAGGAGGCGGGCGAGGGTTTGTTGTTCGAATGGGAAAGGATGGCCAATGTACCACCGACCAGCGGGTCAGGGGGAGGAGTAGGCAGGCGCTCTCGCGTCCGTAGCGTGTCCGCGCCGACGCAAATCCGGCTAAAAAATGGGCTGGGAATGGGTCGGCAGGCGGACTGTGACGACCCCGGCTTAATCGTGCACTAACCATACACGCAAATGCACACGATCAAGCCTAAGGACTCACTTGAAGATATCACAACACAACTGTAAAACATAAATAAATTCATACAAGCTTTATATTACAAGCCAGGGCCTCGAGGGCTCGAATACATAGCTCGATGGCATACAAGTGTCAGCGGAAGCATCAGATATCTGGGTACAGATATATTACAGAAATAGAGATAAGCCTTTATAAAGGCGGGGCAAAATAAAACTCTACGGTCGAAAGGCGTAGGCCTCCTGCCTAGGACCCTCCGAATCCTACTCCTGGTCGTTCGTCGGCTCCTCGTAGTAGTACTCGCCGGGAGGGTAGTAGTAGTAGTAGCCGTAGTCGTCGACGGGGGCAGCTATCTCAGGGGCTCCGTCATCTGGTGGCGTCAATTGGATATGGGGAGAAAAAGAAAATAAAGCAAACGTGAGTACTCATCCGAAGTACTCAGCAAGCAAGGATCTACACTACATATGCAACATTTTCAAAGGGGGCTATATATGTGGACTGGGCTGCAGAAATGCCAGAATAGATGGGAGAAAAGCCTAGTCCTATCGAAGACTAGCATCTTCAATCATCTTCATCGGTCTTGCAGCATTAGACGAGTGCAGATTATCATAATGTAAAGTAGTAGTAATGTATCAACAACCTCGGCCAGAGATCCTTCCTCGACTCCCTGCGAGAAAGCAATCCTAGAGCCATACTATCCATTTCATCTCAAGTCACCAGTTCTAGTTGTACCGATCGGGATACAACTCCGAGTGTCCGTTACCGTAGGACAGGCTATCGATAGATGTTTTCTTCCCTGCAGGGGTGCACCAACTTACCCACCACGTTCGATTAACTCCGGCCGGACACACTTTTCTGGGTCATGCCCGGCCTCGGCCAAACGATACACTGCAACCCGACCAAATACTTAACAGAGAGGTCAGCACGCCGGACTAACCTATGCCCCCAGGGGTCTTGGGCCATCGCCCTGGACGCTCATGCACGTTGCGTACACCGCCGGTGAGCAGACCTAGCAACCCCTTAATACAAGCGCGGTTGCGTTACCAGTCCAACCCAGCGTGTGCCGCTCAGTTGCTGACGTCTATTAAGCTTTGGCTGAAGTATACGACGCAGAACGCCCATACTATGCCCACGTGATAGTTAGTGCTATCAGGCCAGAGGACCCTCGGATCAAATATCCAAACCGTTAGTGGATTAGGAGCGCGCGGTAACGAGCAGAGACTCACGAAAGATGTGACCACGTCGCTCCGTCCCGAGGTCTTGCGACGAGGGCTAGGAATGCCCGGCCACGCCTCATATTTATCTCACGGGCACCCTCCAGGTCAACCCGACTCCACATCACTCGCAATTAAGCTCGCGCGGGTACCCCTCAGGGCCGACCCGTCTTTAGTATCATGGTTCAGTGTTCGGTTATAATAACAAAGGTAACCGTGTGTCTAACACCAAAGGGGGAACCCTGAGGAATCACCCTCGATGGAATTCCCTCTGATGTTACCGTCAAGGTGAACGGAGGAGGAATCACCCTCGAGGTCCACTCTTGAGGAGTTGCGCGACGATGTCGTTATCGAGGGTGGTGTAGGAGGAATCACCCTCGCTGACCACGCCTGATTAACTAACCTACAAGGTTATCATCCGAAGTGCTGACGAGGTATCACCCTCGGCACTCGATAGTAACCCAGTAGTGTCGGCAACTAAGGGGGAAAGTGACATGCGGTGTCGGGACCTGGTCTTCAATCCCGTTGCACGGGTCTTCTGATCATCCAGCGGGGCAGTCGGGATAAGTGGGGTCTCTGATGGTCTCTACCCAACCCATTCTAAGCAGTTTAGGATAACAGATAAGTATCAACAGCAGGTTACAAGTAAACAGGCTATGCAGCAGATATAGGATACAGTAACAGCAGCAGATTCTAATGCAAGCATAAGAGAGAAGAGAATGGGCGATATCGGAATGCTCAAAAGGGGGGTGCTTGCCTGTCTGCTCAACGACAAGAGTCTGATCGTCAGGAGCGAAATCGACCTCCGGAGCTGCGTCAGTCTCGGGAACTACGTCGACGTCAGGGTCTATCGAGAGAGAAGAGGGGGAAGAAACAAATAAATGCACAACAAACGATGCAATACAGGCATGCTATGCTAAGATGCAGTGCAGGGTTGCCTAAAGATGCATCTAGGTCATTTTAGTTATTTTAGAAACAACGTGGGATTTATTAACCGGTATGTGTGCACTATTCATCTACCGGAATCGGGCTCAAAGTTACGAGTTCTCCTACGTAGGGGGTTCCGGCATGGGAACAGACGACACGATCAGATTCGTCTGGTCGTTCTGAGCAACTTTCATGTTTTAAGTTTTTCGATCTGAGCTACGGTTTAAAAGTTATTAATTTTCAAAGATTTAATCATTTTTTAGAATTATTTTTATTTACAGAAAATGATATATGATGTCAGCATGATGTCACTGTGACGTCAGCAGTCAACAGCGTCTGACGAGAGTCAAACCTGACATGTGGGTCCAGTGGGACCCACATGTCAGTCTCTGTTAAGACTAACAGTGTATTAATCTAACTAACAGGGTTAATTAAGGGGTGGGCCCCATATGTCAGTGAGTCATTAGTCTAACTAATTAACTTTTATTTATAAAAATGTTTTAATTAAACTAAATAGCAACGGGCCCACATGTCATTGGCACATGTGAACAGTGCCCCGCGTTGACCACGGTCAACCGGGTCAAAGGGGGCCAGGGGGACCCACTGTCAGCGACTAAGGGCGAGGCCCACCGAGCCACGTCAGTACGGCGGCCGGAGACGCGCCGGCGACCTCTCCAGCGGCGGAAGTTCGCCGGAGTTGCTCGAAAAACCGCCACGATGCGCCAATTAGCTCGCAACCACTTGTGTTCGTTCGGCCTCTCGCCCGCGCATCTATCTACGGTGGTGGCTCGACCAAAAACGGCCTCTAACGACGGCGGCGAGCGGTGGAGCGGTCGCCGGAGCTCGGGCAACGACGAAGACGTAGTTAGGAGGCTCGGGGAGGCATGGGCTCGAGCTCGCTGGGCTTCTGGGAGCACCAGGAGCTCGATGTCGTGCTCAGGCGAGCACGACAGGGCCCTTGGCCACGGCGGCGAGTGGATCTGCGGCGACCGGAGCTCGGGTTTGCGCAGAGCAGCGGCTACGAGTGCGCCAGTGACTGGGAAGCGAGGGGAGAGGTCGAGGAGCTCACCTAGCGGCACGCACGCAGGCCCTCGACGGATTAGTAGCAGCAGAGGCTCGCCGGAGACGACGGCGGCGTTCGGTGGCCGGAGACGTAGTCGGGGTCGATTCGGCAGCTACGGGGTTCCCCGACTCCAACTGGGTGCATCAGGGGAAGGAGTAGACGCTGGTGGAGCTTGCGGACGCCGTCAGCGGTCGCGGGGTCGCCGGTGGCCGCGAGGACGATGGAGCAGAGGCGGCGGTGGCGCTCGGTCGTCGGTGGATTGGAGGGAGAGAAGGGATGAGCGAGCGAGGGGAGTGGGGGAGAATGAGCGGATGAGGACGGCGGAGAGGTGGAGGGATCGACCTTATCCCCTCTGCGGCCTCTGTAGCGTCGCCGTGTCGGCGTCTCGTCGGCGCGCGCCGGCGCGTCCACGGCCATGCCGACACGCACGAGGGGAGAGAAGGAGATGAGCTAGCTGGGCCGGATCGGGGCACTGTGCACTTAGGCCCAGTGCACAGTGCCTCGTTTTATTTTTCTGTTTCTGTTTTCTTTTTTTTTCTTTTTTTTCCTCTCTGTTTTGAAATAGTTATGCCACTTTTGCTATTTTATAAAATGTGGGATTTGGCCCAAATATAACAATGCAATATTACCTGTCGTCGAAAACTTGTTTGGCCAAAGTAGGATTTTATTTGAATTTGATTTGAATTTAATTCGATTAAATAATTCTGTTTAGGTGCTGTTTCATGTTGTTGGAGCCATTTAACAGATCCAAGTTTCATTGGTTATATTTTTATAAGTGCTTCTGGATTATTTGCTATTTAGGGAACATTTTTTCAACAGTGTTCGAGCAAATTTATTTTGCACTTTTGAATTTGAGATGATTTTCAGAATAGAGTTTGAATTGTTTTGATTAACCACTATGACTAGTCACTGCAAATGATATGACTTGACATTATTAGCAGTTGATCACAGTGACTAATACACAGGGATGTTACACGGACGAAAAGCGGACACGCGGCCGTTTGGGTCGGCGCGGACAGAAAAGCCGCGGACGAAATGGATCGCCACGTTGGAGTTGCTCTTATGGATCTGTGTCAAGACTGTGTATTACTGTCGATAACACGACGACCGCATGGACAGCAGCGCATGTTCTCCTGTGAACCTGTTTTCTTGATGATCCGCCAGCTCTTTTCATGGACGAGCTGCGTTTCTGGCATGCATCCGTCGCCACCGACAACTGATAGCAGCGATGACACACAGTTGCGAGTTCGCAGCAACAACAATAATTGGCGCCAGCCCGACGCACGACGAGCAGCGTGTCTGCCTACGCAACATGGATGCATACAATTGCACATGCTGCCTAGCAGCACCAAACAACGGAGCATCGAACCTGCACGACGCACTATTGTATGACTAATGTTTCTCAGGTCTGCATAATTCTCGCATCACGGACCAGCCGCCCAACGTTTCCACAACATCAACACATGAACATGTACGCGCTGTGTGTGGGAAACCATATTCTCGAATCACGGTTCAAATCTCCCGACATGGCCAGCAAGGACCGAGATAGCAGCTCCTGCAACAGAGAAAAAACAATAGGTTTTCACCCTGGTGGTTGCATTAGCCCAACGCCACTCTGCGGGTCATTCTACCCAGGGTGGTGATGAATACTTCCTTTTATGGCCTCAACCTCTTAAGGTCCCTCTCGCTGCTGTGATCGTCGCTCCTGTGCTCCTTCCGCTTTGGATTGTCGGGCTCGAGAGAATGCCACTCTTGACTGTCCTTAGACAGCCCACCCTCTTCCGTGTCCTCTGTCGTGTGAGCGGCTTTCTGATGATCCTCTCTGTGCGGGGGACGGGGGCCGCTCTGCCTTCTGTCGTGTTTTTCGTCATCCTCGGCAACCAATCCCACTCCATGCTCCAGCTCCCTCTCGGCTAGATCATCCATCTTTTCCACTGGATCCATCCCTGACGGTGGCATAATGGGGCCTTCATTGCTGGTGGCAGTGCCATCCCTTGCTTCGGTCTGGACTATCTGCTGGTTTGAGTTTTGCCTTTCAGGGTGATGGTGGTCTGGCAAGCTTGATTGTCTGGATGCGGGATGGTTCTTATGCGCTGGAGGCTCTTCGGCAGCTCCAGGAGCTTTTTCCACAGCATGTTGATCAGCTAAACTTGCAGAACTGCTTTTAGTATTATTCCCTTGAGATGGTGGTGGCCCATAGAGCTCCATCATTTGGTTGCTAACCTCTGAAAAGAATAATTGCAATTAGTGTAAGCATGGGTCCTTAGTATGCCTTTTATACTTCGCAAGAACGAGCATCAAATGTGAACGTGGCAGCAAAAAGAGCATCAGTTCTTGATACAAAATGGACAATACTGCTTACCAGCATTGCAAAATCAATAAAACAGAAGTGACACCCCAAAGTTAAATGTAATTTTCTATGTCTCTTTGCTAATTTTCTGTTTATCAGACAAGGTCTATCAAAATAGTTGAACTCAAAAGTCGACGCCAACCCAAATATTTCCAGTTCCACGCCAGAGGCTATCCAGCACAGATTCATTAGAGTACTCCTGTGCATGACATTGCCTGGTGTACGGTGTAGCCCAGAACACTAGTGCTCAAAACTTTCCCTTGTGCACATCACAAAATAACTTGTGTCTTTGACCTAAGCAACCTAGTTCCACTACCAGTTTTGAATATATGATAAATTTTGGTCTTCCAATTCTCAGGGGTTCCATTTGACAACTAAAGCATGATAACATCTGCTGCTACTTGTGAGGATGAGAAATACTATCCTTACGACAATGAATACTGCAATAGTGGAAATATGCACAACTGACCATATGTAGAGACCAACCTTCCAACTGCCATGGGGTTACATCAAAATCTTGCCACCAGACCTTCTCGCCATCTGCTGGAAGCTTGACTTTAAGGAACTTCGCAGCAAGGAAGATTGCACCGGCCGCAATATGTTGGGGCTTAAATTGCAGGCAAAGAGATGTACACAGCCTGTACACCCCTTTCAAGGCGTAGTAAATAGGCATAACAGGGGATTAGTAATATTTAAAGAATATAAGAGTAGTCTTAGCATACCCATCATTGACAAAACTCCAGGCAACTTGAGCAAGTTCCTTTTGAGCAATCTTGAGTTTTTTTATTGCTTCAACCAAGGGCTTGTATGGATGATGCACATTGAAGTCAAAATCAAGTGTTACAAGCACAGCACGCTCCCCAATTAAAAGAAGTTTCTTCTGTTGTTCATAGACTTCCTGCACAAAACAACACAAATAGTCTCAACTACCATTCCTGTCACAGTAATCAGGGAATAAAATGCATCGACTGTAAACAAAAACTTGCAGCTTTATGAATAATAGAAGTGTGGGGAAACAAGGATACCACTGGCAACTAAGAAAAGGAGTATCAAGACAGTGTCAACAACAAAACATCTAACCTTTTGCTTAATTCGAGCAACAGCGCCAGGATCCTTTTTGTGGATGATCTCATAAGAAATTAGTATGACATCCTTCAGGGGTATGGGTGTTTCTTCAACTTTACCCGCCAAGAACATGCAAACTGTGGCTACTGTCTGCAGGTTGTAATGAACTTTCATTGATAACTTGCAATGAGCAGTTGATTTTGAAAAAAACGCTAACCCCAAATAACAAATTGTATGCCACATGCTCTATGCTGTACACTACACACACACAAAAAAAATGCATGTCTCTTCTGCAGAACTGAACAAGATTAATCCAATAAAATATAGGGTTTACAAGTGACAGCAAACTAGAAACTAGAATACTGCCTACAAGTGACAGCAAACTAAAAAAGTGTGTGTTTCACATATGGGTGGCAGCATTCATGATTGAACACATGTTACAAAAGTATAATACTGCCTACCATGCATATAATGTGCATGCTGTCTGACAACAAACATGTACAAGCCCATACAAATTTAAGTAGGGCTTACCAGTCTATCATTTTTGGCATGAGATTGTCGAAGGAAAAAACGATGGCAGAATACAATAGCTGTAGCAATTGTCACTGGAGGCCTACATTTCAAAGCCATCCGTCATAAGAAGGAAAGATGCACTATATAGAACCTACTAACATGCAAACAAAGCAAAATTGATGCAGTACTATACATGGACTGATTCATAAACTTTCATGGTGCAAGTATTCTAAAGACACATAAAGGCCTAAACAAAAATACTAAACAGTGTTTGATCTTTTCTGTTGTCGCTAAACAAGAATGGCATGTGATCACCCATCGCTGCATGCTCGACAAGAACGGTGGCATTAAAGTAATGAATCAATGAGTCTAACACTGGGGTCAAGGGCCAATGTGCTAAGAAGTTATTCCTGACAAAGCCGTGTGCTTCTGAAAAAAAATATATAAACCCCTTTCTAAAGGGAAAAACTGAACAGTAGTTATGTGGTCACATGCATATGTTAGCAATTTGTCAAACACAAATATCAGATAGATTTACCATCATATCTGAGCAATTAGTTCAAAACCATCTCTGGATATTGTCAAAGAAACTAAAGCTAACAAAGTTCAAGGTTATATGGAGTAGGCTGAAAATCAATGGACACATTAGACCAAATGCTTAGGAAGAAGAAAAACTGGACAAGTCAACAATCAAATAATTATTAAATGTCTAATATAGCGCAGATATTGCATGATTAAACACGTATTCAATATAATCAATTAAAACTCCAGGAAAAAATGGACAAGTCAATTCTTGATGGGGCAATGCTTAAATTGCCACATGAGCAGCCCAAGCACATGCTTGGCAACCTATCACAATAAGGACATTCTATGTTTCTTTCAAACCTATACATATGTCCCCTCGATCAGCAGAGGTGACGTTTCTAATCTTCTGAATCAATTTGCACCCCTAATATCTTTTTTAACAAAAAGTTGTGTACAGTGCTTGTTTCAGATATTCCTGCCATTAAATAATTCCACTAAAGGCATGTTTGATTCGCCGCCTAAGACTGTGTAAGATGTCAGGCATTTTTGCCTAACTCAGCTGGTACAGAAAAATGGAACCACAGTCTACAACTTAGCTTGTCTACATAATTCATGCTACAAGTGCATGTGTCTATGGCGCTTGGAACCCAGCTAAAAAAATGTTTGGCGTGCAGAAAACGTGGCTTTGAACCAAACACTTGCTTAACTTGGTCAAACTAGCCTTGAGGGAGTGTGACAAACCATGGCAGAGCTTGGCTCCCAACTAAGGAGACCCCAAATATTCTGTCTGTTAGAGGTGCAACCTAGGATACAAAATGTAGTCATGTACACTAGAGAACAACCACTGTCAACAACAGAATGTAATCACTTATGTTTTAGATGTGCACTAGACTTTCCTTGGATTTGGAAATAAAATGTGCATGATATCGATCATGATTTTTTTTTTCAAATATTGTTGATGGTGAAACAAGAAAGAACTAAAAGTTTGTTAAAAAAACTCAGCTATAATAAAAAGTCAAGTTGACTACAGAAACTTGAAAAGAACAGGTAAGATTCAAATAATACTGCTAAACTAGCTTGCTATACTTTACAAGAAAACAAGTAACAATAAAATATGCATGGTACTATATATTCTTACACTTTAAGCCTCACTCCCAGATCTTGAAGAAAAGTGCAGTATGACTTGCGAAGGAAAGACTCCTTCTTCAGACTAATGCCATCTCTTCTTGAGAGGGAATTCTCCTCTATTTCTTTTCTACTAAAATACCACGAAGCACCAAGGTTGCCATCTTCCACATGTTTATTATAGGGAAATCTATATGGGCTGTTTTCTACAACTCCATATTGTGAAGAATCACTTGTCTGCATGATATCCATGTATGATTTTTCTCTTTTCTTCTAAAGAACCTGGCAAAATGAGATATATTATGTCATCGCTTGCAAACTTAACATCATAAGCATACATAAACACAGTGACGGAGCCAAGGGCCAAGGGGGAGCCATGCCCCCCCCCCCCCCCCCCTAAGATTTTTTTTTTCATATACTCTTCAAATCTAACTGCAAAACAACAAACAATTTCTATTTGGCCCCCTCTAAGCTTTAGTAACTTTTATTTGGCCCCCTACTCATTCCTGCCTCCGTCCCTGCATAAACAGGAGGAAGGTGCAACTAGGCATGTACATATACACATTAATTTTTTTTTAAATAACATTGATGAAGTTGTGAAGAGCTAAGAAAGGTATCAAACTATATGTTCCCAATACTCCAGATCTAAAAAAAAAATCTTCAGTGGAACATAAAAAGGGCATATTCATGCAGCTTCATTGAACAATCTGTCCTTCACAGAAGCCCAGTAATTGAACAAATTTGTGACACGTGGATGACAAAACAACAAACAAAAGAGTTTCTTCAATACAACATCAATGAATTTCCTCCATTTACAAGGATGGCGACATTAATGAAATTGTAAAATTGTTGCATGCAAGTAATGACCACTGCACAAGTTGCTATTTGTTGTTTCAAGTTTATTTTCCTGAGTCCATGGCGTTCAAGGTGTTTTCCTGAGTCTGGGAGCATAACACAGAAACAGGGTACTCCAAGCTTAACTAAGACCAGAGCTTTAGCAAAGCTAGCAGAATGAATGGGGAGAGATCACCAAACATGATATGTTCTTGAGGGCAGCTGTTTGACCTAAAGCAAGCGACTATATTCGACCGGCAAGAAACTAACCCCAATACACATGAGAAACACAATCCTCAAACACATCTTAAGTGGGACTGTAAAAAAAAACAGAACCCAAATTACAAGCGAGCAACATAAAATAGTGGAGTGTACAAATCTCAAACCACCGCAAGAGTCCAAATTTTCTCAGATAAAGCCCACTTGAGTAGGTAACCCTGGAATCCTAGATAAAATTGTAGGGGACTTCAGTTTACAGGTAGGTATGTGTCTTATGAAGGTGTTTTCCTGGTTATACATATCACTCAGACAAAATTACTGAAAGTCGAAACTCACTACAAGAGCAAAAAGTAGCCTCGTAGTTGGTGTTGTGGGCAGGGGAATGAAATGTATTATCAAGCTCATAAGTTTGACCGACACTAACACAAAACCCCACCGCCTCGAGTAACGCAGTTCTCCAAGCTAAGCTGCGTAATTTTCAAGCAACGGCAGAAATCCTCTAAAACTCAGTATTAGCATTGGCCCCCATAAATTCCTCACGAAATTTAGCTACATCCAGTCCTCCAGACACCTAAAGACGTGAATTTACCGGGAAACTTAGCACGCAATTGCGAGATCAAGCCCGTTCAGATTCAAGCGAGTAAGTTCAGCTCAACAACTACGCAGCAAACAGCACCTAGGGTTAGTCCCGCCCGGCAATAATCGCGCATTATAATCCCGAGGTGAGCTTCCAGGCAGCGGATCCCTCAATTGGCAAGCAGAATCATGCGAACCGAGGGAACTACAGAAGCAATTTGAGACAATTCTTCTTATGGATATAAACACATCGGATCAGAGCAGAACCTGAGAGGTCGAGAAGTAGTTTGGCGCAGGGTGCGGACCGACCGGCGAGCGTGCGGGGCGGAGACGGACCGGGATAGACGTCGCGCGCGGAGAGCTGCAGCTGGCGACGACGGCGGCGGATAGGCGACACGGCGGCGAGGGGGAGCCTGCAGCCCTACCTGCGACTGCGAGGCTGGGTCAGACCCCGGCAGAACCCTAGCCGGTTGATGTGTCACCGTGCGCCCGGACCCACCTTTTTACCCGCGACTCTACCGGGGTTCTACTAGGGTTCGTACTCGTTGCAACCTGAACTTTGATTTGCTGGCCAACACGGACATCTCATAATTATTCTCTCCTCCCTGCCAGTTTGTCTCTTTAAATCTCTATCTTTTCTAAAGCTGGTTTTAATGGGGTGTATCATATACTAGTATTATGCATATGATACTAGTGTATAATACTACAATCGTAATGTATAGTATCATATGTTGGTATCATAGAGGGCTTCATTTATTACCATGTACTCCCTCCGTCCAGAAATACTTGTCAAAGAAATAAATGTATCTAGACGTATTTTAGATCTAGATACATCCACTTTTATCCATTTCTACAACGAGTAATTCCGGACGGAGGGAGTATGACATAAAGTAGCACATCGTTTAATATGATACGGTATCATGCATCCCTTTCTTCATTTAATTCTATGACACCTCATAAAAATGCTTAGTTGGCATGCATGATACTATCTATGATAGTCCCGTTACGGACAGCCTAATAATAAAGCGATTAGTGCTTCTGCCCGCTCACCCACCGTCGCTACGCTTTTGCAAAAAGCCCCTCATGTTTCTTTGCAATAAACCCGCACTCCATAGTGGTCCGGCCCTTCCGTTCGCAGCGAAGTAAATCATGGTGTCGTCATTTTTGCAGAAAAACCCCTCTGTTTTTGAGAATTCAACCCGCAGTACTATTTTGAGTGGGTATCTAAGAAAACGCTTCATTTTTACAAAAACATCCATGCATTAGTTACAATTCTACCCGCAATCCTTAATTAAAGTGCTTCACCATCGGGCACCACCGCCGCTTAATTTGCCTTCTCCACCGCCAGGCACGGGCCGCCGCTTGCCGCCGGCGTCCACGCCGCAGGAGCCAAGGAAGCGGTGATGGGTCGCGGCGGGAAAAAAGGAAGAAGGAGGGAAGCGAGAAGAAGCCGGGGTCGGCCTGCTGGTTCTCCGGCGAGATGGGGATGTCGTGGAGGGGGTCTGGACGCCGGCGGGTCAGGCGGGGTCGCCCTGCTGGTTCTCCGACGAGATGGGGGTGGCGTGGAGGTGGTCTCGACGCCGGCGGGTCCTTGGCCGGCGGCGCTCGGGCATGGGACGGCAAGCGAGAAGGAGGCAGGGTCGGCCTGCTGGTTTGCCGGCGCTGGAGAGGCTCGTCGCAGGGAGCTCCTCTCCTCTGCTTCGGGCGATCAAGCTGTAGAGCTGCGGGGGCGGGGGCCGAAGGGTGGCGCGGGCGTTGAATGGAACTTGGTGCATGTCTCTGGCGAGATGGGGATGGCGTGGAGGGGGTCTGGACGCCGGCGGGTTCTTGGCCGGCGGCGCTCGAGCATCGGGCGGCCATGGCCGTCTATCTGCAGAAAAATAGAAGACAGAGAGAGCTCTTAGAGAAAAGAAGCATGGGAGAGAGAAGAGAGATGAAGGAAGAAGGGGAGGGCTCACCGGGGAGCTCAGTGCTGGAGCTACAGCCGCCTCGAGCGCTCACGGCCGGAGCCAGCTCGTCGTCTGCTGCAGAGGAGGATGTGGCGGAGCCCGCCCACGGCGCGGATCTGTAGGAAACAGCCATGGCCGGGGGGAGCGTGGGGGGTGCAAGGGATTCTCGCGACGCGTGGGTGCGGGGGGGTCTCCCGGCGGCGGTGGGCGCAAGCGACAGCGGCGGCGCGTCCCGAGGAAGGAGGTCGTGGAGACCGGGGCAGGGAAAGTCGGGATGAAATCGGTTTCATTTGGGAATTTTGCCTGGCGAGAACGTGTGAACGTGTTAACTCCTAGCGTGATTAACGGGGTGTGGAGCGCCAGCGAGGCAGCTCAGCCCGACGTGTCAGCTAGCTAGCGTGCAGATTTTTTCCTCGAGAAATGCTAACGTGCACCCATGTTGACTGGTTTTCCTGTTTTGATTGAATTAATTAAAGAATGGATCGTTCATGGACCGGTAAATATCTTCGAGTCCGTTCGAGAAATGCTAGCGTGTGTTTATTCTCCGAACCATGCACACATTGCTGGATTTGGTGCAACATATTTTTGTTTTAAGATTGAATTTGACTCTATGTCTGGCTACTAGGACGTAAAAACTAAAAAGGAAACAAACATCATACATAGATAGATAAGGATTAGGCAATTTCTTGAACTAACATATCTACATAGGTTAGGGCACACACTGCGGAAACATATATGCTTGCACGTTGAATAAAGGAAATACAAAATAATTTGCCTACATGCGCTAATGATCCTACTTCATACAAGTGCGTGCATTATAAATTATCAATATCAAAACATAAACATTTACGTGTCATGGCAATAGAGTCTTTAGTTGGGCTCAATGAAGCTATTGTTCCGAATCAGAAAAAGGATGCCATGCCTGATGTCCCTAAAGATGGACATGTGGTATGGAGGAGCTTGGCAACCACCTTATACACACTTTTGCCCCAAACATTGATGCTGTGGAGGAACAACAACAATTGCATTCAGGTAAAATTATTTTGGAAGTGTTGCGTGCACAACATTTTTATTGTTCGATGGTAGTACAATAATTAATTTATCGATGTGGTATGCTTTTTCACTAGGTATCGACAATCTGATCTACAATGTCATAACTTTTTTTCTTCCTAAATTGTATCCATGAAAAACATGACACTGGAACACATGCACTGACATTAATTAACTCACTTATACTCCCTTCGTTCCTAAATACAATTCTTTGTAAAGATTTCACTATGAACCACATACAGATGTATAAAGATGCATTTTAGAGTTTAGATTCACTCATTTTGCTCTGTATGTAGTCTATAGTGGAATCTGTACAAAGACTTGTATTTAAGAATGGAGGGAGTACTTATTTCAAACTATGTTTAGGGCTACCACAATGCAAAAAAAATCTTTAATAACAAAAGTAACCTATTTTAATGAACTAGCTTACTTTCTTAAAGCGAACCAACCTGTGGTTGGATGGTTAGAGGGACTATGGTATCCCCAGCCCACCAGGGTTCAAGTCCTGGTGCTCGCATTTATTCCTGGATTTATTTCAGGATTTCCGGCGATGCGCATTCAGTGGGAGGAGATATATGCGCGTGTATATGAGCGCTTGCGTCTGTACTGTGTTAAAAAAAGCTTACTTTCTTAAACAAGGGGAGAAAGAAATATGCAAAGATGGAGCCAGCAAAAAGGCAAAAAAATGCGCATGAGAAAGGCGAAAATATGCAAATATGCAATAAAAAACTAGAATAGAGCAAACTACATGTAACTGTGAATTGAGGCGCAACCACTAAGAAAAGATTTATTTGTGATGGAGAATCCTGCATACTATATCACAACAGAACGGGAAGTTAAATCATCTATACATTAGCACAGACGACAGAAGCATGCATGCTGGACGTCGGAGTATATCAATATTTTATTGTCTAATGTCAGTAACTCAAAAGAAGCACCGCATGAACAATATTTTTTATTATTACTATAGTATTCTAAAGATAAAGTTGTTCACCCAATTAGTTAACTAGAATTCACGTCGCAAGTTTCAAACTAGCACCCCAAGGAATCATATTGTTAATTGATCCATCACTTTTGTCATCATCAAACTTATCCTCTACCTGTCTAGCCCGATTAATGATAATTAATGATTGCATTGCAGATAGCATGTGAACTTTTTTTTCTCCCGTTGCAACGCACGGACATGTTTGCTAGTCTCTATCTAATAATAAAGCACGGAGTGCTTCTGCCGGTCCGTCCGTCGCACATTTTTGCAAAAAAAAAAAACCCTTTGTTTTCTTGAAATTAACCCGCCGTCCGGACTTAAGTCACATCCGAACCGTTATTTTACATTTTTACGAAAAACCCCTGACCATTTAGGTAATTCATCCGCGGATCATATTTAAGTCAAACAAATACTTTTCTAAATCATCCATATATTTTAAACCCTAACTCCGATTGGAACATGTTATATATGAAATTTGATTAGAAAAAAATGTAGAATATGAATATGTGATTGTTTTTACCTATTAAGTGTTTTTAAATATTATTTTGGAACATATTTAAGTCAAACAAATGATTTTCTAAATTATCCGTATCTTTTAAACCGTAACTCCGATTTTAACATGTTATATATGAAATTTGATTAGAAAAATGTGTGGAATCTGAGTATGATGTTAATTTTACCTGTTAAATCTTTTTTAAATATTGTTTTGGAAGCAAACTTATAATCTATATCGCACGATCTGTTTTTCTTTCGTACCGGCGGCAATCCGGATTGCAAATAAACACCCACTATAACCATATAGGGAAAATAAAACATCGATAACTACACATGCATACCTCTGAAAAACGTCGTAGGGGAAAACAACAGATTTCTCATCGCGGGAGTGAGAGAAAGCGAGAGAGAGAGAGGGAGAGGGAGAGAGAGACGCCTTAGGATTAACCACATTCAAACACGTTTTGGTTTGTGTGAACACTGAGGCCATCGCCGGCGAGGGTGAGAAGGAGGATAAGCGGCAACACAAATATAATGCCTCGCTAAAATAAAGGAGATAGACCTATTTGTGGTCTTGAGTGATAGTTGTTGGGTTGAGAGCATGTGTTATGTTTTTTCTCCCGTTGCAACGCACGGGCTCTTTTGCTAGTATTCAAAAAAAGAGCACGTATAGAATTTTTTACGAAAATATATTATTATATGAACTTTTATAACTACCAAACGTTAAGATTTTAGCAATAGGCAAGAACGATCCTTACTTCACTCTAATTATATACATGCATGTATTAGAATGACTAGCTTTCCTTTACGTGCACTTCTCCCTCTAATTACATGTATATATGCACTAAAGGACGAAAAGCTGATGTTATCCTAGATTTTTTTTTCGAACTTCAAAATGTTTTGTAGCTCAAACCATCGCTCCGATTGAAAAACCGTCTTCACAAAAAAAAACGTCTCGACGAGATCTTCGAAACTAGATCTCATGTTGATATGTTCTGATGACTTTTTTTTGGACCAAAAGTTACCACATCTGGGCTACGTAAATTATCAAGTCTGTCATACATAAGTTACCATGTCATTTACACAAAATTTTCCGGGGTATGTTTTCAACAAACTTTTATCTTAGGGTCAAAAAGTGATTATGATGTTTGGAGTGAGTTATCAGCTTTGTTGTGTATATTACCATGTTGCACAAAAGTTATTGGGGTATGTGTTTCAACAATTTTCATTCCCTCGGTCAAAAAATTACCGCGATATTTGTATATGAGTTATCAGCTCTCATGTGCGTGTATTATCATGTTGTTTATTGGGAGGTATTTTTTAACAACGTTTTTCCCTGGTCAAAAAGTTATCACGTCTGGATTAAGTAAATTACCAGCTCTGTTGTATGTATATTACCATGTTATTTACACACAAGTTATCAGGGTATGTTTTCAACAAACTTTTATCCCGGATCAAAAGTTACCGTGGGGTCTGTTGTGAGTTATCAACTTTATTGTGTGTATAATATCGTGTTATTTGCATACAAAGTACCGGGGAATATGTTTTTCAACAAATCCACCCCCCCCCCCCAGCGGTTCACCTAAGTATCAGGTATGCAGTGCTTCTATTAGCATGCGCAAACGTTATCGAGGTTATATTTTTCAACAATTTTTCCTCGGGTCCAAGTTATGATGGTGTTTGTAACTAGGTTATCATGTATAAGATGCGTTATTACCATGATGTTTATACAAAAGTTACCGGGGTACATTTTTGACAACTTTTTTCCTTCAGCTTTTGTGCCTAAGTTATCAGGGTTGCCATGCAGAAATTACCGTGTTGTTTACACATAAATTACCGGGGAGATGTTTCAATAATTTTTCACCCCCGGTCGAAGTTACCATGACATTTATACGTAAGTTATCGAGTCCCGGTGCACAAATTACCATGCCATTTGCACAGAAGTTACCGGGGTATATTTCAACCCAAAAAATCCCTCATGTGAAGTTGCCATGATATTTACAACGAGGCTACATGGGCAAGTGAAAGTGCGTTATATCGACTAGAGGGGGGTGAATAGGCGATTTTTACAAATTCGTCACTGAGGAAATACTACTTGAGGAATTTGCTAAGTGACGAAATACAAGCAGCGGATAAAGTACTCAGGTGCATGCATAACAAGACAGTAGCATACTCATCATGATGAAATGAAACATACACAGAGCACAGATAGCGTGTAAACAGGATAAGCAGGCAGAAGACAAGGTGACTGAAGAAATATGATTGAGAAAATTGAGAAAGTCTTCAATCAAAGTCTTCAAACAGTAACAATCAATTTCATCAACAAGTAGACGAGGAAATGAAAGGGTTGAGGAAATAGAATCAGTAGCTCGGTGAAGACAGTGATTTGGTAGACCAGTTCCAACTACTGTGATAGTTGTACGTCTGGTTCGAGCGGCTTGGTATTTAAACCAAAGGACACACAGTCCCAGGACACATAGTCCTTACCGTATTCTCCTTGAGCTAAGGTCACACAGACCTCGCCCAATCACTCGTGGTAAGTTCAAGGTGACTTCCAAACCTTCACAGACTTGGTCACTCGGCGATCCACAATTCCTCTTGGATGCTCTAGACCATGACGCCTAACTGTCTGGAAGATGCACAGTCTTCAAAGGTAACAAGTGTCGGTTCCACACAGGAACAATCTCTTCAGTGATGCTCAATCACTTTGGGTTGTAGGTGTTGGGGTTTTGGGTTTTTTCTCACTGATGATTTTCTCTCAAAGTCCTCGGAGGATGGGATGCTCTAAATAACAAGTGTCAGTTTCTCTCGGAGCAGCCAACCAGCTAGTGGTTGAGGGGGCGGCTATTTATAGCCGGGGAGCAGCCCGACATGATAAGACATAGATGACCCTAATGATATGACTGTTATGTGGATAAGATATTTGGGACAACTGGCGTGAAGCACAACAACGGTCGGAAAATTGAGCTCTCAAATTCCTCAGGACTATCATGTTCCTCACTGTAGGCAATTCGCACTGGCGAATTCCTAACTCCTCGGTCAGAACAAATCCCTCAGAGACCAGAAGAACTTCGTCTCTGTCACTGAAGAAATTGACTGATCTGCAAGAGATTTTCAAAGGCTTCACTCGAAGGATTGGGTATGTGTAGGCTTTGAGATGAGCATCACTTGGAAAATTTTCCTTATTATTACCTCGACCCCCTTTAACAGTACGGTGTTTCCTATGACTCAAGAAAGGAAAATGAAACTATGAAAACAAAAGTCTTCACGCTTCATAGTCCTCGCATCAATATCAATATCTTCAAGGTCACACCAATTTTCTCATTTTCAAAGTCTTCAAGAAAACCAAAATCTTCAGATGAAGACATCCATTTTTAGGAGTTGACTTTCATCGGATATATCAAACTCCTCAGAGACTTATAAGACCTGTGTACACTCACAAACACATTAGTCCCTTAACCTATAAGTCTTCAATACACCAAAATCACTAAGGGGCACTAGATGCACTTACAATCTCCCCCTTTTTGGTGATTGATGACAAATAGGTTAAGTTTTCAACGGGGATAAACATATGAAGTGTAAATACTGATTTTGAGGAATTTGATTGCAAGATATAGAAGAACTCCCCCTGAAGATGTGCATATTTGAGGAATTTGCTTTGGACTTCAAATGCACATTGTAGGATAAAAATCATGGAGATCTCCCCCTATATCTTGTAATCCATTCACGCATTTAACATATAGTATGAATAATTTGAAATGCATGATGGAAAATGGTGTCTGACGAAATTCAGCATGCGTGCATTAAGGTACTTGAGGAAATAAGCATGCAGAAAGCAGTTCAAAACTATCAAGCCACCATCGGACTTAAGTTTACAACTCATCAAACAAACACTTCAGAAGAACAAGAGTTGTAACTTAAAGAAGAACAACCCATATATAGAGACCCGCTTGAAGACTAACTCAAATCCCCCCCCCCCTTGTCATCAAATGACCAAAAGGGACGAAACTTGAGGACTAACGCCCCTGAAGAATGTTGGAAATATGCCCTAGAGGCAATGATAAAATGGTTATTATTATATTTCCTTGTTCATGATAATTGTCTGTTGTTCATGCTATAATTGTATTAACCGGAAACTGTAATACATGTGTGAATACATAGACCACAGCATGTCCCTAGTGAGCCTCTAGTTGACTAGCTCATTGATCAATAGATGGTTGTGGTTTCCTGACCATGGACATTGGATGTCGTTGATAACGGGATCGCATCATTAGGAGAATGATGTGATGGACAAGACCCAGTCCTAAGCATAGCACAAGATCGTGTAGTTTGTTTGCTAAAGCTTTTCTAATGTCAAGTATCATTTCCTTAGACCATGAGATTGTGCAACTCACGGATACCGTAGGAATGCTTTGGGTGTATCAAACGTCACAACGTAACTGGGTGACTATAAAGGTGCACTACAGGTATCTCTGAAAGTGTCTGTTGGATTGGCACGAATCGAGACTGGGATTTGTCACTCCGTATGACGGAGAGGTATCTCTGGGCCCACTCGGTAATGCATCATCATAATGAGCTCAATGTGACTAAGGAGTTAGCCACGGGATCATGCGTTATGGAACGAGTAAAGAGACTTGCCGGTAACGAGATTGAACGAGGTATGGGGATACCGACGATCGAATCTCGGACAAGTAACATACCGATGGACAAAGGGAATTGTATACGGGATTGATTGAATCCCCGACATCGTGGTTCATCCGATGAGATCATCGTGGAACATGTGGGAGCCAACATGGGTATCCAGATCCCGCTGTTGGTTATTGACCGGAGAGATGTCTCGGTCATGTCTGCATGGTTCCCGAACCCGTAGGGTCTACACACTTAAGGTTCGGTGACGCTAGAGTTGTAATGGGAATTGTATGTGGTTAACCAAAAGTTGTTCGGAGTCCCGGATGAGATCCCGGATGTCATGAGGAGTTCCGGAATGGTCCGGAGGTGAAGATTTATATATGGGAAGTCCTGTTTTGGTCGCCGGAAAAGTTTCGTGTATTATCGGTATTGTACCGGGAGTGCCGAAAGGGGTCCGGGGGTCCACCTGCCCCGGGGGCCCACATGGGCTGTAGGGGTGTGCGCCTTGGCCTATATGGGCCAGGGGCACCAGCCCCAAGAGGCCCATGCGCCAAGAGGGGAGGAGGAGGAAGAGTCCTAAAAGGGGAAGGCACCCCCTAGGTGCCTTGGGGAGGGAGGAAACTCCTCCTTGGCCGCACCCCTCCTTGGAGGAGGGGCCAAGGCTGCGCCCCAGCCCTCCCCCTTGCCTCCTATATATAGTGGGGAGATGGAGGGCCTGGAGACACGAATACCCCTTCCCGGGAGCAGCCCTTCCCCCTCTCCAACACCTCCTCCTCCTCCGTCGTGCTTTGCGAAGCCCTGTCGGAGAACCACGAGCTCCTCCACCACCACGCCGTCGTGCTGCCGGAGTTCTCCCTCAACTTCTCCTTTCCCCTTGCTGGATCAAGAAGGAGGAGACGTCCCCGGGCTGTACGTGTGTTGAACGCGGAGGCGCCGTCCGTTCGGCGTTTGGATCGGATCTTCCGCGATTTGAATCGCCGCGAGTACGACTCCATCAACCGCGTTTTTGTAACGCTTCCGCTTAGCGATCTTCAAGGGTATGAAGATGCACTCCCTCTCTCTCATTGCTAGCATCTCCTAGATTGATCTTGGTGACACGTAGGAAATTTTTGAATTATTACTACGTTCCCAACAGTGGCATCATGAGCTAGGTCTATGCGTAGATTCTATGCACGAGTAGAACACAAAGTAGTTGTGGGCGATGATTTGGTCAATTTGCTTACCGTTACTAGTCTTATCTTGATTCGGTGGCATTGTGGGATGAAGCGGCCCGGACTGACCTTACACGTACGCTTACGTGAGACAGGTTCCACCGACTGACATGCACTTGTTGCATAAGGTGGCTAGCGGGTGTCTGTCTCTCCCACTTTAGTCGGATCGGATTCGATGAAGAGGGTCCTTATGAAGGGTAAATAGCAATTGGCATATCACCGTTGTGGCTTTTGCGTAGGTAAGAAACGTTCTTGCTAGAAACCCATAGCAGCCACGTAAAAACATGCAACAACAATTAGAGGACGTCTAACTTGTTTTTGCAGGGTATGCTATGTGATGTGATATGGCCAAAAGGATGTGATGAATTATATATGTGATGTATGAGATTGATCATGTTCGTGTAATAGGAATCATGACTTGCATGTCGATGAGTATGACAACCGGCAGGAGCCATAGGAGTTGTCTGAATTTATTGTATGACCTACATGTCAATGTAAACGCCATGTAATTACTTTACTTTATTGCTAACCGTTAGCCATAGTAGTAGAAGTAATAGTTGGCGAGACAACTTCATGAAGACACGATGATGGAGATCATGGTGTCATGCCAGTGACGATGGTGATCATGTCGCGCCTCGAAGATGGAGATCAAAGGCGCAAGATGATATTGGCCATATCATGTCACTTTATGATTTGCATGTGATGTTTATCATGTTTACATCTTATTTGCTTAGAACGATGGTAGCATAAATAAGATGATCCCTCACTAAAATTTCAAGAAATGTGTTCCCCCTAACTGTGCATCGTTGCGAAGGTTCGTTGTTTCGAAGCACCACGTGATGATCGGGTGTGATAGATTCTAACGTTCGCATACAACGGGTGTAAGCTAGATTTACACATGCGAAACACTTAGGTTGACTTGACGAGCCTAGCATATACATACATGGCCTCGAAACACAAGAGATCGAAAGGTCAAACATGAGTCGTATGGTAGATGCGATCAACATGGAGATGTTCACCGTTGATGACTAGTCCGTCTCACGTGATGATCGGACACGGCCTAGTCGATTCGGATCATGTATCACTTAGATGACTAGAGGGATGTCTATCTGAGTGGGAGTTCATTAAATAATTTGATTAGATGAACTTGATTATCATGAACTTAGTCTAAAATTGTCTTTACAATCTATCCTGTAGATCCAATGGCCCACGCTAATATTGCCCTCAACTTCAACGCGTTCCTAGAGAAAACCAAGCTGAAAGACGATGGTAGCAACTATACGGACTGGGTCCGTAACTTGAGGATCATCCTCATAGCTGCCAAGAAAGCATATGTCCTTGAAGCACCGCTAGGTGACGCACCCATTTTCCCAGCAACTCAAGACGTTATGAACGCCTGGCAGTCGCGTAGTGATGATTACTCCCTAGTTCAGTGCGGCATGCTTTACAGCTTAGAATCAGGACTCCAAAAGCGTTTTGAGCAACACGGAGCATATGAGATGTTCCAAGAGCTGAAAATGGTTTTCCAAGCTCATGCCCGGGTCGAGAGATATGAAGTCTCCGACAAGTTCTACAGTTGTAAGATGGAGGAAAATAGTTCTGTCAGTGAGCATATACTCAAAATGTCTGGGTTGCACAACCGTTTGTCTCAGCTGGGAGTTAACCTTCCAGATGACTCGGTCATTGACAGAATCCTCCAGTCGCTTCCACCTAGCTACAAGAGCTTTGTGATGAACTACAATATGCAAGGGATGGAGAAGTCCATTCCTGAGTTATATTCGATGCTGAAATCAGCGGAGATGGAGATCAAAAAGGAACATCAAGTGTTGATGGTGAATAAGACCACTAGTTTCAAGAAAGGCAAGGGTAAGAAGAACTTCAAGAAGGACGGCAGGGGAGTTGCCGCGCCCAGTAAGTCAGTTGCCGGGAAGAAGCCAAAGAATGGACTCAAGCCTGAGACTGAGTGCTTTTATTGCAAGGGAAATGGTCACTGGAAGCGGAACTGCCCCAAGTACTTAGCGGATAAGAAGGCTGGCAACGCCAAAGGTATATATGATATACATGTTATTGATGTGTACCTTACCAGCGCTCGTAGTAGCTCCTGGGTATTTGATACCGGTGCAGTTGCTCACATTTGTAACTCAAAACAGGAGCTGCGGAATAAGCGGAGACTGGCGAAGGACGAGGTGACGATGCGCGTCGGGAATGGTTCCAAGGTCGATGTGATCGCCGTCGGCACGCTACCTCTACATCTACCTTCGGGATTAGTTTTAAACCTCAATAATTGTTATTTAGTGCCAGCTTTGAGCATGAACATTGTATCTGGATCTCGTTTAATGCGAGATGGCTACTCATTTAAATCCGAGAATAATGGTTGTTCTATATATATGAGAGATATGTTTTATGGTCATGCCCCGCTGGTCAATGGTTTATTTTTATTGAATCTCGAACGTGATGTTACACATATTCATAGTGTGAATGCCAAAAGATGTAAGGTTGATAATGATAGTCCCACATACTTGTGGCACTGCCGCCTTGGTCATATTGGTGTCAAATGCATGAAGAAACTCCATGCAGATGGACTTTTGGAGTCTCTTGATTATGAATCATTTGACACATGCGAACCATGCCTCTTGGGCAAAATGACCAAGACTCCGTTCTCTGGAACAATGGAGCGAGCAACCAACTTGTTGGAAATAATACATACTGATGTATGCGGTCCAATGAGCGTTGAGGCTCGCGGTGGCTATCGTTATGTTCTCACCCTCACTGATGACTTAAGTAGATATGGGTATGTCTACTTAATGAAACACAAGTCTGAGACCTTTGAAAAGTTCAAGGAATTTCAGAGTGAGGTAGAGAATCAACGTGACAGGAAAATAAAGTTCTTATGATCAGATTGTGGAGGAGAATATTTGAGTCACGAGTTTGGCACGCACTTAAGGAAATGTGGAATTGTTTCACAACTCACGCCGCCTGGAACACCTCAGCGAAATGGTGTGTCCGAACGTCGTAATCACACTCTATTGGATATGGTGTGATCTATGATGTCTCTTACCGATCTACCGCTATCATTTTGGGGTTATGCTTTAGAGACTGCCGCATTCACTTTAAATAGGGCACCGTCTAAATCCGTCGAGACGACACCGTATGAATTATGGTTTGGGAAGAAACCTAAGCTGTTGTTTCTGAAAGTTTGGGGATGCGATGCTTATGTCAAGAAACTTCAACCTGAAAAGCTCGAACCCAAATCGGAAAAATGCGTCTTCATAGGATACCCTAAGGAAACTATTGGGTATACCTTCTACCTCAGATCCGAAGGCAAGATCTTTGTTGCCAAGAATGGATCCTTTCTGGAGAAAGAGTTTCTCTCGAAAGAAATAAGTGGGAGGAAAGTAGAACTTGATGAGGTACCCCCTTTTGAACCGGAGAGTAGCGCAGCTCGGGAAGATGTTTTTGTGGTGCCTGCACCGACTAGAAAGGAAGTTAATGATGATGATCATGAAACTTCGGATCAAGTTGCTACTGAACTTCGTAGGTCCACGAGGACACGTTCCGCACCAGAGTGGTACGGCAACCCTGTCATGTTGTTAGACAACGGTGAACCTTCGAACTATGAAGAAGTGATGGCGGGCCCGGATTCCAACAAATGGCTTGAAGCCATGAAATCCGAGATAGGATCCATGTATGAGAACAAAGTATGGACTTTGGTGGACTTGCCCGATGATCGGCGAGCCATAGAAAATAAGTGGATCTTTAAGAAGAAGACTGGCGCGGATGGTAATGTGACCGTCTATAAGGCTAGGCTTGTCGCTAAGGGTTATCGACAAGTTCAAGGAGTTGACTACGATGAGACCTTCTCACCCGTAGCGAAGCTGAAGTCCGTCCAAATCATGTTAGCAATTGCCGCATTCTATGATTATGAAATCTGGCAAATGGACGTCAAAACGACATTCCTTAACGGTTTCCTTAAGGAAGAATTGTATATGATGTAGCCGGAGGGTTTTGTCGATCCTAAGAATGCTGACAAAGTATGCAAGCTCCAGCGCTCCATCTATGGGCTGGTGCAAGCATCTCGGAGTTGGAACATTCACTTTGATGAAATGATCAAAGCATTTGGGTTTATATAGACTTATGGAGAAGCCTGTATTTACAAGAAAGTGAGTGGGAGCTCTGTAGCATTTCTCATATTATATGTGGATGACATACTATTGATGGGAAATGATATAGAACTTTTGGAAAGCATAAAGGCCTACTTGAATAAGTGTTTTTCAATGAAGGACCTTGGAGAAGCTGCTTACATATTAGGCATCAAGATCTATAGAGATAGATCGAGACGCCTCATTGGTCTTTCACAAAGCACATACCTTGACAAGATATTGAAGAAGTTCAATATGGATCAGTCTAAGAAGGGGTTCTTGCCTGTATTGCAAGGTGTGAGATTGAGCACAGCTCAACGCCCGACCTCGGCAGCAGAAAGAGAAAAGATGAGTGTCATCCCCTATGCCTTGGCCATAGGCTTTATTATGTATGCCATGTTGTGTACCAGACCTGATGTGAACCTTGCCATAAGTTTGGTAGGGAGGTACCAAAGTGATCCCGGTATGGAACACTGGACAGCGGTCAAGAATATCCTGAAGTACCTGAAAAGGACTAAGGATATGTTTCTCGTTTATGGAGGTGCCGAAGAGCTCGTCGTAAAGGGTTACGTCGACGCTAGCTTTGACACAGATCTGGATGACTCCAAGTCACAAACCGGATACGTGTATATTTTGAATGGTGGGGCAGTCAGCTGGTGCAGTTGCAAGCAAAGTGTCGTGGCGGGATCTACATGTGAAGCGGAGTACATAGCTGCTTCAGAAGCAGTGCATGAAGGAGTCTGGATGAAGGAGTTTATCACCGACCTAGGAGTGGTTCCCAATGCGTCGGGCCCGATTACTCTCTTCTGTGACAACACTAGAGCTATTGCCATTGCCAAGGAGCCCAGGTTTCACAAGAAGACCAAGCACATCAAGCGCCGCTTCAACTCCATTCATGAATATATTCAAGATGGAGATATAGATATTTGTAAAGTACATACGGATCTAAATGTCGCAGATCCATTGACTAAACCTCTTCCACGAGCAAAACATGATCAGCACCAGAACTCTATGGGTGTTTGATTGTAACACCCCCGTGTAATAAACTCTGTGACACTCTGTTAGAACTGCCAAGTCATGATCATTTGCAGTGCCATGTCATATGGGTTAATAATCCAATTCAAATCCACATCTGAAAATCAACTCAAATTCAAAAGTGAATTATAAAGTTGATCAAACACTGTTGGGAAAATGTTCATTAAATGGCAAATAATCCAGGAAAATTTGTAAAATCATCATCATTGAAGTTGGAGTTAGAAAAGTGACTCTAACAAGATGAAACAGCACTAAAACAGAATATTCAAATTCATTTAAATTCTTTTCAGCTTCAAATGAATTCCAAATTTGTCCAAACCACTTTTTGGTGAGAGCTAAAATGGCACTGTAATATTTGGACCAAGTTCCATATTTTACAAAACTGCTAAAGTGGCTTAATCATTTCCAAAACAGAAAAGAATTAAAGAACAAAAAAAAAAGTGAAAAACTACTGTGGGCTGGGCCTAAGTGCACAGTGCACTTAGACCCAGCCCACCAGGCCGCTCCCCTCTCTCTCCGTCGTCGTGTCGGCGCGTCCCTGGCCGAGCGCGCGCTCGCCGCTGCGGCGCCGACACGGCGATGCCGCTGACACTACAGTGAGGAGGAGGGGATAAGAACGGCGCCCGTCCACTCCCCCTGGTCCTCCCCGTCATTCCTCCTTCAGCCACGCTCGCCTCGCTTCTCCTTCCCCCTCAGATCCGGGAGCAGCCGGACGCGGCCGCCGCCGCTCGACGCCGTGCTCGCGGCTACCGGCCTCGCATCGCCTCGTCGAGATGTCCCTCGCCTCCGCCGTGGTCGACCGCGTCGCCTGAAGCTCTCTGGTGGAGCAGGGGAGCTCCACAGGCGTCGTTCTTCTCCGCCCCCTTTGCTTCGGTCGCCGGCGCCTCTCCGTCGATCCCCGGCGCAGCAGCTACTAAACCACTCGCCGGGCCTACGTGTGAGCCTGCACGGTGAGCTTCTCCCCTCCTCTCTCTCGCTGCGCCATAGGAACCGCCGTAGCTAGCCGCCACCGTAGTCGTGCTTTGGCCGCCGCCGACGAGCTCGTGCTCGTGGCCATGGCCGCTTCCGTGCTTGGCTAAGCACCGCGCTGTGCTCCTGGCAACCCCGGGAGTCGAAAGCGCACTCGCACGTACCCCCTCGAGCCGCGCAGCCGCGATCCCGTCCAGACCCCGAACTCCGGCGCCGCCCGCGAGCTCACCGTCGACGGCTCCGGTAGATTCCGGCGACGAGACCACTCCCACGCGACGGGCGAGTCCCCTGGCTTTCGAACGCACCCAAGCCCGGCTCGAACCGAGCCCTATAGCTCGATTCCGGCCAACTCCGGCGACGCGCCGCCGTGCGATTTGGTCGCCGGCGACCAGCCGCCGGCCCCGCTGACGTGGCACAGGCGGGGCCCACCCCTGGGTCACTGACCCGTGGGTCCCAAGGGCCCGGCCGGCCAGTTGACCAGTCAGCTTTGCTGACTGGACCGGCCCAGCCGCTGACAGGCGGGCCCCACCTCCCTGATTAATTAATTAAAACATTTTAGAAATAAAAATAAACTAATTAACCTAATGTCTCACTGACATGTGGGGTCCACCCCCTAATTAATCCTGGTAATTAAACTAATTCACTGATTAAAGAAATAGAGGCTGACATGTGGGTCCCACTGGACCCACATGTCAGGTTTGACTGGTCAACCGTCCTGTTGACTTGCTGACGTCAGCAGCGCGTCATGCTGACGTCATAATTCATTTTCTGATAAATAAAATAATTTCAGAAATTCGAATAATCTTTAAAAATTAATAACTTTTAAACCGTAGCTCGGATCGAAAAAGTTAAAACATGAAAGTTGCTCAGAACGACGAGACGAGTCTGATCGTGCCGTCTGTTTCTCCATCGGAACCTCCTACGTAGAAGAACTCGTAACTCCGGACCCGAATCCGACAGATGAATAGTGCACACACGTCGGATATTAAATCCCAGAATAATTCTAAAAATAACTAAAATGACTTAGATGCATATTTAGGCAACCCTACACTGCATCATAGCATCACACGCACCGTGTTGCATTTGTTTGCATTATGTTTACCTGTTTCTTCCCCCTCTTCTCTCTCGGTAGCCCCCGACGTTGACGTAGCTCCCGAGGCAGACGCCGCACAGGAGTACGACTACGTCCCCGACGATACTACTAAAGACCTTGCCCTTGCCCCCGAGCAAACAGGCAAGCACCCCCATTTTGAGCATGCCTATATCGCCTATTCCCTTCTCTCTTATGCTTGCATTAGAACTGCTACTGCTACTGTTTTCCTATATCTGCTGCATAGCCTGATTATTGTACCCTGCTTTGTTACCTTACTGGTTATCCTAGACTGATTATTATAGGCTGGGTAGAGACACGACAGAGACCTCCACTTGATCCCAACTGCCCTGCTGGATATCAGAAGACCCGATCATCGGGATTGAGGACCAGACCCTGGCACCGCACATCACTACCCCTTAGTTGCCGACACTGCTGGGTTACCGTCGAGTGCCGAGGGTGATACCTCGTTAGCACTTCTGATGTTAACCTTGTAGGTTAGTTACTCGGTCGTGGTAAGCGAGGGTGATTCCTCCTACACCACCCCCGATAACGACATCGTCGCGCAACCTCTCAAGTGTGGACCTCGAGGGTGATTCCTCCTTCGTTCACCTTGATGATAACATCGAGCGGGAATTCCATCGAGGGTGATTCCTCATGGTTCCCTTCGGTGTCCGACACACAGTTACCTTGGATATTATGACTTGACTATGAACCACGATACTAAAGACGGGTCGGCCCTGAGGGGTACCCGCGCGAGCTGAACGCGAAGTGATGTGGAGTCGGGTTGACCTGGATGGTGCCCGCGAGATAACTACGAGGCGTGGCCGGGCATTCTTAGCCCTTGCCGCAAGTCCTCGAGACGGGGCGACGGGGTCACATCGATCGTGAGTCTCTGCTCGTTTCCGCGCGCTCCTAATCCACTACGGTTTGGATATTTGATCCGAGGGGCCTCTGGCCCGATAGCACTAACCATCACGTGGGCATAGTATGGGCGTTCTGCGTCGTATACTTCAGCCGAAGCTTAATGGACGTCAGCGACTGAGCGGCGCGCGCTGGATTGGACTGGTTACGCAACCGCGCTTGTATTAAGGGGTTGCTAGGTCTGCTTCCGGCCGCCCACGCAACGCGCAGGAGTTCCCGGGGCGATGGCCCAAGACCCCTGGGGGCATAGGTTAGTCCGGCGTGCTGACCTCTCTGTTAAGTATTTGGTCGGGTTGCGGCGTGTTGCTTAGCCGAGGCCGGGCATGACCCAGAAAAGTGTGTCCGGCCGGAGTTAAGCGAGCGTGGTGGGTAAGTTGGTGCACCCCTGCAGGGAAGAAACTTCTATCGATAGCCTGTCCTACGGTAACGGACACTCGGAGTTGTATCCCGATCAGTACAACTAGAACATGTGATGAGAATTGGATAGTACGGCTCTGGGATTGCTTTCTCGTAGGGAGTCGAGAAAGGATCTCAGGTCGAGGTTGATGATATTACTACTACTACTTCACATTATGTTCATCTGCTCTCTCCTGATGCTGCAAGACTGTCGAAGATTGTTGAAGATGCTAGTCTTCGATAGGACTAGGCTTTCCCCCTCTACTCTGGCATTTCTGCAGCCCAGTCCACATATACAGCCATTCCTTTGACAATGATGCATATGTAGTGTAGATCCTTGCTTGCTGAGTACTTCGGATGAGTACTCACGTTTGCTTTATTTTCTTTTTCCCCCATTTTCCATTTGATGCCACCAGACGACGGAGCCCCTGAGCCAGAAGCCCCAGCCGACGACTAGTACTACTATCCGCCTGGCGAGTACTACTACTACGAGGAGCCGTTCGACGACCAGGAGTAGGATCGAAGGATCCAGGGCAGGAGGCCTACGCCTTTCGATCGTAGTTTTTATTTTTACCCCGCCTCTGTGAAGGCTTATCTCTCTCTCTGTAATATATCTGTACTCAGATATCTAATGCTTCCGCTGACGCTTGTATGCCATCGAGCTTGTATTCGAGCCCTCGAGGCCCTGGCTTGTAATATTAAGCTTGTATGACTTTATTTTATGTTTTAGAGTTGTGTTGTGATATCTTCAAGTGAGTCCTTAGGCTTGATCGTGCGCATTTGCGTGTATGATTAGTGCACGATTAAGCCGGGGTCGTCACAGGTTGGTATCAGAGCCGACTGCCTCTAGGAGTTCCCCCTTTCCAATTCCTTGGCCGAAGTTGAGTCTAGTGGTCAAAAATTGTTTTACTAACTTGGCTGTGTGGCTTACGGGCCCACGTCGCCAACTGGGTGGTATTAGGATCTTTTATTCCCCGTCTTTACTCTGGGATTCTATCCTCTCTTCTATTCGGGTTTTGCAAAATTACTAAACGCCGACATTTAGGTTCTCGTTAATTCTATCCACCCGGAGAGCTGGATTCAATGCGATTTCCCTGTCTTTGATCTTATTAGTCTGATAATCATTTTCCTTTCCATTGTTTTGTTTAACCTTTCCTTCCGAGATTGGTTATATTTCTCATTGTCTTATGACAACCCTGAACCTTTCTGTTTCAGATGGATCGGCTATTTCCACCGCGGCCTACGACCCAGCTTGTGCTTCGCACTTGGGCTCGTGATGCCCCTGGATTTCCAGCTGTTCTGATCGCCCTCCTGAGTAGACTGGGTTACCGCTGGTATCCCGAGTACATGGTCTATGAGGTTTATCGCGAATTCAACCAGGAACAGTACTATGCTGAAGTTCGGATTTATGATCAGCAGAACAACTCAGACACCGAGCTACACCTTTTTCATGGATTAGGCGTGACGATTGAGATGGCAGTACATGATGCCGCCTACTCTGCTGTCGCACGTCTCCAAGGAGAGCACAGTGCTAACTTGGATGATACTGTGTTTCGGTACATTCCGTATGCACCTGTTGGAGATGCTACTGGATTTTACACAGCTATCTGTGCCCCGTACGAGTCTCGACGCTACGACCCGCAGGTTCTGATTCAGTGCACTCAGGCTTTGGATCGCACTGTTCGTGCACTTGCTGTTGAGTTGTTTGCCACTCGAGCACGCTACTATGAGGCTATGACACAGTTGCTACCAGCTGTTCGTGCAGGGATGCATCCGAAGTACATTCTTTACCCGAGCAGGACTGAGATGCCATCAGGGATCGTCTGGCCTGCTGTGGGAGGTCACACGCCTGCACGTGGACCTCTTCTTTCTTCTCGAGACCGGGTTCTGCATCAGAGTGCCCATGGAGCGCAGGATCCTTCTGCGACGAACGTCCATCGTCCGCACTTGCAGTTACCCCGTTTCAGTGGTTTTCTCCGACGTTGATGTAGCCTTTGCTATGTCCCGTTGTGTACTTCCTTACCGCGTGCCTGCGCGCCGCCTAGCATGTCTAGCTTTTCAATTTGCGCCGTTATGTTGCCCGAATGTAACCGACTATGTATGGATCTGTACGTCTTAATGACTACTTCTAGCATCTATTGCACTCTTTCAATAATGTCGACTTACCTCATGTTTATTGTTAAACACTTGCATAAGCTATCGCTGAAATACCCCTGTTGGAATAGCAGGATGGCTGACAACAACCCGCCACCGCCGCCACCACCTGATTACATGGCAGCGATGATGCAACAGTTTGAACTCAACCGCCAGTTTATGACGGGGATTATGCAGCAATTCCCTCGTCCTGATGCTAATCAGCAGCAACCATCCATTACCTTACCAGAGTTCATGAGGCTCAGTCCATCGTTTTTCCGCAACACAGTCAACCCACTGGATGCAGATGACTGGCTGCGTGATATCTCTCATGAGATGGAGTCTGCTAGTGTCGCCGAAATTAACTATGTCACTTTTGCGACATATCTTCTTAAGGGTCCCGCAGCCCAATGGTGGGCCACTCACCGACAGACTCTGCCGCCTGGTACTGTCGTCACTTGGGCGGAGTTCAAGATTGCTTTCCGCGCCCGCTACATTCCTCTAGCTATCATAGCTAGGAAGAAGGCTGAGTTCCGTAGCCTTGTCCAAGGAAACAAGACTATGGAAGTCTATCAGCGCGAGTTTCTAGACTTATCTCGTTACGCTGAAGAGGACATTCCTACTGATGAACGCAGACAGGAGAAGTTTCGTGAAGGACTGCACCATGACATTCAGTTAGCCCTTCTTGTTCAAGATTACCCTGATTTCGCCACCTTGGTGAATAAGGCCATCATGGTTGAAACTGGACTTAAGAAGCACAAGGAAGCGTCCAGACGCACCCGTGAGTCGGGCTCATCTTCGGGCTCGTCTTCCCAGAAGCGACGCATCTGGTTTCCCCAAGGCATGTTCCGTTCAGCAGCTCCTGCGAACAGACCTTCTTATGCTGCACCACGTCTGCCACCTCCACCACCGAGACAGCCCCTGCCAGCTCCAGCACCTCGAGCTCCAGCACTTCGTCCTGACAGCGGACTATGCTTCAAGTGTGGCAAGCCAGGTCACCGTGCTAGAGATTGTTCTCAGAATCAGAATCAACTAGCTCTCCCTTCTGCTGGACGTGGAATTGGCCGTGGTATTCCTCAGCAGCGCAACAATAATGCCAGACCTTCTTATGGTCGTGGGCAGTACTACCACGTCAACATGTCTGAAGCTCCAGATCAACCAGATACTGTGATGGGTACACTTCTCGTTAATTCAGTACCAGCATCTGTTTTATTTGATTCAGGTGCATCGCATTCATTCATGTCAGAACAATTTGCACTCTTGCATGATGTTAAGTGCGAAACGCTACAACATCCGATAATAATAAACACTCCCGCGGGACGATGCCGAACTTCCATATTCAGCCCCCGAGTTACTATTGAGGTTGAAGGGTTGCATTTTGATGCAAACCCCATTATCCTGCAATCTTCAAAGATTGACCTTATACTGGGAATGGATTGGTTGAAGGCTCACTACGCCTCAATCAATTGTGCCACTAAAGTTGTACACCTCTTGCACCCATCAAATGAGATGGTGAACTATCAAGCTCACCTTACTCGGAACGCTGAGGCTCAAATTTATGCCTTGAACGCGTTGAATGCTTCTCCACTTGATGGGATCGAGAATATCCCAGTGGTCTGTGACTTCCCAGATGTTTTTCCAGAAGAACTTCCAGGAATACCCCCTGCTAGAGCTGTCGAGTTCGTCATCGACTTGAAGCCTGGCACCACTCCTATTGCGAAGCGTCCCTACAAGATGCCTCCGCACCACCTCATCGAGCTTAAGGAGGAAATTGATAAATCCTTAAGGAAGGGTTTCATTCGCCCCAGTTCCTCTGCATGGGGAGCACCGTCTCTTTTCGTCAAGAAGAAAGATGGAACGAATAGGTTGGTCCAAGATTATCGTCCTATCAACCAGGCAACCATTCAGAATAAATATCCACTTCCCCGGATCAACGATTTATATGATCAACTCGCTGGATCTTCGGTGTTTTCTAAACTCGACTTGAGGTTGGGTTATCACCAGATCCGTGTTCGTGAAGAGGATATTCCGAAGACTGCATTCGTTACTCGTTATGGGTCTTACGAGTACACAGTCATGTCGTTTGGTTTAACAAACGCTCCAGCTACATTCTCCCGCCTAATGAATTACATATTCATGGATTACCTCGACAAATTCGTCGTGGTATATCTGGATGATATTCTGGTTTATTCGAAGAACAAAGAAGAACATGCTGAGCACCTTCGACTAGTTCTGGAGAGACTTCGAGAGCACCAATTATATGCCAAGTTCTCTAAATGCGAATTCTGGCTTCCTGAAGTGACCTACCTTGGACATGTGATTTCCAAGGACGGTATTGCCGTTAACCCGGAGCGTGTTCAGGCTATCCTTGACTGGACTCCTCCGAAGAATGCCAAGCAGGTCCGAAGCTTTCTCGGTCTAGCCAGCTATTGTCGCCGATTCGTCGAGAACTTCTCCAAGATCGCCAAGCCCCTGACTAATCTGCTCCACAAAGGCGTTAAGTTTGAGTGGATAGACAAGTGTCAGGAAAGTTTCCAAACCCTCAAGGACAAGCTCACTTCTGCTCCAGTGCTTGCTCCTCCTGATTCTCGCAAGGACTTTGTCATATATTGCGACGCCTCTCGTCAGGGATTAGGCTACGTCCTAATGCAAGAGCGGAGAGTAATTGCATATGCTTCACGTCAATTGCGTCCACATGAAGAGAATTATCCAGTGCATGATCTTGAACTTGCAGCAGTGATGTATGCATTGAAGTTATGGCGACACTACCTTCTGGGTAATCGGTGTGAAATTTATACCGATCACCAAAGTCTGAAATACTTATTCACTCAACCGGATCTTAATCTCCGACAACAACGATGGTTAGAAGCTATTGCGGATTATGACTGCGGTATTTCTTATACCCCGGGCAAAGCTAATGTAATGGCCGATGCCCTGAGTCGCAAGTCATATTGCAACAACCTCATGGTTAGGCAAGCTCAACCTCGTCTTCACGCAGAACTGACTCAGCTAAATCTGCGAATTGTTCCCCAGGGTTCTCTTAATAACCTTGTGGTACAGCCAGACCTTCTGAAGGCTGTTAAAGAAGCGCAAGCCAAAGATGCTGAAATTGACTTGATGAAGAAGGAGCTTCACCTTGCTAAGTATCAGGATTTCTCAGTTGCTGAAGATGGTACATTATATTTCAGAGACCGCATCGTAGTACCTCGCTTCGAGCTGATGACTGACAAAGTCATGAAGGAGGCCCATGATACACCGCTGTCTATCCATCCGGGTAGTACCAAGATGTATCGAGATCTTCGTCAAAGGTACTGGTGGTCTAGGATGAAGCAGGATATTGCTCGTTATGTTGCCGAGTGTGACGTTTGTCGTCGCGTGAAGGCAGAACATCAGAAACCTGCTGGAATTCTGCAACCGCTCCCTATTCCTCTATGGAAGTGGGATAAAGTGCAAATGGACTTCATCACTGGTCTTCCCAAGTCTCAGAAGGGTCACGATGCTATTCTTGTCGTCGTTGACCAACTTTCCAAGGTTGCACACTTTCTGCCAGTTAAGGAGACTATTACTGCTAGTCAGTTAGCAGAGCTATATATCTCCAGAATTGTTTCACTCCATGGTATTCCCAAGGAAATCAGTTCAGACCGTGGAAGCATTTTCACTGGCCATTTCTGGGAAAGTTTCCAGAAAGCAATGGGAACTCATATTACCTGGAGTTCAGCTTATCATCCCCAATCTCAAGGCCAAGTTGAGCGCGTTAATCAAGTGCTTGAAGACATGCTACGAGCCTGTGTTATATCCCTCGGTAAGAAATGGGAGGAATCTCTCCCGTATGCCGAGTTCTCTTATAACAACAGTTATCAAGCCAGCTTAAAAATGGCCCCATTTGAGGTTCTTTATGGACGTAAATGTCGAACCCCTCTGAATTGGTCAGAAACTGGGGAACGACCTCTTGTTGGACCGGACATCATTCAGCATGCCGAAGAACAAGTCCGAATTGTACGGGAGAATCTCAAAGCAGCTCAAGACCGTCAGAAGAGTAATTATGATCGCAAGCGATGGGGTGTGATCTATCAACCTGGTGATCAATCTTATCTTCGTGTCACTCCAATGAAGGGCACCCGTCGTTTCGGAATCAAGGGCAAGCTAGCTCCTCGCTATATTGGTCCTTTCCGCATCGTGGCTAGACGTGGACAGGTGGCATATCAATTGGAGTTGCCACCGCAATTCTCCCATATTCATGATGTCTTCCACGTGTCGCAACTCCGTAAGTGCTTCAAGGAATTCCCGCACCGTGTAGTGGATCATGAGATGCTCGAGCTACAAGATGATCTTTCCTATAAGGAGCATCCGATCCGCATCCTCGACGAAGCTGAGCGTCGTACTCGTCAGAAGACGACCAAGTTCCTAAAAGTGCAATGGTCGAATCATACTGAAGATGAAGCCACTTGGGAACGTGAGGATCATCTTCGCGAAGAATATCCCGGACTCTTTCCTTCTACCTCCTAAATTCTCGGGACGAGAATTTCTTTTAGAGGAGGAGAACTTGTAACACCCCCGTGTAATAAACTCTGTGACACTCTGTTAAAACTGCCAAGTCATGATCATTTGCAGTGCCATGTCATATGGGTTAATAATCCAATTCAAATCCACATCTGAAAATCAACTCAAATTCAAAAGTGAATTATAAAGTTGATCAAACACTGTTGGGAAAATGTTCATTAAATGGCAAATAATCCAGGAAAATTTGTAAAATCATCATCATTGAAGTTGGAGTTAGAAAAGTGACTCTAACAAGATGAAACAGCACTAAAACAGAATATTCAAATTCATTTAAATTCTTTTCAGCTTCAAATGAATTCCAAATTTGTCCAAACCACTTTTTGGTGAGAGCTAAAATGGCACTGTAATATTTGGACCAAGTTCCAGATTTTACAAAACTGCTAAAGTGGCTTAATCATTTCCAAAACAGAAAAGAATTAAAGAACAAAAAAAAAGAAGTGAAAAACTACTGTGGACTGGGCCTAAGTGCACAGTGCACTTAGACCCAGCCCACCAGGCCGCTCCCCTCTCTCTCCGTCGTCGTGTCGGCGCGTCCCTGGCCGAGCGCGCGCTCGCCGCTGCGGCGCCGACACGGCGATGCCGCCGAAACTACAGTGAGGAGGAGGGGATAAGAACGGCGCCCGTCCACTCCCCCTGGTCCTCCCCGTCATTCCTCCTTCAGCCACGCTCGCCTCGCTTCTCCTTCCCCCTCAGATCCGGGAGCAGCCGGACGCGGCCGCCGCCGCTCGACGCCGTGCTCGCGGCTACCGGCCTCGCATCGCCTCGTCGAGATGTCCCTCGCCTCCGCCGTGGTCGACCGCATCGCCTGAAGCTCTCTGGTGGAGCAGGGGAGCTCCACAGGCGTCGTTCTTCTCCGCCCCCTTTGCTTCGGTCGCCGGCGCCTCTCCGTCGATCCCCGGCGCAGCAGCTACTAAACCACTCGCCGGGCCTACGTGTGAGCCTGCACGGTGAGCTTCTCCCCTCCTCTCTCTCGCTGCGCCATAGGAACCGCCATAGCTAGCCGCCACCGTAGTCGTGCTTTGGCCGCCGCCGACGAGCTCGTGCTCGTGGCCATGGCCGCTTCCGTGCTTGGCTAAGCACCGCGCTGTGCTCCTGGCAACCCCGGGAGTCGAAAGCGCACTCGCACGTACCCCCTCGAGCCGCGCAGCCGCGATCCCGTCCAGACCCCGAACTCCGGCGTCGCCCGCGAGCTCACCGTCGACGGCTCCGGTAGATTCCGGCGACGAGACCACTCCCACGCGACGGGCGAGTCCCCTGGCTTTCGAACGCACCCAAGCCCGGCTCGAACCGAGCCCTATAGCTCGATTCCGGCCAACTCCGGCGACGCGCCGCCGTGCGATTTGGTCGCCGGCGACCAGCCGCCGGCCCCGCTGACGTGGCACAGGCGGGGCCCACCCCTGGGTCACTGACCCGTGGGTCCCAGGGGCCCGGCCGGCCAGTTGACCAGTCAGCTTTGCTGACTGGACCGGCCCAGCCGCTGACAGGCGGGCCCCACCTCCCTGATTAATTAATTAAAACATTTTAGAAATAAAAATAAACTAATTAACCTAATGTCTCACTGACATGTGGGGTCCACCCCCTAATTAATCCTGGTAATTAAACTAATTCACTGATTAAAGAAATAGAGGCTGACATGTGGGTCCCACTGGACCCACATGTCAGGTTTGACTGGTCAACCGTCCTGTTGACTTGCTGACGTCAGCAGCGCGTCATGCTGACGTCATAATTCATTTTCTGATAAATAAAATAATTTCAGAAATTTGAATAATCTTTAAAAATTAATAACTTTTAAACCGTAGCTCGGATCGAAAAAGTTAAAACATGAAAGTTGCTCAGAACGACGAGACGAGTCTGATCGTGCCGTCTGTTTCTCCATCGGAACCTCCTACATAGAAGAACTCGTAACTCCGGACCCGAATCCGACAGATGAATAGTGCACACACGTCGGATATTAAATCCCAGAATAATTCTAAAAATAACTAAAATGACTTAGATGCATATTTAGGCAACCCTACACTGCATCATAGCATCACACGCACCGTGTTGCATTTGTTTGCATTATGTTTACCTGTTTCTTCCCCCTCTTCTCTCTCGGTAGCCCCCGACGTTGACGTAGCTCCCGAGGCAGACGCCGCACAGGAGTACGACTACGTCCCCGACGATACTACTGAAGACCTTGCCCTTGCCCCCGAGCAAACAGGCAAGCACCCCCATTTTGAGCATGCCTATATCGCCTACTCTTTTCTCTCTTATGCTTGCATTAGAACTACTACTGCTACTGTTTTCCTATATCTGCTGCATAGCCTGATTATTGTACCTTGCTTTGTTACCTTACTGGTTATCCTAGACTGATTATTATAGGCTGGGTAGAGACACGACAGAGACCTCCACTTGATCCCGACTGCCCTGCTGGATATCAGAAGACCCGATCATCGGGATTGAGGACCAGACCCTGGCACCGCACATCACTACCCCTTAGTTGCCGACACTGCTGGGTTACCGTCGAGTGCCGAGGGTGATACCTCGTTAGCACTTCTGATGTTAACCTTGTAGGTTAGTTACTCGGTCGTGGTAAGCGAGGGTGATTCCTCCTACACCACCCCTGATAACGACATCGTCGCGCAACCTCTCAAGTGTGGACCTCGAGGGTGATTCCTCCTTCGTTCACCTTGATGATAACATCGAGCGGGAATTCCATCGAGGGTGATTCCTCATGGTTCCCTTCGGTGTCCGACACACAGTTACCTTGGATATTATGACTTGACTATGAACCACGATACTAAAGACGGGTCGGCCCTGAGGGGTACCCGCGCGAGCTTAACGCGAAGTGATGTGGAGTCGGGTTGACCTGGATGGTGCCCGCGAGATAACTACGAGGCGTGGCCGGGCATTCTTAGCCCTTGCCGCAAGTCCTCGAGACGGGGCGACGGGGTCACATCGATCGTGAGTCTCTGCTCGTTTCCGCGCGCTCCTAATCCACTACGGTTTGGATATTTGATCCGAGGGGCCTCTGGCCCGATAGCACTAACCATCACGTGGGCATAGTATGGGCGTTCTGCGTCGTATACTTCAGCCGAAGCTTAATGGACGTCAGCGACTGAGCGGCGCGCGCTGGATTGGACTGGTTACGCAACCGCGCTTGTATTAAGGGGTTGCTAGGTCTGCTTCCGGCCGCCCACGCAACGCGCCGGAGTTCCCGGGGCGATGGCCCAAGACCCCTGGGGGCATAGGTTAGTCCGGCGTGCTGACCTCTCTGTTAAGTATTTGGTCGGGTTGCGGCGTGTTGCTTAGCCGAGGCCGGGCATGACCCAGAAAAGTGTGTCCGGCCAGAGTTAAGTGAGCGTGGTGGGTAAGTTGGTGCACCCCTGCAGGGAAGAAACTTCTATCGATAGCCTGTCCTACGGTAACGGACACTCGGAGTTGTATCCCGATCGGTACAACTAGAACATGTGATGAGAATTGGATAGTACGGCTCTGGGATTGCTTTCTCGCAGGGAGTCGAGAAAGGATCTCAGGTCGAGGTTGATGATATTACTACTACTACTTTACATTATGTTCATCTGCTCTCTCCTGATGCTGCAAGACTGTCGAAGATTGTTGAAGATGCTAGTCTTCGATAGGGCTAGGCTTTCCCCCTCTACTCTGGCATTTCTGCAGCCCAGTCCACATATACAGCCATTCCTTTGACAATGATGCATATGTAGTGTAGATCCTTGCTTGCTGAGTACTTCGGATGAGTACTCACGTTTGCTTTATTTTCTTTTTCCCCCATTTTCCATTTGATGCCACCAGACGACGGAGCCCCTGAGCCAGAAGCCCCAGCCGACGACCAGTACTACTATCCGCCTGGCGAGTACTACTACTACGAGGAGCCGTTCGACGACCAGGAGTAGGATCGGAGGGTCCAGGGCAGGAGGCCTACGCCTTTCGATCGTAGTTTTTATTTTTACCCCGCCTCTGTGAAGGCTTATCTCTCTCTGTAATATATCTGTACTCAGATATCTAATGCTTCCGCTGACGCTTGTATGCCATCGAGCTTGTATTCGAGCCCTCGAGGCCCTGGCTTGTAATATTAAGCTTGTATGACTTTATTTTATGTTTTAGAGTTGTGTTGTGATATCTTCAAGTGAGTCCTTAGGCTTGATCGTGCGCATTTGCGTGTATGATTAGTGCACGATTAAGCCGGGGTCGTCACATTGATTCATCACAATGTAACTAGATTATTGACTCTAGTGCAAGTGGGAGACTGTTGGAAATATGCCCTAGAGGCAATGATAAAATGGTTATTATTATATTTCCTTGTTCATGATAATTGTCTGTTGTTCATGCTATAATTGTATTAACCGGAAACCGTAATACATGTGTGAATACATAGACCACAGCATGTCCCTAGTGAGCCTCTAGTTGACTAGCTCGTTGATCAATAGATGGTTGTGGTTTCCTGACCATGGACATTGGATGTCGTTGATAACGGGATCGCATCATTAGGAGAATGATGTGATGGACAAGACCCACTCCTAAGCATAGCACAAGATCGTGTAGTTCTTTTGCTAAAGCTTTTCTAATGTCAAGTATCATTTCCTTAGACCATGAGATTGTGCAACTCCCGGATACCGTAGGAATGCTTTGGTTGTATCAAACGTCACAACGTAACTGGGTGACTATAAAGGTGCACTACAGGTATCTCCGAAAGTGTCTGTTGGGTTGGCACGAATCGAGACTGGGATTTGTCACTCCGTATGACGGAGAGGTATCTCTGGGCCCACTCGGTAATGCATCATCATAATGAGCTCAATGTGACTAAGGAGTTAGCCATGGGATCATGCGTTATGGAACGAGTAAAGAGACTTGCCGGTAACGAGATTGAATGAGGTATGGGGATACCGACGATCGAATCTCAGGCAAGTAACATACCGATGGACAAAGGGAATTGTATACGGGATTGATTGAATCCCCGACATCGTGGTTCATCCGATGAGATCATCGTGGAACATGTGGGAGCCAACATGGGTATCCAGATCCCGCTGTTGGTTATTGACCGGAGAGATGTCTCGGTCATGTCTGCATGGTTCCCGAACCCGTAGGGTCTACACACTTAAGGTTCGGTGATGCTAGAGTTGTAATGGGAATTGTATGTGGTTAACCGAAAGTTGTTCGGAGTCTCGGATGAGATCCCGGACGTCATGAGGAGTTCCGAAATGATCCGGAGGTGAAGATTTATATATGGGAAGTCCTGTTTTGGTCGCCGGAAAAGTTTCGTGTATTATCGGTATTGTACCGGGAGTGCCGAAAGGGGTCCGGGGGTCCACCTGCCCCGGGGGCCCACATGGGCTGTAGGGGTGTGCGCCTTGGCTTATATGGGCCAGGGGCACCAGCCCCAAGAGGCCCATGCGCCAAGAGGGGAGGAGGAGGAAGAGTCCTAAAAGGGGAAGGCACCCCCTAGGTGCCTTGGGGAGGGAGGAAACTCCTCCTTGGCCGCACCCCTCCTTGGAGGAGGGGCCAAGGCAGCGCCCCAGCCCTCCCCCTTGTCTCCTATATATAGTGGGGAGATGGAGGGCCTGGAGACACGAATACCCCTTCCCGGGAGCAGCCCTTCCCCCTCTCCAACACCTCCTCCTCCTCCGTCGTGCTTTGCGAAGCCCTGTCGGAGAACCACGAGCTCCTCCACCACCACGCCGTCGTGCTGCCGGAGTTCTCCCTCAACTTCTCCTTTCCCCTTGCTGGATCAAGAAGGAGGAGACGTCCCCGAGCTGTACGTGTGTTGAACGCGGAGGCGCCGTCCGTTCGGTGTTTGGATCAGATCTTCTGCGATTTGAATCGCCGTGAGTACGACTCCATCAACCGCGTTCTTGTAACACTTCCGCTTAGCGATCTTCAAGGGTATGAAGATGCACTCCCTCTCTCTCATTGCTAGCATCTCCTAGATTGATCTTGGTGACACGTAGGAAATTTTTGAATTATTACTACGTTCCCAACAAAGAATATCAACTTGAAGTCGGTGGAGGAGCGCCAGCGTTGTCGGGGTCATTTGTCCATGTAGGGCTTGCCGCAGTGTCGTCGAGATCCTCAGCTTCATCTATCTCACGCGATGAAGAAAATGAACTTGTGGCCAACTGAGGAACTTTGACCTTCTTGAATTTCTTCAAGGGAGGATGTGACCACTCAAAGTTTTGCTGAAAGTCCATCTGCTTGGGGTCTTCATCACTGTAAAGATGAGAAAGTATGGACCAAGTGCGATCGAAGATTTCATGCGCATGGTAATGATTCTTCTTCACAGTGTTCTGAGTGACAGTCATGTTCTGAAGAATTGAGCCAAATTGACGCTTGACCCACTTGTGATTGTGATCGACTTTCTGGTGAAGACTAAGAAGAAGTTCGCGATCAGTCATCACACGAGGGGCAGTGGCTTGAGGATTTTGCTCGGTGGCTTTAGCAGCAGAGTCCTGAGTTGCAGAGTCATCATTGGTGCAGTAAGATGCAGCCTTACAAAATTGACCATCCAATGGACGAGTGCCTTCATTAATAACAAAAGCTTTGCCTTTTTGATCAACTGAGGAAATTGTCCTTTTGAGGACTTCAATAGGAGGCAGAAAGCTGAAGTGATTCTGAAAGTCAGCCTTGTATGGAATTGAAGACCTGGTTCTGATGAATGTCATAATCCAAGGAGCATAGGGCTTCAATTCAAATGGCGACAGTGCAACATTGGCCAAAGTCCTCATGAAGAAATCGTGATAGTTTATGGGAATGCCATGAATGATGTTGAACAGCAGATTCTTCATGATGCCAACAACTTCTTCTTCAGAATTGTGGCCTTTGATTGGACTGAGGGTTTTGGTCAAGATGCGGTAAACTGTCCTGGGCACATAGAGCAAATCTTTCACGAGGAAAGTGGTTCTTGGAGCTTGGCTTGGACGCAAAGGCTTCATCAACACTTGCATGAGATGATTTGGAAGTTCAGGTTCTTCATGGATCAGCCTTGCGCCTTCTACAGGAGGACTAACTGGAATGGCATGAAGCAATTCAGAGGCCGGAGCTTCGTAGTGAGTGTTTTCAGTCATCCAGTCTAGCACCCATTAATTGACATCTGAGACATTTCCAGTGAGATGCAGGGTTGCATAGAACTGAAGAATAAGCTCTTCATTCCAATCACAAATGTCAGCACAGAAATTGAGGAGTCCAGCTTCGTGAAGAACATTCAGAACTGGTTGAAAGCATGGAATGGACTCCATATCCACATGAGGAATTTGACGGTGTTGGAAGACTTTGTCCTTGCCAAACAGAACAGAGGCATAGAAATTCATATGACTTGCAGTCCAAAACCTCTTGCGCCTTAGTCTTGCTGAGTCATAAGGATTTGCATCAGTGAAGAAATGATGCTCAGCGAAGAAATCGGCTTTGTTCAATTTTGGCCTTCTTGAGCCAGACTGAGTATTTTGAGTCTTGGGCTGAAGATTTGCAGTAATAGGCCTCACAACCTCTTGAGTCACAACTTCTGGTGCAGCAGACTAAGGAATTGAAGCGGCAGTTTCATCAACAGTCCATGTCTCCATTTCTTCAGCTGTTTCAGCTGGAATTTCTTCAGGTACAGACTGGAGAGATGTTGGACGCCCTTCAGACCATGTCAATATTTCTTCAGTCTGCAGAGGGGGCTGAGGAATTTGATGGAGAGGTGTGGCAATTGGTGAATTTGGGTGACGATTTTCCCAATAATCATCACTGAGGACAGGAGTGGTTGAGCCAATATCCACATCTTCATCAATTTCTTCTACGCCCGCCTCTTCAGCAGTGAACTGAGGCATAGGCGATGGTACCAATGGGGTTGAAGCAACAGCTTCCACTTCAATTTCCTCGTCCATCTGCTCTGAGGAAGCAGCAGAATGATCTTCTTCATCATTGTCATCATTGGGAATGACATATTCTTCATCAAAAGGAACTATCTCTTTTGATGGCATAATAGAAATGGGAACAACATCAATTGGTTCACTGAAAGAACTCGTCAAAGTCCTCACTTTCTTGGGAGCTGAGGACTCTGCAGAGGTTGATGATTTTTGTTTCTTAGATGCTTCCTTCTCCGCGGCCTTTGTTTTCTTCACTTCTGATGCAGAAGAAAGTGTTGTTTTCTTCACCTTTAAAGATTTTGCAGCAGGAGCAGAGGATGAATCTGGTGCATTTTCTTCAGGCACGACTGATGCAGTCGCCCTGGCATTCATAGTTTCTTTAGGCTCAGCAGTTTCTTCAGCTAGCCTGGTAGCTTCTTCAGCAGCCTGAATTTCTTCAGCTGCGCTTGCAGTTTCTTTAGCAGGCTGAACAGAATCTTCAGCCTGAGGAATTTGTTGTTGCGATGGAGCTGCAACACTTGCCTTGAGGTTCTTAGCGATGTTGACAAATCTGACCTTGGCTCCTAGCCAATCAGCATGGTATCGGTCAAATTCATCACTGAGGACTTTGATTTCCTTCTGAACTCCGACAAGTTCTTCAGGAGACAAAGTGAGAACATTGTTCCTCAGAAAGCGCTCTTTCTTGTACTGATCCTTCTTAACTCGCCTGGCCTTCTCAAACTTCCATTTTTCTTCGCCTATGAAGGCGGTCAGCATGTGACTTTGACCAAGAGTCAGATTTAGGTCAGGGAGTGGAGTGTTTGGATCCTTGTGCCATATGTCAATGAAATCGAGGATCTTGTTCGGATCCAGCATAAGAGGCACAGAGCTGCCTTTGGCTCTTGCAGCCCTTTGCTGTCTATTTCTGATGATTTCTGCAAGTTCTTCATCATCATCAGATGGAACATGGAAAACCACTTTCTTCTTATGAGGACTTGGCCTCTTTCCATGTCCAGTAGTGGACTTGACCTTCAGTAGAGTTGGACCACTTGAGGATTGTGGTTGAGCTGAGGAAGTTGCAGATGCCCCCGAGGCAATTGAAAATCCAGTAGTCCGCAGACACGTTGCAAGTTGCACCGGTGTTGAGGACTTTGTGGCAGCAACTGAGGGCTTTGCTGTTGAGGAACTTGGCCGTGAGGGCATTGAGCTTGAAGACTTTGGCTTCAAAGCTGGTTTCTTCTGCATTGCCTTCTTGGGTACAGCTTTGCTAGCAGAGGCCTCAACAGCAGCAGCTTGAGAGTCCTCATTGAATTTCCTCACAGCCTCAACAACCATCTTTTGAAGTTTTGCTTGGCGCTTGGCCTATTCCTTCGGAAATTCCTCACCATGCTTGATGCTGGTGGGATCAGCTATTTGGCCAGCTGCCAAAGGTGGTCTTGGACTTGGAGGAATAACAGCAAATTTCTTCATGTATTTGGGAGTAACATAGCAGTATTCCTTCCATTCCTTAGCCCATCTCCTCTCAATCCTCTGAATGCGTATTTTTCGCTGATTCTTGGTCTCCTTCCCATGAGTATCTTCATCAGGTGTGCAGTACTCATCATAGATATCCTCAGGAATTTCAAATGCAGTGTTTGTCTCAGGTATTTTCCTCCTTTCTGAGGTCTTTTCCCATCTGCCATTTTCTTCACTTGAGGATTTTGAACTTTTGAGGATTCTGAGGAAGTATGCAATTTTTTCTTCGAGGAACGCTGCAAATGAGTTAAGTTGGTGAGAACCTAGAGATTCATCAGCAGACATTTTGTACCTGTGAACTGAGTATAGGTGCGAAGAATTTGAAGAGGTCATATGCGTTCTCAGATTTTTTCAAAAAGTATCAAGTTGAGGAATTTGACCATAGATGTCTTGAGGAATTTCACTAAGCATTCTTGACTCAGGTTCCAGAGTTGTACAGATTTGAAAATCCACACAAATGAGGAATCTTGAGGAAAATCATAGCTTAGAGAAATCGATCAAGGAAAGGAAGCATTGCGGTGTTTAAGGAGTGGAATGTTGAAGAATAAACACCTTTTGAGGATTTTGTGAAAATCATAAGAATCAAAGTAGGGTAGTAAGATCAGATTTTAATTACCCTTGATGAAGAACACGACGAACTGGGAGTGGAGATGGAGAAGTTCGTCAGTCCAGATCTCCCACGCCCTAACTCGGCGGCAGGAGACAGCTACGACAGCAACGGAGTGAAGATTTCCACGGCCGATGCGAGTACGACGGCGACGAGGTCGAGGCAGTGAAGCTCTTCCTCACCGGCGACGATGGAGTTTAGCGGTGGCGCTAGGTCAGAGCTCGAGCAAGGAGAGTTGCAGCCGAGCGGAGTAAATGAGGTCTGAGGAGGGTAAGGGGTATTTATAGCCGAAGTGAAAAGCTGTTCGCCCGAAGATTTTGGACGAACATGCCCCTGACCGTTGCTATCCTATAGACATGTATCACCCATGTACTGAGAAGTGGAGATCATGGGGGATCGTGGGTGAGTATTATATTCCGTCGTGGGAAGTGGAACGGTTTGAGCGGCAACTGCCCAAAAATTAGATATGAAAATTTTAAAGTTTCGTTCGCAAGTTCTTCAGCTGTCAAGGACACAGTGAAGACTTTGAACGATTGTCAAATAGAACGCACATGAAGAATTTGTGAACACACTGGGTTGAGTTTAGCATAGAGGGGGAACGGGTCCGATCACATTCACTTAGAGGGAAAATCAATTTGAAGAATTAGCAATAAGTGAATGTTGTTGATGACATGAAAACTCAAATATATATAAATATATAGTCAATGAAGAACACCAGTAGAAAAGTTGAAGAAATTGCAAACTTGAGGAATTTGAAAATTTGAAGAATTTGCAAAATGATGAAAAAAACTCAATTTTGAAGATTTTCAACTTTGGTTGGTGGCGTGACCCACCGTATAAGAATGATGATTTCAGACACCGCGTACAATTGTTGTAGGGCTCTGAGAATCAAATTCTTCATTAATTTCTTCACACTTAGAGGGTTAGTCTTCATTGATTGAAGAAAAACATTACTTCGTGTGTTGCACATCAAAGTCATCAATTTTGCATAAGTGTTAGGATGTGTGTCCTTTCAAAGAGCATTCAAAGATTCTAAGATATTCAGCTCACACCGCAACATGCAAAATCTCTTTTCATTCAAGGGCTTTGTGAAGATATCCGCCAGTTGTTCTTCAGTCTTCACGTGGTCGATGAAGATATCGCCCTTCAACACATGATCTCGAAGAAATTGATGACGAAACTAGATGTGCTTTGTCTTCGAGTGCTGAACTGGGTTGTGAGCAATCTTGATGGCACTCTCGTTATCGCAGTAGAGAGGCACGTTCTTCTAATTGATGCCATAATCCTTGAGGGTTTGCTTCATCCACAGCAATTGAGCACAACAAGAACCAATAGCAATATACTCAGCTTCAGCAGTAGACAGTGATATGCAGTCCTGCTTCTTCGAGGACCAACATACTAAGGATCGTCTGAGGAAATGGCATGTGCCTGATGTTGACTTGCGATCCACCCGATCACCAGCATAGTCAGAGTCAGAATATCCAATGAAATCAAAAGCCGAGCCCTTGGGAGACCATAATCCAAGTGTTGGAGTGTGAGCTAGATATCGAAGAATATGTTTCACAGCCTTGTGGTGTGATTCCTTCGGTGTAGCTTGAAAACGGGTACACATGTAAACACTAAGCATAATATCTGGCCTAGATGCACATAGGTACAATAAAGAGCCAATCATGGAGCGGTATACCTTTTGATCGAAATCTTTACCATTTTCGTTGGTGCAGAGGTGGCCATTAGTGGGCATAGGGATTTTGACGCCTTTGCAATCTTGCATGCCGAATTTCCTCAGAACATCGTTGAGGTATTTCTCTTGAGATATGAAGATGCCATTGCGTTGTTGACGAATTTGAAGACCTAAGAAGAATTTCAATTCTCCCATCATAGACATTTGATATTCTTCGTGCATCATGTATCCAAATTCATCATTGTAACGTTCGTCAGTACAGCCAAAGATAATATCGTCCACATATATTTGGCACACGAATAATTCATCATCATAAGTTTTGGTGAAACGAGTTGGGTCAAGTGAACCGGGTTTGAAGCCTTTCTTCATGAGGAATTCCTTCAGTGTATCATACCACGCCCGAGGGGCCTGCTTGAGGCCATAGAGGGCCTTGTTGAGTCTGAAGACTTTGTTAGGATGCTTAGGATCTTCAAAACCTGAGGGTTGAGCAACATATACTTCTTCCTCAAGCTTACCATTGAGAAATGCACTTTTCACATCCATTTGATATAAGATGATATTATGATGGTTAGCATAGGCAAGCAATATGCGAATAGCCTCAAGTCTAGCAACAGGTGTAAAAGTTTCATCGAAGTCAATTCCTTCAACCTGTGTGTAGCCCTGAGCTACAAGACGAGCCTTATTCCTCACCACTAGGACATTTTCGTCTTGCTTGTTGCGGTAGATCCACTTGGTACCTATGATGTTGTGCTTGCGAGGATCTGGTCGCTTGACAAGTTCCCACACGTTGTTGAGCTCGAATTGATGCAATTCCTCTTACATTGCTTGAATCCACTCAGGCTCCAGAAATGCCTCATCAACTTTGGTGGGCTTTGTGATAGAGACAAAAGCGAAGTGCCCACAAAAGTTAGACAAATGTGAAGCTTTTGAGCGTGCCTGGTGCATTGATGTCGTCGAGGATTTTCTCAATCTGCACTTCATTTGCCACGCGAGGATGAGCAGGTCGATGACTTTGATTGGGTTGAGTATTTTCTTCAACACCATTTTCCTCAGGTGCACCAATGTGATTGTCTTCATTGTCAGGAATAACTTCTTCAGCAGGTTCTTCAGTGGGTATGACATCCTCAGTAGCCTTGAGCTTAATGGATTCCTCAGGAGACATTTCATCTAGCACAGGAGGCAGGCGCTCTCTTTGCGAGCCGTTAGTCTCATCGAACCGCACATCTACAGTTTCAACAACCTTGTTGTGATAGGCGTTGAAGACTCTGCAGGTGTGCGAGTCCTTTTTGTAACCAAGCATAAAACCTTCATGTGCTTTCGGTGCAATTTTGGAATTGTGATGAGGATCTCTAATCTAGCATTTAGCATCGAAGACTTTGAAATAACTCACATTGGGTTTCTTGTCAGTGAGGAGCTCATATGAGGTCTTCTTGAAGAATTTGTGAAGATATACCCTGTTGATGATGTGGCACGCAATATCAATAGCCTCAGGACAGAATCGGCGAGGTGTCTTGTATTAATCAAGCATGGTGCGAGCCACCTCAACAAGAGTCCTGTTCTTACGCTCCACGACATCATTCTGCTGAGGAGTGTATGGGGCAGATAACTCATGAGTAATACCAAGTTCATCAAGATAGTCATCAAGACCAGTGTTCTTGAACTCGGTCCCATTGTCACTCCTGATATGCTTGATCTTCACACCAAAATTCGTCAAGGCCCTTGAGGAAAACCGTTTGAAGACTTCCTGCACTTCAGTTTTGTACATAATGATATGCACCCAGGTGTAACGAGAATAATCATCAACAATAACAAAGCCATATAATGATGCTGCATTTGTTAGTGTGGCATAATGAGTAGGGCCAAAGAGGTCCATGTGAAGCAATTCAAAAGGACGAGTGGTAGTCATGATAGTCTTCGAGGGATGCTTGGATCTGGTCATCTTTCCAGCCTCACAAGCCCCACAAAGATGATCTTTGAGGAATTTGCACTACAAAAAAAAAATACACTTTCGTGATGATACGTGTTTGTCACAGTAGGTCATGTTTTCTGTCATGCATTTACATCCATGACAATTTTATGACAGAATCAAGATAGTCATACCTGTGCTGTCATAGAAGTGTTCCATGACAATACCAAAATTATCATCATGGAAGTGTCCACTTCCATGACGATAAATGGCGCGTCATGGAAGTGCTTTCGTCAAGGGTAACCGACACGTGGCATCCACCGTAACGGGTCGCCGTTAAGCTATCGGGTTCCGGTTTGGATCCGATAACTCGTTAACAGCCCGGATCAATGTGGATTTTCCACGTGTAAAATTCACATTCGCCGGCGGATCCACGTGCCGGCTCAGCGTTGGGACAGTTGTCATCCAGTGAATGGACGGGACGCGCCTATGATACATCGACACGTGGCTCGGCCCAACAGTGGCCCATTCAGATCAAAAGGCCGGCCTGTTTGACCTGGTCAAAAGGTAACGGCCGGCCCACTTAAAGCCTGTTAACGTCCTGTTCGCATATAGCCCATTTACAGCCCGCTTACTCACGTCCCATTATGGCCTATCCGAATTAGGCCTAGTAGCGTCATCTGGGCCGTCCAATATGATTCCAGCCCGTTGTAACTTTTGGCCCATTTATGGCCCATGACGTCTTTCGGCCCATATGAGGCCCTTTGTAACTCTTGGCCCATTAACGGCCCTTGGTGAAACTATCCCGTAATGAATAGTGTATCGCTTTAGACCCATTAATGACCCATTATTCCATTGGGCCGTTTCCAGCCCATGTTATCTTTCGGCCTTCTAAGGGCCCATTTATTCTTGGGCTGATTTGCAGCATTCGATTACTTACGGTCCGTTACTGGCCCATTCTGGTTGTGGGCCAAATTCAGCCCGTGGTTAAAGTCGGCCCGTTTGTGGCCCGTTAATCCGTTGGGCCGTTTTCATAGCATCATCAAATACGGCCCATTAACGACCCGTTATGCCTGTCGATAGAACCAAGCCCGTTATAATCATCGGCCTATTAACGGCCCGTTATGGTCGGCCCATGAACGGACGATTCCCACTCTAGCCCGTTTACGGTCCATAATGCGGTCCGTTATTGGCCCATGTTTGGCCAATTGATCGTACGGCCCATAGAAGGTCCATTGATTCTACGACCCGTAGAAGGCCCGTAGGAGGCCCATGGTCACTACAGCAGATAGCAGGACCATGGTGGCAACGGTCCGTATGTAGCCCATGGTTATTGTGGCCTAGTTATAAAAAATAGGTTATTGTGGCCACTAGGAAAACGCAGAAAAAGAACTGCAGTGACTACAAGCAAACAACTAGACAAGACAATAAGGAAATAAATAAGCAAGCAACTTACGCTAGGCTATTACGGCTATTACACATATTACATCCACTGGGCATCAAAGTTCGCCACTAGTGCAAATATGGGGAACAAAGCAGCATATTACATACACTGGTTGTCAAAGTTGGTGACCAATGCAAATAAACACTGCAGCAAAACAAGTCCAGCACTGAAACCACTTCACAAGAGCTCAAGAAACAATATCCTGGGTATCCACCATGCTGGCAAGATGCTTAGCAAGCTTATTAGCTTTCTCTTGTTTGGCGCTTAAATTCTCCAGCGCTTGTTGTTGCACCAGAAAGTATGCATCTGAATTCTGCAGGGACTTCCTTAGTCCTTTGGCTTCCTGTCGCAGCACATCTGATCGATGTCTTTCAACTTCAAGTTGAGACTCAAGAAGCTGAACTGACTCAGGCGGCGAGTTCAAAGAGCTGGTGCCAACAGTAGTGGCCAGTAACTCGAACACTACATCAAGACAGGACTTTGGGGTTGTCTCACTATCTTCAAGATAGTTTTTATTAGCTTTCTTGGAGACCAACAGGGATGTCTCACTATCTTGAACCTTATCTGCATTACTTCCTTTACCATTGCATAACGGGGTACTCTTCTCCAATATTTTGTCCGCATTCTAAACGAGAAACAAGCAGACACATCACGGGTTTACGATGTTGTATATGAAACTCATTTTGGTAAACCAATTCAGTAGTAAGGTGGACAGGATAACAACATGAAACAAACATATATCTATATAGTATGGTCACTGTATGGTCTATATCATTCTAGTTTATGTTGCCAAATCAAGATAAAGACAGTTCAAATCATATCTGTTTAAGACAAAGCAGCATAGACAAAATATAAGTGTGGGAAACTATACAGCACTAACAACACTTGTAATGTGCATGGCATGAGAACATAATTGTTTATTCAATTGAAACTGAAATCAACATAGAGCAAGTTACAACAGCAAACACGTTAAAAAAACAGGTTTAAAACATACCTGTTGCGCCATTGGAGTTTCAATTGCATCCTTCAAATTTGAAATTAGTTGGTATGAGTAAATACAGTGATGCAAGAGCAAAGGAGTATGAACCATAGCTACGGAACCTGACCTGAGAACAATTCTTCTTCTGGTTTAAGTGTTGACTTGGGGTTCGGAGTGGTGGTCCTCGTTCTTTGGGCACTGCAGTTGCCTTACTAACTACTCGTGTTTGGGTGCTCTGTGGTGGAGACGATGCTGTGTCAACTGGAACTGGGTTACTATCTGCTGTGGTTGGGGTTAGAAGGGGTGTAGCTGGTTCTCTGTCCAACTGGGTAGGGGTACAATCTGCGTGAGTCTGGGTTATGTGTGGTGGGGCTGGTTCTTGGGCAAGTACAACCGTGGTTCTATCTGCATTGACGGGTAGCACTATCTTTTCTGAAGACCGTGTTTTTACTCCCATAGATACTGCCATCAGCCCCTCCAATTCAAATGGCTGATAAACAAGAAAAGTAATTGAATGTACAGACATTGTATGATAGACAGGTGCAATGGATAGTAGGGAAGAAAACAGGGCATAAAATAATTCACATTTATGTTGTCTAACCAAACATGATAGCATGACATAATTTCACATATATGATGGCTAATTAAACAGGATAGCATGACACAATTTCACATATATAATGGCTAACTAAATAGGATAGAATAACATACTTCAAAATATGATGACTATGTAAACAGGAGACATGATATAACTATACGATGTGTCTATTAAAGTGGTTGGCATGCCATAATTCACATACATGTCGTCGATGGAAACATGATGGCATGATATAATTCACGGATAGAATGACATAATTCAAAATATGATGACTATGTAAACAGGATGAGATGATATAACTATATTATGTCTTTAGAAAATGGGTTGGCATGCCATAATTCAGATACATGCTGTCTATGTAAATATCATGGCATGATATAATTCAAATATATGATTTATATACTAAGCAAGTGAGCAGAGGGCAATCGCATATATGATGTGTCAACTAAGCAGATGGCATTCAATATTGTGTATATGATGTAAAAACTAAGCATTGCAAGACAACATATGCATGATATGAGTAATATAACCCTGCCATGTTTGAGCATACACCTCAGGGGGGAAATAGGACTGGTCATCTGTCTCTGAATCCTCCTCTGAGGAGCTATCTATAACCAGCAAGATATCTGCTTCAGTAGGTAGCATTGTGTGCTCTGAAGACCTTGTTTTCACTCCAGATTTTTCCATCACCAATTCAAATGGCTGATGCACAGGAAGAGTAGTTGAATATACAAATATTGTCGACAAATGGAATACGTAATACAAAAAAAGGATGACATGATATAATTCACATATATGACGCTTGGCTAAACATCATGGGATTGCATAATTCACATACATAATGCCTTGCAACAAGATAGCATTGCATAATTCACATATATAATGTCTTGCAACAAGATGGCATTGCATAATTCACATATATGGTAATTAGACACTAAACAGGTGGCATTCACACAAAGCATGTCTAAACTAAGCAAATGACATGCCAATGCAAGACACCATATGCATGATATGAGCAATATAACCCTGCCAAGTTAGGGCATGCACCTCGGGGGGGGGGGGGAATAGGACTGGTCATCTGTCTCTGAATCCTCCTCTGAGGAGCTATCCGTAACCAGCAAGATATGCGCTTCGTCAGATAGCACTGTCTGCTCTGAAGACCTTGTTTTCACTCCAGATTTTTCCATGACCGTGTCGAATGGCTGATGCACAGGAAGAGTAATTGAATGTACTAACATTGTTGACAAATTTAATATGTAATAAAAAAGGATGGCATGATATAATTCACATATAAGATGACTGGCTAACCAGGATGGCATTGCAAAATTCACATATATGATGCCTGGCTAAACAAGATGGCATTGCATGATTCACATATATGATATAGAAACTAAACAGATGGCATTCACACAATGCATGTCTAAACTAAGCAGATGACATATTTTATGTATAAAGTAAGCAATGCAAGGCACCATATGCATGGTATGACCAACATCAGCATGCCAAGTTAGAGCAAAAGACCTCAGGGGGTAAATAGGAGTGGTCTGCTCCCTCTGAATCCCCCTATGAACAGTTATCTTCCTCTTGATTACAGTCTGGAATGGGGGGAGGGGGTGTTTTTGCGCCCACCATGGAGCGACGTCTGCATGAAATTTTATTGCCACGCAAGGCTCGTCTCTTTTGCTCTACATGTTCAGTACCATTGTGTACAATAACTGACATGCATAGGAATAAAACATAGTGAGATTATGTAAGGAGGGCATGCACAAATCCAGAGTGATGGTAGCAAACTGTGGATAGACCCAAAACCAATGATAGCAGGCAGTTAATATCTTCAGTTAAAAAATACAGATAATGGCTCCTTTAATGTTTGTTTCCACCCAACATGAAACTCATAGTAGACACCCAAGATTAACTAGATAGTAGACACATAGTATTGATGCTGCCCCAATATGTACCCCACAACCATTTAAAAACTCAAGTTTGAGCATTAGTTTGGACCTGACTCGGAGTCTAATCGGTGAATAGGGCGATAAAGTAGCATGTCATCATATTAAGCGATGCATAACGTAAGCAGACACGAAAGAGTGCGACCTCTCTTGCTGACCCGTGTAGTCCTCAAGGTCATCTGCTCAGTTGATGATGGTAATGCAGTTGTCGTGGCTGCCGACGGCGGGGAAGAAGATCTGAGGCGGTGAAAGACAGTCTGGAGGGCGGATCCCTACTGTGGTGAACCCTTCCGTCGTTGGAGCAGCTGAGCTGGGGTGGACCACGGCGCAGCAGGAGCGGGACAAATCACACAAGGTTTTCTTTGACACATATCTGTAACAGAAGTAATTCTGTAAGGGCTTGTTTGAATTGGAGGATTCTAACAATGCATGGATAGGAAATACACAGGAATAGGATAGGAATGCATGTGCAAAACAGAGAATTTAAAAACACAGGAATTCTGCCAATCTGGGTGTTTGGTTCACAAGAATTGGAAGATCACAGGAATGCAAAGAAGTATGGTGAAATTAAGTCAAACCACAAGAAAATGTACGGTTATAATGCTATTATGCTACTATCTCTTAGTATTGTGCTTCATGAATAGGAATTTGAAAAGGAGGCCAAGTGGATATTAAAATTCCTACGGTTTTTCTTTCAAGGAGACACTAAAGGAACAAATCCTACAGTTTTCCTTTGCTCCATTCCTTTGAACCAAATGCATGAATAGTAGTACCATAGGAAACTTTCCAATTCCTATGTTTTTCCTTCACTTTTCCTTTCAAGCACTGGCGATTCTAGTAGGCAGGCTTGAACAGGGAAAAGCCTACACTCCAAAAATGTTTTTGTGCTACTTCTACTACTTTGGACCCAGGCCACTGCCCTACTAGCTCAACTCCCAAGCCCATCTACAAATGCACAGCTCAAACGCGTAGAAATAAATAATGATGGCGTTCAAGAGAGTCCATCACGGATAGCTAAGTTGCCTGGTACCTCACTGCTTGTCATATAGTAGGAGGAACTAATCGTATTTCACGTTACTACACGTGTTCAGCCGACAATATATACAACATGTAGAGTAAAAAAGCGATGCAACAAGTGTACAACCTCTTTGGCGAAGCCATGTTGATCTCAGCATCATTGGGTTGGTCGATGAGGATGCTCCGGCTGATGAGGCTGTTGGAGGAGGGGAAGAAGATCTTAGGCATCTGGAGATGGAGCCGAGGGTACTGCTCCGCTGTGATCGAGGGTTTCGTCATTGGAGCAGCTCCGGTGAGTTGTACGACGGCGAGGCTGAAGCAGGACAAGAGAGACAATGTTAACCTGAGTGGAATTCTAATAGCATCTCCAATAGATGATGTAAAATACATAACCACAAAGTGCTAGATGTAAAATACATCAGCCACTCATCTCTGAACTTAACTGTCGAAACTAAATTTTACTGTCGATACTGAACACACTAGTAGCAGAAAAGCAGTACCAGCAACAGCAGCGCCCGGAGCAGTAGCGCGTGCGAGAGCCGGGGCAGCTGGTCGTGTAGCAGCATCTCGGGTAGCAGCTGCAGGGGCTCGAGCGAGAGCAGGATCTGCTACTCGTGCAGTAGCAGCGCGAGCAAGAGTAGAGCAGCAGCGCAAGCAAGAGCAAGAGCAAGTGCAGCAGCGCGAGCAAGAGTAGAGCAGCAGCGCGAGCAAGAGCAAGAGCAAGAGCAGCAACGCGAGCAAGAGCAAGAGCAGACCAGGCAGGGGACCGAGAGCAAGAGCAGAGCAGTAGCACGAGCGAGAGCCAAAGCAGCATCAGCTCCTACTGATGTGGACGTCGCCGCCGAGGGAGCGACGCCGTAAAGGAAGTGGTCGGCGACACCGCCATAGATGGAGCCGCGCCATCGCTGCTCGGGACCGAGCGCCGGCAGCACCGTGAGATCGAATTAAGAAGAAAATGCAACAATTAGTGTAGAACCTCTTTGGTAGCACCGATTAGGCCTCAACTTCATCCGAGGAATTGATGATGGTGTTGCTCTTCCGGTGGTGCAGGTGAAGACGGAGCTGTGGGAATGGAGATGGCGCGAAAGACGAGGCGAACATCGGGGCAGCTCCTTAGAGGTGGAGGACGGGGTGGCTGAACCGGCGGGACGACGAGATCAATAACGGATCCTCATCCGGTGCGGTGGACGAGGGACATCGATGTGTTGCTGTGGACGACATCGTCGGGGAAGAGGCTCCGGCTGGGTGGCGGACGGAGGAGGGTGTGGGGCTTCGCGGGTTTTCGCAGTCTCGGTGTATGAATGGGGGGGGGGGCGGAGGGGATGGGAGGAGGGAACCATGGCTGAGGGACGCGCTTGTCCAAAATGTGGGGTAAGTTATGAAAGTACCTCCACCGATTTGAGCTAGGCGGTTCTTTCGGTTCAGGGGTATCACGGGAATTTCACATGTCGGGATTTCGCAGGAGGTGGGAGTTTTCGCGCGCGTTGTAATTTTGGGATAGCAAGGCACGGGTTGAGATGGAGGGAGTTTTCGGAGCACAACGAGACAAAGAGATATCTTAAAATTTTGGGGTAACAAGGCGCGGGTTGAAGAGGCGGGAGTTTCGCATCACGATAGACAGAGATGCTAGCTTAAAATTTCGGCATAACAAGGCGCGGCTTCAAATTTCGGGAGAACAAGCTTAACGTGTACAAAACAAAAAAGACAATTCGCACCCAACTAGAAAGAGCCATGTCCCGTTTTACTATATTACTAGAAAATGCCATTCAAATACAACAATAAAAAACTAAAAAAATCGAAACAACAAGCTTAACGTGTACAATACCAAATCAATTTGCACTTCCCTGAACAATAAAAAAACAATTCGTGCTGTCTAGCATATGGACTAAATTTGAGTACATTTTCCCTGTTTGAATGGGATTGTACTCGGGTTAGTTATACAACCATCTAAATATTATCTTCACAACACTTGACATGGATATAGGAGTAGTAAATTCCCATATAAATATGAACTGCATGTACATACGATCTCGAATTCAAATATATGTATCCATTTTATGTTGAATTAAAATCATAGTACATGTATGCTCTAGCTAGATGTTCGGAATCTAAACCATGTATGATACTATGTACAATGTGTTTAACACGCACAACACACACACACCATTTAGACTAGTAAGATACACGTGCATTGCACGCATGAGATTTGGCAACCAAATTATGAATAAATACCATACTATAGCATGTAAGCTTTGAGTCATATATGCATGATGTAGATGTTCGTTTAATTCTTATAGTTCATCACATTCAAAATCAATTATTTTTTATAAAAAAGTTAATCTATTTTAAGATTCATGGAATTGTGCGTTGTAAAGCATAAAGTAAAAATAGATAATGGCAATTCATCTAGAAAAAAAATTGGGCAATTATGATACGGAAGATTCTAGAACAAATGAGAAGTGCTTCTGTTTTGAGGTTTGTGCATTATGCTTAAGTTCAACCATGGAGTCTTCTAGATTGTACATGTGGCAGAATCTGGTGGAATATAGATGATATCCAACGGCCAGTAGTGATCGGATTTTCCATCTCTGCACCATCGGATTGGCTTCATCCAACGACCATCTTTTAAAATTATTTGCACACTATATAGGGGTATAGATATGTGATGCGAAAGCCACCCATCATCTCCAATTTGAATAGTGTGTCCATGCATGGATGCAATGTGGCCAAATGATGCCCGCCATCGGTATCTCAAATTCAAATCAGTCTGACCTCTTGTTCAATGTGTATACAGCATAGCATGCTCGTTTCCAAACCACACCACACATATCTCAGTTATATTTATGCATGCATGGGTTTCAAACATCATGATCTCTTATTCAAATATTTGAATTCAACTTTACATTGATTATGGCCTCACCTAGCCTTTTACACCCACACAGTCGTCTTCTCTTTATAGTTGTACCACTTTCTCTCATGCATGCATGCACACACACTACCACTCGACATTATCCATCGCACACACGCAATCTTTTTCTTCAGGTCAGTCTCCCATGCATGCACACAAACACACCTCCCCCTCTTCATCACTTCGGGCATTCTTTATCTCTCACATGCATGCGCAACGATCGATGTTCCTCTATGTGTGTATATATATAGTTAGGTCTTTCCCAGTTTTCCATACAAACCGATCAATCTATATATCTAGTCAGGTGTCACCCTCTTTCCCACGTACACATCGATCAATCTATCTCTCTATATAGGACTACATAGCTAATACACACACATTATCTATCCATCGTCTCCCTCTCATCATCCATGCCTTCCGCTTCATCTCTCACACGCGCGCACAGTGGCGAAGACAGGGGGCAGCAAGGGCCCTGGCCCCCCTAACATCACTATATTGAGGCTAATATGAATGTGATCAGTAGATCAATTGTTGGTAAAATGGTTTAAGTTGATGAATTGGCTCTCCCCATAAAGGATTAGCAATGCTTGGCCCCCTGGCTCATTTATTTTTCATGGCTCCGCCACTGCGCGCAACCACGCACGTTCTCGCCCCCTCTCTTTAAATATCAATCTCGCACTTGTGCACTCCTTCACAGTCTCGCTCCACTTGGCCCCTCGCACCATCTTCCAGCGCCCCCATATCCCAGTGCTTGTACGCTCGTAGAGCTCTTCCCTCTATCTGTCTCTATCAATATCTCGCGTGGTCGACCCCTCCCCTCCCTTCTCGTATATCACCCCGACCCCATGCACATACATGTATGTATATAGGCCTCTCCTTCACACAAATTGCATTGACACGTATTCCCTCACCATATCTTAGTATCTCTCACACACACGGACTACGTGTGCGAAAGAGAAGAGGTGCACGCACACACTCGTTCCCACATACAAACGTGCGGGTGCACGGTTGTCGGTGCAACAGACCCTGGGTCCATTGCACGGACTGTGCACAAGCCAGAGACAAGATTACAAGACCAAGATCAGACCAAACATGGAGGATCAATTCCTTTGAAGGATCCAAGTGCAAGTCGAGAAGGCCAAGGTGAGCCAGAGAAACAAGGCATCGCTAAGGGAAGGACCTACCTTGCCGGGCAGGCGAGCCCGGCAGGGTTGGGTTTTGCCCCGGAATCAAGCTCCCAGATCATCCCGGCATGCCTACCGGGGCTGGCGGAGGCAAGCCACTCCACCGCTCCACCTCACAAGCGACGCAAGTCATTACTCAAAGCGGTGTCAAGCTCCGAGGAGACTAAGTGGCTGCTTTTTGCCACATGGCAGCCACTTCCTACAGCAAACACCTCCATATGACACCCGTCCTGAGACGTGTCAAGCGAGCAGGCGCGAAGCTGGCAAAACAGCCCGGCAGGGCCTGCCGGGCGGGCTGTGATGTGGCACTGAGCGGCGCATTTAATGCGCCCTGTCAGCCTGCAGAGTTAGATATGATAGCACTGTTAGCTATCTAATCAGTACGCAAAGACTGATTTGCCACTGTGGTGACCCCTTAATCTATAAAAGAAGGCCCATGGCGACGGTAGAAAGGGTTGGATCCTCGCATATTTATACGCGCGTAGCCACTCTTGCCCCCAGAGTGACCTTGCTGGGCGAGTGTGCTACGTCCACCACCATTATCCACCATCAATCCACCAAAGCAGGAGTAGGGTTTTACTCCTCACGGCCGCCCGAACCTGGGTAAAGACAGCCCGTGTGATCTCTGCTGTGCTGCGCGACGCTTCTCCGCTCTTTGTGCAACGTGCCCATCCCCCCGCCGAACCAAAAGGGGCTCATGGCCCCATAGGTGGCCGTGGTTTCCCACGACATCTTTGGCGCGCCAGGTAGGGGGATCACTTGCGCGAAACCGAGAGTGTACGCTGCGCGTCATCTTCATCGACATTTTCGTCGTCGACGGCGTCATCGACTATGGCGCCCAAGAGGAAGCCCGGAGCTGCAAATCACCCGTCCACCTCGAAGGCTCCGCCGCCCGCGACCGCCGACGTCGCGGGGAACGCGGGGCTCGCGAGGGTGTGGATGCTGCCGGGGACGTGGTCGGCGTAGGCGGTGCCGTCCCCACCTCCCCCACGGCCGAAGCAGGAATGGGAGGTACCGGGGAAGGACAGCATCAGCAACATCCCAACGGCCATGCTCCACGAGGTACGGATGGAGGGATCATTCCGCCTGAACCCCTTCTCCTCGCCAACGGGCACAACCGCAGTGATGATGCTCGTTCTGGGGCGAATCACAACCCTCTGGCCGCCCCCACTGCGGGCGCGAACGCAGGGCACGCGCCACCCCCGGGGCGGGCTGACCCAGCTACTGTGCCCAACGGAGCCGCTGGCCCTCAGGCGCCTCTGCCACGTCATTATGCCGTCCAAACAGCTGGTTCGCAGCAGCAAGGGCGCGACGCGGTCGCCACCGGCAACGTCAGGAGCCGAGCGACACTACGATCTACATCATCATCACCTATGCCAAGCACTGCCTCAGAAGCCATGGCGCGAGCCCAATTGCTGTTGAGATTTCCACCGGCGGCAGACCAGATGGATGAGTGGCGAGCCACCATCCAAAGTCTGATTGGTTTTGCCGAGGTGGAAGGATCACAGCGGGCCGGACCGCCACGGCCTTCCCAGGCAGCAACGACGGCTCGTGCGGCTGGTCGTGCAGGAGGGGCCACCCTCACGGTGCAATCCCCACCACGGCAAGCCCCCCGGGAGCCGCAAAACCAAGCACCCGATGACATCTCGATGGCCTCATCAGACCCTCGAGCGTGTCAAGGCCGATAGCGTGCCCCGAAGGGCAGGCGAAGGGAAGGCGCGCGCGTCATCGACGAGCAGCGCCGCGACAACCCCCGTCGGTTCAATGGGTGCGATGGCCCCAACATTGACGAGCCCGCGTTCAGAGATGGCGGGTGCCTGCCTTTCGAGGTTGGGTGCCCTGCCTTCACCCGTGAGCTGCGGCAAGTCCGTTGGCCGTCCACTCGCATGTTCAAGCCAGAGATACCCGAGAAGTATGATGGGAGACTAAACCCGGCAGAGTTCTTGAGCATCTACACCATCGCTGTTCAAGCTGCCGGGGGAAGAGATGAGAAGGTGTTCGCCAACTACTTCCCTTTGGCCCTCAAGTCAAATGTGAGGTCTTGGCTAATGCACCTGCTGGAGAACTCCATTTCGACCTGGGCTGACCTGTGCCACGAGTTCATTGGTGCCTTCATGGGCGGCCATCAAGAACCAGGGCGGCCCAGCGACTTGCAGCTTCTCTAGCAGAAAGAGGGAGAAATTCTACGGAAGTACTTGCAGAGATTCAGCCGAGTCCAAAGAAATATCCCAGATATCCACCCAGCTGCCGTGATAGCTGCCTTCCAATCCAACATGCGCAACCGCAGGATACATTTCAAGATGAACGTTCGGTTGCCCAAGACTGTGAAGGAGCTCTACACTTTGGTGGACAAATGTGCTCGGGTGGAGGAGGGGAGGAAACTTCCTGGAGAGGAAGATTGCGTCGACATCGACTCACGATGACGACGAGACCATTAGTAAGAAGAAGAAGAACAAGAAGCACAACAAGAAGCGCAAGGATAAGACAGTGATGACTGTTGAGGGGTCAAGCATGCCTAGTACCGGCAAGAAGGCCAAGGCTGAAGCCCCCGGCAAGGAGGCTACCGCATGCGCTGACTGCCGGGAGGCGGCGGCTGCCGAGAAAGCTGGGAAAAGTGATGGGCCATACTGTAAGATTCATCGGACCAAGGGCCATGATCTCCAGGAGTGTCATCAGGTTGAGCAGCTCGTCAAGAGGCAGAAGGCTGAGTATGAGAAGCGCGATAAGGAAAAAGGTCAGAATGGCGCTGGCGGGAAGGGCCAGGGTGGTGTAGCAAATCGCCCCGACAAGGCTCCTCGGAACCAAGGGAAACCCGCCAAAGGCCGAGAGAAGGAGGATTGCAGTAATGAGAGTGATGGAGGGAATGAAGAGGAAACCAGTGAGCAGGAATTCCAGAAGGCCACTGACGCTCTGTGCATTGACGGGGGTGCATCTTTGCACTCCTCTCACCGCCAACTTAAACAATGGGCGCGTGAAGTCAATGCCGTGGAGCCAGCGGCAGATTCTCGGAAGCTACTCAAGTGGTCACGCACGCCCATCATATTTGATGAAGAGGACCACCCCGACCGCATTACTGCGATAGGGTGCTTGCCGTTGTTGGTCTCACCAACAATTCGCAACCTCAAGGTCACAAAGATGCTGGTTGACGGTGGGGCCGGGTTGAATCTGATTTCCCCAAAGGTTATCAGCAAACTCCAGATAGCAGAGGAAGAACTTAAGGCCACAGGCACGTTTCAAGGAGTCAATCCCGGCAGGAGCCGTCCTAAGGGAAAGGTTACGTTGCCAGTGACATTTGGAGGAGAGTTAAACTACAGGACTGAGAAAGTTGTGTTTGATGTGGTTGACCTCCCCCTGCCGTACAACGGGATCCTTGGGCGCCCAGCCCTGGCCAAATTCATGGCAGCATCCCACTATGCCTACAACACCTTGAAGATGCCAGGGCCGATGGGCGTCATTTTCGTTCTGTCGGACAAGAAAGACGCAATTATTTGCGTGGATAAGATGTAACGGGACGCGGTCGCGGCAGAGGTCGCGGAAGCCACAGTTCCCACCAAGGGAAAGCATAGCAGGGGAACTGGCAAGGAATCCGGGAAGCGTACCTCTGCGAAATGTGCCGCGCCCGTTGATGACACGCCAGAGAGTTCCAACAGCAAGAGATCCAAGGCTGCTCCACCCCAAGTGAAAAAGGTCACGGCAGGGCTGGCTGGCACAGATGGTACTTTCACTATCAGCGCCACCCTTGATGACAAATAGGAAAGCGCGCTCGTTGCCTTCCTGCGGGCGAATATCGATGTGTTTGCCTGGCAACCATATGATATCCTCGGTGTTCCCAGGGAGGTAATCGAGCACCACCTTGCTGTCTGCCCACATGCCCGACCCATCAAGCAGAAGGTTCGGAAGCAGGCGTTGGAGCGGCAGCAGTTTATTGCCGAGGAAATCAAGAAACTTGAAGCAGCTGGTTTGGTCAGAGGAGTACTGCATCCAACATGGTTAGCAAACCCAGTGGTTGTGCGCAAGGCTAATGGAAAATGGAGGCTTTGCATAGATTTCACGGATCTGAACAAGGCATGCCCAAAGGACCCATTTCCCTTGCCGCGCATCGACCAGATCGTGGATTCTACTTCAGGATGTGAGTTGCTCTCTTTTCTGGATGCATACTCTGGATACCATCAGATTTTTATGTCCAAGGAAGACGAAGAAAATACCTCATTTATCACCCCATGCGGCACATACTGCTTTGTGCGCATGCCTTTCGGGTTGAAGAGTGCCGGGTCCACTTTTGCAAGAGCAGTCCAGATTGGCTTTGAACCACAGTTGCACAGGAACATTAAAGCCTATATGGATGATATTGTGGTCAAGACCAAGGACAGATCAACCCTCATCCAGGATTTAGAAGATACATTTGCTAATCTGCGCAAGATCAACTTGAAACTGAATCTGGAGAAGTGCGTGTTTGGCGTTCCCTCCGGCAAGCTACTTGGTTTCTTTGTGTCCCACCGTGGGATAGAGGCCAACCCCGATAAGATCAAGGCTATTGAGCAGATACAGGCACCCAAGACAGTTAAGGATGTGAGGCGTTTGACAGGATGCGTTGCCGCGCTTAGCAGATTCATCTCCAAGTCTGCCGAGCGCGCCTTGCTATTCTTCAAGATTTTGAAGAGGGCAGGACCCATGAAGTGGACCCCGGAAGCAGATGCAGCACTACAGGATTTGAAGGCCTACTTGTCCTCTGTGCCTACTTTGGTCACACCCAAACCACAAGAGCCGTTGCTGCTGTATCTGGCAGCAACTGACCAAGTGGTTAGTGTGGCCCTAGTAGCGCAGCGGGAAGTAGAAGAAGCAGCCACCTCGGCAAGTGTCCCGCCCGGGGAAGAGGAAGAGAGCAGCCCGGTAAGGCCAGGTACGGATCAGGACAAAGAGGAGCATGGCAGCGGAAGCAACCCCAAGGACACGGCAAGGAAGAAGGTGGTGCAGCGCCCAGTATACTTCGTCAGCTCACTGTTGCAGGGGGCTGGATCCAGGTATTCTGGTGTGCAAAAATTGATCTTTGGCCTTGTCATGGCCTCAAGAAAACTGCCCCACTACTTCCAAGCCCATGAGATCACAGTTGTCACCCGCTTCCCGTTACAAAGGATACTTCAAAACCCAGAGGCCACCGGCAAGATAGTGGAGTGGCCATTGGAGTTGTCCAGGTTTGGCCTGAAGTTTGAAAGCACATGAAATATCCAGAGCAGGGCGTTGGCAGAGTTTATTGCAGAATGGACGCCAACCCCTGATGAAGAAGTACATGAAACAGTTATCCCCGGCAAGGAAGCGCCCCAAGAATGGATCATGTATTTTGATGGTGCCTTCTCCCTACAAGGTGCAGGGGCTGGCGTGCTTCTCGTGGCTCCCACTGGAGAGCACCTGAGGTACGTCATCTAGATACACTTTCCCCGGGAGGAGGCGACCAACAATACAGCAGAATATGAAGGGCTTCTTGCCGGGCTTAGGATTGCCACAGAATTGGGAATCAAGAAGCTGATCATTCGAGGAGATTCACAACTGGTGGTGAGACAAGTCAACAAGGATTACCAAAGCCCATTAATGGAGGCATACGTCGAGGAAGTGAGAAGATTGGAGGAGCGCTTTGACGGGTTGCAAACAGAGCACGTACCACGTGCGGAAAACAACACTGCTGATCACCTGTCAAAGTGCGCTGCGCAGAGGCTTCCTGTGGAACTAGGAACTTTTGTTCATCTTACTCAGCCCTCCGTATCTCCGACAACAATGGCCCGAAAGAGGAGGAAATTGGACTCTGGTAAGCCTCTCCCGGTAGAGCCTTTCGGGGCTCCTGGCAGGGACCCTGCCGGAAATGACTCCCCTTTGATTGCTGGACTGCACCCTCCTACCGGGCCACTGGTCCCCGCGGTCGAGGGATGCGCCTCCACGAATGAGGAGGTGCCGCTAGTCCTTGTTGCCGAGCCTCAGGCTCCAACTTGGGCAAGGCACATAGTCCATTTCCTCCAAACCGGAGAACTTCCCGAAGAGCAAGAAGAAGTTGAAAGAGTAGCCCGGAGGGCCAGTATGTATCAGTTTGTCGATGACACACTATACAGAAGAAGGCCCAACGGTGTGAAATTGAAGTGCATTTGCCGGGAAGGAGGAAAGGAACTGCTGGCAGAGATACACAAAGGCATGTGCGGCTCCCACATTGGATCAAGGGCTTTGGTTGGGAAAGCATTCCAGCAAGGATTCTATTGGCCCACAGCCCTCCAAGATGCGGTTGAGCTCGTCACCAAGTGTGAGGCCTGTCAGTTCCATTCCAAAAATATCCATCTGCCTGCCTAAGCACTCCAGACAATCCCTTTGTCATGGCCGTTTTTGGTCTGGGGGCTCGATATCCTCGGCCCTTTCCCCCGAGCTGCCGGGGGCTTTGAATTCTTGTTCGTTGCAATCGACAAGTTTACAAAGTGGCCGGAAGTAGATGCCGTGAGAAAGGTGACTGCTCAGTCAGCTATCAAGTTCTTGAAAGGATTGGTGTGCCGCTTCGGGGTCCCTGCCTGGATCATCACCGACAACGGCACCCAGTTCACGAGCCGCGCCTTCATGCAATATGTTCATGCCCTCGGAAGCAAGATCTCATTTGCCTCTGTCGCACATCCCAGAAGCAATGGACAAGCTGAGAGGGCAAACGCTGAAGTGCTGTGAGGACTCAAGACAAGAACGTTTGATAAGCTACGGAAGCATGGCAGGCGGTGGATCGATGAGCTACCGGTGGTTCTTTGGTCCCTCAGAACGACACCAAACCGAGCTACCGGGCAGACTCCCTTCTCCCTAGACTATGGGGCAGAAGCAATTATCCCCACGGAACTCATTTACGGGTCACCTCGAGTGCTTGCCTACGATGAAGTAGCACAGGAACAGCACATGTGTGACGACGCCGTGCTTCTCGAGGAGAACCGTCTTCGGGCTGCTACACGTGCTGCACGCTATCAGCAAGCCCTGCATCGCTATCATAGCCGCAGGGTTCATGCCCGGTGTTTTGAGGAATGCGATCTTGTCCTTAGGCGCGTTCAGTCCGCCAAGGGTACAAACAAGCTGTCGCCGAAGTGGGAAGGCCCTTACCGGGTAGTACGAGTTACCAGACCTGGTGCAGTCCGTCTGGAGACCGGAGATGGCATTCAATTGTAAAACTCATGGAATATTAAGCATCTTCGCAAGTTCTACCTGTAAGGCGCGGCTGTCGGGCCCTGCCCGGTAGCCACCCTTTTGTACAGGCCTTGCCTCAGCTGCATGTAACCCCTTGTACAAAGCCAGGCGCAGACCCTGAGCAACAGAGAAATAAATGAAGCGCTGGGGGCCCCCTACAAGTTGCATGCATGCATAAGCATATCATAAGCATTGCATGATTCATGTAGATAGGTTGCATGATCATGTAGATAGATTGCATCTGGCATCATCTTCATTTGCATAAACTGCTGGCTCCTGCCGTGGACTTAGTCCTAGGAAGAGGATGCGAAGACAAGCCAGCACTGCGGTCTCCGGCAAGCCAAACAGATAAGTTTCGTCTCTTATCCATACATGTTCCGTGAGTAGGACTTGTGCATATGTAAACCTCGCCGCCTCGGAAACAAAGGTGCTCCCATTTACTGACACGAACGCTGCTTCGGTCAGGATGGTCGTAGTGGCCTTTGGCTGAAAGGGGTTGGCGGGGGGCTGGTCTCTCCAAATAGGTTCTGCGCCCGGCAGGCTCAGCCTCACGGCAGCAGTCCTATGGGGTACCGGCAAGGTAGCTTACCGGGATCTACTTGTTTACATGAAAGTATGGAGGCGTTTCACCTCTGCATGGATATCGTACATGCACAAGTGCCCGGCAAAGCTTATCTTTTTCATTAATATGCTGATCAACAAGTACAAACCTCACAGAACATAAACATGGATACGAGAGATTACATTATTTGAACTAAAATTTGGCAAGTGCCTATAGATTTAAGATTAAAAAAAGATAAGTGCCCCGTAAACTCCTCTCCCTGTCCCTTTTATCCCAGGTAGTGCGGTGGGAAGAGGAGAGCTCAGGAGGACTGCTCGAGCAGGAGCCCACCCCGGTTCCGTCATGGCCTGCCGGGTGCAGCCTGACAAGATCGGGAGTGGTGAGGCTGCGAAGGAGGGGGACGGAAGGAGCAGCTCGGCGGTGCCCTGGTCACCACCTCCAGGGCCAGTCAAAAGCCCCAGCACAAGCACCGATAGGGAAGGCCATCGAAGCTCAGCTGGAAGACCGCTGGAGGAGGCGAAGGCACCAAGAGAGCGACCCCCTCCCCGGCGATTGGGAGCCTGGTGATGACGGTGCCGGGGAGGGGAGGGGAAGAACGGGAAGACGAGGCGGCAGGATGTCAGTAAGATACGAACGCGTCGGTGCCATCGTACTCCGACCTGACAGTCTGCCTCCCGCCTTCTCCGTCTTCCCTAACTTCATCTTCATCAACACCGATCCAGGAAGACGCCGGGCCCCCAGTCCAGCACCTCCCCCGAAGAGACGGCGGGCGACTGCGACGACCAGGACACTCGATGCGTGCCGCTCCCCACCTTGGCGGGCAGGAAGACACCGCCGTCCTTAGCAAGAATGCAAGATCCACCGGAAGGAGCAGTGCTGGGATTACCAAGGACCCCATATACTGCATCCCAGGCAAGCATCAAGAGCCCCGGACGCCTCGCCAACAGGGTGGCGACCCCCGACGACGCGCGGCACCAGACCAGACTCACTCCCCAAGCATCAGCACGAGCATTTGACATCGTCAGCAACTCCAAGCTAGGGCCCAGAGCCCGGCCCTGGGCTCTTCTTTTCAGCATACCCAAAAGAAGCAGAAGGCGGAGGAGGAGAGGAATGTGGATGAATGCCTCCGCTCCTCCCCCGCTCCTCCTTTTATAGGCGAGCTGGGGCTGGGGGCTGATTCCCCGGCGAGTACCCGCCGTCCTCCTCCACCAATCCAAGAAGATCGGGCCCCTGCCTTGATGCTCTCCCGCACCACGTGCCTCCATTACCTACCCCACTCAATGCATGCGGCATACGTGGCTAAGGATAAGGGCGCGGTGGGAAGAGTGAATTGGCAGTTATCCGCCCGTGCGTTAAAATCATTCACGGGCCATTACAAGAATGGCCCCACCACAATTGGCGTTGCACGACGCGCGGGAACCGGAAACTGACCTGAGCTCAGGTTAATGAAGAAGCAAAGAAGATCTCAAAGGGCGGAGCTGCCCTTACATTTCTGCCTGTGCACTGGTTAGGGCCTACCCCGACAACACCCAACGGCGCGTTCGTGCCAGGCCCGGGGGCTCCTGTCGGTGCAACAGACCCTGGGTTCATTGCACGGACTGTGCACAGGCCAGAGACAAGATTACAAGACCAAGATCAGACCAAACAAGGAGGATCAATTCCTTTGAAGGATCCAAGTGCAAGTCGAGAAGGCCAAGGTGAGCCAGAGGAACAAGGCATCGCTAAGGGAAGGACCTACCTTACCGGGCAGGTGAGCCCGGCAGGGTTGGGTTTTGCCCCGGAAGCAAGCTCCCAGATCGTCCCGGCAGGCCTGCCGGGGCTGGCGGAGGCAAGCCACTCCACCACTACACCTCACAAGCGACGCAAGTCATTAATCAAAGCGGTGTCGAGCTCCAAGGAGACTAAATGGCTGCTTTTTGCCACATGACAGCCACTTCCTACAGCAAACACCTCCATATGACACCCGTCCTGAGACGTGTCAAGCAAGCAGGCGCGAAGCTGGCAAAATAGCCCGGCAGGGCCTGCCGGGCGGGTTGTGATGTGACACTGAGCGGCGCATTTAATGCGCTCTGTCAGCCTGCAGAGTTAGATATGATAGCACTGTTAGCTATCTAATCAGTACGCAAAGACTGATTTGCCACTGTGGTGACCCCTTAATCTATAAAAGGAGGCCCATGGCGACGATAGAAAGGGTTGGATCCTCGCATATTCATACGCGCGTAGCCACTCTCGCACCAGAGCGACCTTGCCGGGTGAGTGTGCTACGTCCACTACCATTATCCACCATCAATCCACCAAAGCAGGAGTAGGGTTTTACGCCTCACGGCGGCCCGAACCTGGGTAAAGACTGCCCGTGTGATCTCTGCCATGCTGCGCGACGCTTCTCCGCTCTTTGTGCAACGTGCCCATCCCCTCGCCGAACCAAAAGGGGCTCATGGCCCCATAGGTGGCCGTGGTTTCCCACGACAACGGTGGAGCACATTTGTACAAAAAATGAGCGTGTAGAAAGGCTTTAGATGATGTGGCACTAGTCTATATCTATACATCTATATCTATATCTATACCCCTATATAGTGTGCGAAAAACTTTGAAAGATGGTCGTTGGATGAAGCCAATCCGACGGTGCAGAGATGGCAAATCCGAGCACTACTGGCCATTGGATATCATCTACATTCCACCAGATTCTTCCACATGTACAATCTAGAAGACTCCATCGTTAAACTTAAGCATAATGCACAAACCTCAAAACATAAGCACTTCTCCTTTGTTCTAAAATCTTCCGTATCATAATTGCCCAAACTTTTTTCTAGATGAATTGCCATTATTTGTTTTTACTTTATGCTTTACAACGCACAATTCCATGAATCTTAAAATAGATTAACTTTTTTATAAAAACTAATTGATTTTGAATGAGATGAACTATAAGAATTAAACAGACGTCTACATCATGCATATATGATTCAAAGCTTACATGCTATAGTGTGGTATTTATTCATAATTTGGTTGCCAAATCTCAGGCGTGCAATGCGCGTGTACCTTACTAGTACTTCCAGTACGTGCAAAACATGTAAATTAGAATTCCAATGGCACGCTACACAATGTCTCTCCCTTTTTCAGTTAATATATTATGATTAAAATGATGTGGGGGGCATCCATGAAGACACGTGGCACATGTGGAGGCGTTATCGCGACCTTCTTGTGTGGATTGATCACAGTGACGTGCTGCTGGTTCCAGAAGAATATACTCGTCCTCTCTCACGCACACTGGCAATACGTGCACGAAGCGAAGATGTGCACGCACGCACTCATTCCCTCACACGCACACGTGGGTACATGGTGGGACGCATTTTTGTACGAAGATCCACCCCATGTGATAATTTGACGCGTGTAAAGTCGTTCACTTAATTGATGGTCAATTAATACAGCGCATGCAAATTGAGTGGACGTGAGGGAGGAAGTAGTTGAGAATGACATTACTACTCCACTGCGTGCGTGCGAGTAGTTAAATCATGGGTTGCTACTTCCATTGATCTCCTTCGTATTTTGTGCTAATTTTTGACCATAATTTTAAGTAACATAATATTTATGCATGTCATAAAAAGTAATATCATCGAAAACTATGTTCAAATGCGATTCCAATGATATAATTTTTGGTTACATGCATTAACATTTTCTTACTTAAATTTTTGGTCAAAAATTGACACAAAATAAAAAGGCAGCATGATCAATCTTTGCCTGGGCTACTGTTGGTGGCCTTTGTATTTAAATATCGACGGAGTAGAGTAGTACTATCTTTATCTTAGCCTCGTAAGGCTCTCCCAGCACCTATGCTCGCCTCCCCACCTCGCCCACCGGATCCCGCCATGGAGGATCCCGCCATGGATAATCCCTTAGATCCCAGGATCCCGCGGGCTGCCCTCTCGCTGCGGCCCGCAGCACTGCCGCCTTTGAGCGAAACCCACATGTGTTTCAGAGGGGATCCATTGCTCTGGAATCACAGATCGGTGGCGTCGGAGGACATGCCAGGGCTGCATTTCAGGTGGTGGGCAGCAAGGGCAAATCAGATCTAGGAAGCGTCGCATTGATTGGAGACAAGTTCGAAGGAGATGCGCCTAGCGAAGCACAAGGCGGAGGCGCAAGTCGATCTTAGGGGAGAGATGCTGAGGGATGCCAGCATCTGGCAGTGTCGCGTTGATTTCGAGATGGGGCTAATGGTAGAGATCATATTCACGGAGTCGACTGCAGAGGAAAGAACGCGCATGCCTGCGGGATGGGATGAGCAGCCGGTGGAACTGTTCAAATGAGCGGTAGGAGAAGCCAAACCGCAGAGCTAGCTGCGGCGGTGGCGCTGGGCATGCATCATAAGCGAGGTGAGCTGCCCTCCTTCCCCGCTAGCGATACAGTGACCTACTCAGTTGCTGCTGCAGTGAACTTGCGGCGCCATGGCGGTTTGCAACCGTGACAATCACTCCATCTATATGTATTGTATTCCTGGGAAAATACTTGGTCATTTGGAAAAAGATGGTAATTGATTTATCACTAGTTTTTGAATGCTTGGTCGTGGCAATCACCCGAAGCCACAACCACAAGTCTCCATCGCGTAATACTTACGGTCGATCGCACCAATAGACGGTCGGTCAGACCCGCGTCTCACCGAAGGGACAAGCATCGGCTTGGTCTAACATGTATGACCAGTTACATCACTGACTTGTGCGACCGCATTTGAGCAGTAGTACTTGAAATTTGTGTTCCAGGAAACTCATCAGGAGCCGTTTCGGGCCTCGAAACCAAAACCATAAATTAATCTTTAGCTTGTTCCCATCACATTCCAAAGTAGTACTACCATGCTATAATTAAGTGCAAACCTGCTCACACCTACGTATCAAACCTGAACGTGTTCCCACTATGTAGGTTTTAGTACTAGTGCTAGTACTGGGTTATAAAAAGGGGAACTACCTAGCCGAAAATTACTCTACCTTCCTCCTCATAAGTCTTTCTTGTTCGTCCGTCCTTGCCATGGCCGGTGTGCAGAGGTCTAGGTCGAGAACTACTCGTAACAAGGGAGCGGCGACCAAGGCCACGAAAAAAAAAGAGAGGGCTCGCCGCCTCACAGAGACCTCGAAAGATCTCTCACGGGCAGGCGAGGGATCCCAGGAGCACCCTAGCCGCGCAGGCGAAGATGCCGAGCTGGCGGTGCTGGAGTCGTTATCCCTCGACGACATGCCCGATCAGCTCAATAAGCAGAAGGAGTTGATCGACGGCTTGGTGGAGCTGCTGAAGGAGAGCCTCGACGACATGCTCGCTGAGCTTAATAAGCAGGAGGATTTGACCGCCGGCTTGGTGATGCTGCTGAAGGAGAGCATTGCCTCGGGTAAGAAGGCGACCGGCAAAATCCTACAACTTCAGGAGGACAAGGCGAAGCTCCGCCATGAGCTTGACCTGCTGAAGGAGGAGGACGCCGGCTGGAAGAAGCTGCATGAGAGGAGTAGTTCCTCGGTGAAGATGTTGCACGCCCTCGTCATGGAACAGAAGGAGGAGTTGGCGAAGCTCCGCATCGAGCACCCGGCTGCTGTCAAGGTATGTAATGCGGCCGTGGAAGAGATGATGAACGCTCGCGTCGAGAAATCCCGTGTCATGGACAGAATGAAGAAGATGGCGGAGGAGATGAGCGAGGAGATGAAGGTAGTGGAGGCGATGAAGAAGCAGTTAGGACTCCGCAGTTAACTCTTCATGAAGTAGAGAGCAGCGCCCCAGACTTGTGTCTGCGTCTTCCTTCTTTTTTGGGGGGGGGGGGGGGTAATCTTCCTTCTTCTTTTGCTCCTGTGTTTCTTCTTTTGCTTCGGGTGTTTCGCCGCATGTGTCACGTTCTCTGCGAGGCACGAATAGAACAATGCTAACGATGAGCGGCGCCGTGGGATCGATGACTAGCAAATTAGATCATTTTTTATCGCCATATCGCACTGGGCTGCCATGTTTCGCGCTCCTCCATCGTACTAGTACTCCAGTGGAAAACTTGAGTATACCGCACGGTTCTTTACTCCTCCTCAGGTCGTCGGCAACATTTATACGAGCAGTCAAATCACAAGGCCCCACCTTCCAGCATTAATTAGCCGTCAAATCACAAAGGCCCTCGCCTCTCGTGAAACCGACCAAGTGAGACTGCCCCGCCCTCTAGCCTTTTAAATGTACTTTTGTACTGTAGTAGTATCGATGGATTGCGCCATGGAGCAAAACTAACAAGATGAAATTAAAGAAAAAAGGTGGTACATATAGAGAGCGCTCGTCGCCAAATTATGCATATAGTACTATTAAAAAAGCTAGTACGTGCTTAGATGGGGTGCTAAAGTCTATTAAAGAAATTAGCATACCTATTTAATTCTTTGACAACTAAACTCCTTCATGCTTTGGGTAAACTTCTCTCATTTAAGTTTTTTTTAGAATTACATATCTCATTTAAGTGTTTTGCGTATGTGGCATGCTTACGAGTGGTACTACTACCAACTACAAGACGAACTGTAAGAAATACAAGTATGTACGTACTGAAGAGTTAAAGTAACGAGAAAGAACATAACATAGTTCTGCTGGGGGCTCAGCACAACACACCCCTGAAATAAAACTAAGCACCCTGAAATTAAACCAAGCAACTAATCCGATAGACACTGCATTAGAACCACCATGAGCACGACACTGCCACCTTACTCGGACTCCTCATCCACGTCCTCGACTTCGTCCTTGTCCCTCTTCCTCTTAGCCGATACTTCTTTGCTTGAACCGCACACTAGGCTCTCGCTCTTCATCCAACCCTTGTAGATATTGAAACAAAGGTAGGCATCCATTGCAGCGTACTGGATGTGGTCTTTATCTATTAAATTCCACTCCCATGCAAGATGAAACTTGTGGTGAGGTTTTGTCAGTTTGTCATACGAAGGATCAACCATGGCTCCTGCCAGGGTCAGCATTGAAGGCTGCCGGGAGGACACCAGCCTATTCTTCTGGAGGTTGAAGGGCTGGCCTACAACGAGGCCTATTCGACCCAGGACTTTCTCGTCGTTATGAAAGTCTACAGTAATGAATTTGACTCCGTCGTCCGTGGGGAAGTTCTTAAAATCCTCGCACTTAACGTCGGCATGGCATATGTGGTAGACCAAGCACAAGTTATGCACGCAAACCTGGATCACGGCGGGCTTCTTCTTCTTCTCTTCCTCCTTTAGATTCTTCTCTTTTCTCAGGACTGTGGTGTACTCAACATCTAGCCCATCGACCCACTCATTACCATCTGACTTTTTGAACATGCGTTTGAAGCGAGCAAGGCATCCTTTCACCATTGCGGAAGAACGGGTGTAGATGACATCGAACTCATCGCCGGTGATGGTTCTAACCTTGTACTCACCGCCGATCATGGAGATTTGGAAAGCCATGGATTTTGGAGGAGGGTTAGGATTAGTGGAACTGCTGTAATGTGAAAGGACGGACGACTAGTAGCAAACTGCCGTAATGTTAAAGGACGGCCGGGACGAGTAGGAGCGAACTGCTAGCAGTTTTCCGATTGTAAAAATGCTGAGTGGGGCGTGCGGACGGCAGGGTAGTGGCTTGCCCGGTGGATAAATGGATTCATGCACAGTACTATGGGGCCCAATTAGATGTCATGCCTACTAGACCCACTTCGTAGGCTTGACAGTATAGCATCTGCGTGTTCGCATGTCAAGCGTCGGGAAAATTATAGGTGATATGAAGCTTTCCATGCTCCCATGATACGGGCTTCCGAGAGCCCTTGGATCTGAGATCGAACAGTTGCATGGCGTGATTCTAGACCTATGGGTGAATATCCTATCCTGGAGGGTTATTCTACAAATTTTCAGCAACTTAGCATGCGACCGTTTGATCTCAGATCCAAGGGCTGCCAGCAGCCCGTATCATGGTTGTGCCTACCACGACCGTCGCCTCGCTCGCGCGGTCGCCCCCTTGGAGATTTCAGACGGCTATAAATGAGCATTTTTTTGCCTACTTCGCATGCATGAAACTACTTCCTCCGTCCAGGTGCGTTAGGCTATCTGATGTTGGCATGTCATACATAGTCATCACTTATAGTCACTCATACAACAAGGTTAGCTATAAGGTTGGCTATAAGAGTATTTTTTTACTTCTCTCCATCTCTTGCTTCATAGTATTTATTGCATTTGCCAAGGAGTAAGTAGCTAGGGTGTTGCACAAGAGCCCACTCCCACCATTTTGCCCATGTCTCTCTCCTCGACAAGCGGGCTACAAACTAATAGCCGGCTGCAACACATGCTCCTAGAGACTTTGTGAGAGAGGAAAGTGGGCCATGTATCAATGAAGTAGTACTTTTTTACATCTAACTATTATACTTGCCGGCTATAAGCTTGGCTATAGTTGACATGGCAACATCATATAGCCATCAGCTGGCTATACTATTAACCATGCTCTAAGCAAAAGTGCCATGTAAGCGGGCTATAAGCCCATTACTGTAGATTACTACCTCTGTCCTGGTTTATAGGTCACCTTTGTAGTTTGTGCCAAATTTTGACCAAAGATTTAGCTAACAAAATATTAATGCATGTCAACAAAAAATATATCGTTGGATTCATATTTGAACATAGTTTTCAATGATATAATTTTTGGTAACATGCATGAACGTTTTGTTAGTCCAATCTGTAGTCAAAATTTGACACAATATACAACGGGGACAAATAAATCAGAACGGAGGTAGTACTTGGCAACTGTATACCATGGAGGTGGTCAGGATTCAGGAGACTCACGCCGGTCGTAGCGCCGCAGTAATAATTTTAATGGCAAGTCAAATCACAGGGACCCACCTGTCCAGCAGTAACGAGCCGTCAAATCACACAGCCATACGTTTGCAATAGTCTACTCCCTCATCTTCTCGCATCTGTGTCGAACTAACTAGGCGGAACTACCCCGCCTACTGCGCGGGAAAAGCCCCGCCCTGGACTTTCAAATATAATTTTGTATCCATGGATTGCGCCATGGAGCAAAGCCAGAAGAAAACAGCGGTACACATGTATACAACACGCCTGTCGCGTTCGCGTCGCACCCTAGACGGTCGGTTGGTCTGGCACGCCGCTCACCGAATAGAACGCGTGTCATATTGCGTTTGCACACATGTGGGACCGCAATTGAGAACCGACCATAGGCACACGCACACTCCCCCGTCCCCGCAAGTCGGCTGAGTTAATAGAAGAGAGAGACGAGCGATAGTACTGGAGCAGTGCTGTAGACACGTCAGTGCCTGGACGATCCCTGCACGACACGAGAGATCAGTTCATCCATGCATGTGACCAGACTCCAGCAGACGGCTAGATTGTCTATCGTCTACATATCATGTAGGCTGTGTTGTACAGGGCTGTAGTTCTGATGAGAAATCTAAAAAAAGGTTTCTTGTCATCTCGCAATATTAGGTGTCATGTGCTTCGGATCACTGCGAGGGTTAAACAACGACAACTGCGTTCCTCCAAGGTGATGGTCATTGGGGGCACATGCACGAAGACTACTCGGCTGCCATCTAGGTCAAGCCAACTATGTTAATTAGGACATCTATCGATTGATCCCTTTTCTACGAGTTTGTCTTTAATTTGAGCTTTGATCTTGTCCGTCGGGATTCATGTTGTCTCCTTGGGGCAGTGAGGTTATGGTTTCTTGTCATGTGGCATTTTTTCGTGTTATATGTTAATCCGGTGCTTCAGATCAAAATGATGACAACCACGCCTCCGGGGTACGTGCATGAAGACTTCTCGACAGTCATTGACGAGGTCAAGCCGGCTCCGGTAGAAAAAAGAAAACTACTCCACTATATAGGGAGGAGCCTCCGCGCTTGCTTGCTAGTGTTGTTGTCTTCACACTCTCTCGTCCTCTCCAGATCTAAACATGACAGCGGTGGCCACACTCTCTCTCTACTCACCGCTGGTCACAGATCCGGTCGGACCCCCTCCACCGGGGAAGGTGAGAAGATGCAATGTTCACGCGGTCGTCCTCAGCGACGGCTCTAACCCACTGCCGGCGCGTCTCGATCAGCGTGCCTTGCCGTTCTCTCCCACGCAGTGCCGGCTAGGGAGGGCCTCCGACCCCTTCTTCCTCGCTGTCATAGTGTGGGCAGATCCGGCCTCCCGCCGCCCACCTAGCGACATCCCGGCTACCCTCAGGTATAACTTCCTTCGAAACCGGCCTTGCTCTACTGCCCCAGCTCCTCATGTCGCTGCATTTGTATCTTTTACTACTTCTCAGGCCCCCTCATAGATAGGATTGATCGGCTATTCGAAAGTCACCTAAATTTTTACTGTTAAGAGGTAAAACTACTTCATGCAGTCTAATCTAGTAGTACTACTTCATGCAGTCGAATCTAGTACTAGTTGGTTCAAACAGGGAAGAAAGGGGGTGGGGGTGGGGGAAGATTTGTTACCTGAATCTAGGACTTGGTCAAAAGAGGAAATAATGGGGCGAAAATAGCAGAGGCTGGCTATCCAACTAGTCTCTTGGTCTAATAGGGAAATAAAGGGAAACGCGATACAAACTCGATATAAACCGATCTATTGGTTGAAAAAGGAAAGAAAGTGGGGACTGGGGGACAAGTCAACAGAGTATGTCCAGCACTAGATTTGCTAGCCTCACACAGTAAAAGGTGGCTATACCGAACAAAAATGGGACCAACCCAGATATCCTGTTTGGATGTTTGTTGCCCCGAGCCCCTCTTATGTAATGCCACTGGTAAAATGTAGCAGTCCCACTGTTAAAGTAAGGACACATTAAACCAATGTGTTTTCAATGTAATGCCTCCAGTAATATGAATCAATGGCACTATTTTTCATGTCCTGCTAAATTTCCCATTAAGATAAGTTGCTTATTTTCATTAGAAATGCAACTGTCCTGGTCCGCCTACTCTCCCGTGCCCAAATACCAACTCTTTAGCAGTTGTTAACGTAATGTTGCTGGTAAAATGAGGCAATGGAACCATTAAAGTAATATCGTATAAGCTAGGCAGGTAGGGGGATGCAGCCCCAGCTTGACCAAGTTTGGATTACAACCCAAAAGCTACCACAGAAACATCTGGGGGGAAGATAGGGATTGAAAGAGCCAGCTTCAGCATTCCAGTCTAAGCACCCCCGGCCTCCATCCTTGCGACGCACACCTCACTTGCCACCTGCTCGACCCTAGTGCCACTGATAAAATGAAGTAATAATACAGTTAAAATAGAGCTACTGTCCTCTATATCATTTCATTTTCAATGTAGATAAAGAAAGTGCTTCTCTTTGTTAGTATATGTTTCATCAACTAGTCTCATTGTTAATGTTTAAGTGTTTCTGCAAACTGGGGTGCTTAATTTTTGTTGAACTGCACAAAAATAGAGGTTGGAATGTCTCAAGGCCCCTCCTTGTACTACCGTGGTACACTAATGTTCATCACTTGCAGAAGGTGTATTTTTTATTAAATGTATTGTACCACAATCTTTTCCCATTAAGAAAATGAAGTTTCTTCTATTTATTAGTGTATGTTTCATCAACTAGTGCCACTATAATGTAATCACGCTTTTTCATTATCTGTGCAAACAGGGTTATTCAGCTACATTTTGGTGAAACTGCACAAATTTACGGATGGAACCAGCATATATGCAGAGTGCTAGGTGCCAATATCTAACATAAACGTGGCTTGGAAAAGCACAGATGCTCGGATGGTTCCTCAAGTTCTTGCCGACCCGCTGGAGAATATTTTAATCTGCCGGTGTTTGGCTTGCACTTTTTTTAGGGGACACTTTACTTGTTTCAGTGTTGCAGCAAATCCTCTAATCAAATAGCAATAGCTTATATTGGCACTTTTCTAGGGAGTACTCTTTTCTGAAAGAAGAACCAATCGATTTATCTTTATTTGTAGACATTTTCACAACTTTGTTTTAGTTCGAGAGCTCTTTTAGGGTGATTGGCGTAGTACTCGGAGTACCCAGTACTTACCCATTAGCCGGTACACTGATTGTAAGCATGAGCATATGGAAGATTAGGTCTAGTGCGAAGCTTACCTTAAACCTTACCGCCGCCGTTGAGACGAGGCGAGCGGCGACGGAACCGTGGAGAATGGCGGGGAAGCGACGTCGCGCCAACGAACCTCCTCTTGCGGTGGGAGAATGAATACTGCGGTGGCTCCGGCTTACGCCGCACCCTCACGAACGACACACCGTACTTGATCGATTCGTCATCCTCCAGATGCTCGACCCTCGATCTGTACGCCCACCACCTCCGCCTGACTTTTCTCTCGGGCGAATCTGTCTGCTCCATCGCCCAGAGGAGATACACGATGAACTCGAAGGACTGCGGCGTGACTGCCGCCGGGGAGTACATTGCCACCCTCATCGCCTGTCTCGCTCTTTCTCATACATTCCCACATGGCCCTCACCGTCCCCGCAATCTCCCACTCGTTCTCAAACCAAGTAAGGATCTCCTTCAACCTGGCTAACTTCGCCTGGTCACCGCCGATGATCTCCACGATTCGCTTCTGCATCCTCTCCATCGATGTGCTTCTGAGAGGTGCGGTGTTGGCTTTGGAAGATGAGAGGAGAGACGATGGTCAAGCAATGGATAAGAGGGAGAGGCGAGACGGTGGGTTTGCAATGGAGAAGATGGAGAGGCGAGACGGTTGTTTTGGAATGGAGAAATGGAGAGGGGGTGGTTTTGCAATGGAGAAGAGGGAGAGGAGCGTGCGGCTGCGATTTAGGATTGGACGAGAGGGGCGGCGCATTGTGACTGGATAAAAAAAAATTAATTTACCCTTCAATTAAGAGACCCCATATTAACTAGTCTCCCTTGTATCCTGGGTCACATTTTAACCATGATTTTAACAAATAAAATATATGTTATACGTTGCAAAATTGATATAATTGGAAAGTACATTCATATACGAATCCAACTATATAATTTTTGATGACATGCATTCACATTTTGCTTGTCAAATACAATACGTGGTCAAACTTTGACCCAAAATACGCACACAAAAAAAATACTTCCAAGACCACCGCCGCTCCTCTCCTCTTCCATTTGAAAACCACCACCGCTCCTCTCCTGTTCCAATCCAAAACCACCGCTGCTCCTCTCATCTTCCATTTCAAAACCACCGCCACTCCTCTCCTGTTCCAATCCAAAACCACCGCCGCTCAACTTCCATTCAAAAACCGCCGCCGGCGAGTGAAGGTGCTGTGGAGAAGTAGATCGATGGAGGAGTACAATAAATATGTGAGGATCGCTGACGGCGACCCTGTGAAGCTAGCCAGGATGTTGGAGATACAGTCTTGGTTTGACAACCCGGAGCAATTAGCGGCGACGGCGAGAGCGATGGCCAAATATCTGGAACAGAGCGAAAAGGCGCTGATACCCCCAAAGGGAGTCGCGCGAGAGTACATAGAGCTGCTCCTCTGGGCCATGGAGCAAACAGATTCATCGAATCCGATCGTGAGGCAGCGGTGGTGGGAGTATCGATCCAAGATGGAGCATCCACCAGAGATTGAAGGATCGAGCATCTACATGGTCCCGTTTGTGATGGTGCCATGGCAGAGCGAGCCGGTGGAGTCTTCGTCGACCGTACCCAACTGCAAGAGGAGAAAAACAGTTGGCGCGACGACGCCTCCCCGCCATCCTCTCCCTCGCCGTTCACCTCGTCTCATGGGGTGGCTGTCTGCCCGCCGAGGAATAGGAGGGGACTACCCCCCCAACCCCCCAATAGTGTGAGGAGGAGCTTAGGGTTGTCAGTATTTGCAGGTTGTGAATTGTGTTTTGTGTTGTGTATTTTGAGAGTACTTTCAGATATGAATGTCTTTTGAATTTCAGATTTGCAGTATTGAGCATATGAAGTATTTTTTGAATTCTAGAGATCTATTGTTAGCACTTTAAAAAATGTAGTTTCATATAAAAGTGCAGACAATGTGATTCTCAGAGAAGAAACTGCAAGTTTCAGTTTTAGATAAGAAACTGCAAGTTTCAGAGGCAGAGCATTTATATTAACACGCCGTTTTTCAAACAGGGATAACATCATGTTGGAAGTTTTATTCATGGTCAAAAATGGAACTACCAGCCAGTTAACATCTTGCTGATCAACATTCATGCACAACACATATTCATATGATGCACAGCCAAAAAGATATGCTATTTTCAAAATGCCCACAATGTTGAGTGTGCAAAAGACAGAGAAAACGAGGGACAAAGTTTTGGCAAGTGTTGGAGGTGGTGTGCGTAGATGACAATGGGGACTCACATGTGAGTAATGGCAGAGGCAAAAATTTGGGGATATTTTCACTGAATCAGGTGGAATCGAATCCGGGCGGAGCAACTATTGGGGAGTGGAACTTGGCCACTGCGCTACTTTAGTACTTTCGATAGAAAATAGGCACGGACACTACAACTACTGTAGCACGTCTTCCCCAGCTCCGGTGCGTTCTCGTCCGGGGCCTGGACGTCAGCTGGGTTGTGGGCTGCCCGGTCTAGACTTTCTTTTTTAACATGCGCAGCCCACGACATGTCGGTTTGTATTTTTTTGAGGGCCGTCATGTATCGACCGGCCTATGGGCCTCCCATCCTAGGTTTTATTTTTTCTTAAACATCCGTAGCCCAACTTATGTATTTTTTTGAAGAAAACGCAGAGGTCTGTTCTATTTTTCTATATAAGAATAGAAATGCCAGGTCCAACTTATGTTTCCCTTCTAACTATATTATATATATTTATATTATTTTATATGTTATTATATATTATTTTTATTATCATCATATATTGAACAGATACTTACATATATAAGAAAAAATATCCCATGTCTTATAAAAATATTTTTTTTAATAACATCCTTTTTTTTACTTTAAGGCAACGAAAATCCTGGTGATTGTGTACAAAAGCTTTAAGATTTAAGGACCAACGTAATAATAAAGCGCTTACTATTTAAATATATTTATAACAAAATGCTCAGCCCCTGTTTATTTTTTGATAACATTGTTGCGCCCAACCCAACATTATAATTAGAATTAGTCCAGAAAAATCGTGTATTTCGAGAAAGTGCAAATTGACTGTAATTTGTCAGAAAAAATACATGGGCCGCGTGGACGCTACATTATTTGTTCACCCAGCCCAGCAAATTCGTGTATTTTAAGAAAATGCAAACGGGCTGTAGTTTTTTAAAAAAATGGACCGCATATACGCTACATTATTTGTTCACCCAGCCCAACAAATGGACTGTAAATTCAAAAAAAAGGTTGAATATGTGCACATTTTTGGAGGCTGAAATGTGGGCCAATAGATCGAAGCCAACGCAAGGCGTTGTCAACTTAGTCAATAAATGATTCTGACATCCATAGCCGTTGGATTTACATCCAACGGCCGGCATCCATCTTCAATCTCTCGTCTTCTTCCTCCAGCGCCGCCGGGACCACCTGCTCCCGCCTCCGGCTGCTAGCAGCTCTGCTTAGCACGCTTCGCTGTGAAGCGCTATCCCACCGCAGGCCATGCCATTCCTTCACACCTCATGTTATTCTCCGCCGACTGCAGAACCACACCGCACCAGAACCAGTTAACCATCGTACATCTCTCCTTCTGCGACTCCACTGTCGCGTCTTCCCATCTCCGGCTCGTTGCCATCCAGGGCCTCGCCGTCGTCCACCGCCTTGGTGCGCTCGGCGCGACATGGTCAGCGTGGTCAACAAGCGAGAGTCATCGGAAAAGGACTGTACGTGGATACGCTGACAGTGGGCATGCACCAGGTCTATGGACGCACGCATGCAACCGCCTCCTTATTACGCGAAAATAAAATTATTCCTCCCCCTGAAAGCTGGGACCCACCACGTATATCTTCGCATGGAAGGAAGTGCCTCCTTATTCCTGCCCCTGACACCTGGGACCCACCAACAACATCTTTGCACGCGGAAGTGCCTCCTTATTACGAGCAAAAAAAAAAGATTCCGCCCTTGACAGCTGGGACCCGTCAGCTAAATATTCGCACGCAAGGAAGTGCCTCCTTGTCATTCCTGACAGCTGGGACCCACCCGGTCGAAGCATACGCAGCATTATCTGTTTGGTCGTGAACGTATACGTACATAGCGGTCGATCGGTCTCTCTGCAGCGATGAACCGTGGCCGAGTAAGGAGCGGCACGTGTCGTAGTAGAGGCGCAGACATAGCATGTCACGCAATCTCGTCTATATATATCATGTACATGTACGTACAGCCACGCTGCAAGAAAGTAAATATGGCTACATACGTACATACAGGCGGGGTCTCTAACGCGTACAGCGACGGCGTCCTATTCATCGGCAGCCAACTGGCTGGGTCGGAACGGAAGAAACAACATCGTGTTCATCGGGAGGCAACGAAATGCGTCGTGTTCATCGGGAGCCAACCGGCTTGGACGGAACAGCCGAAACAAGGTCTGTCGTACCGCAAAACAGAGGAAACAGACTTCTGTTCGAGTGCCTACGGTCGAAACGGGGTCTTGTTGATCGGGAGGGGTGTGGCGTACCGTAGAACGGAGGAAACGAACTTGTGTTCGAGCTTCTACGGTTGAAACGGGGTGCTGTTGATCGGGAGGGGTGTGGCGTACCGTAAAACGGAGGAAATGGACTTGTGTTCGAGCTCCTACGGTCGAAACGGGGTGCTGTTGATCGCGAGGGGTGTGGCATACCGCAAAACGGAGGAAACGGACTTGTGTTGGAGCGCTTACGGTCGAAACGGGGTCTTGTTCATCGGGAGGGGTGTGGCGTACCGCAAAACGAGACTCCACAGGCTACTGTTCATCCATCGTCTAGTGCCTTGCTCCAGCCTCAACAGGGCTACTGTTCATCCACCGTCGACTCCTTCCAGCCTCCACCTGCTACTGTTCATCCACCGCCGATTTCCTCCAGCCTCCACCAGTCACTGTTCATCCATGGGCTACTGTTCATCCAGCCTCCACCGGCTACTGTTCAACCAGCCCTCCACGGGGTCCTGTTCATCCAGCCTCCACCGGCTACTGTTCAACCAGCCCTCCACGGGGTCATGTTCATCCACCCCCAACCGGCTCGGGTGTGGCGGCCTCCTCGATCGACCGGGGTTCTGTTCATCCAGCGGCAACGGCCTACTACTACCACGGGGTCCTGTTCATCCAAACCCCACCGGGAACTGTTCATCCAACCCAACAACAGTCACTGTTCATCAAGAGGCAGGTTCGATCGGCTTCAGTTAGCAGCAGTAGCGACGGAATCGCTCGGGTTCAGTTAACAGCCAAGAGATCGATCGCTCGGGTTCAGTAACGTAGCTAGTGCAATCGCTCGGGTTCAGTAAGCGAACGCCTCGCACGCTCGGGTTCAGTTAGAGCCCAATGCCTCGCACACATGCGTGTACGTGTACGAGAGAAACGCACAAACCTCCGTGCATCGCTCGGCCCCGACCACCCATCGTAACCGGGAACTCCTCGAAATTTTCCTCGCCCTCGCTTCTACCATGATTTTTTCCATCATGGACGGCCCAAAGAATGTCATGCAGGTGCGTCCGGCCCGCCCAGGATGAAAAGCCCATTTTCTGTCATGATTTTTTGTCATAGAAGTAGGAGCCCACCACATCTATGATGATACGTGGTTTTGTCACAATTATCGTCATAGAAGTGTCATAAGCATGACAAAAAAAATTTGTTCGGCCCAAAATGTCACGGATGTGTCTTTTTTTTATAGTGTTGACACCCTCGATGCCGATGATGTGCTTCTTCTTCACAAGCGTGTGCAAGTTCCTCATGCCAGTATGACCTAGTCGTCGATGCCATAGCCAGCCTTCTGAAGCTTTTGCAAGTAGACATGTGGTAGGCTGTGGTCCTGCAGAGAAATCAACAATATACAAGTCTCCTCTCCTGAAGCCTTTGAAGACTTTGGATTTGTCAGATTCCATGAGTACTATGCAACGATATTTGCCAAAGATGACAACCATATCAAGATCACAAAGCATTTGCCAACGATATTTGAGTCCATGAGTAAGTTCTTGTCACCGGTCATGTGATTTGTACATCCATTGTCGAGGACCCACTCAGTAGCTTTGAGAGATTCATCCTGCAGATGAATTAGTGCATCTTACGAACTCATATACTTCATAGCAAAGAATATGACATCAAATTCATCAGATAGAATTTCATCAAGTAGTGCAATAGATACAACAGTATAAGGACGTGAGAAATGAATAATTCATTTCTTCATGATTAGCTTGCGTCCGTTCAAGCACTCTCAGGTCTCCAGCAAATTCTTCAGACATTCAAGTTCGTCTGGAGACCTGTCCCTGCATAAGAGATTAGTTCTTTTTCTTCACCACCCACATCTGGAGGGGTGGCAAAGAGTTCATCATTCTGCAAGCTCCATATGAGAAAGGTGGCATTGGAGCCAGTGCACTTCGTTTCACAGAAGAGGGGTTAGAGTATGCATATGAATAAGCAGAGAAATTCTTCGAGGACTTATGAACATAATGATTTGAAGAATAATGCACATATTCATGACCCTTAGATTTTCCCTGCGAAACAGATGCATTAGCACGATGATGATCATATGAGGAATTTGATCCATATGAGGACTTGGATCCGTACGAGGACTTGGATCCGTACGAGGAATTTGATCCATGTGAGGACTTTGGTCCATATGAAGAATTTGATCTGGGGTTCCTATTCTTCACATGTGGTGTCATGAGGACATTCACCTGACGTCCTTCAAGGCACCTTTTGGGAACCCAGATTTTCTTCATAGGTGGACCGTTCCTGCAATTAGTTCCAACATATCTGGTAAATACTTCACCATTCTGATTTTTGAATAGTTTATAGTTGGAGTCAAATGACTCATCAGATGAACATGAAGATTCACAGGTAAAGCCAGATAAAGTAGATGGATTTACAGGAGGTCCTTTTGCCGCAACCCATGAGGTTTTAGGATACTGCTCAGGTTTCCAGTAGGAACCATCAGCATTGAGTTTCCTCTCAAATGCAATACCCTCTTTCCTAGGGTTCCTGTTGAGGATCTGCTTTTTAAGCAGATCACAAAGAGCCTGATGCCCTTTGAGGCTTTTGTACATGCCTGTCACATACAGTTCCTTCAACCCTGCATTTTCGTCAGTGATACTAGTGGTATCCTCAGATTTGGAATTTGTGACCACAGAAATAGTTGAAGAAGTTGCAACAATAGAAGCATTTGAACTTTCAGGTGAAGAATTAGCAGATTCACATTCGATGCATTTCAAACATGGTGGAATGAATTCTTCCTAAGCGGAACTGATATGTTGAGCAAGCAAAGAATCATTTTTCCTTTGAAGATCATCATGACTCACCCTTAGTTTCTCAAGATCTTGCTTTCTTTGAAGAAATTCATAAGAAAGCTTCTCATGATCGGCTAAGAGTGTTTCATGACGACCTTGAAGGTTATCAAACTTAGACTGAAGACGTTTAAGATCATCAGTCAGGGTTTGAGTTCGATCCACTTCCTCACCCAACAGGTCATCGCTTTTGTCTAGAAAATTCTGAACCCTTTCCAAAGCTTTTTGTTGTTTAGTGGCAATATTAGCAAGCTTGGAATAGCTAGGTTTGAGATTTTCATCAGATTCATCTTCACTAGATTCAGAGGAGGGATATTCGAGTACCTTGGCACCTTTTGCCATGAGGCATGGTGCTGAAGAAGAAGAATCAGGTTCGAAAGTCATCGTTTTGAGGGACTCCTTGAACTCGAGGAACCAGGGGTCCTGTAAGTGCATTAGTGCCCCTTAGTGATTTTGGTGTATTGAAGACTTATAGGTTAAGGGACTAATGTGTTTGTGAGTGTACACAGGTTCTATAAGTCAATGAGAAGTTTGATATTTACGAAGAAAGTCGACCCCTAAAAATGAATGTCTTCAGTTGAAGACTTTGGTTTTCTTGAAGACTTTGAAAATGAGGAAATTGGTGTGACCTTGAAGACTTGATATTGATGCGAGGATTATGAAGCGTGAAGACTTTTGTTTTCATAGTTTTGTTTTCCCTTTCTTGAGTCATAGGAAACACCGTACTGTTAAAGGGGGTCGAGGTAAAACTAAGGAAAAGTTTCCAAGTGATGCTCAACTCAAATCCTACACCTACCAATCCTTTCGAGTGAAGCCATTGGAAATCTCATACAGTTCAGTCAAGTTCTTCAGTGACAGAGACGAAGTTCTTCTGTTCTCTGAGGAATTTGTTCTGACTGAGGAGTTAGGAATTCGCCAGTGCGGATTGCCTACAAGTGAGGAACATGATAGCCCTGAGGAATTTGAGAGGTCAAATTTCCGACCGTTGCTGTGCTATGCGCCAGCTGTCCAAAATATCTTATCCACCTAACGGTCATATCATTGAAGGGCATTTATGTCTTATCATGTCGGGCTACTCCCCGGCTATAAATAGCTGCCCCCTACAACCACTAGCTGGTTGGCTGCTCCGAGAGAAACTGACACTTGTCATTTAGAGCATCCCATCCTCCGAGGACTTTGAGCGAAAATCATCAAGTGAGGAAAAAACCCAAACCCAACACCTAAAACCCAAAGTGATTGAGCATCACTGAAGAAATTGTTCCTGTGTGGAACCGACACTTGTTACCTTTGAGGACTGTGCATCCTCCAGACGGTTAGGCGTCATGGTCTAGAGCATCCAAGAGGAATTGTGGATTGCCGAGTGACCAAGTGTGTGAAGGTTTGGAAGTCACCTGTGAAGACTTACCACGAGTGATTGGGCGAGGTCTGTGTGACCTTAGCTCAAGGAGAATACGGTGAGGACTGTGTGTCCGGGACTGTGTGTCCTCAGGTTTAAATACCTAGCCGCTCCAACCAGACGTACAACTGTCACAGCAGTTGGAACTGGTCTACCAAATCACTGTCTTCACCAAGATACTGGTTCTATTTCCTCAACCCTTTCATTTCCTCGCATACTTGCTATGTACTTGATCGTTACTGTTTGAAGACTTTGACTGAAGACTTTCTCAATTTTCTCATTCCTATTTCTTCAGTCACTTTGTCTTCAGCCTGCTTATCATGTTTACACGCTACCTGTGCTCTGTTTTGTTTCATTTCATCATGATGACTATGCTACTGCTTTGTTATCCATGTACCTGAGTACTTATTCCGCTGCTTGTAGTTCGTTGCTTAGGAAATTCCTCAAGTAGTATTTCTTCAGCGACGAATTCATAAAAATCGCCTATTCACCCCCCCTCTAGTCGATATAACGCACTTTCAGGTCCTGACAGGTTCGATGACCTTCATAGACATCAGAGATCCGGTCCCATATAAGCTTCGCATTGCAAAGATGCATAATGCGTCCGAACTCATCTTTGGATAGGCTGGAGCAGATGATATCCCTCGCCACAGTATCCAACCGAGTATACTTGCGAATGTCATCAGAATGGCCATCTTGCATAGATCGGTAAGACCAATCTCAGTGACGGCCCACAGCTCACTGTTCATCGCCATGAGCCGTTTCCTCATCATGGCCTTCCACTTGGGATAATCATGACCATCAAAGATGGGGCATGCATCAGACACTTTCTTCATACCTGCGGTCGACATAACTAAAACTCCAGGTGGTTAAACCAAAATCACACAGAACAAAGGAGTACCTGGCTCTGATACCAATTGAAAGTGTGTTATATCGACTAGAGGGGGGGTGAATAGGCGATTTTTACAAATTCGTCACTGAGGAAATACTACCTGAGGAATTTGCTAAGTGAAGAAATGCAAGCAGCGGATAAAGTACTCAGGTGCATGCATAACAAGACAGTAGCATACTCATCATGATGAAATAAAACATACACAGAGCACAGATAGCGTGTAAACAAGATAAGCAGGCAGAAGACAAGGTGACTGAAGAAATAGGATTGAGGAAATTGAAAAAGTCTTCAGTCAAAGTCTTCAAACAGTAACAATCAATTTCATCAACAAGTAGACAAGGAAATGAAAGGGTTGAGGAAATAGAACCAGTAGCTCGGTGAAGACAATGATTTGGTAGACCAGTTCCAACTGCTGTGACAGTTGTACGTCTGGTTGGAGCGGCTTGGTATTAAAACCAAAGGACACACAGTCCCAGGACACACAGTCCTTACCGTATTCTCCTTGAGCTAAGGTCACACAGACCTCGCCCAATCACTCGTGGTAAGTCTTCAAGGTGACTTCCAAACCTTCACAGACTTGGTCCCTCGGTGATCCACAATTCCTCTTGGATGCTCTAGACCATGACGCCTTACCGTCTGGAAGATGCACAGTCTTCAAAGGTAACAAGCGTCGGTTCTACACAGGAACAATCTCTTCAGTGATGCTCAATCACTTTGGGTCGTAGGTGTTGGGGTTTTGGGTTTTTCCTCACTGATGATTTTCTCTCAAAGTCCTCGGAGGATGGGATGCTCTAAATGACAAGTGTCAGTTTCTCTCGGAGCAACCAACCAGCTAGTGGTTGAGGAGGCGGCTATTTACAGCCGGGGAGCAGCCCGACATGATAAGACATAAATGCCCCTAATGATATGACCGTTATGTGGATAAGATATTTGGGACAGCTGGCGTGAAGCACAGCAACGGTCGGAAATTTGAGCTCTCAAATTCCTCAGGGCTATCATGTTCCTCACTGTAGGCAATTCGCACTGGCGAATTCCTAACTCCTCAGTCAGAACAAATCCCTTAGAGATTAGAAGAACTTCGTCTCTGTCACTGAAGAAATTGACTGATCTGCAAGAGATTTCCAAAGGCTTCACTCGAAGGATTGGGTATGTGTAGGCTTTGAGATGAGCATCACTTGAAATTTTTTCCTTAGTATTACCTCGACCCTCTTTAACAGTACGGTGTTTCCTATGACTCAAGAAAGGAAAATGAAACTACGAAAACAAAAGTCTTCACGCTTCATAGTCCTCGCATCAATATCAATATCTTCAAGGTCACACCAATTTCCTCATTTTCAAAGTCTTCAAGAAAACCAAAGTCTTCAGATGAAGACATTCATTTTTAGGGGTCAACTTTCATCGGATATATCAAACTCCTCAGAGACTTATAAGACCTGTGTACACTCACAAACACATTAGTCCCTTAACCTATAAGTCTTCGATACACCAAAATCATTAAGGAACACTAGATGCACTTACAAGAAGGTATACAACCCGTTGGTATATGGGAGACCACAAGACAACTTGAGAAATCCAAAAAAACACAAGAAGAAAAATGCTTTTTTGGCTCATATGAAAGTGAAAAAAAGTTAACCGTCATATTTCTACTTATTGGACAACAATCAAGGCAGGGTGAGTTGGTTAGTACATTGCTGCTACTGGTGTTTGTACGTAAGATAACAGGTTTCCGGTGCTTATACTAGCATGCTATCCACGTTGAGGTTATCGAGTTGTAAACTTTTTTCCTTAGGCTAAAGTTATCATGATGAAAGTACATACGTTTTTTTTTTAAAAGTGAATAAGTTATCAGGTCCACGATCGTAAAAATATCATTACATTCACACAAAAAACCGGGATTATGTTTGAACATCTTTTTTATGCCTTGATAAAAAAAATCTTCTTGCAACAAAGAAAGACAACCGATGAAAATAGATTTTTTTGGTTGAAAAAGGAATGAATAAAAATAGCCAAAAAAATCTTTAAAACAACCACGTTGCGTGGTTCATGACCAGTGACCAGATCTAGAAAAAATCGAAAAGCAAATCCCGCTTGCTCCATAAAATGCACTAGCAGCATTTGTCAAAATAAAAACAGCCTAACCTGTATCTAACCACCAGCAAGGTATTAGCCCAGATGGCTAGTGAGCGAGAAAAATCAATAGCGAAGAAAAAAAACCCCGAACCGAACGTACAACAGTTTTCAAGAGAAGGAAATAAAAATCGATACTGCGGGAGCGAATCAAGGGACCGTGCGATGCGATGATCGGGTCGTTCGGATCTATTCTCATATTACGAACGTTTGGAAATTAGAAATTCCCTTATTATATACCTATAAACCTAATAATAAAGGACTATTGCTTCTTGCGGTAGGTGACAAAAATTGCTCCAAAGTTGCAAAATATTACCCATAATGCGTGATAAAGAACGTTTCACACAGGAGAATCCCGCCTGAGACGGCCCATGCAGTAGGGACCTTCTATACTACACTCTGCACACTGGGAGAAGACGCAACGCGCCCATTTGGACGGCCCATGTACGAGTGGTCTGTTTTTTATTTTTTTTTATTTTTCTTTTCCATTTTCATTTTTTCTACTTTAAATAATTTGAAACTTTAAAAAAGTTTCAAAAATTAAAGAAATAAGAATTTTGAAAAAATATATTTAATAAATCATAAAATGTTCGCGATTTTATAAAAAATGTTTGAAATTTTGAAAGCAAATGTTCAGAAAATCAAAAACTGTTCATGATTTTTTAGAAAGTTTGTGTATTAAAAAATGTTAAATTGAATAAATGTTGCCAATTCAAAAAATATTCATGAATGAAAAATATCCTAAAAATTCAAATATTCTTCGTGACTTATAAAATAGTTTATTCATTCATAAAATGTTCGCTGATTCAAAAAAGATCATCTATTTCAAAAAATGTTCGTTAAATCAAAAAATGTTCGTGAATTTCAAAAATTGATCCACCACTTTCCAAAACAATGTTCGTCTATTCTAGAAATGTTCGCTGATTCAAGAAAATTGTTAAAAAATGTTTACAAATAATATAAATATTCATGAATTCAAAAAATATTCTTGATTTTAGAATATGTTTGAAAATTTGTAAAAGTGTTCATAAATTTGAAAAATGTTTGCGAGTTTAAAAAAATGTTCATGATTTCACGAAATTACGAGTGATAGTGTAGCTCACTGATGCAGCCAAATGTGATCATGGTCATTGGAGATTATGATTTTTTTTCTCCCGTTGCAACGCATAGCCCTTTCGCGAGTAGTAATAAGGGGAGTAAATCAGAAATAATTCAATGGCATGGTAATATATCATCTATATAGCCCAAATGCTAATTAGTACAGCCGCACTATTTGGAAGATCAAACACACCTCGTATCCACCGTGGGATGCGATGTTTGTGGCAACATATATCGACTTTAATTATGACGGGCTCCACTGGCAATTAAGGCACGAAAAAAAATCCTGCTGGTATGATTTGTTGTAACTTCGCCGCTCTATCCACTTCCCCTCCCACGTTTTTCTGCAACAACGACGGCGTTGAGGTTGTTTCAGCCGCTGGTTCTAGTGCGTGGAGGCGGGCGCGAGGAGGGGAGGTAGTAGAGAGAACGATGTCGTGGCATTGCGTTGTTTTCGCGTGGCGGCGCAATCGACGAGGAGCGGTGGGCGCCATCAGGCGTTCTGTGGAGGCCACTGCATAAGTCGCGCAACCGCCACCTTCACTCCCATCTCCGGCAATCTCTCCCGCCCAATCCCCGTCTCTACCCAACTATTCTTCTATGTCCTGGTCTTCAGGCCGGTCTCAGTCGCCATCTAGGTTGGCCGAGCACGGGAGGGCAGTGATGAGGGCTACACGATGAATCTCCTCGGACAGCAGGAGGTCTTTCAGGTTCGGTGACGGCTTAACATGCTTGGCCGCCACTTCATCGGTGTGCTTCATGTTGTAGACGTGCTGTGATGGTGTCACACACATCATGTCGTAGAAAACATGAAAAAACTGTACCTCCTACTCCGTTCTGAATTATTTATCATAGAAATTGATAGAAATGAATGTATCTATAACTAAAATTATTTATCATAGAAATTGATACAAATAACTTGAGGGTGGGAAGTAATTGGGTGCAGAAAAAAATGGGGGAGTCGATCCGAACACGCCGCACACTGATGGGGCGCGTCCGCAGGGGAAGATTTGTTCATTGTGGTGCGTCTCCTCCCCCGAACCTCTCTCACGAAAGCGCTCATCAACCTCCGCTCCTGGCTGCGTTGCTGCTACCACCGTCATCTCAGCAATGGCGGCAGCAAGAATGCAGCCTCCGCTCAACCCACGAGCGGCGTCGCCTTCCACGGCAGTCCCCACCTCCAACACTCAAAGCCTACAGAGCACGCCCATCCACACTTCCACCCCATCCGTCCGCGCGCTGTTCCTCCGCGCCGTGGACTCCTCCCGTCCTGCCTCCTGGTCCGCCGCCGTCGCCGACCTTCTTGCTTCCGGAGACGCCGTCGCCGCTCTGGCCACCTTTGCCGCCGCTCTCCGCGCTAACCCGGCCGCGCTCCTCCCGGCCCTTCCCCCCGCCTTCCGCGCAGCTGCCGCCGCCACCTCGCTCGCCGCCGGCCGCCAGCTACACCTCATTGCCCTCCGTTCCGGTCTCTTTCCCTCTGACCCGTTCTCCGCCTCCGCTCTTCTCCATATGTACCACCACTGCTGCCGCCCCCTCGACGCCCGTAAGGCGTTCGATGAAATTCCCAGCCCCAACCCCGTCATTATCACAGCCATGTGCTCTGGCTACCTGCGAAACAATCTAGTCTACCCCTCGCTCGCTCTCTTCCGCGACTTGCTCGCATCTGGTTCTGCCATGGCGGTGGACGAGGCGGCTGCGCTCGTGGCGTTCTCCTCGTCGGCCCGTGTCCCTGTCCGCGGAATTACTGCTAGCCTTCATGCACTTATTGTGAAGATTGGCTTGGACGTGGATGCTGGGGTGGTCAACACGATGTTAGACGCTTATGCCAAAGGCGGTGGTCGTGACCTGCCGGCTGCGAGGAAGTTGTTTGATACCATGGAGAAGGATGTGGTATCCTGGAATACGATGATTGCGCTGTATGCTCAGAATGGATTGTCGGCGGAGGCCCTCGGGCTGTATGGCAAGATGCTGAATGTTGGTGGAGGCATTAGGTGCAATGCCGTGACGTTCTCTGCTGTGTTACTGGCTTGCGCGCATGCCGGGACGATACAGACTGGAAAGCGCATTCATAATCAGGTGGTAAGAATGGGTTTGGAGGAAAATACCTATGTTGGAACTTCTGTAGTCGATATGTACAGCAAGTGCGGAAGAGTGGAAATGGCAAGAAAGGCTTTCGGCAAAATTAAGGAGAAGAATGTCCTTTCATGGTCTGCCATGATTACTGGTTATGGCATGCATGGTCATGGACAAGACGCCCTTGAAGTTTTCAATGAGATGTGCAGATCGGGGCAAAACCCTAACTACATAACTTTTATCTCGGTTTTAGCTGCTTGCAGTCATGCTGGTCTTTTAGATATGGGCCGTTATTGGTACAAAACTATGAAGAATAAGTTTGGGATTGAACCTGGAGTGGGACACTATGGATGCATGGTGGATCTTCTTGGCCGTGCCGGTTGTCTTGATGAGGCTTATGGCCTCATTAAAGAAATGAAGGTTAAACCTGATGCTGCTATCTGGGGAGCTCTTCTTAGTGCATGCCGAGTCCATAAAAATGTTGAGCTGGCAGAAATTTCTTCGAAAAGATTGTTTGAGTTGGATGCGACCAACAGTGGGTACTATGTTTTATTGTCCAATATATATGCAGAAGCTGGAATGTGGCAAGATGTGGAGAGAATGAGAGTTCTGGTTAAAACAAGAGGAATAGAAAAACCTCCAGGGTATAGCTCAGTTGAATTGAAAGGTAAAACACATGTGTTTTATGTTGGCGACACGAGTCATCCTCAGCACAAGGAGATCTATTCTTATTTGGGGAAACTGCTTGAGATAGCGCAAAAAGCAGGCTATGTACCAAACACGGGCTCTGTTCATCATGATTTGGATGAAGAGGAGAAAGAATCTGCGTTGCGCATCCACAGTGAAAAGCTTGCTGTTGCTTTTGCTCTGATGAACTCTGTCCCGGGTTCAGTAATCCATGTGATAAAGAATCTCCGGGTCTGTACTGATTGCCATGCAGTAATCAAGTTTATTTCTAAGTCCGCTGAACGAGAAATTATCGTTAGAGATTTACAGCGCTTTCATCATTTCAAGGATGGATCATGCTCTTGTGGAGATTATTGGTGATAGGGTCGTACAAGAGGGCTGAGGTCGTGATACCATCTTCGTTGTCAGTCATACCACCGTTGTATTATGTACAGGTCGATTTACTTCCAAGACATATTGTTACACCTCATCTCGATTAGGCTAATGATATTGCCTTGCTGCCTGAACACCGGGAACTTAGAAGATTTTATAGCTTGGCATAAATAAAAAAGTTACGCCTTTTCTGTAAGATCTGCATACTGTAATGAATGGCACAACAAGTTGGTTCAAGGAGACGTCGATCAGATGGACAGGGCAGCAAGGTATTTTTTCCTATGGAGGGCTCTTCGCAGTGTGATACCGGGGATGATTGTTCTTGCAGGTAGGCATATCAAGACCTCACCCCAATGTCCCATCTGCTGCTGGGGAGCCAAGGATACAAAGCACCTGATTTTCACACGCGGCGTGGCATGCGAGGAAGGTTTGGCAAGCGCTGGGACCTGAGGTGTTCATCAAACAAGCAACGCAGATTGATCGATCACAGGTCAGTGATGCTTGAGGAAATTTTGAGGAGTACTGTCAAACATTCAGCGGTTATGGGTCGGTACGGTGTACAGGAGACGATCGCCGTAGGGGCATGGTATATCTTGTGGCAGCGACGGGAGGTTGTTAATGGAGGAGAGGTGGAATCTGCTCAGTCAACTGTGTTTGCAATTCAGGCTATTGGCGCGAACTATGCAAAGCTCTGAACAGTTCACAACCAGTCCTGATACGATGAGGGAAGCCTCCATGGAATTCTTATAAACTGAATGTGGATGCATCATCATACTTTGAAAATGGAACAGGGACAGTGGCTGCGGTCTTCCGCAATGATCATGGTGAACCGGTCGCTGGGTTCTTGATCACATGTTGGACTCGGCCACGGTGGAGGTGGCCGCTATCCAGAAGGGCCCGGAACTGGTTGAAAACTTGGGATGTAACACCATCATTGTCGAGTCTGACTGCCTGGAAGTGATTCAAGCATGCAATGGTTTGCTTGGTCAAGGTATTTAAGTGATCATGCTTAATTCTAATTCTCCTGTGTATTGGGACGATGAACCCCTTAGCTATGTTTTATCGAATGATAAACGTGTACTGCTACCTGATCGACCGAAGTCCACCAAGTGGCTTCCCTAAAAGAAAAAAACTGTTTGTCAAGTGATTCTCTGATTGCTCAAAACATCTCCTGCAATCTCATTTTGTTCCCCTTTTTTTGAAATGGAACACTCATATTCCGTATGACACAGCCTGATCGCCGGTCACAACACTGATTACATCATCAGGGTAGCTGGTGAACCACTCTTTAAGTTCACCATCAGCTAAGCCTGCACCCATAGCAGCCAGCACATGCGCTGGTTTATTACATGATCTCGGTGCATACACAACACTTGGGCCTCAATGAAGATGGTTCTAAGCTTGAACCTAATATCACTAAACAGGGCACCAAGAGGCGCAAGGTCGTAGGCATTGGAGGAAATGGCTTGCTTCAAAACAAGGCAGTCGGTGTCAGAAATTGCCCGCTCAACTCCTAACCTATCTGCCAAGGACACAGCCTGATATAGGGCGTTTGGCACCAGCAGCTGCAAACCAAATATCCAGTGTATCATCATGCAGATGAGTCCCCAACCACCTGCTCTAGACCGCTCTGAAAACGCCTCTTCGGTATTTATCTTCATCATATGCGTCGGTATTTATCTTCATCATATGCGTCGGTATTTGTTCTTCTGGTCCAGACAAATTATATGTAATGGTCATGACACATAATGAATTTTGATTCAATTGGTTCAAAAAAAAAAAAAAAAACAGCATAGACTGGATAGTGCGAGTTCTCCTGTATTCTTGTTCCATCATGGCTGGAGTCTTCCAGTGAGCGGATCGACCAGCATGATCTGTCTAACAGAATGCACACCATCTGATAGCACAAAAGGTAGCACCTCTCCCTACACATGGACGAACTTCCATGGATGCATAAAATTCATCAAACACTCGTCAAGAGCGAGGCGTCAAAACTGCACAACACTTGAGTCCATTTCACACAATTTTCGCAGCATGGACCTGCTGCCCAATGTTGGATAACATCATCACTTGAAAATGCACGCCTACCCTGGGGAAATTCTTTTTTTCAATTATATAGTAGGAGTACATAACAGTTCAAATCTCCCAACATATCAAAATACAGTCTGCCGATTGTTCTACGCAGGGGAGGGGGGCGGTGATGAATACTTAATTTCATGATCTCGCCCTTTTAAGGTCCCTCTCGCCGTGATCATAGCTCCTGTGGTCATACATGTCCTTCCTCTTCCGGTCGTCGAGCTCAGTCACGGTGGAAAGGTGCTCTTGACTGTCCATGGAAAGCTCGCCCTCCTCGGCGTTCTCTGCCGTGCGAGTAGGGTTCTGGTGCGGGGGCTGGGGCCAGCTCTGCCTTCTGTCGTGTTTCTTCTCATCCTTGACAGCCATCTCCACGCCATGCTCCAGCTCCCTCTCAATCAGGTCATCATCATCCATGATGTCAACCTTTCTACCGGCATCACCTTTTGATTTCCTCCGTTTCTCAAGCGCAGCTTTCACTTTATCCTTGTCTATCTTTTTCATTGCATCCATTGAGGATGACATATTGGGGCCTTCGTTGCTGCGGGCAATACCATCCTTTGCTTCCACCTTGGGTATCCTCTGGTTTGAGTTTTGCTTCTCAGGGGGGCCTACCATGCTTGACTGTTTAGGTGCTTGATGATTTTCATGAGCATGACGCTCCTCAGCAGCTCCAGGAGCTTTCCCCACAGCACGTGGATTAACCACACTTGCAGAACTGCCTTCGGTATCATTCCCTTGGGACGGTGGTGGCACCACACGGTTTTGCTCGTAGAGCTCCAACATTTGGTTGCTGACCTCTGAAAAGAATAATAATCGAAATTAATATAAGCACGGGTGCTTGGTGTGTGTATGTTACTGGAGTATTTCACAATAAAGAGCATCAAAAGTAACAGTGGCAGAGAAAGGAGCATCACTTCTAGTAATAATGGATATAATTAACAGAAAGTAGTGTGTACTAGCATTGCAAAATCACCAAAATAGAAGTGTCATCCTCATGTTAGATTGTATTTTTCCATTTACATCTCTTTGCGATGCTACTAAGCTAATGTATGTATAACAAAAGTGATAAGGTCTACCAATACACTAAAAATAGACAAACCCAAATCTTTCAGGTTCCACTCGAGAGGCTGGGTTCACATGGTATGCTCCTGACATGACATTCCCTAGCGTATCCCAGAACACTAATAACTATAAGATTCCCTTGAGCACATCAAGCAACAGCATGTGTCTTGCTTGACCTAGGCAACCTACACTTATCAGTTTTGAACCAATGATGAAATTTTGGTCATCCAATCCACACAGGCTCCTAGAAAGTTAAAGCATGTCAACAGCTGCTGCTACCTGCGAGGATGTGAAATACTATTCTTGGGAGATTGAATAGTACAATAGTGCAAACATGCACTACTGAATTAAATCTAGAGACCAACCTTCCAACTGCCGCGGCGTTACATCAAACTCTTGCCACCAGACCTTCTCACCATCTGATGGAAGCTTGACTTTGAGGAACTTCGCAGCAAGGAAAATTGCACCGGCCGTAATATGATTGGGTTTAAATTGGAGACAAAGCGAAGTACGTAGCCTGTACACCCCTTTAAGGCGCAGTAATTAAATAGGCATAATTGGGGGTTACTATTTTTGTAAGGATAAGTGTAATTTCAGCATACCCATCATTGACAAAATTCCAGGCAACTTGAGCAAGCGCATTTTGAGCAACCTTGAAATTTTTTATTGCTTCGACCAAGGGCTTGTACGGGTGGTGCACATTCAGGTCAAAACCAAGTGTTACAAGCACAGCACGCTCCCCGATTAAAATAAGCTCCTTCTGTTGTTCATAAACCTCCTGCACAAAACAGCACAAAAATATCCTCAACAGCCATTCTTGTCATAGGAATCAGAGGATAAAATATAATGAATGTAAAGATTTTTTTTTTTTGCAGATTGGCAGAATGTAAAGATTTGCAGATTGGCGGGATATAATATAAGAGCATTTTTGACACTATATATTATGGGACGGAGGGAGTAGAAGTGTGAGGAAACAAGGATAGCACCAGCAACTACATAAGAAATATCAAGACAATACTCGCAATTAAATATGTCACCTTTTGCTTAATTCGAGCAACTGCGGCAGGATCCTTCTTGTGGATGATCTAATAAGAAATTAGTACGACATCCTTAAGTGGTCTGGGAGTTTCTTCAACTTTGCCCGCCAAGAACATGCAAACTGTGGCTATTGTCTGTAGGTTACAACGAACATACATTGAGAACTTACAACGAGCAGCAAGATCTATGCTGTAGGCTATACACACAGCAAAAAAAAAAAAAAAGACTGCATATCTCTTCTGCAAAGCAAAACAAAATTCACCATATCATGGAATCCAATAAAATATCATGAAATTAGTAGGATGTATATAGACGTATTTTAGAGTTTAGATTCACTTATTTTGCTACGTATGTAGTCCATATTGGAATCTCTAAAAAGGCTTATATTTAGGAGCGGAGGGAATATGATTTACAAGTTTCAGTCAACTATTTTTTTATGTCTTTCACAAACTGGTGGCAAGCATTCATGGTTGAACCCATATTAGAATACTGCCTACCATTCACATGTAAAGTCGAAGATATATTGTCCGACAGCAAACATGTACAAGCACATACAAATTTCAGTAAGGCTTACCAGTCTATCATTTTTGGCATGAGATTGACGAAGGAAAAAACGATGACAGAATACTATAGCGGTAGCAATTGTCACTTGAGGCCTACATTTTAAAGCCATTCACCATAAGAAAAACATATAATATATAAAACTATCAACCATGCCAAAGAGCATAATTTATGCTGTAGCTGATATACAGGAATTGAAGGACACAAAAGCATAAATATATATACTAAACAGAGTTTGATCTTTTCTGTTCTACCCAAGCAAGGATGTGCCCTAGGTTGCACCACCCCCCCCCCCCCCCCCCCCCCCCCCCCCCGCCCCCCCCTTCTTCTTGTATGGTGGGGCTAAGGCCTAAACATTTTGTCTCTAAAGGGTGCAACCTAGGGTACAGAATGTAGTCATGTACAACTAGAGTACAACACTGTCATCAACAGAATGCAATCATTTATGCTTTAGATGTCCACTAGACTTTCCTTCGACTTGCAAAATAAAATAAGCATGAAGCAATCATAAAGGGTTTCGAATACTGCAAGCGGGCAAATGAGAAAGAAACAAATGCTGCTTAAAAGAAATCAAGCTATCAGAAAATGACAAGTAGTCTACACAAACATGAAAACAATAGGTATGATTCCATAATGCTATCAAACAGCTATTCTATTTCCCAGAAAAACAAGTAATGACAATATATTCTTACACTTTAAGTCTCATCCCAAAATCTTGAAGAAAGGTGCAGTATGACTTGCGAAGGTAAGACTCCTTCTTCAGATCAATGCCATCTTTCCTTGAAAGGGAATTCTCCTCGATTTCTTTTCTACTAAAATACCATGAACCACCAAGGTTGCCACTTTTCACATGTCTACCATAGGGAGTTCTGTAAGGGCTGTTTTCTACAATTCCATGATGTGAAGAGTCACTTGTCTGCATGATATCCATGTATGATTTTCCTCTTTTCTTCTAAAGAACCTGACAAAGTGATATATATAATGTCACCTCTGCAAACTTAACATCATAAGCATGCATAAAAGTAAGGGGGCGCAGCTATGCACGTACAAATAAATGCATATATATTATTCACAATGTTATAAATCTAAAAGAAGCCTTTTCTGTGGACAAGATAACTTGGCATGCAAAAGATTCCGGATGAGTCCCAGATTATAACGATGAAGGGAAATAGGCAAATGTCCATATAGCTCTGAATCTTTGATGAACTGCCTGCCCATCATAGAAGCCAGGAATGCGTGACACATGGATGATAACATAGCAAATAAAAGGGTTTTCTCAAATACAACATGTCAATGCAGGCACCTCCATTTACAAGGATAACGAGTTAACAACATGCAGATCATTCATGAAACAATTAGCCAGCACCAACACAAACCTCACTCCACCTTGACACAGGAGTAACGCAGTTCACCAAACAAAGCTGGACATTTTTCAAGCAATCGTTGAAATACTCTAAAACACGATATTACAAGTGGCCACCATGAATTCCTCTTGAAATTTAGCTACATCTAATCCTCCAGTCACAAAAAACACATATAATGACCCCAAAACTGAGCACGAGGTTACGATTTTATCATTTTAATAAGCCCGTCATGATTAAAGCGAGTAAATTTAGCTCCAGCAACCACGAACCAAATCGCATAGCATATTAATAATCTAGGAAGTGTGCTTTCGAGCATTGGAGCTCTCAATTAGCAGGCACAATCGCACAAACCGAGAGCCGTAGAAGCAATTTGAACGAGAAAAAGAAGAAGATCTCGGAAGATAAACAAATCGGATCAGATCAGAACCTGAGAGATCAAGACGTAATCTAGCACGGGGACCGACCGGGCGGGCGTCACGGGGCGGGATAGTCGTCGCGTGCGGAGAGCTGCAGCCAGCAACGGCGATGCGGCGTAGAGGGGGGCGTGATGGCGAGGCGACGGCGGCGACGGCGACGGCGGTAGCGGAGGTATCGGGGATTGGGGAGCCTGCGAGGCTGGCTTGGACCGAACCCTGGCTAGCCTGTTTTGAGATTGTGCGTGCAGCGTGCAACTGGATGCGCCGTCGGATCGGTCGAGCGTGGGGCTACTGAACCGTCGGATCACGTACCGGCTCCCGATTTGCCCCGCCATGAGTCAAAGGAACAGAACAATCATACACCTTGCCCAGGCTGGTCGAGTAGCTAGTACTGTCACGCACGCACGATTTTGGTGAGATGGCATAGAACTAAATGGAAAAAGATGGTTGGGTATCATATCAGAGCATGGTTAATAATATGCACTTATACAATAATGTGGACTATAAAGTTGGCTATTATATTAGTATTTTTTTCATCTTCTCTCTATCTCTTTCTTCACATTTATTACATTTTTATAGGAATCCGTATATAGCTAGGCTCTTGCATGAGAGCTCACTTCCCTTACTTTTTCAAATCTTTCTCCTTCACATAGACAAAAGTGCCGTGTAAACAGGCTTATAGCCCACATCTCTCTCCTCTGTCTGTGTGAAGGAGAGACACAAGAAAAAAAATGGATGAGTGGGCTCTCATGCAAGAGCCAGCCTCTATGCGTGCTCCTAGGTACAATCATTTAATGAGAGGAAAGAGATAGAGAGAAAGTAAGAAAAATATGTAACCTTATAGCCAACCTTGTAGCCAACTCTATTGTATGTGCAGTTAATAATGCTAACTCTTTATGATATGGCATGTTCATATAGCCAACAATCGGCTATACTATTAACTGTGCTCTGATACTATACCATAATAAATGTTATGCTACTATGTGTCATGCATGACAATAAATGAATTCATTTTTTTTTTCCATTGTAATACATATCATATCATAAGGATCATAGTACAAGTCACGCACATACCGACCTGGTAAAACTGAACGAATAGCAGAACGCTAGCCTCTGCACAAAGAAACACCAACCAAGAAGTAAAATTACAAATAAGACCGAAGAAACCTTTGAGCTTGACACCAACGCCCGCCACCTGCCTCTGACACCATCACAGCAGCCACCAAAGAAAAATATGGCGGATCACCTCTGAGGGTGTCCCGGACCACACTACTGGAATTAGGGAATTTGCTGTCAGCCACTTCTTTGTCGTCTGCCAGCTGACGACACATGCGGCATTTGTCGTCTGCTTCCAGAAAGCAGACGGCAAAGAACTGGCTGCCGGCCTGTCTCTTATGGGCCGGACTGATGGGCCACTCTTGATTCGTCGGAGGGAAAGCTAGACTACGGACGACCCCTTGCTCTAGAAGGAAACCTTCGAAGACTTGATGGCGTAATCAGCATGTTGATCCTTTGAAGGTAACCGACCATGTGTAACCCTAGGGGCCCTTGGGTGTCTATATAAACCTGGGGCTTAGTCCATAGCAGGGGGACCATCTTCATCATACCCACCTAGGGTTTAGTTCATCCGATCTCGTGGTAGATCAACGCTGTAATTGTCATACAACACATCAATACATCCAAGCAGGACGTGGGGTTTTACCTCTTCGAGAGGGCCCGAACCTGGGTAGACACTGTCTCTACGCTCTCTGTTACCCATCGATCCAAGATCCACAGCTAGGGACCCCCTACCCGAGATCTGCTGATTTTGACACCGACATTGGTGCTTTCATTGAGAGTTCCGCTATGGGATCATCAAAGGACCGTGGCTCATTTAGTCATTGGCGATGGCATCTGCACCGAGAACGCCTTCGTGCCCGGCCAGCTCTTCGCGTTTGGCAGCATCGTCCTACGCGCCAACCCGACTGGTCACCTCGACTAGATCGGCAGCTTTGCCCCTGGGCAAGAAATCAGGTTCGGACCCTCTATAAGAAATCAGGTTTGGCAACCTGGAGTACGCCGCCGATGCTCGGGGCGATCTGATCTTTACTGGGTTCTTAGCCTTACCTGAGGGGCCCAGTAGCCCCGAAGCCTGAACCTCGGACCTCCTTGCCGATCCCATCTTTGGGTCGGCCTTCACCTCGGATCCGGCTTCGAGCTCGGATCCGCTCTCAGCGCCCGAGGACCAGGGGTCACCCTTGGCCGAACGCGCTCTCTACGCAGGCATACCAGAGATCAACTCCGGAAGACGCCGGAGTGCGGGTCTGGCCGAACTCTCACTATTAAACGAGACGTTAGATCGCATCCAGATGATGAGGATCACGGATGGCCCGCCCTCGACCTTTGATCAGATCTGGCTTGAGGCCAACCAAGGGAATTTTACGTCCCACCCACCACCCACTTAGTAGCCACTGTCGAGGATTTAACTGACATGCTGGACTATGCTTTCGAAGAGGATGACGACATGAATGAAGATGTCAACGCCACGACCTATGATGCTACCTCCCCTGCCACTCCCGTTACTGGACGGTGGACGGCCACCTCCACCTACGATGTCTACATGGTGGACACCCCCGAGAAGAAGGGCGATGGCACCCCCAGAAAGAATGGTGATGGCACCCCCAGAAAGGATGGCGATAAGCCCGACGAGGAGCCACCCAAACGCCAGCGTCAGCGCAGGCGATCCAGGGGCGGAAGGGCAGGGAAAGTAACATGGGCATCGAAGAAAACGATACCCCGAGCAATATGGAAGACCTCAGTGACCGCGTAGGCCCCAAACAGCACCTCGATGGTGTCGTGGGTATAGGTCTGACAGTAGTGTGTGGGGGTATGAATTAGAGGGCAGAGTCTAGCTACGGCGCAGTTGTTACACTCGGATTTACGAGTTTAGGTCCCTCGCGGAGGAGGTAACAACCCTACATCTCGTGCTCTAGAGCTTGATTGACTCGAGTGTATAGTTTACAAGAGATTGCGAACCCTTGTTATGGAGCTGGGGGTGGCTTATATAGAGTACGCCCGGGCCCTGATGAATGCTGCCATAACTAAGGGTTAAAGGGAGGTTTTAAGGGTGACAGTTACTGGTAACGCCTGTATTGACTGCATTTGAAGGTGGTGGATGCACGTCCTGACCGTTGCGGTCTTGGGGAGGCTCATGGTCTTCTCTGACCGAGTGGATTCAGGTACCCCGAGTGGGATGAGCCGTCCGAGTGGATTGTTTAGACTCCGAGTGGTTGCTACCTTTCGAGTGATACCCAGGTTGCAGTAATTATGAATGGTAACTCGGTCCTGGGGCCCAGTTTGCAGTGCATGGTGTCCTTGGGTAGGGTCTGTAGGTCAAGCCTGTAACCCTATCCCTAGTACACGTCCTCGTCATTAGCCCCCGAATCGATCGAGGTTTAAGCGAAGTGAGCCAAGACAAACTCTCGAGTGAGTCGAGCGCTACGGGGGCGCTTATGGACTTTCCAGGATCGTTCGTCGATTGAATCTTCGCAAGCTGCCCGACTGATTCTGGACTACACAATGTCCGAGTGAAGCGAGATGTTCGCGTACCGGGTGCCGGGCCGGACCCGAGCATTTTGGAAGGATTTCCAGAGACGATCAATCAGATTGCGGTATCCTGGATTTCGCGGGATTTGAAATCAGAAATGTACGCGCGCAAACGGTTGCGGCGTGATGAGTAGGGAAAGAGGGGCGTGACTCCTCGATTTTTGCCCCACTTTTCGCCACGTATCGCATAATCTCCGCCGGAGGGATTTGCGGGAGACCTGCGGGCCCGAAAGCCAACGGTGTGGATTTATGGACGGAGCGACCGGTGGTATAAAAGGTTGATGCGGCCGAGAAGGAGAGAGAACCAGATCCTCTTTTCCCCATCTCCTTCGGTCTTCCCGCCCCCACCTCTGCCTCCACTCTGCGCTAATCCGCTCGGCGCCGGCGAACTCTGCGGAGATGGCGAAGGACAAGACGGTGAAGCTGGAGTGCGTGAAGAAGGCGAAGAAGACCTCGAGTTCCCGAGTCGCGCCTCCGCGTAGCTAGATCCAAGGCGACTGGCTCCCACCAACGACCACGGCGAAAGACATCGGCGGGCTCATCGTAGACGGGCTGGTGCCCGACGGAACCTGGAGGTTGCCGAAGGAGGGGGAGATCGAGCCTGCGCTGCGCCCCGGAGAGCGCGTACTCCTCGTCACCCACGTGGAGAGAGGTTTCTCCATGCCACCTCATCCTTTCCTCCGTGGTTTTCTGAACTTTTTTGGTGCTCAACTCCATCACCACCCCCCGAATGCTATAACATACCTTGCCGCGTTCATTTCCATGTGTGAGAACTTCTTAGGCTGCCATCCGCACTGGGGATTGTTCAAACATATCTTCACATGTCACTCTCATTTGGTTAAGAAGGCTGATCGGGATGGGGAGAGGACCCATGTGACCCAGCTGTGCGGCGACTTGGGTATCTAGATGAGGGGTAGGAGTGCGTTCCCCACCATGACCTTTCCTGAGTCTGTTAGGGGCTCACAGTTGACCTGGTTTTATTGTAATGATATCCCCTGTGTCGGTTCGTCGACTGGTCTTCCTCCTTACACTTCCGAGAGGGTTAGTACTCCTCCTTCACTGACGGTGGACAAGGAAGAAAAGACTGAGGTGGGAATCTTAGTAGCTGTTGTAGTTGTGCTGATTCAGGGTGGAGCCACGGGTCTGGATCTGCTGGAGGTCTTCCTCAGTCGGCGGATCCAGCCGCTGCAGGAGCGGGCTCATCCCATGTGGTGGTACACCGGGGCAAACGACCCCACCCGGGTGCACACTGAGGACGTCGACGAAGAGACCGTGGAGCAATGGCTCAGGTGCATCACCGGAGCCCGTGACAACCCTCGGGGATCGAGACGGATCTCGCCCTTCGATGACTCGCACTAGCCAACAGAGGTGTGACGCGTATTTCTGAGTGACTTATCTTACTCTGATCATCTGACTGAATTGACTGAACTGAATGGTTTTGATCTTTGTGCTTGGCAGGAGTTTCCGAAGATGTTTTCACCTGTGCCGAATGAGGGACAACTCGTCGGGAACGTGGAGAGTGATCACGGAAGTGTCGAGGACAGCTACGCTGAGGACAGCGAGGTCGGCAGCAACGACTCAGATGGGAGCGACGAGGTTGAGTCTTCCCCGTCTGTAGGGGCGCGCACTGAATGTCGCTCTAAGCAGACGCAGGATCCGAGTGCTTGCCAGAGCAAGACCGCAGCCTCGAGCTCTAGGAACCCGAAGCACACTCGGACGTTGACGCCCGAGTCGACTGAGAAGACCGCCAAGTAGCTCAAGATCGCCTCGCCCAAACCTCGGAAGGCTCTGCCCAAAATCAAGGTCACCGTGCCTGTCACCTCGACGTGAGTACCGTACTTCTCTCTTCTACCAGTGTGAACTTTCGGCCTTTGCTAACCGAATGAAACTGTGTACCACAGCTGCTACCTTGACAACGTCGCCCATGCAGATTGACAAGACCGCGCTGATGCAGATACGGCGGATGCGGCTACCTCCCAGAAAGGTACGGATGATTTCCTCTTGGCTCGGTTTCATCGTTCGATCGAACCATTAACTGAACTGACATTGTCGAGTGAATGCAGCGCCAGTGGATATCATCCACGTCATGAACAACGACGAAGAACCACCGCAGAAGGACGCCAAGAGGGGGAGCAAAACCCCGACTATCGCCCGCGCTACTGCACAGAAGACGCTGCCTAGCAACACGCCTCGTGCCCCACCTATGCCTGACGTGACTGCGCCCCAGGGGCAGGGTGACCCTTCTCGGGCTGGCGCAGATCCCGTCATCACTGCATCGACTGCTCTGCCTCTGGTGCCGACTCCTCTGGCTCCAGCGTCGGCTCCTCCTCTCAACATATTCAACCTGCATCGTGTGCCAGAGGACCAAACTGGAGCCAGCAAAGAGGCGATGATCCAGGCTGAGCTGATGATGCAGCGCCTGAAGGAGGTGTGCGACACTAGCAAGGTGGCGTACGACGCTAATGCAGCTCTCCAAGCGAATGTCCGAGTAAGTGCCATCATAAGTTGATTTCCGATTGGCTTTTCCTGCTTTTGGTATACCCACTGAGGGTGTTTGTCCTGTGGGGGCACGCTGAGTGCATCCACAGGGTGTAGTCCCCTAGACTGTCGTCGAATGTTAGTAGTCGGTGGGAGTCTTTGAACCTGTTCGTGTGTTGGCCGTCACTCAGATTAGGCAGGCCATTCTGAGTGGATACCATTCCAGTGGGGGCACGTTGAGTGCACCCACTAGGTGTAGTCCCCGAGACCACCGTCGATTGCTTGAATCGGTGGAGGCCTGATAGAACCATACAAGCATGTTTCCTATTTCTTAGCTCATCGATCATGAGTCACTCTCCAGTGGGGGCACGTTGAGTGCACCCACTGGGTGTAGTCCCCAAGACTACCGTCGACTGCGGGTAGTCGGCGGAAGTCTGATAGAACTGGTATCTTCTCAGCTGGCCGAGTGGTTTACGCCTGTGACTCATTTCTAAGGACATCTTAGGATCTGGTACTGATCGAGCTTGTTCCTTCCTGAATCGGAGGTCAGAAGGTACCTTAGGATTTGGTACCGGTCAAGCTTGTTCCTCCCTGACTCAGAGGACCTTAGGATTTGGTACTGTTCAAGCTTGTTCCTCCCTGACTCGGAGGTCGGGGGGGTACCTTAGGATTTGGTACTGGTCAAGCTTGTTCCTCCCTGGAGTTCTAATCTTCATACACTCAGTGTATTTTTATTGTCGCTTGACTTACTTCTTCTTCCTTTGTATTAGAAAACTTGTGAGCTCGGGGCCCAGTATGTATCACTGGAGAAGGAGACAAACCAACTCCGACTGGATCTGGAGGTGGAGAGGAGGAACACGGCCCGCGTGCAAGCAGAAGTAAAGACCATGGGGGGTACGTTTCAGTGATCGAGTGCCTTCACGTTTTGTTTTCTTTGAACTGAGTGACTTCGCTTGAACAGATGTGCATAATGAAAACCACTGACTCCAAGTGTGGATTAGGACTTCTATTTATTTAGAATCTATGAAGCAGGCACTCATCGACAAGGACAATGAGCTAGCAGGAGCGCAGAAGGTGGCGAAGGACAAGACCAAGGCCGCCGAAGAAAAGCTGGCCTCAGTTGCGAAACTTGAGGAAGAAAACAAGGCACTGAGGGCGGCTGCTGAGGAGGCGAAAGTGGAGATCGCCGAGCTTAAGAAGCGACAAGCCGAATGGGACGACAAGCTCAAGACCCAGGCGAGTGCCTTCGAGCAAGAGAGGAAAACCTTGGGCGAGAAGATCGCCGAGCTCACTCAAAAGAGGGATTATCTGGAGCAATACATAGAAGACTTCACGGAGGAGATGTACACCAAGCGTGCAAGTGTGTCCGAGTGAACTTTACTTCCTGGTGAACCCTCTCTTATCTCCGAGTGAATTTTGAGTTGATTCGGGTCTTATTTCGATTTGCAGAATACTGCCATGACTTCGAGTTGGAGACTGATAGGATCGAGAGGGGCTTGAACCCTACCAGGTCACTCGTTAGGGACAAAGCAGCTCTGGGTATCCTGAGGCTTGAAGCTCGCCTCAATGATGCTCTGGGGTACATCATCTGCCTGCGAGGCGCGATGGGGAGGATGGACAAGGAGCTGTGGCCGGAAGACACTCTCCAGACTGACCTGGAGGCGATGATGGCCCGTCTTAATGAAATCCCTCACCGAGTGCAAGCATGGAAGAAGTTTGCCGCCCATTGTTGAGCCGATGTGGCGATCTCCCTGGTCCGAGTCCATTGCAAAGAAGCCAAGGAGGAAAAACTGAAGTCTCTCCAGGTCGGAAACACAAAGAAGCTCAAGTTTGAGGACTTCATGGAGACGTTCATCGAGGCGGCTACTCGGATTGCAGATGGCATCAACCTGGACACCTTTGTGGAGCCGGCCAGTCCCTCTGACGCGTGAGAAAAACATTAAGATTTACCATTTGCCTCAGTATGCCGAGTGGACTTGTATCCGTTAAACTCTTTCAGGCTTCGAGCCCGAGTACTCGCACTTGTTTTTGAACTTCGGGAGTTATCTGAATGCTTTCCTTTGAGTTTTTTGAATGTTCGAGTTTTAACTTAGGCGAAAACTGGTTCGCAGCTAAGCCTCGGAGTGAGAGGAACGATCGACACTCGGAGTAGTTTTTTTTTAACTTAGGCGAAAGCTGGTTCACAGCTAAGCCCTTGAGTGAGAGGAGCACTCGTCACTCGGAGTAGTTTTTTTTAATTTAGGCGAAAGCTGGTTTGCAGCTAAGCCCCCGAGTGAGAGGATCGCTCGTCACTCGGAGTAATTTTTTAACTTAGGTGAAAGCTGGTTCGCAGCTAAGCCCTCGAGTGGGAGGAACGCTCGTCACTCGGCGTAGTTTTTTAACTTAGGCAAAAACTGATTCACAGCTAAGCCCCCGAGTGAGAGGGCCGCTCATCACTCGGAGTAGTTTTTCAACTTAGGCGAAAGCTGGTTCGCAACTAAGCCCCCGAGTGAGAGGAATGCTCGTCACTCGGAGTGATTTTTTAACTTAGGCGAAAACTGGTTTGCAGCTAAGCCCCCAAGTGAGAGGAACGCTTGTCACTCGGAGTAGTTTTTTTAACTTAGGCGAAAAATGGTTCGCAGCTAAGTCCCCGAGTGAGAGGAACACTCATCACTCAGAGTAATTTTTTAACTTAGGCAAAAACTAGTTCGCAGCTAAGCCCCCGAGTGAGAGGAACACTCGTCACTCGGAGTAGTTCTTTAACTTAGGCGAAAGCTGGTTCGCAGCTAAGCCCCCGAGTGAGAGGAGCGCTCGTCACTCGGAGTAGTTTTTTAACTTAGGCGAAAGCTGGTGCACAGCTAAGCTCCCGAGTGAGAGGACCGCTCATCACTCGAAGTAGTTTTTTAACTTAGGCAAAAGCTGGTTCGCAGCTAAGCCCCTGAGTGAGAGGAGCAGTCGTCACTCGGAGTGGTTTTTTAACTTAGGCAAAAACTGGTTCACAGCTAAGTCCCCGAGTGAGAGGAACGCTCGTCACTCGGAGTAATTTTTTAACTTAGGCGAAAACTAGTTCGCAGCTAAGCCCCCGAGTGAGAGGAACGCCCATCACTCGGAGTAGTTTTTTAACTTAGAAGAAAGTTGGTTCGCAGCTAAGCCCCCGAGTGAGAGGAGCGCTCGTCACTCAGAGTAGTTTTTTTTAACTTAGGCGAAAGCTGGTGCACAACTTAGCTCCCGAGTGAGAGGACCGCTCATCACTTGGAGTAGTTTTTTTAACTTAGGCAAAAGCTAGTTCGCAGCTAAGCCCCTGAGTGAGAGGAGCAGTTGTCACTCGGAGTAGTTTTTTAACTTAGGCGAAAGCAGTTCGCAACTAAGCCCCCGAGTGAGAGGAACGCTCGTCGCTCGGAGTAATTTTTTTAACTTAGGCGAAAACTAGTTCGCAGCTAAGCCCCCGAGTGAGAGGAACGCTCGTCACTCGGAGTAGTTTTTTAACTTAGGCGAAAGCTGGTTTGCAGCTAAGCCCCTGAGTGAGAGGAGCGCTCGTCACTCGGAGTAGTTTTTTAACTTAGGCGAAAGCTGGTTCGCAGCTAAGCCCCGGAGTGAGAGGAACGCTCGTCACTCGGAGTAATTTTTTAACTTAGGCGAAAACTGGTTCGCAGCTAAGCCCCCAAGTGAGAGGAACGCTCGTCACTCGGAGTAGTTTTTTTTAACTTAGGCAAAAGCTGGTTTGCAGCTAAGTCCCTGAGTGAGAGGAGTGCTCGTCACTCGGAGTGTTTTTTTGAAACTTAGGCGAAAGCTGGTTCGCAGCTAAGCTCCCGAGTGAGAGGACCGCTCATCACTTGGAGTAGTTTTTTAAATTAAGCGAAAGCTGGTTTGCAGCTAAGCCAACCCACTGGGGGTTTTCAGTTGGCAAACACATACAAATGAACTTAATGAAGTACTGAAAAAGTCATGCTTTTTATTCATCAAATATCACTTGAGTGCTTTTATTACATCTTGGCATCTCAACATCAGGCATAGAACCGCCGAAGCAGGTCGGCATTCCAAGCGCGTGGCTCGTCAACTTTCTTCGTGAGGTTGTAAAGATGGCAGGCTCCATTATGCAGAACTTTGGAGACAACGAAGGGACCTTCCCACGTGGGAGCAAGCTTATGTGGTCTCTGCTGATCCACTCGGAGCACAAGGTTTCCCTCCTGAAAGGCGTGACCTCTGATGTGTCTGTCATGAAAATGCCATGGGTCTTGCTGGTACGTGGCTGACCGAATAAGAGCCATTTCCCTCACTTCCTTGAGGAGATCAACGGCATCTTGTCGTGCTTGCTTGGCTTGGACTTCGGAGTATATATCCACTCAAGGCGAATTGTGGAGGAGATCGCTCGGCAAAACAGCCTCGGCCCCGTACACCATGAAGAAAGGAATGCGACCGGTTGGGGTCATCCTGAGGCCCCACAGAACCGATGGCAGTTCAGTGACCCAACCTCCGGCCGCATGCTCCAAATCGTGCATGAGGCATGGCTTCAACCCTTGAAGAATCAGGTCGTTTGCTCTCTCATCCTGACCGTTCGACTGCGGGTGTGTGACAGACGCATAATCTACCCGAGTGCCTTGAGTGGCGCAAAACGCTCTGAACTCTTCCGAGTCAAAGTTCAAGCCATTGTTGGTAATGATGTTGTGGGGAACTCCGTATCTGAAGACCAACTCTTTCATAAACTTGATGGTTGTCCGAGAATCCAGCTTCTTGATGGGCTTGGCTTTGATCCACTTGGTGAACTTGTCGACTGCAGCAAGCAAATGAGTGAACCCACTCGCCCCTATCCTGAGGGCCCCTACCATGTCGAGCCCCAAACCGCAAACAGCTAGACGAGTGGGATAGTATTCAAAGCGGACGTGGGTCTGTGTGACAAGTTCGCATAGAACTGACAACAGGTGCAATGCTGGACTATCTCTTGGGCGGCTTCGTTGGCGCGTGGCCAGTAAAAACCAGCTCGGTAAGCTTTAGCCACAATTGTCTGAGAGGACGCGTGATGTCCACAAGTTCTCGAGTGAATCTCTTCCAGGATCAGTCGACCTTCTTCTGGGGAAATGCAGCGTTGAGCCACGCCGATGACGCTTTTCTTGTATAGCTGGTTGCCCATTACAGTGAAAGCTTTAGACCTGCGAACAATTTGACGTGCCTCGACTTCATCCTCTGGAAGTTCTTGCCTGAGCAAGTATGCGATGTATGGCACAGTCCAGTCGGGCGTGATTGCCAGAATCTCCATGACCAGATCAATAACCGTGGGGACCTCGACTTCAATCGGGTCGGAAGGGTCGATCGCCTGTGGGGGCTCTTCAACGAAGGGGTCTTCCTTCACCATTGGGGAATGAAGGTGTTCGAGGAATATATTGCTGGGAATGGGTTTCTGAGTGGATCCAATCTTTGCCAAATCGTCAGCCGCTTGGTTCTTGATCTGAGGGATGTGGTGAAGTTCCAATCCCTAGTGGCTCTGTTGAAACACTCGGGCCAAGAGATGAATGCCCCGCTTCCACTTGGACGCTCTCTGTCCATGCTCTCCCTATGAGCTCTGCCTCTGTTAACCAGATTCTGGGCAAGGACCGATCTCACATTAAACCATGGATCACGGAGATCGACTGGTTCCCTCTGGAAACCACCGCCACCATGATGAGGAGGGCTGGCCCTCCGGTCATCACCATACAGACGCCTATCATCGTACGGCCGGGGTGCGTACGAGTCATCCCTCGGAGGGGGTGTTGTTATACAAAGACGGTCATCATGATGTCGCTGAGGTGCAAACCAATCGCAGCCCTGATCCAGGTACTAATCCTGGTGGTGACCTCGATCGTCTCGCTGCGGAGGCGACTGTCTTTTCCTCCTTGGGGCTCCTGGGCTGTGGGCCGACTAGACAGTGTCGGCCCTGACGGATCTGCTATGGATTCTGTTGCACGATTGGGAGATAGCTGAATTCTGCTTTTCAGCTGCTTTGAGTAGGGCTCTGATCTGCCGGAGACCTTCCCCTGCCTCTGATCGGGATGGTTGGATGGAATCTGCTATCCGAGTGGCAGCCGCCAAATTCTGAATTGGAGTGTGGAATACCTGGTAATCATGCCGCGGATCACTCGAGAACAGCTGTCGCTGCCGTCGACTGGAGCTTGGTTGTTGTTGTCTGCGCGCGTGATCGTCGAGTGATTTCTGGAGCTCCTCCAGACGAGTGCGCTCAACCAAGTTGGCCAGGCGCACGACTTCCAAGGCCTGAGCCTCAGGAGTCATCCCAATGATGGGTGTCCGAAGGGCGTGCTTGTTCCTGCATTGCAGCTCCTCCCTTTGCTGCGGGTTGAGGGGCTGGGGGTAGTACTCGTCATCATGACGGCCCCCGCTGCCATCGATGTCGCCATGCGATGGACCGTCGACTCCCACACCGCCGTGGGGATACTCGGGTGGACTGTGCTGAGAGCCGGCCATAAACACCTTTGTAGCAGGGTCGCTGCTCTCGCACTCGAATGCGCCGTCCGTGCAATCACGCAGGGAGTCGAACAAGTCGAGGATGGACTCGTCAGGCTCGATCGCCATGACCTACGGGGCTGCAACCTGGAGGGCCAATTTGTGCTTGATCCACCGCTGGATCCGCAAGCGCCCGGAGTGCCCGCGATGTCGAACAGCGGGGCAGAGGGACGCTGCTGGATCTGTCGACTAGTACATGGTTGACGGCTGATTAAGGAGAACGCCGAAGGTACTCGCAAGGAAGTGCGCCGCTCCGCGAACGGGCAACCCTTCGACGTCCAACGAGGCTTCCTGGATCCATGTCAAATCGTCAGCGACGAAGCTGAGCGCGTCGAAATGGACCTCGTTGCCGAATGACAGTCCGCCACCGAAAACCATGGTGAAGATGAGAAAATCGTAACTACGCCGTAAGTCGCTTAGACGCCTGCCCCATGGTGGGAGCCAACTGTAGTGGGTATAGGTATGACAGTAGTGTATGGGGGAACGAATTAGAGGGCAGAGTCTAGCTACGGCGTAGTTGTTACACTCGGATTTACGAGTTCAGGCCCCTCACGGAGGAGGTAACAGCCCTACGTCTCGATGCTCTGGAGCTTGATTGACTCGAGTGTATAGTTTACAAGAGATTGCGAACCCTTGTTATGGAGCTGGGGGTGGCTTATATAGAGTACGCCCAGCCCCTGATGAATGCCGCCATAACTAAGGGTTAAAGGGAGGTTTAAAGGGTGACAGTTACTGGTAACGCCTGTATTGACTACATTTGAAGGTGGTGGACGCACGTCCTGAACGTTACGGTCTTGGGGAGGCTCTTGGTCTTCTCTATCCGAGTGGATTCAGGTACTCCGAGTGAGATGAGCCGTCCGAGTGGATTGTTTAGACTCCGAGTGGTTGATACCTTCCGAGTGATACCCAGGTTGCAGTAATTATGAACGGTAACTCGGCCCTGGGGCCCAGCTTGCAGTGCATGGTGTCCTTGGGTAGGGTTTGTAGGTCAGGCATGTAACCCTATCCCTAGTACATGTCCTCGTCAGATGGTTCGGAAGGGCACGAGGACCAGGATAACCCCGAGGACCTCAACGACTCCGAGGACATCAACTACCTTCCTCTCTCCAAAGAGGAGGACAACCTTGGCCCCGAGGATTTTATCATCCCCAAGGACCCTCTGGATCAGGAATGGTTCAAGCGACGGCTCATAGCCACCACCTGAAGCCTGAAGAAGAAGAAGCAGGAGCTAAAGGCCGAGCAAAATATTCTCAACGACAGGTGGACGATGGTCTTAGCAGCCGAAGAGGGCTTTGGTAATCAGCGGCAGGATCAAAACAAAAGCTACCCAAAGCGGCGTCTGCTACCGCAGTTCGGCGATGAGGCCCTTGAGTCTACACCCCCAGACACACTCAGGTCAACCAGCCTGACCGCCCCCCTCGAGGACGGGACATGACGGCTGGAGAGACCGACAACCCGCTTATGCTCCTGCGCTGGACTGGCAGGGAGCCACTACAACCAGAGGATTCGCATGATCTGAGGCATGACCTAAACGCCAAAATGACACAAACAAGATCTATCTACGGATCTAGAGGACACACGCCCGCTGGACGGGACGGACACCAAGACTGGCACGACAGGAACGATAGAGCCTGGGGGCAGCACTGTGCTCGGATGACAACCGATTTCCGGTACAACATCGCCCGGATCAGAGGTGCCGCACACCCAATGTGTTTCACAGACGAAGTAATGCAACACCAGTTCCCCGGAGTGTTTAAACCCGTAAACATAGAACAATATGATTGGACAACTGACCCAGCAGTGTGGATCAAAGATTTCCTTCTCCATATTCATATGGCTCGAGGATATGACCTCCACGCCATTAAATACCTGCCACTAAAGCTGAAAGGACTAGCAAGGCACTGGTTGAACAGCCTCCCCGAAAACTCCATCGGGAGCTGGGAAGAGCTTGAGGACGCCTTCTGAGCCAACTTTCAAGGGACATATGTTCGGCCGCCGGATGCCGATGACTTGAGCCATGTCGTCCAACAGCCCGGGGAATCAGCCCGACAATTTTGGAATCGGTTCTTGACTAAGAAGAACCAGATCGTTGATTGTCTGGATGCTGAGGCAATAGCCGCATTTAAGCACAACACTCAGGACAAATGGCTGGCCCGCCAGCTCGGCCAAGACAATCCGAGAACTATGTCGGCAGTTACCTCTCTCATGACCCGCTTTTGCGCGGGTGAAGACAGCTGGTTAGCTCGTCGAAGCAACCACCCGGAAGACCCCGGTACCTCTGAGGTACGGGACGGGAACGGAAAACCCCGGCGCAATAAGAATAACAAGCGCCGGCACAACGGCAGTGAGGCCGATGACGCTGCAGTAAATGCAGGGTTCAGCAACTCAAAATCAGGATCGTGGAAGAAGCCCTCTAAAGGGAACCAGGATGGCCTGAACGCGCTGGATAAAATCCTGGACAGGCCATGCCAGATCCTTGGCACCTCGGACAAGCCCACCAACCACACCAACCGCAACTATTGGGTAATCAAACAGGTCGGCAAGCTTACAGCCGAGGAACAGGGCTAGGGCCCTCGCAGTGAGGACGACGATGAGCCTCGCAGGCAAACAATGGAGGCCAAAAGCAGTTTCCTCCCGAGGTAAAAACTGTGAACATGATTTATGTCACGCACACCTAAGAAGGAGCGGAAGCACGCACTTCGGGACGTCTACGCCGTAGAGCCGGTGGCCCCGAAATACAACCCATGGTCGGCTTGCCCGATCACCTTCGACCGGAGAGACCATCCGGCCAGTATCCATCATGGAGGAACGGTGGCTCTAGTGCTCGACCCCATCGTGGATGGATACCACCTCACCAGAGTCCTTATGGACGGAGGCAGCAGCCTCAACCTGATCTATTCGGACATAGTGAGAAAAATGGGAATTGATCCGTCAAGGATCAAACCCAGCAATACTACCTTTAAAGGAGTGATCCAAGGTGTCGAGGCACGCTGCTCGGGAACCATCACCTTGGAAGTAGTCTTCGGCTTGCCCGACAACTTCAACAGCGAGGATTTGATCTTCGACATTGTTCCTTTCCACAGTGGTTACCATGCACTCCTTGGCCGAACAGCGTTCGCTTGCTTTAATGCCATCCCTCAATACACATATCTGAAGCTTAAAATTCCAGGACCTAAGGGCGTCATTACCGTTAACGATAACACGGAACACTCACTCCGAACCGAAGAGCACACAGTGGCTCTAGCAGCCGAAGTCCAGGCCACCAAGGAAGCGTCCGAGGTCCAGTTCACTGTCAAGGCGCCGGACACACACAAACGTGCCTGAGTTATAGCCCCGGGGTCTTCACATGCTCATCCTAAATAGGGATACACGCCCCACAGCATGGCTTCCTTAGCCACGAAACATGTACCTCGCGTGCACAACTTCGCGCTCAGAATTCCATGGGCAGCTGTGGGGGCAAGCAGTACGAAAGTCAAGTTCTCGGCTCGACCGAACCATGGCTACATATGTCCTCGGATCAACATCACCAACAGGCTCCATTCAAAGCCTGATCATCATCAAGCCAACACCCTACAACGACTTCTCAAGACCCCCCTCAAGGGCCCGTCCGCCGGACAATATTATCCCCACCATGCACATCAGCGGCGACTTCAACCGCACAAAGAGCAAAGGCGCAGACGTGCAGCAGGGCGTAGTAGAGATGTCAAACCACTCATGGAGGCCCTTTATAAACCTTTCCTCTAATTAGTTCATTTTTAAAGTATCTATAAAGTTGCTTCGGAAGTTTGGATTGCACGGTTGGACGTCATGAGTTTGACGGAAATATAGACAGTTCTTTACGATCATACCACAATCATTCGTATTATATCTCTCTTTCCGCTTCCAGGCCGAAGCAATCTAGTATGATACATGCTTTTTTAGATGCGATCGGCTAATGGACCAGGGGCTCGACTATAAATCTTGCCCCAAGCATCATTCCGGCACTAGTTTCGACTTATGTGTTCAGCGTCTTGGATGTTGCATTATATGCATCGGTTCCGAATTATGTCTTCGGTCAATAGTTGGGTTGCCCGACTCCTGTGTTTGCCCTCTTATGTTCTGCATTGTTCGGCTAGGAGGGTAAAGGGAGAACCAATGCGATTATACTTCTAGCTCGCCTGGTTAAGTACCTCAGTGGAGAAAGCTGAAAACTGACTGTCATAATAAGCGAGAACTGGTCGGCGATCCGATGACAAGTGTTAAACTAAAAACCGATTGTGGTTACTCCGTGTCAAATGAAGGGTTTACTATCATAGAAACCAAGTGATAATGGCATCAACCTCGGCACACCCGAACATCACACACACTGGGGGCTAGTCACTAGCCCCCGCAGTCAAGCTCGTATGGCTAAGTGAAAGCACTAAAGCCACATAGTCTGATTGCCTTGTTTTCCTCACACAACCGCCTCCGGGCACCGAGACGTCGGCTAAGGGTTAAAGTGTTCACGAGAAAACACCTTTTGCAGTATCTGCAAGGGGGTCCACCGCCTGGCAACTTTCAGTTTAAAAATGGCCGCACAGGAGTCGAAATAACATAGCACTGTATACAAGGGCAAATGATCACATTATAGAGCACAAAAGTTTGAACTTCTTCGTCACGCGACAATAAGTTCACTCGTACATTACATCTTTCGAGCACTGGGCCTCTATCGCCCGAGCACCATCCATTACAATGGGAAAGTACTGCTCGGGGCGTCTATGCTCCTTCCCAGGGGGCGGGGGTTCGGTGGCCATCTCGGTTGGCTTGATCTTCAGCCAGTGCACCATGGACTTGCCGAAGGCCATCTGAGCTCCCTCAATGTACAGGGAGCGCTTCCAGGCATCAATCCGGGGCGCGGCGTCGCACAGCCTGTACACCAGGCCAAAGTAGCTGCTTGGCAGCGACTTCGAAGGCCACAACTTGACATAGAGGTCCTTCATTGCCGGCTTCGCCATCCGATGCAACTCCATCAGCTGCTTCATCTGGTTGTTGAGGAGGGAAGGGTGCTCGAGGGCTTGAAACTGCGCCCAAAATAGCCTCTGCTCGGCACGACCATCATGAGACGCGAAGTACTTAGCTACATCGGATGCACTCCTCGGAAGGTCCGCAAAAGCGCCTGGGGAACGCCATACTCACGTGAGCAAAGCGAACATGTTACCACCAAAGATACTTTGCAGTAAGTATGGCTTACCATCCGCAATAAGCTTGACTTGGCGGAGCTCCTCTTGGTGGCCTCGTGCCTCCGTCCGCGCTTCCTTGACCTCCCACATCAATGAGGTCAGCTCGGTGGCCTGATCCTTACTTTCCTGCTCAAGGGCCTCACATTTCGTGACATTATCCTTGAGCTCTTGCTGCACCTCTGCCACCCTGGCCTCATGCTGCTGGCTGGCGGTCTTCACCGCCGCTAGTTCGGCAGCCGTCTGTTCGGCTGCCGCCTTCTGCTGAGCTCTCCTCAGCTCGGCCTTGAGGTTCTTGACCTCCTTCCGTGGTGACAGCTGCAGTAGTATCAATTGCACCCCATTCAGGTTAACAACGGAAAACTCCATCAAACAAATGGCTATAGTAATTAGCCTAGTTCGGACTTACCTTGCGCCTCGTCGAACTGCTTGTTAATCCGATCGAGCTCGTCATCGGAGCTCTTGAGCTTCCGATTGAGCTCGGCCCATTCCTCGGCCCAGGCAGCCATCGCCGAAGACGATGCCTGCATATTACACTTAACATATCAGGTCCCCGTATATTTGATTTTTGATCCTCCGTCGGCATTTTTCTAAATCCGGCCAGAGTCTCGGGGGCTTCAGCTCAGTATGGCTATGATCTGTATCTCTAAACTATTCGACCCCGCATGAGTTTTTCAAACTCACTCAAGGCTTGGGGGCTACTGTATATGAGGTTACATGATCACATAAGAGAAACTTTTAAGAAAAAAGGGGCATTACATGGCTTACCTTGAAGCCCGTCAGAAGGCCATTGAAAGGCTCTTTCAGTCTGTTGTCCATGGACCGAACTTTGTAAAACCGTGCCCATCAGGGCATGGTGCTCCTCGGGGATGGAGGAGCTGGTCAATGCCTCTTCCACCACATCCGACCACCCAGCCAAAACCTGCTCTAAAGCAGGCTGGGGTGGCGGAGTAACTCCAGCTCCCCCCTCGGTGGTAGCTTGAATAGTCGGCTCCTGGTGCCTTACGGCCCCAAAACCGTTTTTGGGGACAACTCGGACTGACCGGGCTCCCCATGTTTGTTCCCCAGAAGGGTCCTACCCTCCTGGTCTTCGACGGCCGAGGACCGCGCCTTGGCCATAACAGTGTCGCCCCCTTTGTTTGGCGGGGCAGGGGTTCTTCTCGACAAGACCTCCTCGGTCTCCCCAATGATCGGGGGAGGCGAGGCATGTGACCCGGTCCCGCTCTCTGCCAGCGCGGCCGGTGGGGAATCTATCTCCGAGATTCGATCGGTAGGGAGGTCGCGCGACGGGCTACAATATTAAACATCAATTACTGAATCAAAGACTGACTTTAGCTTGGCTAAGTTACATGGGTGCATCTTAAGGTGCACTACAAAAAAACCACTTCCGTGATGATACGTGTTTGTCACAGTAGGTCATGTTTTCTGTCATGCATGTACATCCATGACGATTTTATGACAGAATCAAGATAGTCATACCTGTGCTGTCGTAGAATTGTTCCATGACAATACTCGAATTATCATAACGGAAGTGTCCACTTCCATGACGATAAATGACGCGTCATGGAAGTGCTTTCGTCAAGGGTAACCGACAGGTGGCATCCACCATAACGGGTCGCCGTTAAGCTATCGGGTCCGGTTTTGGATCCGGTAACCCGTTAACAACAACGACCAATGGAGATTTCCACGTGTAAAATTCTCATTGGCCGGAGGGAACACAGTCAGCTCCCCGTTTGGACAGATGGCATCCATCCAATGGACGGGACGTGCCTATGATACGTCGACACATGGTTGGGCCCAACAGTGGCCCATTTAGGTCAGAAGGCCGGCACATTTGACTTGGTCAAAAGGTAGTGGGTTGGGCCACGGAAAGCCTGTTAACGGCATGTTCGCATATAGCCCATTTACAACCCGCTAACTCACGGCCCGTTGTGGCCCATCCGAATTAGGCCTAGTAGCATCATCTGGGCCGTCCAATATGATTCGAGCATGTTGTAACTTCCGGCCCATGACGTCTTACGGCCCATATGAGGCCCTTTGTAACTCCGGGCCCACTAACGGCCCGTGGTGAAACTGTCCCATAATGAACAGTGTGTCACTTTATACCCATTAACGGCCCATAATTCCATTGGGCCGTTGTGACGCCCCGAGACTGATGCTCCAGATGCCTTCCATTTATTTCGTTGTCATTGTGTGTTTCAACTGTTTGTTGCCATGATCATGTTGAGTGCCTTGTCATATCTTTGCTTCTTGCACCATGCTCATCTCACTTGTCATGTTGCATTGTACCCTGGCCATTTTGCATTTCATCATGCTCATCACGTGGGTTGCATTCTTCATATTGGTGTATTGTTGGTGTGCTATCCATCTTCATCTTTCCCATCAACTTTTCCACACAAGTGCACAACCTATCCACTCCTTCCTTTATTTCAAATTCTGGCTTTCATGTCAAGTGACATTGTTCATGCTTCTATTAATGTTCATTCTTTTCCTGATGCTAGTGTACCTCATCCTTAACCTCTCTGCCAAATTTCATCTCATTTGAAATTGTTTTGGTTAGGTTCAAAAATGCCTCAAGTTTGAATTATATTCAGACTTGTTTTATTTTTCTACCTCTAAAAATGTCCAAACCAATTTTATCAAATAGAGCATAATTCCAGGAACTTGAGGATATTTTTATATCTGTCAAACTCCTCTCCTAGCCCCCTGGCCTTTTCTTTGATTACAACTGTTTATTTAAATAAATAGAATTTGAAAAGAAATGGAAAAGGGGCTTACCTGGGCCCCCCGCAGCCCACCTAGGCGCCGCAGCCATAGCAGTTACCAGCGGCCTAGCTCCAGCCTCCCGCAGCCCGCTAGCCCGCAAGCGACAGTCGTTGTCGACCTCCTGTATGGCAGGCCATCCAGAGGAGCCACGTCGGCGCGCCTGGTGATTTGACGGCCGTCCGGCGTCCTAGTGGTCTATAAATCTTGTCCTACCCCTAGTCCCAACCTCCCTCGTCCACTTCCACCCCTCTCCTTCCCTCGCCGCCGCCTAGGTAAGGCTCCACGCCCTCGCCGTCGCCGCGTTCGCCATGACCCGAGCGAGCAAGAGCTCGAGCTCGGGGTAGCCTCTTCGTCGTGCCTCCAACCTCTCCTACCACCGTGGTGAGGACCGCCAAGTTCCCCTACGTCCTCCCCCACAGCGCACACGGCCCCAGCGCCCCAGGAGCTCCCTCATCGTCGCTGTCTTCTTCCCCGCGTTCGGGACATGACGTTGCCGGTTTCCCGCCGGTCCTCGCGTCGTCTCCATTGCGCACATCGCCGCTTCTTCATGTCCTAGGTGAGCTAGGTAACTCCATCTTTGTCTCTGCCTTTTTCTCGCGCCCTCTAGTTGACCGCAGTCGTCGCCCTCGTCGTTCCATTGCCGCGCACCCCATGCTCTGGCAAAGTGCGTTTTTTTGGTTGGTGTTGAAGTTGGTTCCGTAGCCGTGCCCATGCCCTCCGCTTCGGTTCCCCTCGCCGCGCTGCTTCCCCGTGTTAGGACCCACGCTCGCGCACCCATCCGCATGCATGCGCTGCTCGCCGTGCGCCTTTCTTCCCTGCTTGCCGCGCCTCGCCATGGCCCTGAGCTGAGCGCGAGCTCGTGCCTGAGTGCCCGCTCACTCGTGAGCCACCTCCACTCGCTCGTTGGAGCCCCCGCATGATCCCACACACCCGCCGTCGCTCGCCTGCTGCCCACATCGCCGCGCTGCCCCTCGCCGGCGCCATCACCATCTTCTCCCTGCGGTGGAGAAGGCGGCTCGGCCTTCCCGGGCCTCAAAAGAGGCCGAGCTCCTTCCTGGTCAACAGCCCGCGCCTAGGTCAGCTGGTAGTCGCGCCGCGCCTCCACCCAGGCGACCCGGGTTCGAATCCCCCCAGGCGCAGCAATCCCCCCTTTATTTATTTATTTATTTTCTCTGACCCTATGACATGTGGCCCCACTTGTCATACACACACGCTCCCAGGCCCACATGTCATCCCCTCTCCCCTCTGTTTTTCTTTTATTTTGTCTTAATTTCAGCTTATTCCATTTCTGGAAAGTAGCATCTTTCCATTTCTGGCCATGTCCAAATCTGGGCATTCCTGTTCTGGACATTTCCTTTTCTGTCTATTTCCAATTTAGGCAGTATTTGACTTAATGCACTTGTGAGCATTTTTCCATAGCAACCCCCACATATTATATATGTTTTTGGGCTAGAAAAATCCAATGAATCCATTGGTGGCATCCATTTCATCATTTGAGCAAGTTCATGCACATGTTATTTATACATCGTATGCCATTTTGTCATTTTCATGTGATTTTGTGTGATTTTCATATGAGCACTTTCATGACATGGATAGGTGTGAAATCATGCCATCTTGCTACTAGTTTCATTGGCATACCAGGATATGTTTTGTAATGAGTGCCACAAGCTTGCAAACATGCCTACATGAATATGTTTCTGCCATGCCCTGCTCATATTTGCCAAGTCTGAAATCTGCTACATTAACATGCCATGTTTACTTGATGCTACCATCAAATCTATGCATAATATGGAGTTATTCAGTGATTATGTTTTGAAGACCTTATTATGCTCTATCCATCCACGCCCCTGTTTGCAATTATAGTCTACTGTAGCTTGTTCTTTTCATGCTCTCAATCTGCTTAGTAGCATACTCTGTCAGCCTGATAATAGTAAGTTCATTTTTGTAAAATGCATAGTTAATGTTCTGTGCACCCTATGAGCTTGTGAGTAGAGCATTTGTATAGGGTCATGTCCTCTACATGCTCATGCCTTTGGTGTAAATTAATAAAATGCTATGCCTGCTGTTGGGTGTCTCTCAAGTGAGCAACCTGATGTTATTTTCAGCATGCCCAGATTTCTCCAAGTCTGAGAAATCTGTTTTATTATCTTAGCTTCTTGTCTTGTTGGTTGCCATGAATATATTGCTCATATGCCCATGCCATGTAATGTGGTTACTTGCCCATGTTGTATACTAGCATTTCATGCTCCTGTTTGCTATAATATGTTCCTGTAGCATATAGTTTTCTAGTCCTAAACTTTGCTATATGAATCTGTTTTGCCATGTTCAGTAAATTTCTGCCAAGTCTGTAAAACTGTTATCATTTACCATTTTGCCATGCTGTTTTGATGATGTTCTAGTGAGTTTTAGAAATAGATCAGTAAGCATGTTTTGAAGTAGATGCTATGAACTATCATGCCATGCCATTTGTTTCCATGTGCAAGTTTTGCATCATAATTAAATGTTGCATCTAATGTGCCATGTTGCTGTTAATGTCAGTTTTGCATTGCATATTGTTTTGCTCACCGTGTGAACTCCGTGCATCCGTTCTCGATGATCTTTATATCGATTTCAACCGAAATCTTCCAATCTTTCCAGTGGCATGCTTGGGTTACCAAGATTCTGCCCATATCCATCTTGTCTCCACCGTTTCTTTCCCGTTGACGTATTCCTCGTACCGGTAGCCCCTTAGCTCCGTCTTTTGCATTCTTCATATGCATTCATGTTCATCACGCATGTAGCATGTGTTCTTTTCCATGTCATGTTTATGCTTGTGTGTTTACCATGTTGTTTGCTTCTTTCCGGTTGTGCTTCTTTTCGTAAGTTCCTGTTTCGTTGCGATCGTGAGGATTCGTTCGACTACGCTTGGTTCGTCTACGCCCGTTCATCTTCTTCATGGACTCATTCTTCTTCCTAGCGGGATTTCAGGCAAGATGACCGTTACCCTGGATACCACTACTATCTTTGCTTTGCTAGTTGTCTCGATGCTATCGCTATGTCGCGCTACCTACCACTTGTTTATCAAGCCTCCCAGATTGCCATGATAAGCCTCTAATTTTTTCCACCATCCCAGCAAACCATTGATTGGCTATGTTATCGCTTTGCTCATCCCCTCTTATAGGGTTGCTAGTTGCAGGTGCAGTTGCAGGTTGTTCCATGTTGGAACATGGATATCTTGGGATATCACAATATCTCTTATTTAATTAATGCATCTATATACTTGGTAAAGGGTGGAAGGCTCGGCCTTTTGCCTGGTGTTTTGTTACACTGTTGCCGCCCTAGTTTCCGTCATACCGGTGTTATGTTCCTTGATTTTGCGTTCCTAACATGGTTGGGGTTTATGGGCCCCCCTTGACAGTTCGCTTTGAATAAAACTCTTCCAGCAAGGCCCAACATTGGTTTTACCATTTGCCTAATAACAACTAAAACTTGCATAGGGACCTGCCGGCCCCCGAGGTCTCTTAATCAACCCCCCGGGCCAGTGCTCCTCATGAGTGTTGGTCCACCTACCTAGCAGTCGGCGGTGCCGCCTCGGGGCAACTCAATGGTATTTTGGCTACCGTCCACTTCGCATAGACGGTGTTGTCCTGAGAACGAGATACGCGCGGCTCTTATCGGGGTATCGACGCACCGGGTGGTCTTGCTGGATTTGTTTTAACATTGTCGAAATGTCTTATGAACCAGGATTCCGAGCTTGATCGGGTTGTTCCGGGAGGAGGATTTTCCTCCATTGATCGTGAGAGTTTGTGATGGACTAAGTTGGGACACCCCTGCAGGGTTTGATCTTTCGAAAGCCGTGCCCACGGTTATGTGGCAGATGTGAATTTTTAATATCCGGTTGTAGAGAACTTGACACCAGATCCAAAATAAAATACACCAACCGTGTGTGTAACCATGATCGTCTCTTTTCAACGAAGGTCGAGAAGAGAACACGGTGGGGTTATGTTTGAACGTAAGTAGTTCAGGATCACTTCTTGATCATTACTAGTTTGCGACCAATTGCGTAGTTTCTCATCTTATTCTTGTACTCATAAGTTAGCCACCATACAATGCTTAGTCGCTTGCTGCAACCTCACCACTTATCCTTTCCATACCCATTAAGCTTTGCTAGTCTTGTTACCCATGGTAATGGGATTGCTGAGTCCTTGTGGCTCACAGATTACTACAACAACAGTTGCAGGTACAGGTAATGCGATGATCTGACGTGAGAGCGATGCTTGCTTGTTTTTCGAGTGCTTCTTCTTCTTCTTCTTCTTCTTCTTCTTCTTCTTCTTCTTCTTCTTCTTCTTCTTCTTCTTCGATCAGGGGTTAGGTTCCTGGTCGGCAGCCTGGGCTAGCAGGGTGGATGTCGTTTGTGTTTCCGTTTATGTTCATCCGTAGTTGGATGCCTCTCTTCTGTATGATGTTTGTTGTATTCATGTGGCATTTGTATGCCTTTGTATGTATCCCCAACTATTATGTACATGGTCTGATGTAATGATATCCACCTTGCAAAGTGTTTCAATATGCGGCTCTATCCTTGGTGGGACCTTCGAGTTCCTCTCGGATAGGATTGCATATTGGGCGTGACAGCTGTTTACAGCCCGTGTTATCTTTCGGCCTTCTAAGGGCCCATTTATTCTTGGGCTCATTTCCAGCATTCGATTACTTACGGTCCGTTACTGGCCTGTTCCACTTGTGGGCCAAATTCAGCCCGTGGTTACAGTCGGCCCGTTTGTGGCCCGTTAATCCGTTGGGCCGTTTTCATAGCGTCATCAAATACGGCCCAGGAACGACCCGTTATGCATGTCGATAGAATTAAGCCCATTATCAATATCGGCCTATTAACGTCCCGGTATGGTCGGCCCTTAAACAGATGATTCCCACTCTAGCCCGTTTACGACCCATATTGCGGTCCGTTATTGGTCTACGAATAGTACGGCCCATGTTTGGCCAATCGATCATACGGCCAGAAGGCCCAATGATTCTACGGCCCATAGAAGGCCCGTTGATTCTACAGCCTGTATAAGGCCCATGGATTCTACGGCCCGTAGGAGGCCCATGGTCACTACAGCAGGTAGCAAGACCATGGTTACAACGGTTTGTATGTGCCCATGGTTATTGTGGCCTAGTTTTAGAAAATATATTATTTGGTCACTAGCAAACCGCAGAAATAAATAAGCAAGCAACTTACGCAAGGCTATTACGGCTATTACACATATTACATCCACTAGGCATGAAAGTTCGCCACCAGTGCAAATATAGGTAACAGAGTAGCATATTACATACACTAGGCGTCTAAATTGGCCACCAGCGCAAATAAACGTGACAGCAAAACAAGTCCATAACTGAAACAACTTCAGAAGAGCTCAAGAAACATTATCCTGGGTATCCACCATCCTGGCAATAAGCTTAGCAAGCTTATTAGCTTTCTCCTGTTTGGCGCTAAAACCCTCTAACGCTTGCTGTTGCATCAGAAAGTATGCATCTGAATTCTCCAGGGACTTCCTCAGTCCTTCGGCTTCTTGTCACAACACAGCTGATCGATGTCTTTCAGCTTATAGTTGAGACTCAAGAAACTGAACTGATTCAGACAATGTGTTCGAAGAGCTTGTGCCAGTGGTAGTGGCCAGTAACTCGAGCACTACATCAAGACAGTACTTTGGGGTTGTCTCACTGTCTTCAAGATAGTTTTCCTTAGCTGTTTTATCAGCTTTGTTGGAGACCAACAAGGATGTCCCACTATCCTGAACCTTATCTGCATTACTTCCTTTACCATTGCTTAATAAGGTACTCTTCCCCAATATTCTGTCAGTATTCTAAAAGAAGAAACAAGCAAACACGTAACAGGTTTAGCATGTAGTATATGAAACTTATTTCGGTGAACCAGTTCAGTAGTAAGGTGGACAGGATTAAACTACCAAGTCTTCTATTGCGAAGTAGTACATAATAAAAGCATCAAACAAACATATATCTATGTGCTATGGTCACTGCATTGTCTTGCCAAATTAAAATAGAGACACAATTCAAATCATATCAGTTCAAGACAAAGCAGCATTGAAAGAATACAAGTGTGGGAAACTACACGTCACAACAAGATTTCACATGGGTACCACGGGTATACATGTACAACAACACTATTGGCTCTATTGTGATGCTAGTAATGTGCATGATATGAGAAGTCAACTATATACACAATTGAAATTGAAATCAATAGAGCAATTTAGAGGAGCAAACCAGTAAAGAAACATGTTTAAACATACCTGTTGTGCCATTGGAGTTTCGATTGGATCCTTCAATTTAAAATTAAGTTTGTATGAGTAAATATAGTGATACAAGAGCAAAGCAGTATGCACAATAGCAATGGAATCTTAAATGAGAACAGTTGTTCTTCAGGTTTAAGCACTTGTTCTACACGAACAGAGTACAGTAAGACGCAGACATATAGTACTTCAAAATAAAAAAATGATCTCATAGACCTTACCACATTCTTGCCTCGGGACCAGTACAGAACAAGGCGTTCCCAGTCATCGTCCCATAAATGTGTCTCAGGAGAAAGTAAGGGAATTTGATGAGTTTCCTTGCTAGAGAAGTACGTTTTCTTCAGGTAATTTTGATACTGCCACAAAGCATTCTTAAAGATAGCAGAGGTATTAGCACAGGTTACCTCATCCTGAGTTTCCAAATCGGTCCTTCTCTATAGAGAAAAATGGGAGCATTTGCACTATTATAACCAGCATGGAGGAAGAATGTATGGGACAAAGCAAAGTAATTGCCATGAATAACATTACTTACACATAACTCATGGACGAACACATGCAACTGGCTTTTTCCCTTCATCTTTAGTATAATATTTCCATGATGGGAAGATACACACATAGGATTTAACAACATCAAATGCGATAGATGCTAAACTACGAATGGCTGGTTGTTCTTCGTCCACAGGAATAGGTGTACTAACTGGTGGAGTTGGTGTTCGCCGTGGTAGTCCTGGCGCTTTGGGCACTAGAGCTGCCTTACTAACTGCTCCTGTTTGGGAGCTCTGTGGTGGAGATGGTGCTGTGTCAACTGGAACTGGGTTACTATCTGTTGCGGTTGGGGTTAGATTGTGTGAAGCTGGTTCTCTGTCCATTGGAGTAGGGGTACAATCTGTGAGAGTCTGGGTTATGTGTGGTAGGGCTGGTTCTTGGGCATGTACAACCGGGGTGCTATCTCCACCAAGAGGTAGCACTGTTTTATTTGAAGACTGTCTTTTTACTCCGCTAGATACTGCCATCACCCCCTCCAATTCAAATGGCTGATAAACAAGAAAAGTAGTTGAATGTACATACCTTGTAGGAGAGACAGATGCAATAGATAATGTGGAAAAAAGAGGGCATGAAATAGTTCACATATATATGGTTTAACTGAAAAGGATAGCATGACATAATTTCACATATATGATGTCTATCTAAGCTCGATAGCATAACATGACATAATTCAAAGATATGATGACTAACTAAACAGGATGGCATGAGATAATTATATGATGTCTTTAGTAAACAGGTTCGCATGACATAATTCACGTACATGTTATCTAAGTAATCAGGATCGCATGATATAATTCACATATGTGATTTATATACTAAGCAGATGGCATTCGCATATATGATGTCTGAACTAAGAACATGGTGTTGAACATTGTCTATATGATGTCTAAACTATGCAATGCAAGACACCATATGCATGATATGAGCAGTATAACCGTGCCAGGTTAGAGCATACACCTCGGTGGGGGAATAGGAATGGTCATCTGTCTCTGAATCCATCTTTGAGGAGCTATCTGGACCCAACAAGAGATCTACTTCGACAGGTAGCATTGTCTGCTCTGAAGACCTTGTTTTCACTCCAGATTTTTCCATCACCCACTCAAATGGCTGATTCACAGGAAGAGTAATTGAATGTACAAACATTGTCGACAAATGGAAATGTAATGAAGAAAAAGAATTGCAAGATATAATTTAAATATATGATGCCTGGCTAAACAGGATGGCATTGCATATTTCACATATATTATGGATGGCCAAAAAAGATGAGATTGCATAATTCACATATATGATATATAAACTAAACAGGTGGCATTACAGAACATGTCTAAACTAAGCAGATAACATATATGATGTCGAAAGTAAGCACTACAAGGCAACATATGCATGATATGACCAACATCATCATGCCAAGTTAGAGCAAACACCTCGGGGGGTAAATAGGAGTGGTCAGCTCCTTCTGAAACCGCCTCCAAATAGATATCTTCCTCAGGATTACAATCTGGAGGAGGGGAAGGGTTTGCCATTGCACCCACCATGGAGCGATGTCTGCATGACATTGTATTGCCACGCAAAACTCTTGTATTTTTCTCTACATGTTCAGCATGATTGTGTACAATATCTGACATGCACACAAAAAAATAGTGAGATTATGTAAGGAGAGCATGCAGAAATCTAGAGTGATGGTAACAACCAGTGGATAGATCCAAAAATGATGATAGTAGGTTGATGATAGCTTTAATTAATAAAACGACAGATGATGATTGTTTTACTGTTTGTTTCCCATCCAAGATGAACAACATAGACCTACCCTACGTGAACCAGATAATAGACAGAGATACTATTCATTGCTGCCTCGATATGTGCCCCACAAGCATTTTAAAACTCAAGTTTGAACATTAATTTGGACCTGACTTGGAGTGTAAGAGGTGAACAGGATGATAAAGTAGCAGGTAATATTAAGCAATGCATAACATAAGCAGAAACAAAAGAGTGCGACCTCTCTTGTGGACCCGTGTACTCCTCAGGTTCATCTGCTGAGTCGATGATGGTGATGCAGTTGCGGTGGGTGCCGGCGGCAGGGAAGGAGATTTGAGGCGGCGAAAGATGGTCAGGAGTCGTGATGTCTGGTATGGTGGACGCTTCTGTCGGTGGAGTAGCTCAGGTGAGGTGGACGGCGTCACGGCAGGAGCAGGACAAACCACACAAAGTTTTCTTCGACACCTATCTGTAACTGAAGTAATTCTGTAAGGGCTCCTTTGGCTTGCAGGATTCTAAAAATGCAGGGATAGGAAAAACACCGGAAATGGATAGGAATGCACGTGGGAAACAAAGCATTTGTAAACACATGATATCTGTCAACTTGGGTGTTTGGTTCATAGGAATTGGAAGAGCAGAGGAATGCAAAGAAACATGGCCAAATTAAAGTGAAACCATATGAAAATGTGTACAGTTAGAATGTTATTTTGCCACTAATGCACTTAGTCTTCTTTTCATGCATAGGATTTTGAAATGTAGGTCCAGGTGGATGTTTTGCTCCATTCCTTTCAACCAAATGCAGGAATAATTGAATAGTAGAGGACCATAGGAAAATTTCCTATTGCTATGTTTTTCCTTCACTTTTTCCTTTGAACCAAAATAGCCCTAATGGATCGACATGAATGTAGAGTAATAAGTGATGTGACAAGTGTACAACCTCTTTGGCGTAGCCCTGTCGACCTCAGCATCATTGGGTTGGTCGCTGAAGAAGTTGTGGCAGTGGTGGCTGTCGGAGGTGTGGAGGAAGATCTGAGGTGTCTATAGACGGCGTCCAGGGTACTGCTATGTTGTGATGGATGGTTCCTTCGTTGGAGCAGCTCCGGCGAGCCGTAAGACGTCAAGGCTGAAGCAGTACAAGACAAACATCGTTAATCTCAAGTGGGATTCTAATAGCATCTCCAATAGATGATGTAAAATACATTACCAAAAAGTGGTAGATGTCAAATTTACATCACCAAAAAACACCAGACTACAATAGATGAGGTAAAAACTGTTGACTCTAAACTTAACTGTCGAAACTGAAATTTACTGTGGAATCTGAATGTTACTGTCGAAACTGAACGCACTGGTAGTAGAGAGGCACTTCACATGTAGTTTAGGCCGCTCGAGCACTAGTAGAAGAGAAACGGTGATCTAAATTAGCAGGCGATCGATAGGGAACACAGTAGCAGATAGTAGCCGGAGCAGCAACGCCTGGAGCAGCAGCGCGAACTAGAGCCAGAGCAGCAACTCGTGTAGCTGCAGCAACCCGTGTACCAGCATCAACAGCGCGAGCGAGAGCAAAAGCAGAGAAGCAACACGAGCGAGGGGAAGAGCAGAGCAGCAGTGTGACCGAGCGAGAGCCGGAGCAGCAGCAGCAGCAACAGTGCGAGTGAGCAAGAGCCAGAGCAGTAGCTCCGGCTGGTATGGACGCCGCCGCCGAGGGAGCCTCGCACTGGGTGAGAGCCGCCGTGGAGATGTCACCGGTGGTGCCGACTACGAGGTAGCCGCGCCATGGGGGAGCAGGATCGAGCACCGGCGGCGCCGGGAGGTCAAATTAAGGAGAAGGTGCGATGCGATGAGTGTACAACCTCTTTGGTGGCACCAAGTAGGCCTCGGCTTCATCCAAGGAGTTGGTGAGGATGCTGCGGTTCCGGTGGAGCAGGTTAAGGTGGCGCTGTGGGGATGGAGCAGCCGCGATAGATGAGGCGATCGTCGGAGCAGCTCCTTGGAGGTGGAGGACGGGGCGGCTGAACCGGCGGGATGACGAGATCGATGACGGATCCTCATCCGGGGGGTGGATGAGGGACGTTGAGCTATTGTGGTGGACGATGATGTCACTTGAACTACGTCGGTATTTCCCCAAAGAGGAAGGGATGATGCAGCATAGCTACGGTAGGTATTTCCCTCAGTTATGAAACCAAGGTATCAATCCAGTAGGAGAACCAAGCAACACTATGTAAACGGTACCTACACACAAAGAACAAATACTTGCAACCCGACGTTAATGAGGGGTTGTCAATCCCTCAATGGGTAACGGTGCCAGAAATTGTATAGTTGACGGGATAAAAATTGTGATAGATTGGATAAATAGATCTCGATAAACGCGAAATAAAATAAGTAAAGAAAAAGTGCAGCAAGGTATTTTTGGGTTTTTGGAATTATAGATCTGAAAAGAAAAGCGAATAAAAATAGATCTCAAAGCAAATATGATAAAGAATAGACCCCGGGGCCGTAGGTTTCACTAGTGGCTTCTCTCAAGAAAAATAGCATACGGTGGGTAAACAAATTACTGTTGGGCAACTGATAGAACCTCAAATAATTAAGACGATATCCAGGCAATGATCATTATATAGGCATCACATCCAAGATTAGTAGAACGACTCCTGCCTGCATCTACTACTATTACTCCACACATCGACCGCTATCTAGCATGCATCTAGTGTATTAAGTTCATGGAGAAACGGAGTAACGCAATAAGAACGATGACATGATGTAGACAAGATCTATTCATGTAGGAATAGACCCCATCTTGTTATCCTTAATAGCAACGATACATGCGTGTCTTGCTGCCCCTTCTGTCACTGGGAAAGAACACCGCACGATCAAACCCATCACAAAGCACCTCTTCCCATGGCAAGAAAAATCGATCTAGTCGGCCAAACTAAACCAAAGATCTGAAGAAGAAATACGAGGCTATAAGTAATCATGCATATAAGAGATCAAAGAAAACTCAAATAACTTTCATGGATATAGATCTGATCATAAACTCAAAGTTCATCGGATCCCAACAAACACACCACAAAAAGAGTTACATCAAATAGATCTCCAAGAGACCATTGTATTGAGAATCAAAAGAGAGAGAGAGAGAGAGGAAGCCATCTAACTACTAACTATGGACCCATAGGTCTATGATGAACTACTCACGCATCATCGGAGAGGCACCAATGAGGATGATGAACCCCTCCATGATGGTGTCTAGATTGGATTTGGTGGTTCTGGAACTTGTGGCAGCTGGAATTGTGTTTCGTCGACTCCCCTAGGGTGTTCTGAATATTGGGGTATTTATAGAGCGAAGAGGCGGTGCGGAGGCGGCGAGGTGGGCACAACCCACCAGGGCGCGCCTGGGCCCCCAGGTGCGCTCAGGTGGGTTGTGCTCCCCTCGGAGCCCCCTCTGGTACTTCTTTGGCCCAAGTTGTGTCTTTTGGTCCATAAAAATTCTCCAAAAAGTTTCGCTGCGTTTGGACTCCGTTTGGTACTGATATTCTACGAAGTAAAAAACAACAACTGGCACTTGGCACTATGTCAATAGGTTAGTCCCAAAAAATGATATAAAGTTGCTATAAAATGATTGTAAAACATCCAAGAATGATAATATAACAGCATGGAACAAGCAAAAATTATAGATACATTAGAGACGTATCAGCATCCCCAAGCTTAATTCCTACTCGTCCTCGAGTAGGTAAATGATAAAAACAGAATTTTTGATGTGGAATGCTGCCTATCATGTTCATCACATATTCTTTTCTTTGTAGCATGGACATTTGGACTTTTATATGGTTCAAAGCAATAGTCTAGTTTTGACATGAAGATTTAAATACTCAAGCATATCAATAAGCAACCATGTCTTTTAAAATATCAACACTAAAGAAAGTTATCCCTAGCCCATCATGCTCAATAATTGATCCATTCATGAAACACACACGCATATTAGCTACATCCAATGCTCAAGTTAGTGCCCCTTAGTTGGTGCTTTATAAGAGAAGATGGAGACTCAAATAAAAATAAAAATTGCATAAAGTAAATAGAAAGGCCCTTCACAGAGGGAAGTAGGGATTTGTAGAGGTGCCAGAGCTCAAAGCAAAAAAGAGAGATAAAACATTTTGGGTGCCATGCTTTTCCTGTGAACGAAAACGATCGAGTAGTTCCCAATACTTTCCATGCTAGATATATCATAGGCGGTTCCCAAACAGAAAATAAAGTTTATTCCTTTTTCCACCATACTTTCACATTCCACGGCTAGCCGTATCCACGGGTACCGTCCATACCAACACTTTCCAAGGAATTTATTATTTGACAACATAAACTAAATTCATTTTTCAAAACTATGAATCCATGTTATGTCCAATTAAATTTTTTTGCTACTTGTATAATGCATGTAACCTACTCATACGAACATTTTACTGCATTCCAAATGTATATACTAGCGCTGCAATTCGAACTAAATTTGAATTCGTTTCTCTATTTGAATAAGAATCTACAATCATGATTGTTGCCAAGTTAAACCATCATTTGTATATTATCTTAACAACACACCACATGATTACTATAGAGTTAGATATGAACTATATGTACTATATATATGAACTCGAATTCAAAATTTTGAATACACTTGATGTTGATTCCAAATAATAGTACATTTGAAGTACTAGCTAGATCTTCATAATCTAAACCATGTTTCATATGTACATTGTATTTATCACACAAAGTATAGTGCCCCGCCCCCTACATTATGACAAGTATTTAGGCCTGAGCTGCAAAAGCCACACATTATCACAAATTCAAAAAAAATTATATATATTATATGTAGTATAACATGTTCATGACCACACCATGCGTATCACCATTATATTCATGCATATGCATCGGTTTAAAACACTATGATCTCTTGTTCAAATATCTAAATCCACTTTTATAATGAATTATGATCTCTGTTCGTCTTTTACACCCACACAATCCTCTTCTCTTTGTAGCTAGGCTAACTTTCGCTCGTGCATGCACACTCCCGCCTCCCTCTCACCCTCCCTCGGCATTCTCTCCATCGCGCACATTCAGTATTTCTCTTTAGGTCGTTCACCCACAGAATGTGTAGGCCCTCCAGCTCCTTCTTTCTGGCACACACCGATCGATATACCTCTCTAGCCAGGCGAACCTACCACAAACACATGTTTCCCTCTTCTCTTCTCATCGTCCATGCCCCCTCTGTCTAATACGGTTCCACGCACGTGCACACTCCCGCCCCTCTTTTCATCGATCTCATACTCGCACACTCCTCCCCCTCGATATAGTCGGCCTCTCGCACCACCTCCTAGCCGCATCCCTCTCTCTCTATCCGTCTCTCCGGGCCTTATTTGCTTCTAACACATGCATGCATGTATACCTACCGATCTCCCTACATATATCTAGGTCGACTATAACTCTTTTTCCCCATGCACCGATCGACGTACCTCACTAGTTATGTCTCTCCCTTTCTCCGACACACGACGATTGATCTTCCTATATAGTTACGTCTGCTTAACACAGCCATATCGCCCCCTAGCCATATCGTCCCCCAAGCCATATCGTCCCCCCTCATCATCCTTGCATGCCTCCCGACCCGTCTCACACACGCACGTGCACAGACAGGCACACATCCCCTCTCTTATTGATATTGCAGACGTACCCTCCGTTTGTCTAGCAGGCCTCTCCCACCATTTGCGAGAAGCAACTCACCCACCAACCCTCTGACACTATAGCTTTGTCTCTATCTGAACCTTATTCCTCTGCTACACATATGCATGGATGCCGATCGATCTCCGTCAATACATAGCTAGGTCTCTCTCCTTCTCCACACATATACCAGTCGATCTACCTCTCTATAGTTAGGTCTCTGACCCCCCCACACACCGATAGTCGAACGCCGTAGGTAGGTATTCATGCCACAGAGACAAAATGCACCTCTCCCCTCTCACATTCTAGTAGGCCAGCCGCCCTATATCTTTGACGTGGGCAAACAAAAATTCGATGGCACTCTTTATCGATCGCGCACCCACACACTTCATCCCTCTCTTTGATTCTATTGATATCTCACGACGATGATCCCTCCACTCTCTTCTCGTGGATCGCTCCCTCTGTATATGATATATCTAGGCCTCTGTTTCACACACATTGCATATGTTACATTTTTTTGTTTGAGATATCATCGACAGATTGCCTCTGTTTCGCACAAACCATCTCTCTCACAAACACCCACGTATGTGGGGTACCTTCACGTAGAGAAGAGGTGCACGCACGATGCACGTACTCATGTCTCGTTCCCGGCCACACCCACGCGGGTACACGTTGGAGCCATTTCTGTATGAAAAGGCAACCCACGTGATAATTTGACGCGTGGAGCGTGTTGGGGAACGTTGCATGGAAAACAAAAAAAATTCTACCAACACGCAAGATCTATCCATGGAGATGCATAGCAACGAGAGGGGAGAGTGTGTCTACGTACCCTCGTAGAATGTTAAGCAGAAGCGTTTATCAACGTGGTTGATGTAGTCGAACACCTTCACGATCCAACCGATCAAGTACCGAACGTACGGCACCTCCGCGTTCAACACACATTCAGCTCGATGACGTCCTCGCCTTCTTGATCCAGCAAGACAGGCGAAGTAGTAGATGAGTTCCGGCAGCATGACGGCGTGGTGACGGTGATGGTGAAGTGATCTCCGCAGGGCTTCGCCGAGCACTACGAAAATATGACCGAGGACGAACTAGAGGGAGAGGGGCGCCGCACACGGCTTGGGGATCATGGTGTGTTGTGCCCCTCTCCCTCCACACATATATATAGGTGGGGGGGGGGGGGGAGGAGGGGAGGCAGCCTAGGGCTCCCCCAAGGGGCCGGCGGCCACCTTGGGCGCCTACCCTGGCTGCGTCCCCCTTTCCTTCTTTGGCGCGCGGGGGGAAGGCAAAAGGGGGTGGTCGCCCCCCTTTTCCTTTCTCTTAGGTGGAGGGGAAGGCAGGAGGGGCTAGCCCTCCCCCTTTCCTTCCATAGGGCTATTGGCTAGGGAGAGGGCACGACGGCCCCCTTGTGGGCTGGTGTGTGCCTCCCCTTGGCCCATTAGGCCCATATACGTCTCGGGGCATCCCGGAACCCCTTCCGGTGATCCGATGACTACCCGATACATTCCGAAACCTTTTCGGTGACCAAATAGCATCATCCTATATATCAATCTTTACCTCCGGACTATTCCGGAGCTCCTCGTCATGTCCATGATCTCATCCGGGGCTCCGAATGACATTCGGTCACCAATTCACATAACTCATATAACACTATATTGTCAACGAACGTTAAGCGTGAGGACCCTACGGGTTCGAGAATGATGTAGACATGACCGAGATGACTCTCCGGTCAATAACCAATAGCGGAACCTGGATGCCCATATTGGTTCCTACATATTCTATGAAGATCTTTATCGGTCGAACCTTTATGACAACATACAACAATGTGGGAAGATAGCAGGACGATTGTTTATCTAAAACATTGCGAGGACGAGATTGCAACCTGAAAAGTACACCTATTCGCAAAAAAACATGGAAAGTACGCCGGCCCAGCTACGTTTTGGGCAAAGAACTAGGGAAGATCCACATGCAGCAATGTGGGAAGATGGGTAGTGGAGCAAGGCCGGAGGAAGCTGTACTTGAGGGTCGTCGGGATGCAACTAGGAGGGCGCTGGCGGCCGGGATCTTCCCATACTGCGGCAGCGAGCAAGTGGCGAAGGCCCTACCGCACCGGAGCTTGGTCAGAGAGAATGGCGGGTACCGCAGATCGGGACGTGCTGCCTTGACGCCGTCGAACGGAGAAACGATGCACATCCTCCCTTTTCGTCGACTGATACGTCTCCATCGTATCTACTTTTCCAAACTCTTTTGCCCTTGTTTTGGAATCTAATTTGCATGATTTGAATGGAACTAACCCGGACTGACGCTGTTTTCAGCAGAATTGCCATGGTGTTATTTTTGTGCAGAAATAAAAGTTCTCGGAATGACCTGAAACTTCACAGAGATCATTTTTGGAATTAATAAAAAATATTGGCGAAAGAATCAACAGAAGGGGGCCCACACCCTGTCCACAAGGGTGGGGGGCGTGCCCACCCCCCAGGGCTCGTCGTCCGACCTTATGGGCCCCCTGGACCTCCACCGACCTCAACTCCAACTCCATATATTCATGTTCGGGGAGAAAAAAATCAGAGAGAAGGATTCATCATGTTTTACGATACGGAGCCGCCACCACCTCCTGTTCTTCCTCGGGAGACCAGATCTGGAGTCCGTTCGAGGCTCCGGAGAGGGGAAATCGTCGTCGTCGTCATCATCAACCATCCTCCATCACCAATTTCATGATGCTCACCGCCGTGCGTGAGTAATTCCATCGTAGGCTTGCTGGACGGTGATGAGTTGAATGAGATTTACCATGTAATCGAGTTAGTTTTGTTAGGGTTTGATCCCTAGTATCCACTATGTTCTAAGATTGATGTTGTTATGACTTTGCTATGCTTAATGCTTGTCACTAGGGCTCGAGTGCCATGATTTCAGATCTGAACCCTTTATGTTTTCTTGAATATATTTGTGTTCTTGATCCTATCTTGCAAGTTATAGTCACCTACTACGTGTTATGATCCGGCAACCCCGGAGTGACAATAGTCGGGACCACTCCCGGTGATGACCATAGTTTGAGGAGTTCATGTATTCACTAAGTGCTAATGCTTTGGTCCGGTACTCTATTAAAAGGAGGCCTTAATATCCCTTAGTTTCCAATAGGACCCCGCTGCCACGGGAGGGTAGGACAAAAGATGTCATGCAAGTTCTTTTCCATAAGCACGTATGACTATATTCGGAATACATGCCTACATTATATTGATGAATTGGAGCTAGTTCTGTGTCACCCTATTTTATAACTGTTGCATGATGAATGCCATCCGACATAATTAGCCATCATTGATCCATTGCCTACGAGCTTTTCACATATTGATCTTTGCTTTGTTACTTTTCCGTTGCCACTGTTACGATTGCTACAAAACTGCTACTGTTACTTTTGCTACTGTTACCGTTACTTCCATACTACTTTGCTACTAAAAACTTTGCTGCATATATTAAGTCTTTTAGGTGTGGTTGAATTGACAACTCAACTGCTAATACTTGAGAATATTCTTTGGCTCCCCATGTGTCGAATCAATAAATTTGGGTTGAATACTCTACCCTCGAAAACTGTTGTGATCCCCTATACTTGTGGGTTATCAAGACCTTTTTCTGGCGCCGTTGCCGGGGAGCATAGCTCTATTCTTTGAGTTACTTGGGATTTGTATCTGTTGATCACTATGAGGAATTTGAAAGATGAAAGAACCAAGATTTTTCCCTCAACTATGAGGGAAGGTAAGGAACAGCCATCTAGCTCTGCACTTGATTCACCTTCTGTTCTGAGTAAATTTGCAACACCTACACCTGCTATTGATTCTGATATGTCGCAAGTAATTGATGATGCCACTTCTGCTATGCATGATGCTTATGATGATACTACTGCTTTGCTTGATGATACTGTGCCACTAGGTGAATTTCTTGATGAACAACTTGCTAGGGCTAGAGATAATGAAATTATTGAAACTGAAGATTATGATTCTCCCCCTAGATATGAATTGCCTGTTGTACCTGAGGGTTATATTATGGATGAAGAAACTGCTAGACACTTTCTTGCTTGCAATGATAGAGATGATCTTAAGAAACTGTTAGCTAAGCTGAAAGAAAAATCCTTGAATGAAATATGATCCCAATTTTGCTACTTCACCTATCTTTGTTACTGATAAGGATTATGAATTATCTGCCGATCCTGAGTTAATTACTTTGGTTGAATCTGATCCCTTCTATGGTTATGAATCTGAAACAGTTGTGGCACATCTTACTAAATTGAATGATATAGCCACCCTATTTGCTCATGAGGAAAAAATTCGCTATTACTATATTCTTAAGTTGTTTCCTTTCTCATTAAAGGGTGATGCTAAGTTATGGTTTAATTCTCTTACTCCTGGTTGTGTGCGTAGTCCCCAGGATATGATTTATTACTTTTCTCAAAAATATTTCCCTGCTCATAAGAAACAAGCTACCTTACAGGAAATATTTAACTTTGTGCAATCTGAAGAAGAGAGTCTGCCACAAGCTTGGGGGAGGTTTCTCCAATTACTTAATGCTTTGCCTGATCATCCTCTCAAGAAAAATGAAATACTTGATATCTTTTATAATGGACTAACCGATGCTTCTAGGGACCACCTAGATAGTTATGCTGGTTGTATTTTCAGGGAACAAACTGTTGAGCAAGCTGAATTGCTATTGAATAATATATTGAGTAATGATAATGATTGGGCACTTCCTGAACCAACTCCAGAGCCAACTCCGAAGAAAAGGGGTATTCTATTTCTCAGTCCCGAAGATATGCAAGAGGCAAAGAAATCTATGAAAGAAAAAGGTATTAAAGCTGAAGATGTTAAGAATTTACCGCCTATTGAAGAAATACATGGTCTTGATTACCCGACACAGGTAGTAGAGGTAAACTCTCTCCGTAGATTTGATGAAGGTGATATTCCTCATAATAAGTCTGCTAGTCAATGCTTGGATGAGTTTGATAATTTTATTGTTAAACAAGAAAACTTCAATGCTTATGTTAGTAGACAATTGAAATGTAACACTTACATGCTTGACCACTTGAGTAATTATATGAGTAGAACTGTTAATGATCTTAAGCTTATTAGTAAACATGCTTCCATGGTTACAACTCAAGTAGAACAAGTACTTAAGGCACAAGATGATTTGCTTAATGAGTTGAATAGTAAGAACAATGATAATGCTGTTAGGGTTATGACTAGAAGTGGTAAGATGACTCAGGAATCTTTGTATCCTGAGGGCCATCCTAAGAGAGGTGAGCAAGATTCTCAGAAAATTAATACTGATGCACCGAGTCCCAGTAATAAAAAGAAAAAGAAAACTGATAGGACTTTGCATGCTAGTGAACCTACTATAGACACACCTGAGAATCCCAATGATATTTCTATTTCTGATGCTGAGACACAATCTGGTGATGAACATGAACCTAGTGATAATGTTAATAATGATGTTCGTGTTGATGCTCAACCTAGTAATGATAATGATGTAGAGATTGAACCTGCTGTTGATCTTGATAACCCACAATCAAAGAATCAACGTTATGATAAGAGAGACTTCGTTGCTAGGAAACATGGTAGAGAAAGAGAACCATGGGTTCAGAAATCCATGCCCTTTCCTCCTAAGCCATCCAAGAAAAAGGATGATGAGGATTTTGAGCGCTTTGCTGAAATGATTAGACCTATCTTTTTGCGTATGCGTTTAACTGATATGCTTAAAATGCCTCCTTATGCTAAGTATATGAAAGATATTGTTACAAATAAAAGAAAGATACCGGAGGCTGAAATTTCCACCATGCTTGCTAATTACACTTTTAAGGGTGGAATACCAAAGAAACTTGGGGATCCAGGAGTACCAACTATACCATGCTCCATTAAAAGAAACTATGTTAAAATTGCTTTATGTGATCTTGGAGTCGGTGTTAGTGTTATGCCTTTCTCTTTGTATCGTAGACTTGATTTGAATAAGTTGACACCTACTGAAATCTCTTTGCAAATGGCTGATAAATCAACTGCTATACCCATCGGTATTTGTGAGGATGTGCCTGTTGTGGTTGCAAACATTACTATCTTAACGGACTTTGTTATTTTTGATATTCCCGAGGATGATAGTATGTCGATCATCCTTGGTAGACCCTTTTTGAATACTGCAGGGGCTGTTATTGATTGCAACAAAGGCAATGTCACTTTTCATGTTAATGGTAATGAGCATATGGTACACTTTCTGAAGAAACAACCTCAAGTTCATAGTATCAATTCTATTGGAAAATTTTCAACTATTACTATTGGAGGTTTTGAATTCCCTCTTCCTACTGTCAAAAATAAATATGATATTCTTATTCTTGGGGACATACATATCCCCGTTGAGGTAACCTAGTGTTATTCAAAAATTCTCCGGTTTCATGTCATTCGTAAGAAGTTTGTTAATAAGACTTGATCAACCTTGTTAACGGATTCCTTTTGATGAGCATGAGATGGATGAATCTAGAAGGCACAACTTTCTGTACCTACTTTTTACTTTCTGTTATTTAGAATGAATAAAGCAAAAATAGTAATTTCTATCTGTTTTCTGAATTATCCGTGAAATAAAAAATGTCCCGAAAATAAAAGTTCTCCAAATGCCCTGAAAATTTAATATGATTTTTTATAGAATATTTGAGAATTTCTGGCACCGAGAACACACCAGGGGGACTCACCACCTGTCCACAAGGACGGAGGGCGCGCCCTACCCCCTGGGCGCACCCCCCACCCTTGTGGGTCCCACGTGGCCCCCCTCCACTTATTCCAGCACCCATCCACTTCGTCTTCCTCCAGAAAAATCATCCCGTAGCTCAACCTCGTGTTCTTGCTCATTTTGCTGCCATTTTTAATCTCCTTGCTCAAAGCTCGATTCACAAAACTGCTTTGGGGGATTGTTCTTCGGTATGTGACTCCTCTAATGGTCCAATTAGTTTTTGTTCTAGTGCTTTATTCATTGCAAATTTTTGCTGCTGTGGTGACCCTGTTCTTGAGCTTGCATGTAAAATTTATATGGTCCAAAGTAGTTTTGATGCATGATATAGCCTCTAGGCACTTGTAGGAGTTGTTGCTATCATTTTTGTTGAGTTTGGTTCACTTTTATTTTGAGTCACTAAAAATTTCAGAAATTTTCAGAGGAAGAAAAATGTCTAGGAAAATGTACCAAGGTGGTTCTTCAAGGAAGCAAGCACCGAGACTCGCAATACGTGAGCCGGACCTTGAACCACCAAGGGAAGCTCAAGTGCGGCCTTGCGAATGCCCGTCGGATGAATTCATGGTTCGTGCAGGCTTCAAGGATGAATTTGATGCGTATGTACGGAATGCTGACCTTGAGGACTTCGTATCAAATAAGTGCCAACAATACTATTATCTCACCAATTCCTTTGTGCGGAGGTTTGAATTTTCATCTAAGCGCAATACCCATACTGTTTTATTTGATCTTTATGATGAATCATATACCATGGACCTTGAAGATTTTAATACTGCTTGCAAAATCCCACAGTGGGGCCTTCTTAGTGAGCCTCACAAATCTGAATACACTGATTTCCTTGCTAGCATAACTGTGGGAGAAACTAGGAATATCACACAAGCTACCATAGGGAGCATTCACTTTCCTGCCATACATTATTTTGCTCTCTTTATAGGTAGGTGCGTTAATGGTAAGCATGAGCATAGCCACCTTTGCGTTCTGGATCTTAGTGTCCTAAAGTGTGCGGTGCTAGGTGATAAGCGTTATAACTTGGGGGCTATTATTGCGAGGAGGCTACATCTTAATGCTAAGGATGGAGATTTTTTGGGTGGGATTTATGCAACTCGTTTAGCTAATTATCTTGGTGTACCCATTAGAGGGGATGACATAGAGTTGCCACCTGCTTTTCTTGATTATAATGCTATGGTACGCTATCAGTTTCTTGAGAGGAACGAGCAGTCCCTCCAGTACCGACTAATTTTTAACAGACGGCGTGCCATCCATATTACCCTTCCTGCTCCTGCCTTCTTTAACTTTCAGGTAAATGGGAGATATTTTATAACTAGAGAGGAGGCGAACGAGTATGAGAGGACAGTGGAGGCTGCTCGCCTCCAGGAGGCAGCCCGCCAAGCAGCGGCTGCCGCAGCACAATACGACCCCAACTATGACTTTGGATATCATCCGGGCCAGTGGTGGCCTTAGACCAACTTAGGCCAAAAGCCTAAGCTTGGGGGAGTACGTATTTCTCACCGACATTACATTCATGTTCACACACTCATTTTAGTTGTCGGTGTTCATACTTTTTCATTGTATTATCTATGCTAGTTTATTTCTTTTTCTCGCTTTCTTCTTGTGTGTTTGAAAACCTTTGAGAAAAACAAAAAAAATTAGTTGTAGCTTAGTTTACCTTCCATGCTTAGTTGTAGTATAAAAGAAAACCCAAAAAGATTTTTCCTTCTTCTTTTACTTGTTGGGAGCTTTCCCATGTAAATAGTTTTTCTCATTCTTGTTTTTCAGAAAAACAAAAACCCCCAAAAACATTTCAGTGTGTTTCTTTGAAATTATTTTCTTTTCTTTGGGGGTCGAAGGGAGAAGACCACGATAAAAATGTTAAGTGGCTCTCATATGCATTATTGTTGATCTAACAAAGAGCCCATATTATATTGTCTTCTCCTTTGAATAATGTTTGCAGATTCCAGCTTAGTCCAATGCACGTGCACTATTATTATTATTCACATCATTCGGTCGTGCAAGTGAAAGGCAATAATGACGATATATGATGAAATGATTGAGATGAGGAAAAGCTGGTATGAACTCGACCTATCTTGTTTTTGTAAATATGATTAGTTCATCGTTCTTGATTCAGCCTATTATGAATGAAACATGTTTGCAATGACAATTAGAGATTATAGTTACTCATGCCATGCTTAATTAGCTAGGAGTTTATAATGGTTTACCTTGCGTGCCAACATGCTTTTAAAATGGTTGTGATGTAGTATGATAGGATGGTATCCTCCTTTGAATGATTCGAGTGGCTTGACTTGGCACATGTTCATGCATGTAGTTGAAACAAGATAAACATAGCCTCCACGATATTCATGTTCATGGTGATTTATATCCTACTCATGCTTGCATTCAATGTTGGTTAATCTCAATGCATGTTTATGACTGTTGTCGCTCTCTAGTTGGTCGCTTCCCAGTCTTTTTCTAGCCTTCACTTGTACTAAGCGGGAATACTGTTTGTGCATCCACTTCCATAAACCCAAAGTTGTTCCATATGAGTCCACCATACCTTCCTATATGCGGTATTTACCTGCCGTTCCAAGTAAATTTGCATGTGCCAAACTCTAAATCTTCAAATGATAATCTGTTTTTATGCCCGAATCGCTCATGTAGCGACTGGGGGCTGTCAGTATCTTCCATGCTAGGTGGGTTATTCTCACGATGAGTGGGCTCCGCTCATCATTCACGAGAAAATGGCTGGTAATTGGGATGCCCAGTCCTATGATCAAAAGATCAGAAACAAAATTTCAAATAATTAAACAAAACTCCCCCAGGAAAGTTGTTGGTATGGACGACACCCGTGAATTCGGCTAGCCATGGAATGTGATTGTTGGTGGAGGGGGAGTAAAAACTTTACCATTCTGTTTGGGAACCGCCTATAATGTATGTAGTATGGAAGATACTGAGATCTCTTGGTTGTTATGTTGACAATGAAAGCATACCGCTCAAAATTATAATCATCTCTGTTTCAAAAGCTTGAGCTCTGGCACCTCTGCAAATCCCTGCTTCCCTCTGCGAAGGGCCTATCTATTTACTTTTATTGCTGAGTCATCATCCTCTTATAAAAAGCACCAGTTAGAAAGCACCACTGTCATTTGTATGCATTGTTATTAATTTATATTGAGTATGACTGTGACTGGATCTCTTTTACCATGAATTACAATGTCTAGTCAGTCCTTGATCTTCAGGGGTGCTCTGCATTTATGTTTTGCAGTCTCAGAAAGGGCTAGCGAGATACCATCTTGTTATATCATATCATGATTGTTTTGAAAAAGTGTTGTCATCCGAGATTTATTATTATTGCTCGCTAGTTGATTATGCCATTGATATGAGTAAATGTGAGACCTAAATGTTATAGTGAATATGGTTAGTTGATAATCTTTGCTGAAAACTTGAATGCTGGCTTTACATATTTGCAACAACAAGATCAAACAGAGTTTGTAAAAGTTTTTCTTTATCACTTTCAGTTTGTCAACTGAATTGCTTGAGGACAAGCAATGGGTTAGGCTTGGGGGAGTTGATACGTCTCCATTGTATCTACTTTTCCAAACTCTTTTGCCCTTGTTTTGGACTCTAATTTGCATGATTTGAATGGAACTAACCCGGACTGACGCTGTTTTCAGCAGAATTGCCATGGTGTTATTTTTGTGCAGAAATAAAAGTTCTCGGAATGACCTGAAACTTCACGGAGATCATTTTTGGAATTAATAAAAAATATTGGTGAAATAATCAACAGAAGGGGGCCCACACCCTTTCCATAAGGGTGGGGGGCGCGCCCACCACCCCAGAGCGCGCCGTCCGACCTTATGGGCCCCCTGGACCTCCACCGACCTCAACTCCAACTCCATATATTCACGTTCGGGGAGAAAAAAAATCAGAGAGAAGGATTTATCGCCTTTTATGGTACGGAGCCGCCGCCACCTCCTGTTCTTCCTCGGAAAACCAGATCTGGAGTCCGTTCGGGGCTCCGGAGAGGGGAAATCGTCGCCGTCGTCATCATCAACCATCCTCCATCACCAATTTCATGATGCTCACCGCCGTGCGTGAGTAATTCCATCGTAGGCTTGCTGGATGGTGATGGGTTGGATGAGATTTACCATGTAATCGAGTTAGTTTTGTTAGGGTTTGATCCCGAGTATCCACTATGTTCTAAGATTGATGTTGCTATGACTTTGCTATGCTTAATGCTTGTCACTAGGGCCCGAGTGCCATGATTTCAGATCTGAACCCTTTATGTTTTCATGAATATATTTCTATTCTTGATCCTATCTTGCAAGTTATAGTCACCTACTATGTGTTATGATCCGGCAACCCCGGAGTGACAATAGTCGGGACCACTCCCGGTGATGACCGTAGTTTGAGGAGTTCATGTATTCACTAAGTGCTAATGCTTTGGTCCGGTACTCTATTAAAAGGAGGCCTTAATATCCCTTAGTTTCCAATAGGACCCCGCTGCCACGGGATGGTAGGACAAAAGATGTCATGCAAGTTATTTTCCATAAGCACGTATGACTATATTCCGAATACATGCCTACATTATATTGATGAATTGGAGCTAGTTCTGTGTCACCCTATGTTATAACTGTTGCATGATGAATGCCATTCGACATAATTATCCATCATTGATCCATTGTGTACGAGCTTTTCACATATTGATCTTTGCTTTGTTACTTTTCCGTTGCCACTGTTACGATTGCTACAAAACTGCTACTGTTACCGTTACTTCAATACTACTTTGCTACTAAAAACTTTGCTGCAGATATTAAGTCTTTCAGGTGTGGTTGAATTGACAACTCAGCTGCTAATACTTGAGAATATTCTTTGGCTCCCCTTGTGTCGAATCAATAAATTTGGGTTGAATACTCTACCCTCGAAAACTATTGCGATCCCCTATACTTGTGGGTTATCATCGGCGGACGGGATGCGGCCGGATCAGTGACCAACGATGAGAGAGAGAGGCCACCGCCGCGTTGTGTGAGATAGTGTGATGAGAGACAAACCCGACAGGCAGGCTCCATTTTATATGGTGGAGCGGATTTCTTTTTTCTTGATAACAATCATTTTATATTCTGTACACACCATTGAGGAGTATAACTTCTTTTAAAACTAACACGTCAAGTCGAACTTTGTTCCGTGTACGCATGGTACACGACCCTCCTTCAAGTAAACAACCGCTCTGATGGAAATATGCCCTAGAGGCAATAATAAAGTTGTTATTATTATATTTCCTTATTCATGATAAAGGTTTATTATTCTTGCTAGAATTGTATTGACCGGAAACTTAAATACATGTGTGGATACATAAACAAATACTGTGTCCCTAGTGAGCCTCTACTAGACTAGCTCGTTGATCAAAAGATGGTTAAGGTTTCCCAACCATAGACATGAGTTGTCATTTGATAATGGGATCAGATCATTAGGAGAATGATGTGATGGACAAGACCCATCCGTTAGCTTAGCATATGATCGTTCAGTTTATTGCTACTGCTTTCTTAATGTCAAATACATGTTCCTTCGACCATGAGATCATGCAACTCCTGTATACCGGAGGAATGCCTTGTGTGCTATCAAACGTCACAACGTAACTGGGTGATTATAAAGATGCTCTACAGGTATCTCCGAAGGTGTCTGTTGAGTTGGCATGGATCGAGATTGGGATTTGTCACTCTGTGTATCGAAGAGGTATCTCTGGGCCCTCTCGGTAATACACATCATAAGAAGCTTGCAAGCAAAGTGACTAAGGAGTTAGTTACGAGATGATGTATTACAGAACGAGTGAAGAGACTTTCCGCTAATGAGATTGAACTAGGTATGGAGATACCGACGATCAAATCTCAGGCAAGTAACATACTGACACACAATGGGAATTACATATGTTGTCATAAAGGTTCGACCGATAAAGTTCTTCGTAGAATATGTAGCAACCAATATGGGCATCTAGGTTCCACTATTGGTTATTGACCGGAGAGTCGTATTGGTCATGTCTACATCATTCTCGAACCCATAGGGTCCGCACGCTTAATGTTCGTTGACGATATAGTGTTATATGAGTTATGTGAATTGGTGACCGAATGTTGTTCGGAGTCCCAGATGAGATCATGGACATGATGAGGAGCTCCGGAATGGTCCAGAGGTAAAGATTGATATATAGGACGATGCTATTTGGTCACCGGAAAGGTTTCGGAATGTATCGGGTAGTCATCGGATCATCGGAAGGGGTTCCGGGAGGCCCCGGGAGGTATATGGGCCTAATGGGCCAAGGGGAGGCACACACCAGCCCACAAGGGGGCTGGTGCTCCCTCTCCCTGGCCGCCGGCCCTAGGGAAGGAAAGGGGGGAGGGTTAGCCCCTCCTGCCTTCCCCTCCACCTAATAGAAAGGAAAGGGGGGGGGGGGGGGGCGGGCGCCACCCCCTCCTGCCTTCCCCCTGCGCGCCCAAGAAGGAAAGGGGGGGGGGGGGCGCTGCCAGGGCAGGCACCCAAAGGTGGCCGCCGGCCCCTTGGGGGAGCCCTAGGCTTCCTCCCCTCCTCCCCCCACCTATATATATGTGTGGAGGGAGAGGGGCACAACACACCATGATCCCCAAGCCGTGTGCGGCACCCCTCTCCCTCTAGTTCGTCCTCAGTCATATTTTCGTAGTGCTCGGCGAAGCCCTGCGGAGATAGTTGCATCATCGCTGTCACCACGCCGTCGTGCTGCCGGAACTCATCTACTACTTCGCTCGTCTTGCTGGATCAAGATGGCGAGGACGTCATCGAGCTGAACGTGTGTTGAACGCGGAGGTGCCGTACGTTCGGTACTTGATCGGTTGGATCGCGGAGGTGTTCGACTACATCAACCGCGTTGATAAATGCTTCTGCTTAACGGTCTACGAGGGTATGTAGACACACTCTCCCCTCTCATTGCTATGCATCTCCATGGATATATCTTGCGTGTGCGTAGATTTTTTTTTGTTTTCCATACAACATTCCCCAACAGTGGCATCATGAGCCAGGTCTATGCATAGATGATATGCACGAGTAGAACACAAAGGAGTTGTGGGCGGTGATGTTCATACTGCTTACCACCAACGTCTTATTTTGATTCGGCGACATTGTGGGATGAAGCGGCCCGGACCAACCTTACATGTCCACGTACATGAGACCGGTTCCACCGACTGACATGCAACTTGTTTTGCATAAAGGTGGCTGGCGGGTGTCTGTTTCTCCTACTTTAGTTGAATCGAATTTGACTACGACCGGTCCTTGAAGAAGGTTAAAATAGCAAACTTGATAAATCACCGTTGTGGTTTTTGCGTAGGTAAGAATGGTTCTTGCTAGAAGCCCGCAGCAGCCACGTAAAACTTGCAACAACAAAGTAGAGGACGTCTAACTTGTTTTTGCAGGGCATGTTGTGATGTGATATGGTCAAGACGTGATGTGATATACGTTGTTGTATGAGATGATCATGTTTTGTAATATCGACAACCGGTAGGAGCCTTAGGGTTGTCTCTTAATAATTGTACAAAATGCAAGCGCCATGTAATTGCTTTACTTTATCGCTATGCGTTAGCAATAGTTGTAGAAGCAATAATTGGCGAGACAACCCCGACGTAACGATGGAGATCAAGGTGTCGATCTGGCGATGATGGAGATCATGATGATGCTTTGGAGATGGAGATCAAAAGCACAAGATGATGATGGCCATATCATGTCACATATTTTGATTGAATGTGATGTTTATCCTTTATGCATCTTTTTTTGCTTAGAACGACGGTAGCATTATAAGATGATACCTTCACTAAATTCAAGATAAAAGTGTTCTCCCTGAGTATGCACCATTGCTAAAGTTAGTTATTTTGAAGCACCTCATGATGATCAGGTGTGATAGACTCTACGTTCACATACAACGAGTGTAAGCCAGTTTTACACAAGCAGAATACTTGGGTTAAACTTGACGAGCCTAGCATGTACAGACATGGTCTCGCAACACTGGAGACCGAAAGTTCGAACATGAGTCATATAGTAGATATGATCAACATAGAGATGTTCACAATTGATGACTACCCCATCTCACGTGATGATCAGACATGGGTTAGTTGATTTGGATCATGTGTCACTTAGATAACTTGAGGGATGTTAATTTAAGTGGGAGTTCATTAGTAATTTGATTAATTGAACTTAATTTATCATGAACTTAGTCTTGATAGTTTTGCATATCTATGTTGTAGATCAATGGCCCGTGCTACCGTTCCCCTGAATTTTAATGCGTTCCTAGAGAAAACTAAGTTGAAAGATGATGGTAGCAACTACACGGACTGGGTCCGTAACTTGAGGATTATTCTCATTGCTGCACAGAAGAATTATGTCCTTGATGCACCGCTAGGAGACCCACCCGCTCCCACTAATCTGGACGCTATGAACGCCTGGCAAACGCGGAATGATGACTACTCAATAGTTTAGTGTGCCATGCTTTACGGCTTAGAACCGGGACTTCAAAAACGTTCTGAACACCACGGAGCATATGAGATGTTCCAAGAGCTAAAGTTGATATTTCAAGCTAATGCCCGGGTTGAGAGATATGAAGTCTCTAACAAGTTCTATAGCTGCAAAATGGAGGAGAACAGTTCTATCAATGAACACATACTCAAAATGTCTGGGTATCACAACCACTTGACTCAGCTGGGAATTGAGCTCCCAGATGAGTGTGTTATTGATAGAGTTCTTCAATCACTGCCACCAAGCTATAAAGGCTTTGTGATGAACTATAATATGCAAGGGATGACGAAAACGATTCCCGAGCTCTTTGTGATGCTGAAATCGGCGGAGGTAGAAATCAAAAAGGAGCATCAAGTGTTGATGGTTAACAAGACCACTAGTTTCAAGAAAAAGGGCAAGGGAAAGAAAGGGAACTTCAAGAAGAATGGCAAGCAAGTTGCTACTCCCGTAAAGAAGCCCAAAGCTAGACCCAAGCCTGAAACTGAGTGCTTCTACTGCAAGGGAAATGGTCACTCGAAGCGGAACTGCCCCAAGCATCTGGCGAATAAGAAGGATGGCAAAGTGAACAAAGGTATATTTGATATACATGTTATTGATGTGTTCCTTACTAATGCTCGTAGTAGCGCCTGGGTATTTGATACTGGTTCGGTTGCTCATATTTGTAACTCGAAATAGGAGCTGCGGAATAAACAAAGATTGGCTAAGGACGAGATGATGATGCACGTCGGGAATGGTTCCAAGGTCGATGTGATCGCCGTTGGCACGCTACCTCTACATCTACCTTTGGGATTAGTTTTAGACCTCAGTAGTTGTTATTTTGTGCCAGCGTTGAGCATGAACATTATATCTGGATCTTGTTTATTGCGAGGCGATTATTCATTTAAGTCATAGAATAATGGTTGTTCTATTTATATGAATAATATCTTTTATGGTCATGCACCTTTGATGAATGGTATGTTCTTGTTAAATCTCGATCGTAGTGATACACATATTCATAATATTGATGCCAAAAGATGCAAAGTTGATAATGATAGTGCAACATACTTGTGGCACTACTGTTTAGGTCAAATTGGTATAAAGCGCATGAAGAAACTCCATGTGGATGGACTTTTGGAATCACTTGATTATGAATCATTTGATACTTGCGAACCATGCCTCATGGGCAAGATGACTTAAACTCCATTCTCTGGAACAATGGAGCGAGCTAATGACTTATTGGAAATAATACATACCGATGTATGTGGTCCGATGAGTGTTGACGCATGTGGCGGGTATCGTTATTTTCTAACCTTTACAGATGATTTGAGTAGGTATGGGTATATCTACTTGATGAAACACAAGTCTAAAACATTTGAAAAGCTCAAAGAATTTCAGAGTGAAGTAGAGAATCATCGTAACAAGAAAATAAAGTTTCTATGATCTGATTGTGGAGGTGAATATTTGAGTTACGAGTTTGGCCTTCATTTAAAACAATGTGGAATTGTTTCACAACTCACGCCACCTGGAACACCACAGCGTAATGGTGTGTCCGAACATCGTAACCGTACTTTATTAGATATGGTGCGTTCTATGATGTCTCTTACCGATTTACCTTTATCATTTTGGGGCTATGCATTAGAGACAGTCACATTCACGTTAAATAGGGCACCGTGTAAATCCATTGAGACAACACCGTATGAACTATGGTTTGGCAAGAAACCTAAGCTGTCATTTCTTAAAGTTGGGGGAGGCGATGCTTATGTCAAACAGCTTCAGCCTAATAAGCTCAAACCCAAAGCGGAAAAGTGCGTCTTCATAGGATACCCTAAAGAGACCATTGGGTATACCTTCTACCACAGATCCGAAGGCAAGATCTTTGTTGCCAAGAATGGGTCCTTTCTAGAGAAGGAGTTTCTCTCGAAAGAAGTGAGTGGGAGGAAAGTAGAACTTGATGAGGTAGTTGTACCTTCTCTCGAATTGGAAAGTAGTACACCAAGGAAAAACGTTTCCATGATGCCTACATCAACTAGAGAGGAAGCTAATGATGATGATCATGAAACTTCAGACCAAGTTACTACCAAACTTCGTAGGTCAACCAGAACACGTTCCGCACCAGAGTGGTAAGGTAATCCTGTCCTGGAAGTCATGTTATTAGACCACGGCGAACCTATGAACTATGAAGAAGCTATGATGAGCCCAGATTCTGATAAATGGCTTGAGGCCATGAAATCTGAGATAGGATCCATGTATGAGAACAAAGTATGGACTTTGGTGGACTTGCCCGATGATCGGCAAGCCATTGATAATAAATGGATCTTCAAGAAGAAGACAGACACTGATGGTAATGTTACTACCTACAAAGCTCGACTTGTCGCAAAAGGTTTTCGACAAGTTCAAGGGGTTGGCTACGATGGGACTTTCTCACCCGTAGTGATGCTTAAGTCTGTCTGAATCATGTTAGCAATTGCAGCATTTTATGATTATGAAATCTGGCAAATGGACGTCAAAACTGCATTCCTTAATGGATTTCTCAAAGAAGAGTTGTATATGATGCAACCAGAAGGTTTTGTCGATCCTAAAGGTGCTGACAAAGTGTGCAAGCTCCAGCGATCCATGTATGGACTGGTGTGAGCATCTCGGAGTTGGAATATACGCTTTGATGAGGTGATCAAAGCATATGGTTTTATACAGACTTACGGTGAAGCCTGTATTTACAAGAAAGTGAGTGGGAGCTCTGTAGCATTTCTGATATTATATGTGGATGACATATTGTTGATTGGAAATGATATAGAATTTCTAGATAGCATAAAAGGATACTTGAATAAGAATTTTTCAATGAAAGACCTTGGTGAAGCTACTTATATATTGGGCATCAAGATCTATAGGGTTAGATCAAGACGCTTAATAGGACTTTCACAAAGCACATACCTTGACAAAGTCGGAAGAAGTTCAAAATGGACCAGTCAAAGAAAGGGTTCTTGCTTGTGTTGCAAGGTGTGAAATTGAGTCAGACTCAAAGCCGGACCATGGCAGAAGATAGAGAGAGAATGAAAGTCATTCCCTATGCCTCAGCCATAGGTTCTATCATGTATGCTATGCTGTGTACCAGACCTGATGTGTGCCTTGCCATAAGTTTGGCAGGGAGGTACCAAAGTAATCCAGGAGTGGATCACTGGACATCGGTCAAGAACATCCTGAAGTACCTGAAAAGGACCAAGGATATGTTTCTAGTTTATGGAGGTGACGAAGAGCTCGTCGTAAAGGGTTACGTCGATGCTAGCTTCGACACTGGTCCGGATGACTCTAAGTCACAAACCGGATACGTATTTATATTGAATGGTGGAGCTGTCAATTGGTGCAGTTCCAAGCAGAGCGTCGTGGCGAGATCTACGTGTGAAGCGGAGTACATAGCTGCTTCGAAAGCAGTGCATGAAGGAGTCTGGATGAAGGAGTTCATATCCGATCTGGGTGTAATACCCAGTGCATCGGGTCCAATGAAAATCTTTTGTGACAACACTGGAGCAATTGCCTTGGCGAAGGAATCTAGGTTTCACAAGAGAACCAAACACATCAAGAGACACTTCAACTCCATTCATGAAAAGGTCAAGGATGAAGACATAGAAATTTGCAAAATACATACGGATCTGAATGTAGCAGACCCGTTGACTAAACCTCTTCCGCGAGCAAAACATGATCAGCACCAAGACTCCATGGGTGTTAGATTCATTACTATATAATCTTGATTATTGACTCTAGTGCAAGTGGGAGACTGATGGAAATATGCCCTAGAGGCAATAATAAAGTTGTTATTATTATATTTCCTTATTCTTGATAAACGTTTATCATTCATGCTAGAATTTTATTGACCGGAAACTTAAATACATGTGTGGATACATAAACAAATACTGTGTCCCTAGTGAGCCTCTACTAGACTAGCTCGTTGATCAAAAGATGGTTAAGGTTTCCTAACCATAGACATGAGTTGTCATTTGATAGCGGGATCACATCATAAGGAGAATGATGTGATGGACAAGACCCATCTGTTAGCTTAGCATATGATCATTCACTTTATTGCTACTGCTTTCTCAATGTCAGATACATGTTCCTTTGACCATGAGATCATGCAACTCCCGGATACCGGAGGAATGTCTTGTGTGCTATTAAATGTCACAATGTAACTGGGTGATTATAAAGATGCTCTACAGGTATCTCCGAAGGTGTCTGCTAAGTTGGCATGGATCGAGATTGGGATTTGTCACTCCGTGTATTGGCGAGGTATCTCTGGGCCCTCTTGGTAATACACATCATAAGAAGCTTGCAAGCAAAGTGACTAAGAAGTTAGTTACAAGGTGATGTATTACAGAACGAGTGAAGAGACTTGTCGGTAACGCGATTGAACTATATATGGAGATACCAATGATCGAATCTCGGGCAAGTAACATATCGACAGACAAAGGGTGTTTTGTGCAGTTTTGCTGAAATGTCACACGGGCAATGTTTCTACATTTCAGTGGGACTGCACAAAGGGAGATTGGTTTTGCTCTATCCTCCTCATCCAACTCCGAGCCTAATCTTCTCCAACTATTTGCTTAATCTTCTCCAACTAGTCAGTCTTAAGACAGACTGCAAAGGTGATCGGCTTCTATTTGTGTGTTTATTGTTTCATCAACAGTCTCTCTATTATTGTAATCACACTTAATCAATATGTTTGGAACAGGGACGCTCAGCTCTATTTTAGTGGAACTGCACAAAATGATCGGAATGTTCCATGCTCCTAACAGCTACTTCTTTCCCAACATGCCTTGTTGATTTAGACAGAGCTGGGGGAAGTTGCTGCCAATGAAAGCATGGATCAATTTTAATTTAACACCTTCTCACAACTTTATCTTCAGTTGTGATGTAAATATTAGCTCTAATCTGCTAATAACTGAGATGCATTAGCAAGGAAGTTAGTTTTTTATTTTTCCCGAAAGAGAATGGATGTTAGTTTCCTTTCTAGTATTTGATTGATGTTGTAACGAGACAACCTTCCAGCTGGCAAGACACATGAAACAAAAGCTGTAAGCTTCAGAGCATTGTACAATTTCATGTCGCTGGAAAAAACTTGTACATCAATTATGTAAACAAATTTTGGTAGCTTGATAGCATTGCCAGAAGCCATTCATCATTCGGGTCCATGTGCCATGCACCAAATTAGAGTGCACAACCCCATGGGAGACTCAGCCCGGTTGTTGCGATGCACTAATAGTGAGTAATGAGCAGTCAAATCATAATCCCCACCTTTCCCACTGTAAGTTGCTCGGACGAAGCAACGATCAATACACTCTTCTTTGAATCCGCTCATACTAGTATGAAGGTGCAAAACCAAGTGCGCGTATGGCCTGTCTATCAACGTGCTTCCTCTTAGCATATCACTTACATGTGGGACCGGAGTGCGAGCAAACCGATCTCAATTGATGACTGAAAGCACAAGTGCTCCCAGTGAAAGCACAAGTGCTCCCTGGGTGGTTTTGGTAATTAATGTCAACATATCTCTTGTTGGACTAATATTTTCATCTAGTATATTTCAGAAAGTTCAACAATGGCGTGGCATGGACAAGAGGATGTGGAACCCCTTCAAAATGCTAAGGACATTGGAACAAGCTCAAGACTCTACATTTCTATTTTAGTGATCCAAGATCACATTGAGTCCATAGGAAAAGCCAATACTATTAAAAGGGGATGAGGTGTTGCTTAATGGTCTACTTGCTCAAAGTGCTTAGTGATATGCTCCAAAGCCCTTAACCACTTTCTCAATTCCATATATGTCCTAAACCTAAAGTCAAACTCGGACCCACCGATTTGATCTATCCGACACCACCGAGTTCCTTTGACATAGCCACTGCCAGAAACCCTAATCAATTCGGTCTCACCGATTGGGCTTTCGGTCTCACCGAGATGGCAATGCAAACTCTCTGTTTCCCTTCGTAACATTTCGGTCTCACCGAAATGAGCGATCGGTCTCACCGAGTTCGCCTTGCAAACTCTCTGTTGCCTATTGCAGTTATTTCGGTCTCACCGATATGTGCAACTGGTCGCACTGAGTTTGCCTGACCAATTCTCTGTTTGCTCATTGCTGAAATCGGTCTCACCGAGTTCATGCAATTGGTCACACCGAGATGAGGTTTTGCCCTAACCCTAGCACATCGGTCCCACCGAGTTGATCATATCGGTCCCACCGAGATTCCTAACGTTCACATTTTGAATTGAATCGGTCTCACCGAGTTCTTCTATTCGGCCTGACCGAGTTGAGTCAAATGTGTGTAACGGTTGGATTTTGTGTGGAGGCTATATATACCCCTCCACCCCCTTCTCTATTCAAGAGAGAGACATTAGAACGAGCCTACACTTCCACTACTCATTTTCTGAGAGAGAACCACCTACTCATGTGTTGAGATCAAGACATTCCATTCCTACCACAAGAAACTTGATCTCTAACCTTCCCCAAGTTGCTTTCCACTCAAATCATCTTTCCACCATATCAAATCTGAGAGAGAGAGTTGAGTGTTGGGGAGACTATCATTTGAAGCACAAGAGCAAGGAGTTCATCATCAACACACCATTTATTACCTTTTGGAGAGTGGTGTCTCCTAGATTGGTTAGGTGTCACTTGGTAGCCTCTGACAAGATTGTGGAGTTGAACCAAGGAGTTTGTAAGGGTAAGGAGATCGCCTACTTCGTGAAGATCTACCCGAGTGAGGCAAGTCCTTCGTGGGCAATGGCCATGGTGGGATAGACAAGGTTGCTTCTTCGTGGACCCTTCGTGGGTGGAGCCCTCCGTGGACTCGCGCAACCGTTACCCTTCGTGGGTTGAAGTCTCCATCAACGTGGATGTACGATAGCACCACCTATCGGAACCACGCCAAAAATCTCCGTGTCTTCATTGCGTTTGCACACTCCAATCCCATCCCTTTACTTTCTTGCAAATTGCATGCTTTACTCTTTCTGCTGCTCATACTCTTATCATGCTTGCTTGAAATGTATTGTGAATGCTTAAACTTGTGCTAAAACTCTACCTCAACTTAAAGAACTAAAAAACTGCTACTTTTGCTAGTTGAGAGTCTAATCACCCCCCCTAGACACCTCTTCTCGATCCTTTCAGTTGGTATCAGAGCATTGGTCTCCATTGCTTTGGTTTAATCAGCATTGGAGGAAGATGGATGAGTCTACGATTGGGAGTATTAGACGTAGAGTACGTTTACTTGATGGAGAGTTCTATCACGATTGGAAAAATGAAATGCTTGTGATTTTCAATGAATATAATTTGAACAAGTACATTACTACTGGCGAGGACATGTATTGGGGGTAGGGTAACAGGCCTGACCTAAAGACCCTACCCTAGGACACCACACACCTTATACTAGGCCCCAGGGCCAGATCAGCAGTCAGATGTTCTGCAGAGTGACATTCACTCGGAAGGCAACAACCACTCGGAGCATAGCACTCCACTCGACGATATCATTCCACTTGGAGCACTTGATCTCACTCGGATATGCGAAGACCAAACAGTCGACGAGGCAGTCGGAGCATCATTCTCATAGTGGAGGTTTCGTAGTGGGCTAACATTATGGCATTTATGCCCTTCTTTGTAACATAGGAGGTGAGGGGGTGGCGCACTCTATATAAGCCACCCCCACCACTAGACTGGGGGGCTTTTTTCTTCCATCTCTCTCTCTCTTTCACCATTGGGCTAAGGCATGGAGATCCGTTCTCCCCTCTTTCTCTCAAATACATCATGTAACTCCGCGTTCATGACAGATAAGGAAAGCCTCTCCGGAGCACGAGATGTAGGGTTGTTATCTCCACCGTGAGAGGCCCGAACTCGCTAAAACCACTGTGTCGCCCATATGCATCTTGATAGATCATGCTCCTTTATCCTACCCCTCTCTCATTGTCGGAATCGTTCCCACGACAGTTGGCGCCCACCGTGGGGCATGGCGTCTGTCGAGCCATGATGCAAATGGTTTTATTTCTTCGATCTTCGTCCGTCGATCAACAATCATCCATGGAGAATTTGATTCTGGATGTTCCAGACATCGCTCCATTCACTGGAGAGACATGATACTCTTAGTACAGAGGAATCAGGAAGTTCCATTCCATCCTGTCTTTTTCTTTACAATCGATCTCTAATCTAACAATGGTTGTTTTTCTCCGTATGTACACGCGCTCATGCGAGTCCCGTCGAGTTTCAATCCAATCGAAAAGAAAATAAGAAACAAGGCGAGGAGGACGGCCGCACCATCTTCTCCGCATCGAACAAGCAAAGAGGATGGCCACATCATCTTCTTCACATCAACCAGAAAGTGCGAGCAACAGCGGCAGCACCGCCGCGCCATCAAGCACCGTTCGGACGAGTGTCATGGAGGCCGAGCCCCCGACCTATGTACGCGCAGACCCGGCGCGGCGCGGAAATAGGAAGCCGGTCATGTCTCCGGCGCTGCGGTTCTTCCCTCCGTCGCCGGCTGCTGGCCATGGCCCTTTATCCTTTAACCATGCAAGGTGAGTGGGCCATCTGCTCCTTGATTACCTGCATGCAGGTTAATGCGCGCAAGTACAGGCAACGAAAGGGCGTGGTGATCTCCAACGTCAAATTAATTGGCTGCCTCATTAAGTGGCCAATTGATGGATGACTAACACCACTTTTCTAATTGCTGCGGCCCGAACAGGCCAACTGTTTCCACTACTTCCGTCGGTTCCGCGTCAGTTAATTCATGCATGCATGCATGTATGACTAACCATCAGGCCTTGAACTTCCTGGCCGTGCTTGCTAGTAACGTGCAGGGTCACCCGATGGATCTTTCACTCGGACAGCTGCGAACCCGATTCGTCCAGAGTTCACACAGATGAATCCACTCGGATACAGACTCAAGTTCACTAGGCCATGGACCCTAGCTCACTCGGCCGCCTACGCGTCGTCGCTCAGTTGGACGTGTCTTCATCACTCAGCTGCCCGTGCACCGTTGCTCAACTGGACACGTCTTCATCACTCAGCGGTCCGCGCATCGCCACTCCGCGGGACGCGTCTACTTCACTCGGACGCCCCGCGCCTCGCCACTCTGCGGGACACGTCTACTTCACTCAGACGCCCTGCGCATCGCCACTCCGTGGGACGCGTCTACTTCACTCGGACGCCCCGCGCATTGCCACTCCGCGGGACGCGTCTACTTCACTTGGACACCTCGGGTGTCGCCACTCCGCGAGACGCGTCTGCTTCACTCAGACGCCCCGCGCATCGTCACTCCGCGGGATGCGTCTCCTTCACTCGTACGCCCCGCACGTCTACTTCACTCGGACGCCCCGTGCGTCGCCACTCCGCGGGACGCGTGTACTTCACTTGGACACCCCGTGCGTCGCCACTCCGCGGGACGCGTGTACTTCACTTGGACACCCCGTGTGTCGCCACTCCGCGGGATGTGTCTACTTCACTCGGACGCCCCGTGCGTCGCCACTCCGTGGGACGCGTCTACTTCACTTGGACACCCCGTGCGTCGCCACTCTGCGGGACGCGTGTACTTCACTTGGACACCCAGTGTATCGCCACTCCGCGGGACGCGTCTACTTCACTCGGACGCCCCGCGCTTCGCCACTCCGCGGGACGCGTCTACTTCACTTGGACACCCCGTGCGTCGCCACTCCGCGGGACGCGTCTACTTCACTCGGACGCCCCGCGCCTCGCCACACCGCGGGACGCGTCTACTTCACTTGGACACCCCGGGTGTCGCCACTCCGCGGGACGCGTCTACTTCACTCGGACGCCCCGCGCATCGTCACTCCGAGGGACGCGTCTCCTTCACTCGGACGCCCCGCATGTCTACTTCGCTCAGACGCCCCGTGCGTCGCCGCACCGCTGGATGCGTCTTCATCACTCGGACGCCCTGCGCTTCGTCACTCGGTTGGTCACCTCATCACCACTCGGCCGCCCCGCGCGTCGCCACTTGGTTGGTCACCTCATCACCACTCGGCCGCCCCGCGCGTCGCCTCTTGGTTGGTCACCTCATCACCACTCGGCCGCCCTGCGCGTCGCCACTCGGTTGGTCACCTCATCACCACTCGGCCGCCCCGCGCGTCGCCACTCGGGTCGTCACCTGATCACCACTCGGCCGCCCCGCGCGTCGCCTCTCGGTTGGTCACCTCATCACCACTCGGCCGCCCCGCGCGTCGCCACTCGGTGGTCACCTCACACCACTCGGCCGCCCGTGCGTCGCCATTCGGTTGGTCACCTCATCACCACTCGGCCGCCCCGCGCATCGCCACTTGGTTGGTCACATAATCACCACTCGGCCGCCCAGTGCGTCGCCACTTGGTTGGTCACCTCATCACCCACTCGGCCGCCGCGCGTCACTTCTTGGTTAGTCGCCTCATCACCACTCGGCCGCCCGCGCGATCGCCACTCGGTTGGTCACCTCTCACCACTCGGTCGTCCCGCGCGTCGCCTCTTGGTGGTCACATCATCACCACTCGGCCGCCCCGCGCGCGCCCTTGGTTGGTCACCTCATCACCACTCGGCCGCCCCGCGCGTCGCCTCTGGTTGGTCACCTCTACCAATCGGCCGCCCCGCGCGTCGCGACTTGGTTGGTCACCTCATCACTACTCGGCGCCCCCGCGAGTGCCTCGGTTGGTCACACCATCATCACCACTCGCCGCCCGGCGTGCCACTCGGTTGGTACACTCCTCCACTCTCTGCCGCCCCCGAGCGTCGCCACACGGTGGACACATTCTACATCAATCAGTCGCCGCGCAATTGGCATCGGTTGTCACCTCATCACCACTCGGACGCCCGCGTCGGCGCCTCTGGTTGGTCACCTCATCACCACTCGGCGCCCGCGCGTCGCCACGGTTGGTCACCTCGTCACCAATCTGCCGTCCGCGCGGCGCCACTTGGTTGGTCACATCATCACCACTCGGCACCGCCCCGGCATCGCCCTCGGTTGGTCACCTCATCACCACTTCGGCTGCCACGCGCGTCGCCACTCGGTTGGTCACCTCATCCACACTCGGCCGCCCCGCGCGTCGCCACTTCGGTTGGTCACCTATCACCAATGCGCCGCCCCGCGCGTCGCACTTGGTTGGTCACTCATCACCACTCGGCCGCCCCCGCGTCGCCTTGTTGGTGGTCACCTCACTCACCACTCGGCCCGCCCGCGCGTCGCGCACTTCGGTTGGTCACCTCATCACCACTCGGCCCGCCCGCGCGTTAGCCTCTTGGTTGGTCACCTCATCACCACTCGGAGCCCCCGGCGTCGCCATTCGGTTTGGTCACCTCATCACACTCTGCACGCCCCCGGCGCGCCTTGGTTGGTCACCTCATCACCACGGACGCCCCCGCGGTCGCCACTTGGTTGGCCACCTCTTCACCACGCGGAGGCCCGCCGTCTTCTTGGTTGGTCACTCATCACCACTCAGCCGCCCAGCGCGTCAGCCACTTGGTTGGTCACCTCATCACCACTCGGGCCCCCGCGCGTCGCCTCTTGGTTGGTCACCTCATCACCACTTGGCTGCCCCGCGCGTCGCCTCTTGGTTGGCCACCTCATTACCACTCGGCCATCCCGCGCGTCGCCTCTTGGTTGGTCACCTCATCACCACTCGGCCGCCCCGCGCGTCGCCACTTGGTTGGTCACCTCATCACCACTCGGCTGCCCCGCGCGTCGCCTATCGGTTGGTCACCACATCACCACTCGGCCGCCCCGTGCGTCGCCACTCCGCGGGACGCGTCTACTTCACTTGGACACCCCGTGCGTCGCCACTCCGCGGGACGTGTCTACTTCACTCGGTTGAACACATAAATCAGTCGCCCCGCGCATTGCCATCGGTTGAACACATCTTCACCACTCGGCCACTCACGCGCCTTCAGACAGCTAAGTCATTCTACATGCGCTACATTCTGTTATTTCCGCGTTCCCGAGTATCCTGTAATTCACACATCACATTCACTCGGAGGCCACGCCACCGAGTGTACCTCTACGCTCGGCTGCTTATTTTCACATACTTGCTTAGTACTGGTTATGTGACTCCCGAGTCCAACTTCCATTTTTTTCCGCATACATCATTCACAAACACCATGTGTTCTTCATTTCGAGTTTGCATCGGTCCTTCGGGGCTACAACTCAGTCAAAACACTACACTTCCGTTTTATTTGAGCCAGTACTCCAACGAGTTCAGTCGGATCCTTCACTTCGTCAAGTTTGAACGGATCCGTTGCTCTTCCAGACTCTTGCTGGTTAACCAGCAAGCCCCTTGCACTCCCAGCGGGTGTCTATGGGTGTTATTCACACAAATTATTTCAGCACACATCAAATTTCCTCGAGAAATTGTTACGTTGGCTTGTGCTATTTTTCATACACAAGTTACGCGACCACTCGACGGCCCTATGCGCCAACTTCAATGCTACTCGGACTCGGTCACCGTACCGGTTCTAGCGCACCACAACACCGACCTTGTCGCTCTGTTGACTTCAAACACATCCGGCCGACCCCTCTGTGGGATCCTCTTCATCGTATCAATGATATAGACCTCGTCAGGCATGAGACAGATAAGTCACTTTTGTAATCAAACTGCACACTCCACTCCTTTGCGAGTTTGCCTCTTTCGAGCATCACTCGGAAGCTCCTCCTCACCATTACCCGAGTCTGACTCGATGAATTACAATTTATCCATTCAAAACTATATTAATCATGTTCCGACAGGACCGCGGTCGAAGCCTATAGTATGCTCGGGGGCTACACCGCAGTCGGGGGCTGCAGCTCATTCAGAATCACACTCTCCTGAGTGGTTGAATACTTCATCACCAGACAAATCTTTCACTTCAAACAAATGCATCCGATCCGCCACTTTGACAAGTTACATAATCACTCAAATGCTCTGCGCGCCATCTTCGTTCATACTCAAGCTCAGTTGTTGCGCCGGTCTTGATGCGTCGCAACCACACTACACCAACCTCGTCGCTACAGCATCTTCGAAAACATCTGGCTAACTCCTCCGAGGACCATCTTTGCCACTCGGCTGGACACGTAGTCCTTCACGCGGCCACCTCGCACATCTTCACTTGGCCGCCCTGCGCGTCGCCACTCGGTTGTGCACGTAGTCCTTCACTCGGCCACCTCGCACATCTTCACTTGGCCGCCTTGCGCGTCGCCATTCGGTTGTGCACGTAGTCCTTCACTCGGCCACCTCGCACATCTGCACTCGGCCGCCCTGTGCGTCGCCACTCGGCTGGACACGTAGTCCTTCACTTGGCCACCTCGCACATCTTCACTCGGCCACCCTGCGCGTCGCCACTTGGTTGTGCACGTAGTCCTTCATTCGGCCACCTCACACATCTGCACTCGGCCGCCCTGCGCGTCGCCACTCGGCTGGACACGTAGTCCTTCACTCGGCCACCTCGCACATCTTCACTCGGCCGCCCTGCGCATCGCCACTCGGTTTGCACTAGTCCTTCACTCGGCCACCTCGCACATCTGCATCGGCCGCCCTGCGCGTCGCCACTCGGTTGTGCACGTAGTCCTTCACTCGGCCACCGCGCACATCTCACTCGGCCGCCCCGCGCGTCGCCATTCGGTTGTGCACATCCTCACCACTCGGCCGCCCCGCGCGTCGCCACTCGGCTGGACACGTAGTCCTTCACTCGGCCATCTCGCACATCTTCACTCGGCCGCCCTGTGCGTTGCCACTCAGTTGTGCACGTCTTCACCGCTCGACCGCCCCGCGTGTCGCCACTCGGTTGTGCACGTCTTCACCACTCGGCCGCCCCGCGCGTCGCCACTCGGTTGTGTTCGTCTTCACCACTCGGCCGCCCGCGCGTCGCCACTCGGTTGCGCACTTCTTCACCACTCGGCCGCCCCGCGTGTCATCACTCGGCTGTACACATCCTCGCCCTCGGCCGCCCCGCGCGTCACCATCAGTTGGACATGTCTTCACCACTACACCCCAACACAGGAACGACTAAGTTACTCATATGATCAAACCTCATATCATGCTCTAGAGCGAGCTTACCTCTTTCGAGCATCACTCGGGGGCTACGCACAGCCGAGGGTTATGCCACCCAAACCATTACCTAGAGTCATCAACCCAAACCATTACCTGGAGTCATTCACCCAAACCATTACCCGGAGTCATCTTCAGGACTGCAAAAGGGTGAAAACGACGCTCCTCTACGGATACACTTGGCCCTTATTCTAGGCTCCAAGGCGTCAGTTTCACAAAGATGGCATGTGCTGGTGTTCCCCCGGGATAATGAGTGGCCTCTCTCCGGAGAGTCAGCCCACACGCTAGCCACGTCACTCGGGTTTCATGGCACGTCCACATCGGACCACTAGTCTATCTCCTCCGGGAGACATACGAGTGTCACCAAGTCTTTTCTTGCAGTCAACTTACCCCGATAAGTCGGGAAGCGCGTCCACTCGGACAAATACCCCTTTCATGCAAAAGGGTGGAAACAAGAAGCTATCGGTCAATGTAAGAAGTACTACTGGAATGATTACTCCCTGGAGTGTACAGCTCTTTTCTACAGTCGGCAGTTTCGAGGCCGAATTCATTCATCGTGCCGAGAGCACGAAGATTCGCCAGCTTGACCCAGTTCCAGGCTGAACTTATTTACTGTGCCGAGTGCACGAAGATCAGTCCGACTGATTCAGCTCCAGTCTGAGCTTATTCACCGTGCCAAGCGCGTGAAGATCCATTCCGAATGCATGAAGACCCGCCATAGTTCTAGGTTGAAGTCATTTACCGTGCCGAGCGCATGAGGGTTCACCTGTTTAATTCAGTTCCAGATCAAAAGACAGGCTCTAAGACTCCCGCCAACTGCCCGCAGTCGACGGCGGTCTCGGGGACTACACCCAGTGGGTGCACTCAGCGTGCCCCCACTGGAATGGTATCCACTCGGAACGGTCCGCCCGATCCGAGTGACGGCCAAACAACAAAAAAAAGACAGGCTCTAAGACTCCCGCCGACTGCCCGCAGTCGACGGCGGTCTCAGGGACTACACCCAGTGGGTGCACTCAGCGTGCCCCCACTGGAATGGTATCCACTCGGAATGGTCCGCCCGGTCCGAGTGACGGCCAAACAACAACAAAAAAGACAGGCTCTAAGACTCCCGCCGACTGCCTGCAGTCGACGGCGGTCTCGGGGACTACACCCAGTGGGTGCACTCAGCGTGCCCCCACTGGAATGGTATCCACTCGGAACGGTCCGCCCGGTCCGTGTGACGGCCAAACAACAAAAAAAGACACATTCCAGGCGTGAAGAAATTCTGAGTAATCAGTTACTCGATGCAGGACCAGCTCCAAATCACTCCAATTTTTTTTTTGCTATAAGGTGAGTTTAACGCTCCTCCGCGGACCCGTTTGAGCTCATTTCACTTGGACACCATGTAGTCCAGAATCCGTCAAGGCAACACGCGGAGATGAGACTGCCGGGTGACCAGAGGGAGTTCATGAGCGCCTCCGTAGCACTCGACTCATCTGGGAATTCACCTCGACTCGACCCGCTCAACCTCGGTTGATTCGGGGGCTAATGACGAGGACATGTATTGGGGGTAGGGTAACAGGCCTGACCTAAAGACCCTACCCTAGGACACCACACACCTTATACTAGGCCCCAGGGCTAGATCAGCAGTCAGATGTTCTGCAGAGTGACATTCACTCGGAAGGCAACAACCACTCGGAGCATAGCACTCCAATCGACGAACTCATTCCACTCGGAGCACCTGATCTCACTCGGATATGCGAAGACCAAACAGTCGACGAGGCAGTCGGAGCATCATTCTCATAGTGGAGGTTTCGTAGTGGGCTGACATTATGGCATTTATGCCCTTCTTTGTAACATAGGAGGCGAGGGGGTGGCGCACTCTATATAAGCCACCCCCACCACTAGACTAGGGGGCTTTTTTCTTCCATCTCTCTCTCTCTCTTTCACCATTGGGCTAAGGCATGGAGATCCGTTCTCCCCTCTTTCTCTCAAATACATCATGTAACTCCGCGTTCATGGCAGATAAGGAAAGCCTCTCCGGAGCAAGAGACGTAGGGTTGTTATCTCCATCGTGAGAGGCCTGAACTCGCTAAAACCACTGTGTCGCCCATATGCATCTCGATAGATCATGCTCCTTTATCCTACCCCTCTCTCATTGTCGGAATCGTTCCCACGACAACTACCCCTTGTGCACCTCCTATTGATCCTTTGCATCCTACCCCCGATGAGTCTCTTGACATGATCCGCAATCTTAGAACTGTTAATCTTATCATTAGAGGATTGCCTAGAAACTTGATTGTGTGCTTGCCTTCACTTGAATGTGCTTACACTATATGGAAATACCTCAAGAAACGCTTTCCAAACTATTCCTTGAAAAATCTAGATGAGATTCTTCAAAAGTCCTTTGCTTTAAACAAGATGAATTCTAGTGATCCTAAGTTTGGTGATTGTTTATTTGAGCTTCGTGACCTCATGCAAGCCAAAGGAGATGTTGGAATCATTAGTGACATCATCTCTCAAGTTATTACAATTCATAAATATGAACATTGTCATGGTCATAAATCTAATGAATTACCTTCTCTAGGTAATGATCATTCATATGATGATGGTGTTGAACATGGATATTGTGACGCCCCCGACTCAATCGTGCACTAATCAAACACGCAAACATGCATGATCAAGCACAGGGACTCACGGAAAGATATCACAACACAACTCTAACACAAACATACGGAGATCCACAATATTACAGACCAGGGATCATGAGGATCCGAATACATAAGTCAGTCATACAAATAATATCTGGGTACAGACATAGTTAGACAAGGTTTGCCTTAAGAAGGCTAGCATAAACAACGACTCTAGATCGAAAGGCGTAGGCCTCCTGCCTGGGAGCCTCCGATCCTACTCCTGGTCGCTGGCTCGATCCAGTAGTAAGTACTGTCTGGACCCATTTGGTAGTAAGCTCCTGCAGTGGCATCTGGCTCCTGGGCTCCATCGTCTGTTGTATCACCAAGTAGGGGAATATAGGGAAAAAGAGGAAGCAAAGCAACCGTGAGTACTCATCCGAAGTACTCAGCAAGCAAGGATCTACACTACATATGCAACATTATCAAAGGGGAAAGGCTGTATATGTGGACTGGGCTGCAGATATGCCAGAATAGAGAGAAGGCCTAGTCCTATCGAAGACTAGCATCTTCAAACAACTTCACGAAGCCACCATCTTGCAGCAATAGATGAGAGTAGAATAGCATTTTATTAAGCAAACATGTTGAAGTAAAGCCTAGAGATCCTTCCTCGACTCCCTGCAAGAAAGCGATCCCGAAGCTTCAATTAATTAAACAAGTATCCAGTTCAAGTAATAGATCGGGATACCAAACTGAGCGTCCTTTATCGTAGGACCGGCTATCAATAGATTATTCTTCCCTGCAGGGGTGCACTACTGTTACCCAACACGCTCGATCACCTCTGGCCAAACACACTTGGTGGGTAATGCCCGGCCTCAGGAGATCAACACGAAGCAGCGCCCTACCTAGGCTCAATAGAGAGGTCAGCACGCCGGACTAACCTATGCACCCAGAGGTCTTGGGCCATTTCCCTGGGCACCCTGCGTGTTGCGTGGCTGGCCGAGGTGCAGGCGCAACACTGAACTCGTCAGTGAAGTATCCAGCCCATTCCCGGTGATCAGCCCGCACGGTGAAACGTGACGTCTGAAGAGCTTTCGGGAGAAACGTACGACGTAGAGGGCCCCATAAACCATAATCCCGCGTGGTGGTAGTGCGTATAGGGCACGTCAACCCACTCAGATCAAATACCCAAATCCGATAGGCTGATTTAGTAACACGCGGAGACGATCAGAGTTTCTGAAGCTCCGCCACAATATCACACTCGAGTGCCCTTCCGGCACACCCGACATCATAGATCCCCTGCGGGTACCCATCAGGGTCGACCCGCCTGTAACAAAGGTCAAACTAACCGTGTGGTCATAACATCAAGAGGGAAACCCCGAGGAATCACCCTCGGTGGATTCCACTCGATGAAATCATCAGGGTGAACGTATGAGGCATCACCCTCGAGGTTCACACTGAGGGGTTGCACGACAGAGTCGTATCGGAAGTGGAGAAGGAGGAATCACCCTCGATGACCATGACCGAACAACTACACTACAGAGTATTCATCAGGAGTGTGTTACGAGGTATCACCCTCGGCACTCGATAGTAACTATGCAGAGTCGTACAACTAAGGGGGTGAAGTGATGTGTCGGTCTCTGGTCGATGATCACACTGATCGAGTCATCGATGATCAAGCAGGGGCAACAAGGGTAAGGTGGTGGGGGTCACTGATGGTTCACTACCAACCTATACTAAGCAGTTTAACATAGGCAGGTAAGGTAACAATAAACAGGTTACAAAAGCAGGCTATGCATCAGAATAGGAGCAAACATTAACAGTAGCAAAATCTAATGCAAGCAGGAGAAATGGAATGGGCGATATCTGGATGCTCAAGGGGGGGGGGTTGCTTGGTTGCTCTGGCAAGAAAGAGGGGTCGTCAACGGGCTGCTTGTCTGGAGCGTAGTCGTACACAGCTGCAACGGCATTGGTCTCGGCGTCTATCGAGAGAGAAGGAGGGGGGAAGAAACAATAAATTCATGACAAAGATGCAAACAATATGCATGACATGTCTAAATGATATGTAGAGGTGTTCTACTGCCTAACTAAATGGTTTAGTTAATTTAGGAATTTATTTGGAATTATTTTATTAAATTTGAGCACTATTCATTTACTGAATTCGGTCTAAAAGTTCCATGTTCAAGTAGCTAGGGGCATCTGATAGATGAACGGACCACGTATTCGGATCCGTCTTGAAATTCTGAGCAACTTTCATATACAAAGTATTTTAATCTGAGCTACGGTTTATTTTATATTAAATTTTAAAGATTTAATCATTTTTGAAATCATTATTAATTAAATTAATTCGAAAATACAATTATGACATCATCATGACATCAGCATGATGTCAGCAGTCAACTGTACTGTTGACTGGGTCAAACTGACGTGTGGGTCCCATTGTCATTGACTGTTTAGGTTAATTAGGGTTTAATTAAATTAATTACAGATTAATTAGACTAACTAATTAATTAGTTTAATTAAACTAATTACAGATTAATTAGACTAACTAATTAAACAGAATTAATTAAGTTAATTAACTATTTAATTAACTAATTAGTTAATATTTATTTTAACATTTCCTTTTATCATTTTTTTAACACGTTCTTGGGAGGGACCCCACTTGTCATAGGCCCAGTGGCCGTTGCGGGCACATGGGCGCGCGGGCGCGGCCTGGGGCGAGCCCAGGCGCTGGCCTCGGGCACGGCCAGTGGCGCGGCTGCCGGAGCACAGCGGAGCCCGGACCAGGCGAGCGTGGTGGTGCGGCGTTGGGCGCGAGGAGCGGGACGAGCGAGGGCAGGGAGCTGCGCGGTGCAGGGCGCGCCAGCGGGCGCCGGGTGCAGGCGCGTGCGGCAGGGCAGGACGTGGCGCTGAGCGTGCGTGTGCGAGGCGGGACGTTGTGGGGCCGTGGTCATGCGGCGCAGGCGACTAGCGAGGAAGGCCGGGGTGGGGCGCGGCGGTCGGTCGGAGTGGGGTTCGCGAGCGGGACGGAGGGAGCAGACAGGGAGGCCGATGCGCGGACGTGGCCGGCAGCAACGGGACGAACGCGACGCGCGGGATGGCGCGGGCGAGCGCGCGGGACGGCGGTTGCAGCAGCGGAGAGGTGGCTGGCCGGAGCGGGGAGGGCACGGCCCGGGGCGGAGGCCTCGGTAGCGGGCGGAGGGCGCGGGGGCCAGCGGTGATGCGGCGACGCAAGGTGCGTGGTTGGGTTCGTGGCGACCGGATGGGGTGCGGGCCGGAGCGCGGCGACGGGTGCGGCGTTGACGCGAACGGGAGCAGAGGGGGAGAATGGAGGAGGCGGGGCGCTCACATGCGACGTGAGAAGAGGGGGGCGCCGAGGCTTGATGCGGTCCGGCGGGGAGGAGGACGGGGACGACGGGTTGGCGAGGAGGCAGACGGACGGCGAGCTCCGAGCGGCAGTGACGGGATTGGGCGCTCCCGATCCAGATCCAGCGAGGGAGGGGAGGGACGAGGCGAGTGGGGGGTGTCGGCTAGGGTTTGTCCCAGGGTGGGGGTTAAGGGGAGTGGGGATGGGCCGGAGGGAGCGATGGGTCGGCCTGGCTGGGCCGTCTGGCCCAGTTGGCCAGGGGGTTTTTGCTGTTTTTTACTTTGTTTTATTTCTTTTCTTTTTGTTTATTTTCTTTTACTGTATTATTAAATGTTAGGTCACCATTACACTTTTGTAAAATGTGAGACTTGGTTCAAATATTACAGTGAAATATCTAGCACTGTTATAAAAAGGTTTTGAGTCCATATCATTTCATTTTGATTTTTTAAATTATAAATGGATTAAATACTACTGCTTTGTTGCTGTTAGTGCCACTTAATTAATTTAGTATATGTTGATTACAATTTTAGGATTGTCCCCGGATTATTTGTTATTTAATGAACATTTTAGTTTCTGTTTTGAACAACTTTTATTTTCCACTTTGAATATAATTGAAGTTTGAACTAGGAGTTTGAAATGCAATATGATGCAAATGATGATTAGGTACTGTTAATCTTGCTGACATGGCATTAACTAAGGGTGATCACTGTTGTTTATTACAGGGGGTGTCACAATTCTCCTCATCTAACAAGAATTCTCATCCTGAGAATTAAGAGGAAGACTGAAAGAAAGCGGGGTATTCTTCGCGAAGATGATCCTCGCGTTCCCAAGTGGCTTCATCTTCAGAATGATTCGACCACTGAACTTTAAGGAATTTGATTGACTTCTGACGAGTTCGACACTCAGCTTGATCAAGAATATGGATGGGATATTCTGAATAAGACAAATCTTCCCACAATTCAAGCATTTCATGATCCACAGCTCGAATAGGATCCTCGAAGCAACGACGAAGTTGGGATACATGAAAGACATCATGCACTTGAGAAAGATTTGGCGGCAATTGTAACTGATATGCCACTTCTCCTCGACGGGCAAGAATACGAAACGGGCCAATGTAGCAAGGAGCTAACTTGCCCTTGATTCCGAACCGATGAGTGCCTTTCAACGGGGTGACGCGAAGGTAGGCTTGCTCGCTAGGTTGATAGACCATTTCCTGGTGCTTTCGGTCATAGTTGCTCTTCTGATGAGACTGAGCAGTTTTTAGATGTTCACGGACGATGCGGACTTTTTCTTCAGCTTGTTGGATAATGTCCGGTCCGACGAGTGAGCGTTCCCCAGTTTCTGACCAATTCAGAGGGGTTCGACACTTACGTCCGTAAAGAACTTCAAACGGTGCCATCTTCAGACTAGCTTGGTAGCTATTGTTGTAAGAGAATTCGGCATACGGGAGAGATTCTTCCCACTTCTTACCGAAGGAGATGACGCAAGCTCGAAGCATATCTTCGAGCACTTGATTAACTCGTTCGACTTGACCCTGAGACTGAGGGTGAAAAGCTGTGCTGAAAGACAGATGAGTTCCCATAGCTTCTTGGAAACTTTCCCAGAATCTGGAGGTGAAGAGGCTGCCATGATCAGAACTGATCTCCAACGGAACACCATGGAGTGACACAATTCGGGAAACATACAAGTCTGCTAACTGACTAGCAGTGATTGTCTCCTTGACTGGCAGAAAGTGAGCAACCTTTGAGAATCGGTCAATGACGACAAAGATAGCATCATGACCCTTCTGAGATCTAGGAAAACCAGTAATGAAATCCATTTGGACCTTGTCCCATTTCCATTCAGGGATATCAAGGGGTTGCAAAGTTTCAGCAGGCCTTTGATGTTCTGCTTTAATGCGGCGGCAAACGTCACACTAGGAAACATAACGAGCAATGTCTCGCTTCATATTAGGCCACCAGTATCTCTGACAAATGTCACGGTACATCTTTGTGCTATCAGGATGAATTGACAGAGGAGTGTCATGAGCTTCTTTCATAACGTGTTCCCTCTCATCCTTGAATTTGGGTACGAAGAGACGGCGTTGGAAGAATAGGATCCCATCATGATCAAGATGGAATTCCGACGGCTTTCCTTTTTCGAGGTATCGCTTAATCCTTTCAACTTCGGAGTCATAACATTGCATAGTCTTAATGCTGTGTTCTAAATCTGGTTCAACAACCAGGGTATTGAGATAACCCTGTGGAACAATATGGAGGTTCAATTTGCGAAGCTCTTCATAAAGAAGAGGTTGTGCTTCCTGAACCATAAGGTTGTTGCAATAAGCCTTGCGACTTAAAGCATCGGCCATTACATTAGCCTTGCCAGGGGTGTATGAGATATTCATATCATAATCGGCAATTGTTTCGAGCCATCTTTGTTGACGAAGGTTCATATCTGGTTGAGTATATAGATATTTCAAACTCTGATGATCCGTGTATATCTCGCAACGGTTACCGAGAAGGTAATGTCGCCATAGCTTCAAGGCATAAATAACCGCAGAAAGTTCGAGATCATGCACTGGGTAATTTTCTTCATGAGGACACAATTGTCGAGAGCCATAAGCAATCACTTTGTGCTCTTGCATTAGGACACAGCCTAATCCTTGACGAGATGCATCACAGTATATCACGAAGTCCTTGCGAGTATCCGGGGGTGCTAGCACTGGGGCAGATGTCAACTTATCTTTTAGCGTCTGAAAGCTTTCTTGACATTTTTCTGTCCACTCAAATTTAACACCTTTGTGGAGCAGATTCGTCAATGGCTTTGCAATCTTTGAGAAGTTCTCGACGAATCGACGGCAATAACTAGCGAGTCCGAGAAAACTCCTGACTTGCTTGACATTCTTCGGTGGAGTCCAGTCAAGAATAGCATGTACTCGCTCGGGGTTCACAGCAATGCCATTCTTGGAAATCACGTGACCGAGGTAGGTCACTTCAGATAACCAGAATTCACACTTAGAGTACTTGGCGTAAAGCTGGTGTTCCTGAAGCTTCTCCAATACAAGCCGAAGATGTTCAACATGTTCTTCTTCATTCTTGGAATATATAAGGATATCATCTAAATAAACCACGACGAATTTGTCGAGGTAATCCATGAAGATATAGTTCAGCAACTGGGAGAAGGTTGCTGGAGTATTTGTTAAGCCAAAAGACATAACGGTGTACTCATAAGAGCCATATCGAGTAACAAAGGCAGTCTTCAGGATATCCTCTTCGCGAACACGGATCTGATGATTACCCAACCTCAAGTCGAGTTTCGAGAACACAGAGGATCCGGCAAGTTGATCATAAAGATCATTGATCTGGGGCAGTGGGTATTTATTCTGGATTGTGGCTTGGTTAATGGGCCAATAATCCTGAACCAATCGGTTAGTACCATCCTTCTTCTTAACGAAGAGTGAAGGTGCTCCCCAAGTAGAGGAACTAGGGCGGATGAAACCTTTCTTAAGTGACTTGTCGATTTGTTCCTTAAGTTCAAGGAGTTCATGCGGCGGCATCTTATAAGGACGCTTCGCAATAGGGGTAGTGCCAGGCTTCAAGTCAATGACAAACTCGACAGCTCTAACCGGGGGTATTCCTGGAAGTTCTTCTGGGAAAACGCCCGGAAAATCTCGAACGACAGGAACATTCTCGATTCCTTCCGGAGATGAGGCGTTCAAAGCATTCAGGGCATATATCTGAGCTTCGGCGTTCTGAGTAATTCGGGCGGTGTAGTTCACTATCTCATCGGAGGGGTGAAGAAGTTGGACGACTTTAGTGGCACAATTGATCGAAGCTATATGAGCTTTCAACCAATCCATTCCGAGGATGAGGTCTATGGTGGAAGATTTCAAGACGATGGGTGAGGCAAGGAGTTCCAACCCTTTAATTTCGACGGTAACGTCAGGTGCTATCACGTCAGCATGACAATAATAAGTATAATACAACTCAAAGAGAAAGGTTAAACAAAACAATGGAAAGGAAAATGATTATCAGACTAATCAGATCAATGGTAAGGAATTATGCACAGATATCCAGCTCTCCGGGTAAACGAGATTTACGAGATCCTAAGTGTCGGTGTTAGCAAAATTTATTTAACCCGAAAAGACGAGAGATCAGAGTCCCAGAGTATAGAAGAGGAATAAAAGATCCTAATACCACCCAGTTGGCGACGTGGGCCCGTAAGCGACACAGCCAAGTTAGTAAATTAGTTTTTCGATGTCTAGACTCAACTTCGGCCAAGGAATTGGAAGGGGGCTTCCTATAGGCAGTCGGCTCTGATACCAACTTGTGACGCCCCTGACTCAATCGTGCACTAATCATGCACGCAAATATGCACGATCAAGCACAGGGACTCACGGGAAGATATCACAACACAACTCTAAAACAAACATACGGAGATCCACAATATTACAGACCAGGGATCACGAGGATCCGAATACATAAGTCAGTCATACAAATAATATCTGGGTACAGACATAGTTAGACAAGCTTTGCCTTAAGAAGGCTAGCACAAACAACGACTCTAGATCGAAAGGCGTAGGCCTCCTGCCTGGGAGCCTCCGATCCTACTCCTGGTCGGCTGGCTCGATCCAGTAGTAAGTACCGTTTAGACCCATCTGGTAGTAAGCTCCTGCAGTGGCATCTGGCTCCTGGGCTCCATCGTCTGTTGTATCACCAAGTAGGGGAATATAGGGAAAAAGAGGAAGCAAAGCAACCGTGAGTACTCATCTGAAGTACTCAGCAAGCAAAGATCTACACTACATATGCAACATTATCAAAGGGGAAAGGCTGTATATGTGGACTGGGCTGCAGATATGCCAGAATAGAGAGAAGGCCTAGTCCTATCGAAGACTAGCATCTTCAAACAACTACACGAAGCCACCATCTTGCAGCAATAGATGAGAGTAGAATAGCATTTTATTAAGCAAACATGTTGAAGTAAAGCCTAGAGATCCTTCCTCGACTCCCTGCGAGAAAGTGATCCCGATGCTTCAATTAATAAACAAGTATCTAGTTCAAGTAATAGATCGGGATACCAAACTGAGCGTCCTTTACCGTAGGACCGGCTATCAATAGATTATTCTTCCCTACAGGGGTGCACTACTGTTACCCAACACGCTCGATCACCTCTGGCCGGACACACTTGGTGGGTAATGCCCGGCCTCGGGAGATCAACACGAAGCAGCGCCCTACCTAGGCTCAGCAGAGAGGTCAGCACGCCGGACTAACCTATGCACCCAGAGGTCTTGGGCCATCGCCCTGGGCACCCTGCGCGTTGCGTGGCTGGCCGGGGTGCAGGCGCGACACTGAACTCGTCAGTGAAGTATCTAGCCCATTCCCGGCGATCAGCCCGCACGGTGAAACGTGACATCTGAAGAGCTTTCGGGAGAAACGTACGACGTAGAGGGCCCCATAAACCATAATCCCGCGTGGTGGTAGTGCGTATATGGCACGTCGACCCACTCAGATCAAATACCCAAATCCGATAGGCTGATTTAGTAACACGCGGAGACGATCAGAGTTTCTGAAGCTCCGCCACAATATCACACTCGAGTGCCCTTCCGGCACACCCGACATCATAGATCTCCTGCGGGTACCCATCAGGGTCGACCCGCCTGTAACAAAGGTCAAACTAACCGTGTGGTCATAACATCAAGAGGGAAACCCCGAGGAATCACCCTCGATGGATTCCACTCGATGAAATCATCAGGGTGAACGTATGAGGCATCACCCTCGAGGTTCACACTGAGGGGTTGCACGACAGAGTCGTATCGGAAGTGGAGAAGGAGGAATCACCCTCGATGACCACGACCGAACAGCTACACTGCAGAGTATTCATCAGGAGTGTGTTACGAGGTATCACCGTCGGCACTCGATAGTAACTATGCAGAGTCGTACAACTAAGGGGGTGAAGTGATGTGTCGGTCTCTGGTCGATGATCACACTGATCGAGTCATCGATGATCAAGCAGGGGCAACAAGGGTAAGGTGGTGGGGGTCACTGATGGTTCACTACCAACCTATACTAAGCAGTTTAACATAGGCAGGTAAGGTAACAATAAATAGGTTACACAAGCAGGCTATGCATCAGAATAGGAGCAAACATTAACAGTAGCAAAATCTAATGCAAGCAGGAGAAATGGAATGGGCGATATCTGGATGCTCAAGCGGGGGGGGGGGGGGGGGGGGGGCTTGCCTGGTTGCTCTGGCAAGAAAGAGGGGTCGTCAATGGCCTGCTCGTCTGGAGCGTAGTCGTACTCAGCTACAACGGCGTCGGTCTCGGCGTCTATCGAGAGAGAAGAAGGGGGGAAGAAACAATAAATTCACGGCAAAGATGCAAACAATATGCATGACATGTCTAAATGATATGCAGAGGTGTTCTACTGCCTAACTAAATGATTTAGTTAATTTAGGAATTTATTTGGATTTATTTTATTAAATTTGAGCACTATTCATTTACTGAATTCGGTCTAAAAGTTCCATGTTCAGGTAGCTAGGGGCATCTGACAAATGAATGGACCATGTATTCAGATCCGTGTCGAAATTCTGAGCAACTTTCATGTACAAAGTATTTTCATCTGAGCTACGGTTTATTTTATATTAAATTTTAAAGATTTAATCATTTCTGAAATCATTATTAATTAAATTAATTCAAAAATACAATTATGACATCATCATGACATCAGCATGACATCAGCAGTCAACTGTACTGTTGACTGGGTCAAACTGACGTGTGGGTCCTATTGTCATTGATTGTTTAGGTTAATTAGGGTTTAATTAAACTAATTACAGATTAATTAGACTAACTAATTAATTAATTAATTAGTTTAATTTAACAGAATTAATTAAGTTAATTAACTAATTAGTTAATATTTATTTTAACATTTCCTTTTATTATTTTTTAACACGTTCTGGGGAGGAACCCCACTTGTCATAGCCCCAGTGGCGGTTGCGGGCACATGGGCGTGCGGGCACGCGGGCGCGGCCAAGGGCGAGCCCGGGCGCTGGCCTCGGGCGCGGCCAGTGGCGCGGCCGCTGGAGCGCGGCGGAGCCCGGACCGGGCGGGCGCGACGGAGGCGCGGCGACGCGGCGAGCGAGGCGAGCGTGGTGGTGCGGCGTTGGGCGCGAGGAGCGGGACGAGCGGGGGCAGGGAGCTGTGCGGGGCAGGGCGCGCCAGCGGGCGCCGGGTGCAGGCGCGTGCGGCAGGGCAGGAAGCGGCACCGAGCGCGCGCGTGTGAGGCGGGACAGTGCGGGGCCGCGGTCGTGCGGCGCAGGCGACGAGCGAGGAAGGCCGGGGTGGGGCGCGGCGGTCCGTCGGAGCGGGGTTCACGAGCGGGACGGAGGGAGCGGACGGGGAGGCCGATGCGCGGACGCGGCCGGCAGCAGCGGGACGAACGCAACGCGCTGGATGGCGCGGGCGAGCGCGCGGGACGGCGGTTGCAGCAACGAAGAGGTGGCTGGCCGGAGCGGGGTGGGCACGGCCCGGGGCGGAGGCCTCGGCAGCGGGCGGAGGGCGCGGGGGCCAGCGGTGATGCAGCGACGCAAGGCGCGTGGTTGGGTTCGTGGCGACCGGACGGGGTGCGGGCCGGAGCGCGGCGACGGGCGCGGCGTTAACGCGAACGGGAGCAGAGAGGGAGAATGGAGGAGGCGGGGTGCTCACGTGCGACGTGAGAAGAGGGAGGCGTCGAGGCTTGATGCGGTCCGGCGGGGAGGAGGACGGGGACGACGGGTTGGCGAGGAGGCAGACGGACGGCGAGCTCCGAGCGGCGGCGACGGGATCGGGCGCTCCCGATCCAGATCCAGCAAGGGAGGGGAGGGACGAGGCGAGTGGGGGGTGTCGGCTAGGGTTTGGCCCAGGGTGGGGGTTAAGGGGAGTGGGGATGGGCCGGAGGGAGTGATGGCCGGCCTGGCTGGGCCGTCTGGCCCAGTTGGCCGGGGGGTTTTGCTGTTTTTTTTACTTTGTTTTATTTCTTTTCTTTTTGTTTATTTTCTTTTACTATATTATTAAATGTTAGGTCACCATTACACTTTTGTAAAATGTGAGACTTGGTTCAAATAATACAGTGAAATATCTAGCACTGTTATAAAAAGGTTTTGAGTCCATATCATTTCATTTTGATTTTTTTAATTATAAATGGATTAAATACTACTGCTTTGTTGCTGTTAGTGCCACTTAATTAATTTACTATATGTCGATTACAATTTTAGGATTGTCCCTGGATTATTTGTTATTTAATGAACATTTTAGTTTCTGTTTTGAACAACTTTTATTTTCCACTTTGAATTTAATTGAAGTTTGAACTAGGAGTTTGAAATGCAATATGATGCAAATGATGATTTGGTACTGTTAATCTTGCTGACATGGCATTAACTAAGGGTGATCACTGTTGTTTATTACAGGGGTGTCACAGATATTAAGATGAGGATGATGATAGTGACTTTGATCTTGATGAGTCTATGAGACACCTTGGTCTTATGGCTAATCTTCTTGGTTACATGGCTGGAGGAAAGGAATGGGTTCTTGATAGTGGATGTACCGATCACATGACCGGAGACAAGGATATGTTTCGTGAGCTTGCTAAAAATGACGGCCCTTGAAAGTATGTCACTTTTGGTGATAACTCAAAGGGTAAGGTGGTTAGCCTTGGTAAGGTGGCCATCTCACATGACAGCTCCATCCAAAATGTTATGCTCGTTGAATCTCTTGGCTATAATCTACTTTCCGTATCTAGACTAGCCGATTTCGGTCTCAATGTTCTATTCACTGAAGTAGACTGCCAAGTGTTTCGTAGAGATAATCATAATATTGTCTTTACCGGTATACGTAGAGGTTATCTATACATTGTTGACTTCACTAAAAGAGCTCAACCTAGAACTTGCTTTATTGTTAAATCTTCTAAAGGTTGGTTGTGGCATAGAAGGTTAGGTCATGTGGGCATGCGAAATCTTGATAAGCTTATTAAAGGTGATCATATCCTTGGTATTAAAGATGTTATATTTGACAAGGATAAACTTTGCAGTGCTTGTCAAGCAGGAAAACAAGTTGGAGGAAGTCATCCCGCGAAGAACATCATGACCACGAGAAGACCGCTTGAGCTACTTCATATGGATCTTTTTGGTCCCAATGCCTACAAGAGTCTCGGCGGTAACTCATTTCGTTTAGTCATTGTTGTTGATTTTTCCAGATTTACGTGGGTGTTATTTCTTGATGATAAATCGCAGGTCCAAAAGATCTTCAAGAACTTCGCTAGGAAGGCCCAAAATCAATTTGAAGTGAAGATCAAGAAGGTTCATAGCGACAATGGAACGGAGTTCAAGAACGCAAATGAGGATACCTTTCTTGATGAAGAAGGGATTTCACATGAGTTCTCGGCTACATACACACCTCAACAAAATGGAGTTGTTGAGAGAAAGAACCGGACACTCATTGAGATGGCGAGAACGATGCTTGATGAATACAAGACGCCAAAACACTTTTGGGCGGAAGCGGTTGAGACAGCTTGTCATGCTACAAATCGATTGTATCTTCACAAACTACTCGGCAAGACGGCATACGAGCTTCTCACCGGTAACAAACCCCAAGTTGGATACTTTCGAGTATTTGGCTCAAAGTGCTACATTCTTGATAAGCATCGTCGTTCAAAATTTGCTCCTAAATCTCATGAAGGTTTCCTACTTGGTTATGGCTCGAACTCTCACACTTACCGTGTCTACAACAATTTCACCCGAAAGGTTGAAGAGACGGTAGATGTGAAGTTTGATGAATCTAACGGCTCGCAAATAGAGCAATTGCCAATTGATGTAGGAGACAAAGACCCTTCGGAAGCAATTCAAGACTTGTCTATTGGCAAGATTCGCCCAACGGAGGTGAAGGAGAGTATCTCGTCCGTTCAAGTGGAAGCCTCAACTTCACACCAGGGTGAACCACAAGTTGACTTGGAGGCATCCACAAGTGGAACACGTCAAGATGAAGGAGATGAGGAAGTACAACAAGATGAACCTCATCGACCTCCTTCTCCACCTCCACAAGAGAACATCAACGCCAACAACAATGAAGATAGACAAGAGGTAGAACTAGACAATGAAGAAGATGTTCCACCTCGACCCAAACAAAAGCTCTCACGAGTTAGAGCAAGAGTCTCAAGAGATCATCCCGTTGAACAAATCTTTGATGATATTCAAACCAGGAGAATTACTCGATCTAAGTCTCGTTTAGCTAACTTTTGTGAACATTATTCATCCATCTCTAACATTGAACCTATGAAGGTTGAAGAAGCTCTTGATGATCCGGATTGGGTGAACGCTATGCATGAAGAGCTACACAATTTCGAGAGGAATCAAGTATGGACGCTTGTTGAACAGCCCGATGAAAAGCACAATGTCATTGGAACCAAATGGGTGTTTCGAAATCAGCAAGATGAAGATGGACAAGTTTTATGCAACAAGGCCCGTCTCGTCGCCCAAGGTTACACTTAAGTCGAAGGTATGGACTATGGTGAGACATATGCCCCCGTTGCTAGACTTGAGTCCATACGCATCTTACTTGCTTATGCCAATCATCATGATATCACTTTATATCAAATGGACATCAAAAGTGCCTTTCTAAATGGAGAAATTGAGGAGGAAGTCTATGTTAAACAACCTCCTGGCTTTGTTAATCCCAAGAAACCTAATCATGTTTACAAACTTCACAAAGCTCTTTATGGTCTTAAACAAGCTCCTAGAGCATGGTATAAATGCTTGACTAAGTTTCTTATTGAAAAAGGCTTCGAGATTGGAAAAATTGATTCTACACTTTTTACTAAAAGGGTTAATGGTGAATTATTTGTATGCCAAATTTATGTGGATGATATCATATTTGGTTCAACTAACCCTCATTTTAGTGAAAAGTTTGGAAGGCTAATGTCGGAGAAGTTTGAGATGTCTATGATGAGTGAACTCAAATTCTTTCTTGGTTTGCAAATCAAGCAAACTAAGGAGGGTACCTTTGTTTCCCAAACAAAGTATACCAAGGACTTATTCAAGAAGTTCAATATGCAAGAGAGCAAAGGTATGAAAACACCCATGCCTACTAGTGGACATCTTGACTTCACAAAGGATGGCAAACCAGTTGACCAAAAGGTTTATCGCTCTATGATTGGTTCATTGTTATATCTATGTGCCTCCCATCCCGATATTATGCTAAGTGTGTGCATGTGTGCATGATATCAAGCGGCCCCAAAAGAATGTCATCTTAAGGCTACGAAAAGGATAGTGAGATACTTAATCCATACACCAAACTTTGGCATTTGGTATCCTAAGAGGTCTTCTTTTGATCTTGTTGGCTACTCTGATTCGGACTATGCCGGTGACAAGGTTGATAGAAATTCCACTTCGGGTACGTGTCAATTTCTTGGTAGATCTCTTGTGTCTTGGTCCTCCAAGAAACAAAACTCGGTATCCTTATCCACCGCCGAAGCGGAATACATTGCCGCTGGTTCATGTTGTGCTCAATTACTTTGGATGACCCAAACTCTTAAAGATTATGGGATATATGTGAAACATGTTCCATTGCTTTGTGATAATGAAAGTGCAATTAAGATTGCTCACAATCCCGTGCAACATTCTCGAACTAAGCATATTGAAGTTCGTCATCATTTCATTCGAGATCATGTTGCTAAAGGAGACATCGATCTTAAGCATGTTCGTACCGATAAGCAATTGGCGGATATACTCACCAAACCGCTTGATGAGAAAGTATTTTGCCGTTTGAGAGGTGAATTGAACATCATTGATGCCTCAAACTTGGAGTAGAAACTCCATGTGGATACATGCAAGGCATGAGCCTTTTTGACTAATCTTTGTTATTTCTCTTATGATGATGATCATATGTCTTGGATATATATTTGTACCCTTGCATGCTATCTAACCCTTGTAGGTACTTGGATGAGCTCAAATCTATGAGATTGCAAATCACTCACATCTAGAACAATCTCTACATCACCAAGTCTCTACAATATGGTGGATGAAGACAAGGAAGCTTGAATCCACACAACATATCCTTTGACAATTTCTATATATCATATTTCATTTGGTATCAAGTTTCATGATTGTCATTTTGGATACACAAGTGCTCTTCCTTGCAAGTCTAACCCATGTAGGAAGATGAACTCAAACTATAAGAGGTGCCCCCAACTCTTGATGAACTACATCAACCTTGAGCATCCAACACAAGTTTGACTACATGATCAAGATCAACACCACCACCCAAGGTATGTTATTCCATCTTAGGGAAGCTTTACCCCAAGTCATGGGTCAAAGCAGCTCAACAAGATGAGAATACATCAAAATGCTTAATCGAAAAATGGTATCCCCATTTTGAGCTTAAACGATGAGTATGACCTACGATGAAGTGTTATCACTTGACTCCTCAGTCAATATACTCTAACATAGGTGACTTTGTCGCCAACCCATTCTAGATGAAGTTCTCCATTGTTTCTTAGTGTTCTTGCATATGTTTCTTGCTTGTTCCCCTTTTCAAAAAAAAAAACTTCATCTAGATTTCTTTTTTATTATTCTATGCATTTTCTGCATCTCATTCATTGCAAATCCTTTAGTTAATTCCTTGCAAATCTTCGTGAAATCTTATTTGCCAAGTGAGCTGAGGTGACAAATTGTTTCCTAAGTATTGAACTCGGCCTCACCGATTCATGCCAATCGGCTAGACCGAACTGCAATCATACATTGTAGACAGTTCATCGGTACAACCGACGAGGACTAACCCGGTCTAACCGATTTGCATCATCTATGACACTGCCAACTCGGTGTCACCGATGAAAATGAATCAGCGTTACCGACTTCACTGCTGAGAAAACTTTTTGTCATTACAAATTTCAATTCTTCTCAAGCTCCACCCGATGATTCTTATCATCTAGCTTCTTAAACTACATGATGCTTTGTAATGTGTTTCAAGGATCAAACCTATTTGACTCATGCTCCAGAAGGACCCTTCTTGGAAATTGATGTCAAAGGGGGAGAAAGAGAGCACATCAAAGCTTATCACATGGGATGCTTATTAACAATAAAGGAGAGAAGTCACATGTCTTTAAGAGGGGAAAGACATGTTAATGTATGTTTATTTTGCTCTGATTTCGGTTGCTCTGATTTTCTCTTACCCTACCTTCTCCCATTATCCAATATCAGATTCAGGGGGAGAACGAGTTCATATCTAAGGGAAGAAAATCTTTGGAATTCATTGCATATCTTTAATCTTTGGGGACATGTCTATACCCAAATAGAGTACTAAGTACTCACTCACTACATGTCATCCCAGTCTTGGTACTCTTGTGGTTTTCTGAACTTGCTTTGTTTAGTGGTGTTTCTGTGTTATCTAACCCTGTTTTCTTAGAGTCATCTCTTCCAAAGACAGCTTACGATCACAAGGTAAGTATATGCATCACACTCATGTGCATGATGATCTCTTGCTGATGTACATATTGTTTGCAAGAAGGACTCATGAACATGAAGGTACATTCCCTGTATCTACATCATTTGCTCTGATGCACATAGCCAAGATACATGTAACTCATTGCTTGCTCTGACATGCTTATGCATTCACATGCTCTCATATTCTATCTTTGCATGATTGCATACATGTAGGGGGAGCCTATGCATGTTACATGTCCTTCCAAAGCTTTACTTGTTACCTTTCATATCCTTATCTAAAGCTTTGATGTATGGTTTCATCAATTACCAAAAAGGGGGAGATTGAAAGCACAAGTGCTCTTAGTGAAAGCACAAGTGCTCCCTGGGTGGTTTTGGTAATTAATGTCAACATATCTCTTGTTGGACTAATATTTTCATCTAGTATATTTCAGAAAGTTCAACAATGGCGTGGCATGGACAAGAGGATGTGGAACCCCTTCAAAATGCTAAGGACAAAGATTGGTACAAGCTCAAGACTCTACATTTCTATTTCAGTAATCCAAGATCACATTGAGTCCATAGGAAAAGCCAATACTATTAAAAGGGGATGAGGTGTTGCTTAATGGTCTACTTGCTCAAAGTGCTTAGTGATATGCTCCAAAGCCCTCAACCACTTTCTCAATTCCATATATGTCCTAAACCTAAAGTCAAACTCGGCCCCACCGATTTGATCTATCCGGCGCCACCGAGTTCCTTTGACATAGCCACTGCCAGAAACCCTAATCAATTCGGTCTCACCGATTGGGCTTTCGGTCTCAACGAGATAGCAATGCAAACTCTCTGTTTCCCTTCGTAACATTTCGGTCTCACCGAAATGAGCGATCGGTCTCACCGAGTTCGCCTTGCAAACTCTCTATTGCCTATTGCAGTTATTTCGGTCTCACCGAAATGTGCAACCGGTCACACCGAGTTTGCCTGACCAATTCTCTGTTTGCTCATTGCTGGAATCGGTCTCACCGAGTTCATGCAATCGGTCACACCTAGATGAGGTTTTGCCCTCACCCTAGCACATCTGTCCCACCGAGTTGATCATATCAGTCCCACCGAGATTCCTAACGTTCACATTTTGAATTGAATCGGTCTCACCGAGTTCTTCTATTCGGTCTCACCGAGTTGAGTCAAATGTGTGTAACGGTTGGATTTTGTGTGGAGGCTATATATACCCCTCCACCCCCTTCTCTATTCAAGAGAGAGCCATCAGAATGAGCCTACACTTCCACTACTCATTTTCTGAGAGAGAACCACCTACTCATGTGTTGAGATCAAGACATTCCATTCCTACCACAAGAAACTTGATCTCTAGCCTTCCCCAAGTTGCTTTCCACTCAAATCATCTTTCCACCATAGCCAAATCTGTGAGAGAGAGTTGAGTGTTGGGGAGACTATCATTTGAAGCACGAGAGCAAGGAGTTCATCATCAACACACCATTTATTAACTTTTGGAGAGTGGTGTCTCCTAGATTGGTTAGGTGTCACTTGGGAGCCTCCGACAAGATTGTGGAGTTGAACCAAGGAGCTTGTAAGGGCAAGGAGATCGCCTACTTCGTGAAGATCTACCCGAGTGAGGCAAGTCCTTCATGGGCGATGGCCATGGTGGGATAGACAAGGTTGCTTCTTCGTGGACCCTTCGTGGGTGGAGCCCTCCGTGGACTCGCGCAACCATTACCCTTCGTGAGTTGAAGTCTCCATCAATGTGGATGTACGATAGCACCACCTATCGGAACCACGCCAAAAATCTCCGTGTCTTCATTGCGTTTGCACACTCCAATCCCAGCCCTTTACTTTCTTGCAAATTGCATGCTTTACTCTTTCTGCTGCTCATACTCTTATCATGCTTGCTTGAAATGTATTGTGAATGCTTAAACTTGTGCTAAAACTCTACCTCAATTTGAAGAACTTAAAAACTGCTACTTTTGCTAGTTGAGTGTCTAATCACCCCCCCCCCTCTAGACACCTCTTCTTGATCCTTTCAACGACAAAATGGCCAACCCCCCGCTCCTTGAAGCTGAGATGAGGAGCGAGAACACAGACGGACTATGTGTTGCATAGAGGCCAAGAAATATTAGAGCATGGTTGATCCATGTCAGCATTACATGTTCGATGTTTTTTAATAGTACTATTGGGCTGCCGTTTTCCGCACTTCTCCCGAATAAATGTGTACTTTATCACAGATTAATATAAAATAAGAGTGCAGACGCTCCACCATGCGGTTCTTAGTACCTGTATACTAGTAGTACTACTCGTACTACTAAACCTTGCGCTTGGCTCTTTGCCTCTTCGGGAAGTCGAACAATGATGGTACTACAGTGTATGCCTCTCGTAATCTGACACCGAATGGACTGCTGCACGTCCACCGCCTGGGCGAGGGTAGGTTGCATTAGTCAAAAGCTTCTCCTCGTCCTACGAGCCATCACGCTTGAGGTAGACGGAGAGGGTGTAAGCAAGCTTCACCTTGTCCTGCAAGCTTCTCCTTGTTCTGCGAGTTGACGGGACACACCAAAGTAATGCTAGTCTGTACTGCCTCCTTTCCGGTTAATATGACTTAATTTTTTTTGCGAGTAAATGAGAGAGCTTTATTCTTATATAAGCATTCTTAGGACAATCAGCCAAGAGACTGGTCACTAGGAAGCGAGGCACCCCACAAAAAAAGGAAGCGAGGTGTTTCATCAAGCCAGCTCTTGGTCACATTCAAAGTGCAAGCACGCTTCACACAAAGATGTGCCGGAAGGTTTGCTGACCTGTTTACATGCTGAATAACAAAAAAAGAGAAATTATTACTTAGCCCTCCTATTTCTAACAGGATAGGAGCCAGAATTTAGCGAGAATTGTGGCGAGTGTTCCATGCAATCAACTTCCATTATCACATGTGAGAACCCTCGAAGAGAAGCAAATGTGTTGAAGATTGCTTTATCACAGATTAAAATAAAATAAGAGTGCAGACGCTCCACCATGCGGTTCCTAGTAGTACGTAATACTACTCGGAGTAGTAAACCTTGCGCTTGGCTCTTTGCCTCTTCGGGAAGTCGAACAATGATGGTACTAGTACAGTGTATGCTTCTGGCACCGGACACCAAATTAACTGTTGCACGTCCACCGCCTGAGCGAGGGAGAGCTTGCATTAGTCAAAAGTTTCTCCTTTCATGCGAGCCACCGCGCGCAAGCTTCTCCTCGTTCTGCAAGTTGATGGGACACAACAAAGTAATGCTAGTCCATACTGCCTCCTTTCCGGTTAATATGGCTTAATTTGAAACGAGATAAATACACTGGTTGTCACTGTATATGTGTAAAAATACGGCCAATGGACTTCATAATACGCTCATTGCGGTCAATATATACATTTCCCAGTGTTTATACGGTCACTAGCTCACCCTGGCTAAGTATGTCTGTATGTGTGTGCATGCATGTGTAGGTTGAGCACTTGAGCGTGACCGTGTGTGTTCCGTCGTGTGCTCGGACATGCATGCATTAGGGCGTCGCGCGCGTTTTTGTGTGCATGTGTATGTGTGACTATTGCATGCATGCACGAGGTTGTAGTCCCTCACATTCACATGTTCATATGTCAATGCTTTTTCAAAACGTTGCATGCAAGGTTTAATCCTGCGTTGTTCACGCATGCATTCCCGATATTAATACGTTCGTAAAGACAATTTCTTGAGAAAAATGAGCCCATGAATTCAGTACAAAGGGTACCAATAAACCAGGACAGAGGGAGTACTAGTAGTAAACCGGAAGGAGGGAGTAGGTACGTAACAATGTGCAGGAACAAAATGCCTCTATGCGCATCCTGTCCACGTGTCATGCAAGAAAATAGAGATAAGTACAAGTGAGACTCATGAACGGTCATACACGTAGGGGGAGTACGTGCAGGGGTCGCGGTAAGATGACTAATGTGCAGTCAAATCACACAGTAAGTTAGTCGGACGAAGGAACCATCATTTCACTTTTCAATGACACGTACGCAATATAAAAAGGTTGGTATGGAGAGAAAAAGAAATCCGCTCCACTATATATACACTAGCAGGAGCCTAAGCTACAAGCTTGCTTGCTTGGGTTGCTCTCTTCACAAGCATAGAACGATGGTGGCCACATCGCTGGTCACAGATCCGGCATGATCCCTTCGCCGGGGGAAGGGGAGGATGTTCTGCGTAGGCGTGGTCAACAGCGGCGAGGGAGAAAACCCACTGTCGGTGCGTCCCGATCGGGGTCCCCGTGGTATGCGCTGATGCCGCCTCCCACCGGCCTTCTAGCTACACCCCGACATCCTAGGTAGTACAACTTACTTTTGGAGCCGGCTTGCTCCACTGCCGCAGCTCCCCACGTAGCTCCATCTCCATGTGGATCTTTCTCTACTTCTACCGGCTTCTATTTGTGATGAGTTTATGTCTCATGAAATAGTGCCACTACTATTAGTCTAATCACACTTCTTCAATATCTTTGCCAACAGGGATGCTTAGCTCGATTTTAGTGGAACTGCACAAAAGCATCCTATGATCCGAGGGTGCCAGGCTTCTTTCCTTCGACAGGTTCTACCTAGCCAGGAAATTAAATCCTGTTTAGGGTTTAGGGTTTAAGGCCTAGAGACTTCATCAGTAGTTTTTTTCGTACACACTCTCACAACTTTTGTCTTTAGTTGTGAAGTAAATATTGGCTATGACCTGTGAATCATTGAGATGCATCAGCATGCGTGTTAGTTTTCCTTTGTATTTGATGGAATGTTGTAACGGGGCAACAATGGAGTCAAGATACATGCATGAAACAAAATCTGAAAGCTTTGTACTAGCATTGTAGTAGTCCCTCCGGTCCTTTTTTGTATGCGTATAAGAAAATATCACTTTTCCCGCAATGGTCTGTGCCTTAGCATCTTTGTGCTGCTCTTTCCAATAGTACTATCGCAACCGCAAAGAAAAAAAGGTCCGGAGGTGTCGCGTGATGGCCAAGGAATATGGTGATAGTGTGAGGTGGGCCATGTACTCACTGGGCTGCCGTGTTTCGAACTCCTCTGGTATAAGAGTGGAGAAAGTTAGTTTTATCATAGAATAAATAAATAAATAAATAAGAGTGCAGACGCTCGACGACGCTCTACCGCCGCAGTAATAATGACCAATGAGCCATCAAATCACATAGACCTGGCAATAAGTTGGACGGAAGAAGCAACCATCACTCTTCGTTGAATCTGTTTCTCCCTCATGCAGTACAATATACTACAGTATTCGTTTGGAAACGAACGTTTCGTTTCGGTGGATCGCGCCATCGAGCAAAACTAAACGTTTAAATCACGTCTGTCGTGTTCGTGTCTCACCCCACACAAGCCTCCGCCCCACACGGTCGCTCGGCATGCCACTCACCACAAACCGAATATATGCAAACTTTCCCGCCTGCTTGTTGATGGATCGCACCATGGAGTACTATTGGAAGAGATAGACGAGGAGGCGGAGGACAGCTAGCTGTAGCACGGACTCCCAAGAACTTTTTTACATGCATGTTGTGGCCGGCCGTGGTGTCGTTTGAACACGGAGCAGTCGCATGCATCGGGAAGCGGCGCGGGCGGCGCTCTCTCGGCCGGTGCGTCGCTTCAATGCCGGCGCCAGTGAGAGGTCGCGTCCGCTCTGGCCGGGCATGAATGCGGCACTGTCGGTTTCAGGCGGGAAGCGCGCGCGGGTGATGAAGATGGTTCGGGTTGGCCAGGGCTGTCAGGAGCGGGCATGGCAGCGGTCCGGATGCCCGCAAACGAGAGATGCTGGACGTACATAAAGATGGAGATGGAGATGAAATTAAGAATTTTACGTAAACACGGATATGTATTCTATGTGTGTGTGCGCGCACACACACATAGTGACGACTCTCGCGACTACTCGTGCACATCATCGATGACTCGTTCTCCCTACACACACACAACCTTAGTACCGCCTCATTTTGTTCCTAGGATAGGAATATCATAGGAGTGGGAAACAATGTGAAGTGAGATAAATGGAGTACTACGTACAAGAAGAAATATACACGTACTCACTCTGCCTCCGACATACCCCCGAGTACACGATGGAGCACATTTGTACACGAAGAGGCAGCTTACGTAGTAATTTGACACTTTAATTTGTTCACTTAATAATGGAGGGTCGGGGACCACACGTCAGCGATACAAAGTGCGATCTAGAAGCGGGGCGTGTTATTGATCGAGTTTTCTTTCTTGTTACGTTAAAAAAAGATTTGTCGGCTAGTTTTCGTTTCTTTTTTTTCGGGAACACGCGTACTCTATTTAAAACCACTGCTATGGAGATTTTTTTTTACTCCATTGTATGTGTAGCATCTTGTTTCATAGGGTTTCTTGCATCTCGCTCTCTCACCCTCTCCATATCTAAACAAGATGACAGTGTCCACTCTATCTCTCTCCTCACCGGTGGTCACTGATACGTCCATTTTGCATCATGTTTTCCTACTATTATTTATAATTTTTTATGCATAATAATGCTTTTGGGAGTAATTCTAATGCCTTTTCTCTCATAATTTGCAAGGCTTACACAAAGAGGGAGAATACCGGCAGCTGGAATTCTGGACCTGAAAAAGCACGCCAGAGCTACCTATTCTGCACAACTCCAAATAAGCTGAAACTTCACGGAGATTTTTTATGGATTATTTAAGAATTACTGGAGCAAATAACTACCAGAGGGGCCCCACCAAGTGGGCACAACCCACCTGGGCGCGCTAGGGAGCCCAGGCGCGCCCTGGTGGGTTGTGCCCTCCTCGGCCACCTCTGGTGCCCCTCTTCTGGTATATAAGTCATTTTGACCTAGAAAAAAATAAGGAGATGACTTTCAGGACGAAGCGCCGCCGTCTCGAGGCGGAACTTGGGTAGGAGCACTTTTGCCCTCCGGCGGAGCGATTCCGCCAGGGGAACTTCCCTCCCAGAGGGGGAAATCATTGTCATCGTCATCACCAACAACTCTCCCATCTTTGGGAGGGCCATATCCATCAACATGTTCAACAACACCATCTCCTCTCAAACCCTAGTTCATCTCTTGTGTTCAATCTTTGTACCGGAACCTTAGATTGGTGCTTGTGGGTGACTAGTAGTGTTGATTACATCTTGTAGTTGATTACTATATGGTTTATTTGGTGGAAGAATATATGTTCATATCCATTATGCTATTTAGTACCCCTCTGATCTTGAGCATGATTATTATTTGTGAGTAGTCACTTTTGTTCTTGAGGTCACAGGAGAAGTCATGTTGCAAGTAATCATGCAAACTTGATATGTGTTCGATATTTTGACGATATGTATGTTGTGATTCCCTTAGTGGTGTCATGTGAACGTCGACTACATGACACTTCACCATATTTTGGCCTAAGGGAATGCATTGTGGAGTAGTTATTAGATGATGGGTTGCTAAAGTGACAGAAGCTTAAACCCTAGTTTATGCGCTACTTCGTAAGGGAACGACTTGGATCCAAAAGTTTAATGCTATGGTTAGATTCTATCTTAATACTTTTCTCGTAGTTGCGGATGCTTGCGAGGGGGTTAATCATAAGTAGGAGGTTTGTTCAAGTAAGAACAACACCTAAGCACCGGTCCACCCACATATCAAATTATCAAAGTAGCGAACACGAATCAAGCCAACATGATGAAAGTGATATGATGAAATTCCCGTGTACCCTCAAGAACGCTTTGCTTATTATAAAAGACCATTTTGGCCTGTCCTTTGACTCTAAAAGGATTGGGCTACCTTTCTGCACTTTAGTTACCTTTACCGTTACTTGCTTGTTACAAATTATCTTGCTATCAAACTATCTGTTACCAACAATTTCCGTGCTTGCAGACATTACCTTGCTGAAAACCACTTGTCATTTCCTTCTGCTCCTCATTGGGTTCAACACTCTTACTTATCGAAAGGACTATGATTTATCCCCTATACTTGTGGGTCATCAAGGCTCTTTTCTGGCACCGTTACCGGGGAGTGAAGCGCTCTTGGTAAGTGGAAATCGGTAATGAAAAATTATTACTACGTGCTGAAATTTATTGTCACTTGTTACTATGGAGAATCATCCTTTGAGGGGTTTGTTCGGGGTATCTTCACCTCGACCGGAACCACAATTAGTTACCCCTCAACCTACTGCACCTACTAAAAATATTGGTTATGAAATTCCTTCGGGTATGATAGAACAACTGCTAGCTAATCCTTATGCAGGAGATGGAACTGAACATCCTGATATGCACTTGATATATGTGGACAAAATTTGTGGATTGTTTAAGTTTGCAGGTTTGCCCGGAGATGAAGCTAAGAAGAAGGTTTTCCCTTTATCTTTGAAGGGAAAAGCATTGGCATGGTATAGGCTATGCGATGATATTGGATCGTGGAACTAGAATCGATTGAAATTGGAATTTCACCAAAAAATTTATCCTATGCATCTAGTTCATCATGATCAGAATTATATATATAATTTTTGGCCTCGTGAAGGAGAAAGCATCGCTCTAGCTTGGGGGAGGCTTAAGTCAATGTTATATTCACGCCTCAATCATGAGCTCTCGAGAGAAATTATCATTCAGAATTTTTATGCTTGGCTTTCTCGTGATGATCAATCCATGCTCGATACTTCTTGTACTGGTTCTTTTATGAAGAAGACTATTGAATTCAGGTGGGATCTTTTAGAAAGAATTAAATGCAACTCTGAAGATTGGGAACTCGACATAGGTAAAGAGTCAGGTATTAAGCTTGAGTTTGATTGTGTTAAATCTTCTATGAATACCGAAGCTTTTCAGAAATTTAGCACTAAATATGGACTTGACTCTGAGATAGTAGCCTCTTTCTGTGAATCATTTGCTACTCACGTTGATCTCCCTAAGGAGAAGTGGTTTAAATATCACCCACCTATTAAATAAGTAATTAAAGAACCGGTCATAGCTAAAGATGAAACTATTATTTACAATGTTGATCCAGTTGTGCCTACTGCTTACATTGAAAAACCACCTTTCCCTGTTTGGATAAAGGAACATGCTAAGGTTTCAACTATGGTTCGCAAAAGTCATATTAGAGCACCTAAACCTGCTAAACAAATTAAAGTATAACCTAGTGTTGCTATGTTTAAAGATCTCCTGGTAGAAAATATCGATGGGCATGTTATTTACTTCTGTGATGAAGCTGCTAGAATTGCTAAACCCGATGAAAAAGATAAACATAGACCTGTTGTTGGCATGCATGTTGTCTCAGTTAAAATAGGACATCATTGTTATCATGGTTTATGTGATTTAGGTGCTAGCGTGAGTGCTATTCCTTTTACCTTATACCAAGAAATTATGAATGACATAGCACCCGCTGAAATAGAAGACATAGATGTTACTATTAAACTTGCTAATAGAGACACCATCACACCACTTGGGATTGTTAGAGACGTTGAAGTCTTGTGTGGGAAAATAAAATACCCTACATATTTTCTAGTTCTTGGTTCCCAACAAGATGACTTCTGTCCCATTATCTTTGGTAGACCCTTCTTAAACACTGTCAATGCTACTATAGATTGTTATAAACAAACTGTTAGTGTTAGCTTTGGTGATGAGTCTCATGAATTTGATTTTTCCAAGTTTAATAGACAACCTCATAAGAAAGAATTGCCTAGTAATGATGAAATAATTGGTCTTGCTTCTATTCTTGTGCCTCCTACTGATCCACTAGAACAATATTTGCTAGACCATGAAAATGATATGCATGCGCATGAAAGAAATGAGATAGATAAAATTTGCTTTGAACAACGACCTCTGCTCAAGCATAACTTGCCTATTGAAACTCTAGGAGGTCCTCCTCCACCTAAGGGTGATCTTGTGTTTGAATTAAAATAATTGCCGGACACTTTGAAATATGCTTATCTTGATGAGAAAAAGATATATCATGTTATTATTAGTGCTAACCTTTCAGAACATGAATAAGAAAGTTTGTTGAAAATTCTGAAGAAGCACTGAGCTGCTATTGGGTATACTCTTGATGATCTTAAGGGCATTAGTCCCACTCTCTGTCAGCACAAGATTAATATGGAACCTGATGCTAAAACCGTTGTTGACCATCAATGACGTTTGAATCCTAAGATGAAATAAGTGGTAAGAACTGAAATATTAAAGCTTCTGGAAGCACGTATAATATATCCCATATCTGATAGTAGATGGGTAAGCCCCGTTCATTGTGTCCCTAAGAAAGGAGGTATCACTGTTGTTCCCAATGATAAAAATGAACTCATTCCACAAAGAATTGTTACTAGCTATAGAATGGTAATTGATTTCAGAAAATTAAATAAAACTACTAGAAAAGATCATGACCCTCTGCCTTTTATTGATCAAATGCTAGAAAGATTATCAAAGCACACACACTTTTGCTTCCTAGACGGATATTCTGGTTTTTCTCAAATACCTGTTTCACAACCTGATCAAGAGAAAACCACCTTTACTTGCCCTTTTGGAACGTATGCTTATAGACGTATGCCTTTTGGTTTATGCAATGCACCTGCTACCTTTCAAAGATGTATGACTGCTATATTCTTTGACTTTTGTGAAAAGATTGTTGAGGTTTTCATGGATGATTTTTCTGTATATGGAACTTCTTTTGATGATTGCTTGAGCAACCTTGATCGAGTTTTGCACAGATGTGAGCAAACTAATCTTGTCTTGAATTGGGAGAAGTGCCACTTTATGGTTAATGAAGGTATTGTCTTGGGACATAAAATTTCTGAACGAGGTATTGAGGTGGATAAAGCTAAGGTTGATACAATTGAGAAGATGCCATCTCCCCGAGATATCAAAGGTATTCGTAGTTTCCTTGGTAATGCTGGTTTCTATAGGAGGTTTATTAAAGACTTCTCTAAAATTTCTAGGCCTCTTACAAATCTTTTACAAAAGGATGTTTCATTGGTTTTTTATGACAATTGCGTAGAAGCCTTTGAAACACTTAAGAAAGCCTTAACCTCTGCACCTATTGTTCAACCACCTGATTGGAACTTGCCTTTTGAAATTTTGTGTGATGCTAGTGATTATGTTGTTGGTGCTGTTCTAGGATAAAGAGTTGATAAGAAATTAAATGTTATTCATTATGCTAGCAAAACTCTAGACAGTACCCAAAGAAATTATGCTACTACTGAAAAAGAACTTTTAGCGGTTGTCTTTGCTTGTGACAAATTCAGATCTTACATTGTTGATTCCAAAGTTATTGTTCACACCGATCATGATGCTATTAAATATCTTATGGAAAAGAAATATGCTAAACCTAGACTCATTAGGTGGGTTCTCTTGCTACAAGAATTTCATTTACATATCACTGATAGGAAAGGAGCTGAGAACCCAGTAGCTGATAACTTGTCTAGGTTAGAGAATATCCTTGATGACCCACTACCTATTGATGATAGCTTTCCTGATGAACAATTAGCTGCAATAAATGTTTCTCATAATACTCCTTGGTATGCTGACTATGCTAATTATATTGTTGCCAAATACATACCACCTAGTTTCTACCAACAAAATAAAAAATTCTTCTATGACTTAAGACATTACTTTTGGGATGACCCATATCTTTATAAAGAAGGATTAGATGGTATTATTAGACGTTGTGTACCTGAGCATGAACAGGAACAAATCCTACCAAAATGTCACTCCGAAGCTTATGGAGGGCATCATGCGGGAGATAGAACTGCTCACAAGGTATTGCAATCTGGTTTTTATTGGCCCACTCTCTTCAAGGATGCCCGTAAGTTTGTTTTATCTTGTGATGAATGCCAATGAATTGGTAATATCAGTAAGCGTCAAGAAATGCCTATGAATTATTCACTTGCTGTTGAACCATTTGATGTTTGGGGTTTTGATTATATGGGACCTTTTCCTTCCTCTAATGGGTATACTCATATTTTGGTTGCTGTTTATTATGTTACTAAGTGGGTAGAAGCTATTCCAACTAGTAGTGCTGATCATAACACTTCCATTAAAATGCTTAAAGAAGTTATTTTCCTGAGGTTTGGAGTCCCTAGATATTTAATGACCGATGGTGGTTCACACTTTATTCATGGTGCTTTCCATAAAATGCTTGCTAAATATGATGTTAACCATAGAATTGCATCACCCTATCATCCTCAATCTAGTGGTCAAGTTGAACTTAGCAATAGAGAAATAAAACTAATACTTCAAAAAACCGTTAATAGGTCTCGAAAGAATTGGTCTAAGAAATTAGATGATGCACTTTGGGCCTACAGAACAACTTATAAAAATCCTATGGCTATGTCTCCCTATAAAATGGTTTATGGAAAAGCTTGTCATTTGCCTCTAGAGTTCGAACACAAAGCATATTGGGAAATTAAAGAACTCAACTATGATTTCAAACTTGCCGGTGAAAAGAGGTTATTTGATATTAGCTCACTAGATGAATGGAGAACCCAAGCTTACGAAAATGCCAAACTATTTAAAGAAAAAGTTAAAAGATGGCATGACAAAAGAATCCAAAAGAGAGAATTCAAAGTCGGAGAATATGTTCTCCTATACAACTCTCATTTCAAGTTCTTTGCAGGTAAACTTCTCTCTAAATGGGAAGGACCATATATTATCGAGGAGGTTTATCGCTCTGGAGCTATTAAAATAAATAACACTGAAGGTACGGACCCGAAGGTGGTCAATGGGCAAATAATTAAACACTATATCTCAAGTATGCCTATTAATGTTGAAAGCAATATTATTCAAACCATGACACCCGAGGAACACATAAAAGAAACCTTCCCGACTCCGTTTTCCTCCCGTTTGCTTGTTTCCCAAGATAAAAAATCTTTATATATCCCCCGAACGTATTGACCACCGTATCATGGAGAAATCTTCTGTTCTTCTTTCTTGCTATTTTCTGACAGATCTAGATCGCCATGGCCGCTTCAAGCTCCTCCAAGGACAAGTTCTTTGAGAACGTCATCAACTCGTATTTGCGGGAGGTGATGTAGCACCCTCAAGCCATTGAGATGCGTGAGTGGGTGCTCCATATCAGGGATGTCCAGGGTCCCAAAGGGAAGGGGACCATGGAGGCCAGGCTCGAAGCTATGGAGCAGGAGGTCTTCAAGTGCAAGGGGATGGTGGAACGTGGACTCAATGCCAATCACCTCATGATCGCGGATAACACCCGTGATCTCAAGGTGGATGGCAAATCCATGAAGGACGTCGTCTTCACCCTCAACGAGCAAATCAACTTTCTACAAAGCCAAATCTATGATCTCCAAAACCAAGTCTTTGAATATGCGGCAAGGTTTAAAGGTATGAGTTTGGCTGCCAGTTGCAGCACTCACGAGACTCATTCCTCCTCTTATGATGGTCAGCCATTGCCATGGAAACCGGAAGATAAGATCGCTACCTCATCACCACTACCACCTTCTTCATCACCAAAGGAGACTTGAGTTCATGGTATGGACACTCCCCTTGGCTTGTGCCAAACTTGGGGGAGGTGTCCCGGTATCGTATCACCACCACTATCTTTGCTTTTATCTATTTTAGTTCGATCTTTAGATTTCCTATGATTTAGTTGAATAAAAGTTTAGTTCGATCCTTTCTTTTCAAGTGTTTGCTTAGTGATCTATCCATCGAAGTAATCGTGTGCGAGACATATAATAAAGAGTAGTTTGAGTCATGTTTCTTTACTTTAATGTTCCAATAAAAGAAAGGAAAATAAATGAAAAGACCATATTCTAATCTTATGGTAAGTAATGACATCACATAAGGAAAAGCATAAGTGGTAAAATTTATTGGAGATTGACAAATATAGCATTGGTCAATGATGCAATTCATGAAAGAATTAATAAGGGAAGAGAAGATTCACATGCAAATACACTATCATGGACATCTTTTATGATTGTGAGCCCCCATTAAATATTTTGTGTCAAAATAGTTGACGTTGGACAAGGAAGACAACGTAACGATTTATGTTTGTTCATATTCACATAGAAGTTATATTGTCATAGATCCTTTAACATGTGGTGCTTGCTCAATATCTTTTCTAGCCAAAAAAATCCGCACTAAGTAGAGATGCTACTTGTGCATCCAAAAACCCTTAACCCAAATCTTATTTTGAGAGTCCACCATACCTACCTATGGATTGAGTAAGATCCTTCAAGTAAGTTGTCATCGGTGCAATAAGGCAATGAAAATTGCTTCTAAATGTGTTGGATCATTTAGTGTAAGAGAAAATTGAGGTTGTACGAACTTGTGATGGCAAAGAATAAAAGCGACAGACTACATAATAAAGGTTGCTATCATAAGGGGCAATATAACGTGACATTGTTTTGCATTAAGGGATTTGGCATACAAACAAATAAGTGCATGGCAACCTCTGCTTCCCTCTGCGAAGGGCCTATCTTTTATTTTTATGCATTTACTTTTATGTAAGAGTCAAAGTATTCTTCCCTATTCCTTTTTAGTTTCTCTTTTTGCAAACACCATGTGGTGAGGAAAGATCTAGGCACATATATCCAGTTGGATATGAGTAGGCATGAGTTATTATTGTTGACATCACCATTGAGGTGAATACGTTGGGAGGCAAAACTATAAGCCCCTCTCTTTCTATGTGTCCGGTTGAAACTTTTTGTTCATGGGTATGCTATGAGTGTTAGCAATCATGAAAGGTTAAGTGATGGTTGAGTATGTGGACTTGCCAAAAGGCTCCGACACGTGACCATTCCTGAAAATATGATGAATTGTAGTTGCAAAGTTGACTGAGAACATAGTTTGTTGGTTTTCAATAAGGTTTATGCTTTATACTTCAATGTTGTGGTGAATTGTTACTTGTTCATGAGAAGTTATATGATAAGAGTTGTTTGATAAAGTTTATGTTAAATTCTTTGCTGTTATAATAATATGCATGATGCTTCTATGTTCGTATTTTGTTTTTATCGGCACCTCTCTCTAAGCATGTGGACATGTTTTTTGATTTTGGTTTTCGCTTGAGGACAAGCGAGGTCTAAGCTTGGGGGAGTTGATACGTCCATTTTGCGTCATGTTTTCCTACTGTTATTTATAATGTTTTTATTCATAATAATGCTTTTGGGAGTAATTCTAATGCATTTTCTCTCATAATTTGCAAGGTTTACACAAAGAGGGAGAATACCGACAGCTGGAATTCTGGACCCGAAAAAGCATGTCAGAGCTACCTATTCTGCACAACTCCAAATAAGCTGAAACTTCATGGAGATTTTTTATGGATTATTTAAGAATTATTGGAGGAAATAACTACCAGAGGGGGCCCACCAGGTGGGCACAACCCACCTGGGCGCGCTAGGGAGCCCAGGCGCGCCTTGGTGGGTTGTGCCCTCCTCGGCCCACCTCCGGTGCCCCTCTTCTGGTATATAAGTCATTTTGACCTAGAAAAAATAAGGAGAGGACTTTCGGGACGAACCGCCACCGTCTCGAGGCGGAACTTGGGCAGGAGCACTTTTGCCCCTCGGCGGAGCGATTCCGCCGGGGGAACTTCCCTCCCGGAGGGGGAAATCATCGTCCTCGTCATCACCAACAACTCTCCCTTCTTTGGGAGGGCCATCTCCATCAACATCTTCAACAGCACCATCTCCTCTCAAACCCTAGTTCATCTCTTGTGTTCAATCTTTGTACCGGAACCTTAGATTGGTGCTTGTGGGTGACTAGTAGTATTGATTACATCGTGTAGTTGATTACTATATGGTTTATTTGGTGGAAGAATATATGTTCATATCCATTATGCTATTTAATACCCCTCTGATCTTGAGCATGATTATTATTTGTGAGTAGTTACTTTTGTTCTTGAGGTCACGGGAGAAGTCATGTTGCAAGTAATCATGTGAACTTGATATGTGTTCGATATTTGGATGATATGTATGTTGTGATTCCCTTAGTGGTGTCATGTGAACATCGACTACATGACACTTCACCATATTTGGTCCTAAGGGAATGTGTTGTGGAGTAGTTATTAGATGATGGGTTGCTAGAGTGACAGAAGCTTAAACCCTAGTTTATGCGCTACTTCGTAAGGGAATGATTTGGATCCAAAAGTTTAATGCTATGGTTAGATTTTATCTTAATACTTTTCTCGTAGTTGCGGATGCTTGCGAGGGGGTTAATCATAAGTAGGAGGTTTGTTCAAGTAAGAACGGCACCTAAGCACCGGTCCACCCACATATCAAATTATCAATGTAGCGAACGCGAATCAAGCCAACATGATGAAAGTGATATGATGAAATTCCCGTGTACCCTCAAGAACGCTTTGCTCATTATAAGAGACCGTTTTGGCCTGTTCTTTGACTCAAAAAGGATTGGGCTACCATGCTGCACTTTAGTTACCTTTACCGTTACTTGCTTGTTACAAATTATCTTGCTATCAAACTATTTGTTACCGACAGTTTCAGTGCTTGCAGACATTACCTTGCTGAAAACCACTTGTCATTTCCTTCTGCTCCTCGTTGGGTTCGACACTCTTACTTATCGAAAGGACTACGATTGATCCCCTATACTTGTGGGTCATCAGTCATAGATCCGGCTGGATCCCATCCGCTGCAGGAGGTGAGGAGGTGCAGCGTTGACGTTGTCTCCGTCGGCGATGGAGGAAGCCGATGCGCACCGTCCTCTCTGAGCCGGCGCCGGCATGGATGAAGGTCCTCCGCACCCTTGTTTGTTGTCGTCGTGTGGGCAGACCCCGCCCGCCCGCCTAAGCCACATCTCCCCCACCTGAGGTATAACTTCTTTCGGATTTCATGCTTCACTGTACTAGTGCAGCTCCCCAGGTCGCAGCATGCGAGTTTTCTTCTATACCACTACTCACCAGCTCCCCATGTGCAATAGCTAGGGTTCGTCGGTTGGTCCAACATCACCTATTTTTTACTCCCTCCGTTCCTAAATATAAGTCTTTTTAGACATTTCAAATGGATTACAACATACGGATGTATGTAGACATATTTTAGAGTGTAGATTCACTCATTTTACTCCGTATGTAGTCACTTGTTGGAATCTCTAAAAAGACTTATATTTGGGAACGGAGGGAGTAGTATTATAGAGGAAAGGCCACTCCAAAAGTTGTCCTGGTTTATGCCTCGGTGGAGGTATACATGTTTTTTTCCCGACAAAAGTACATGGTGGTTGTGCTCCTATTGTTGCTGCTAATCTAATACTATCACTGGTTAAATGAAGCAATGCCCATGTTAAAGTGATGTCCCTTTTAAGTAATGCTGCTGTCGATCTAGCTAGAGGAGTCGATAAATGCTTTTGTCCTGCTTTAGTTTGTTTTCTTCCGGGTATCCTGCTTTAGTTCCCATCAAGATAATCATGATGCTTCTATTTTTTGGTTGTACATTTCATTAATTCATATTGAAAATATAGATGTCGCTGTTAATCTTGTTCCACTGCTAAAACAAAGTAACGACACTACTTAAATATCATTTTTTTATATTTTTGCAAACAGCGATGCATATCTCCATACCCGGGTATGTCTTCCTCAATTTTAGTGGAACTGCACAAAATTGGATGGCCACTGTTGCTCCGCCTCACTGTCCTCTGCCAAGTGGTTCTTCCTTTCTCGAGCTTGAATACAGGAAATAAACAAACCACAGTGAGGATTATAAAACTTCATTAGTGCCTGACCCAAACTTGATGCCAAAATCGATGATGCATCACCACGATGACCTATCGATGCTCATGGTTGCGTCTCATGGTTGCATCGGCTGGTGAAGCTGATCGATGTTCAGCGAAGAAAGGGCTGTCTTCCATTAGTGCTCTTTGCTTGTTACCCACAAAGACATATCCTTCAGCAGTTCATCTTGGACGCAGTCGTTCACGTTGGTACAATTTTATCACACAATTGGATATGAACCAAATGTTTCCTCGAAGAAGCATCGACGTTGGGAATAAGAGCAAAAGTTTTGTATTGATTTCTAAGCCTTCTCACAACTTTGTCTTCAGCTCCCCTGTAATTTTATTTGTCCAGCTTTTAACTAGATATGTGGTCAGACTTTGATTAAAAATATGGTGTGGACTAAAAACCCGGATGGAGGTAGTACCCCTCCATTTTTATTTACTCTGCATATTAGATTTGACTGAAGTCAAACTTTGTAAAGCTTGGCCAAGTTTATATAAAATAATATAAATATTTACCATAATAAATCTATATGATGTGAAAGTAATATTTTTTGTTTAGAAACTTTGTGAAAGTTTGCAAAGCTTGACTTTGACCAAAGCTAATACGTGGACTAAATAACATTGGAGGGAGTACGAGATACGGCGGCACACTGATTTAGGCCAAACACAACAAACCATAATTATTGAGAGAGGGCAAACTGTACATACAAAATAATTGAAATTAAATTTCTTTATTTGTACACATTCTCACACCATTCCGATAATTTGGCGCGTGTGTGGTTGTTCACTTAACGGAGGGTAGTGTACCGCACGTGGATCGTTAGTTGATCATAGTTTTCTTCACTGATGCGTCAAATAAAGAGTTTCATTTCGTACACAATTTAAAACGATTGTTATGGAGAGAAAAAGAAAAGCACTCCACTATATTAGTACTATATACGAGTACTATATAAGCTGGAGCCTCAGCGCTTGTTTGCTAGGGTCTGCACTCTTCACACTCTCGCTCCACTACATATATATAGACACGTTGGAGACTCAGCGTTCCATTGCTAGGGTTTGCTCTATTCACAATCTCTCACCCTCTTCATCAAATCTAAACAAGACTACGTTGGCCTCTCTCTCTCTCCCCCCTCACAGCTAGTCAAGGAGCCGTCCGGATCCCTTCGGACCGGGAAGGGGAGGAGGTGCATCGTTCACTCTGTCGCCTTCGGCGAGGGAGGGAATCGACAGCTGGCTGCGCTATTCTCTTTCACCTAGCACTTGTGCGGGGAGGGCCTTCGACCCCTTCTTACTCGTTGCCGTACATAGTGTGGGCAGATCCGGCCTCCCGTCGCATGCCTAGCCACATCCCGACGACCCTAAGGTATAACTTTCTTTGAAACCGTCATTGCTCTAGTTGCATGCGGATCTTTTTCGATTCTGTAGTAGAATCTAGGTCTTGGTTCAAAGAGGAAAGAAAGGGGTGGGTGGAGCATGAATCTAGGACGTGGTTCAATGAGGAAAGGAAGGAGGGAAAGTAGTACAGACTGGCTATCCAGCCGCTCTGTTGGTCGAAACGGGAAAAAGGGCGTAACTCAGTACACACATCTGTAAGGAACCGATCTCTTTGTTGAAAAAGGAAAGAAACCTATGGGTCGGGGAGTTTGTGCAGGACTAGATTTGCTGCCCTAACATAGAAAAAAGGTTCAAAGAGAACAAACATGGGACCAACACAGATATGCTGCTTGGCAACATACTCTGCATCACCCATTTATACATGTGGAGGCACATGGTGCTGTCATGTCCCATGTCCCATACAACTATTTTGCTGTTGTTAATCTAAGAATGCCGCAGAAAAATTGAAGCAATGCCACTGTTAAAAGTAAATTACATTTTTAATAAATCTTATTTTAAGAGAATGTCTCCGTTAATATGAATCAATGCAACCGTTTTAGAAATGCTACTATTCTACTTTATTTTCCATCAAGATAAGGTAGATGCTTCTTTCTGTGGCCATATGATTCATCCTCCTTTATTGGCCAGTAATTGTTTCTTTTTTTACCTCTGAAAACAGGGATGTCTATTCAACTCATTGTTATTGCGACCTTTTGCTTCACTACGCAAAACACTTTCGTTTTAAGAGTGTTTTGTGCAGTTCAACTTAAATATCACACCGGCAACTTTGCTTGATTTAGTTGAACTACACAAAATGAGATTGGATTTCCTATTCGTGTTGGCAGATTCATATTTGATCTTGTCTACCTCATGAAAGGTCAAACCAGCCTTCATCCACATGATTGTGCAGTGTGCTTTGAGATGCTATGCTACTTGTATTGGTACTGTTTTAAATAAATGTTGAATTGAAGCTATTGTGTTGCTGTCTTTTCCCATTAAGTGAACAAAAATGGGACCAACCCAGGCATGATGCTTGTTTCTTTGTTACAACAAACTCTGCATCACCCCCTTTATAAGTCGATGGAAGCACATGGTGCTGTTGCGCCCACTCTCCCCTGCAACTGTTTATGTTTTTTGTTAATCTAATGCCACTGGTAAAATTAAGCAATGCCACTCTTAGAATTAACTACTGAATCTTAGTTCAAAACTGCAACACTTGTTAGGGATCGGCGGGAGTACCATTTCTGTTAGGGATCGGCGGAAGTACATGTTTAACAAATGTATTGTTGAGATAATGCCTCTGTTATTATATATCAGTTACAGTGTTTTACAAATGGTACTATCCTGCTTTGTAGTTCTTTCTACATGTTTAACCAAGGTATTGTTAAGATAATCTCTCTGTTAATATGATTCAGTTACACTATTTTAGGAATGGTACTTTCCTGCTTTGTCGTTCTTTATACATGTTGAACCAAGGTATTGTTAAGATAATGTCTCAGTTAATATGAATGAATCACACTGTTTGAGAATTGCTACTGTCCTGCTTTGTTTCCCATTAAGATAAGGTAGATGTTTTTTCTTCTGGGCGTATAAGTCATCAACCGTTATTTCTCAGTAATTGTTTCCTTTATACCTATTTGTGCATACAGGGATATCAAAACTTCTGCTCGGTTCTATTACAACTTTGATTTTAGTTGAACTGCACAAAAGGAGCCAATGTGTTTAAGGCAAACTGTTGCATTATTGGGCCCAGTTGATCTTTCCACTTTGCAGAAAGAAGCAATCACTATTTGCGCTACATTACACAAGGAATGATCGAGAAGCTTTAGAGTATTAGTAGACGCTGGTGACATGACTAGTCTGCAGAGACCAAGGAAAACTCAACAGCACGTGGAGTGCAAAATTCACTCCACAAGGAAAGGTATGACCAAGTCAGTGGTCGACGCAGCTGTAGCAAACAAGGTCAGTATCGACCTTCATCCACATGATCGTGCTTTGTTATGTTGTGCTACTTATATTGTTATATTGTTTTGAATAAATGTTTAATTGAAGCTATTGTATTGCTATCTGTTCCTGTTAAGATAATGAAGATGATTATATTTGTGAGCGTATGTTTAATCGTACCACTATTATATTCATCACACCTTTTCTATATTTATGCAGACAGGGATGCTCAGCTTCATTTTAGTGGAACTGCACAAAATGTTCAGATGGTTCGTGTCCTCCATAATACTTCATCATGCACAATACATCGAATGGTTCTCTAATCATTCGTTGTCACCTTGAGCCACCGGACTATCTACTTGAATGGAGCTGCTGATGTCTTCAAGGCCTTGCAACATATAAATATGAAATGCACCATGCTACGCCACACATTGTTTGATTTCAGTGGAACTGCACAAAAAGATAAGATGGTTAATCCGGCTCCATGTGCCATTTCAATGTGCAAACTGATGACAAACCCTGCCCGTTCCACAATCATCGGCATTACATATTTTGAATGGGAAAAGCTTGTTAAAGTTTAATCATTGATGTTAGCAAGAAGACATTCGTTTGATATTTTGGAATTGGAAAACCTTGTCAAATTTTGCTCATTATTGTTAGCCAGAAGACATGCATTTGATATTTTGGAATGGGACGTCCTTTGCCGTGAGCAGCGTCGATCATTTTTTCCGATTCGTGTGTTTAGTTCAGAAGTAAATATTGACTCTGATGAGATGCATAATCAAGAATGTTGACTTATGGAAGGTATTTTAAGAGTTTGTTCTGAATGTTGCCTATGAAATGCTAGGCCTTGTGAGTTTGATTGCAAAGTTGAGCTTGGAAGGTTGTGGCACGCGTCATCATGAGCTGTTCACAGTGCCTCCTGAGAATAATGCTTCGTATTGTTTTGCATGTTGATCTAATGCCAGTGATTTGCATGTTAAGAAAATCATCCTCTTCTGTTGTTTATGTGCTTAAGAAGTTCATCATCTTATGTTTCATTCATAGCCTATACTACAACTCAGGTAGGCTAGAGGTGAAACCATATGATCTTCTGACCAACTCATCATCTTACCGTTTCATGCCGGCTCAGTCTCTCGAAGGTGCTCATAGGGGTCCGATGACCCTGGCTTCCTGAATGAGCAGCGGGCACTGTATCAGACCATCCGTAGGGCCCGCGAGGCCCTCTCCGTTGTCCTTCGAGTTGTTGCGCTCGCCGTGGCGCCGCCGTCTAGCGTTGTCAACATGGTCAACGAACATGAGGAATCAGGAGATGACTTTACTTGGAGAGGATGATAGTGGGGACCCACCAGAGCCATAGCCGCACGTACGCAAGTGCCTCCTTATTATATACAACTATAATTTTTTTGCTTCCTCCTGGTTTCCTGACATCACGGTCCCACACCATTGTCAGCCTATATAGTCAATAAACGAGAGAATTGCACAAGGAGCGGCCGACAGTTGGGACCCAGCAGCTCGAGCATTATTTGTTTTTTGAGGTGTGAGCAGAGTTTTTCTTGAGCGATGTTTTTGTTGTTGTTCAGAGGAGCAGGGTGTCAACTGGGCGGGCTGTGGCCCGTCTAGCCCAGACTATTATTTTATGTCGACCAAATATCCAGCCCAGATATTATTTTTTCAAGGTGAAAATGGCTAGCCCAGCTATACTTTTTTTGCGGAATACCCAACCCAGGTCAACTTGTTATTCTCCGCCCCGCATTAGGCTTGCCAAGAAAATGAGCTTTAAGAAATAATAAATGGGTTGTGATTATAAAAATTGGGCGGTAAATATAAAAAAATGCACCGAACAGGTAATTAGTTTCAAAATTAATATTTTTGGATTTAAATTTTTTTAATTTCATTACTTGTTGCGTGCGCAAAATTTTGTTGGATTTTTACCTAATACAAATTTATTTTGAAATTATATTTAATCTGACTCGAAGTTTCGGGATAAAAAATATTTCGGATCCCATAAAAATGTGGGAAATTTTGTTGAATTTTTTGAGCGGTTGGTTGAAATTATTAACCGTTGTCCTGGCTACAAAATGGGCTGTGATTTAAACAAACAGTAAATGGGCTGCAGTAAATTTCATTAGAATTCAAAAATGGGTTGTACATTATAACAAATCGCAAATGGGTTATATGTTCTCTGCCACAGATGTGATGCTCACTTGTGGGCCTACTAAGTTGACGCGTACGCAAGGCTTTGTCAACTTATAGTCAACACACGATTCTAGTAGCTGTCGCCGTCGGATGTCCATCCAACGGCTCTGGTGCTTCTTCAATCTCGGATATTCATGCTTCAGCCGCCCAAACCACCGCCGGCGGTACCGCCTACTACCGCCTCCCATGGCCGGCTGTGCTGCAGCGCAGGCCTCACCGGCCAACCCAACTCCCATCACCGTCCAGACCATTCCTCTACTCACCAACACCTCCCGTTATTCTCCGGCGACGACAGCCTCACACCGTAGCCGAACCAGTGAACCCTCGTACTCCCCTCCGCATGGGCATCCACCTACCTCATCTTCTCTGGCTCCACGTAGTTCTCTTCCTAGGCCTCGCCGTTGTCCACCGCCTAGGTGATGTCCGTGCGGCGTGGTCAACGTGGTCAACGAACGACAGCCATCGGAAGAGGACTGTACGCGGTGAGGCTGACAGATGGACCCACCAGCTATATCTTCGCACGCAAGGAAGTGCCTCCTTATTACGCGCAAAAAAATGAATCCTCCCCCTGATAGCTCGGACCCGCCATATATATCTTCGCACGGAAGGAAGTGCGTCCTTATCCTCCCTGACAACTGGGACCAACCCGGTCGAAGCGTACGTAGCGTTGTTTGTCTGGTCGCGAACATGTACGTACATACTGGTCGATCGGTCTCTCTGGAACGATGAACCGTGGCCGAGCAAGCAACGACACGTGTAGTAATAGAGCCCCCGACGTAGCAGTTCAGGCAGTCCCTTCTAAACCGTGTACATGTACGTACAACCACATGCCAAAAAATACGGCCACGTACGTACATACGGGCGGGTTCTCGAACGCCTACTCGCGCATACGTACGGCCAGGGCACGTGTACATGGAGAGGCAACGGACGGCAGCAACGACGTCCGGTTCATCGGAAGCCAACCGGCTGGGTCGGAACGGAGAAACTGCGTCATGTTCATTGGGAGGTAACGGAATGCGTCGTGTTCATCGGGAGCCAACCGGCTTGGACGGAACAGCCGAAACGAGTCATGGCGTACCGCAGAACAAAGGAAACGGCCTTCTGTTCGACCGCGTACGGTCGAAACGGGGTCTTGTTCATCGGGAAGGGTCTAGCGTACCGCAAAACGGAGGAAACGGACTTCTGTTCGAGTGCCTACGGTCGAAATGGGGTCTTGTTGATCGGGAGGGGTGTGGCGTACCGCAAAACGAAGGAAATGGACTTCTGTTGGAGCGCCTACGGTCGAAACGGGGTCCTGTTCATCCATCATCTACTGCCTCGCTCCAGCCTCCACGGGCTACTGTTCATCCACCGTCGACTTCCTCCAGCCTCCAACTGCTATTGTTCATCCACGGGCTACTGTTCATCCAGCCTCCACGGGTCATGTTCATCCAACCCCAATCGGCTGGGGTGCGGCAGCCTCCTTGGGGTCCTATTCATCCAGCGGCAACCGCCTACTACCACGGGGTCCTGTTCATCCAGCCCCCACCGGGAACTGTTCATCAACAGCCAACCAACCGGCTCGACTCACCACGTCTCAACTCGTTCTACGTACCGTGCGCATGGTAGCAACGGTCACTGTTCATCGAGAGGCAACCCAACACCGGCTGGCTACGTCTCGCACGGGGGCTCGATCGGCTTCAGTAAGCAACAGCAGTGATCGATCGCTCGGGTTCAGTTAGCAGCAACAGCAAAGGAATCGCTCGGGTTCAGTAACATAGCTAGCGCGATCACTCGGGTTCAGTTAGCCAACGCCTCTCACACACGCGCGTACACGAGAGAAACGCGCAAACCACAGTGCATCGCTCGGCCCTGACCACCCACCGTAACCGGGAACTCCCCGATATTTCCCCGCCATCGCTTCTACCACGATTTTTTCCGTCATGGACGGCCCAAAGAATGTCATGCGGGTGCATCTCCGGCCCGCCCAGGACGAAAAGCCCATTTTTTGTCATGATCTTTTGTCATAGAAGTAGGAGCCCACCGCATCTATGATGATACGTGTTTTTGTCACAATTATCGTCATAGAAGTATCATAAGCATGACATATTTTTTTTCGTTCGGGCCAAAATGTCACGGATGTTTCTTTTTTTTGTAGTGGTGCGTACCTCTGGACCCGAGGCTTGGCCCTGGGGGTCCTCCGAGGAACCTCTTTGGAGGCCTCAGAGTCCTCGGCAGATGCCGAGCTATTGTCGGACAGGGCCACCTTGGCCCTGCATTGTCTCTTCATGGCGGGCGAAGGTCGATCCTCCTCAGCGTCCTCGGATGCCGCCCTCTTCTTCATCCGGGAGGAATCGCTTGCCTCCCCGTCTTCTTCCTCCTCCTCCTCCCCCTCGAGGGCGGAGGGAGCATGGGACTCCCCTGATCTGGCATCTAGGGGTCCTCTGGAACGGAGGCCCTCTCTGGCCTCGCTCTTCTCCTCCTTCTTCTTCTCCTTCTTCTCCAGTGCCTTATACGGCTCCACAGCCAGCATGGCTGTCCTGGGGCCCTCGGGCAGTGGGGCTGGACTGTCAATCTACTCCGCTTTCTTCAGCCAGCTCTGCGGAGGGAAGGAAGGGGAGTTAAGTACTTTGTCACATAGAAGTATCCGAACACAAGAGTAAAACTTATTGTACCTCGCAAGGAAGGTTAGCGGCGTCAAGGCCGATGTTCTCCTTCTTGGAGGGCCAATCCTTCTGGGGCTTGAATAGCACCTTCCACAGTTGGGTGTCGGAAGTGCGGTAGAAGCGGAGCACGGTGGCAGGGTCCTCGGGCTTGTAAGCCCACATGGGGGAAGCCGGTCTTGGAAAGGAAGAATGCGGCGACAGAGCATGATCTGGATCACATTGGTCAGTTGGACCCCTTGCCCTATCAGGTTGGATATCCGGCTCTATAGTGACGCCACCTCGTTGGTTGACCCCCAGTCGAGGCCTTTCTTGGTCCATGAGACCAGCCTCATGGGGGGTTCGGATCTGAAGGCGGGGAGCGCCGCCTAGTCTGCGTTTCGTGGCTCTATGATGTAGAACCACTCCTTCTGCCAGAACTTGACAGTCTCGATGAAGGTGCCTTCCGGCCACTCGACCCGGAGGAGCTTGCTGATCATGCCCCCCCCCCCCACAGTATGCTTGTTGGCCGTCAACGATCTTTGGCTTGACGTTGAACACTTTCAGCCACAGGCCGAAGTGTGGCCGGATCCAGAGAAAGGCCTCGCAGATGATGATGAAGGCCGAAATATGCAGAAAGGAGTTCGGGGCGAGATCGTGGAAATCTTACCCGTAGAAGAACATCAAACCCCTGACGAAGGGGTGGAGGGGAAAGCCTAGACCCCGGATGAAGTGGGGGAGGAACACCACCCTCTCACCAGTCCTCGGTGTGGGGACGACCTGGCCCTCCTCCGGAGCGTGGTGGGCGACATTAGCTGGCAGATAGCCCGCGCTCTTCAGCTCCTGGATGGCGCCCTCGGTGACAATGTAGGCCTCCCACTTGCCCTAAGACCCGGAGCCAGCCATGGCCGGATTGGGGAGAAGGTTGGAGAAGCTCGAGGAGGAAAGAACGGATCTGGGCGTTGGAGCTCAAAGGGCTGGAAAGGCAATGGCGCGGGGAGAAGTGAGAGCGTGCGGAAGGAATGGTGGCAGCTCCCCTTTTATGGGCTACGGAAAGACCAAGAGTCCTTTTACTGTGGCGCGGACCTCGCCACTTCTCGATAAAATCGTGCCGTTATGCGCGCGTGGGACAGCACGAACCATTGATCATATCACTTAAAACATGGTATGATCTCCACATCGACGGGACGTGCCAATGGGTGAACTGCCTCGAGCCACGAATCAAGTTTTCATAACTGCCCTGTGGTCAGGTCTGGTTGCGACCCTTCGGCAAAAAGTTCTCAGATGGGGTCACTACTCGCACTTGGATGGTTGTCTTTGAGGCTAACTAATTCGTACACTTCGAAAAACATGGCACAATCCAGAAAATGTGTGGCCGGATATAGCCAAGCAACCCTTGCAGGTTTGATCGAGGGTGACTGTAAACCTGGTGCGAATACTACGGAAGGAAAGGAACTGGCCTGCAAAGGCGGTGATGCTCGCATATACTTCGGCTTCGAAGACTAGTTCGGGGGCTACTGAGGGTGGCCCGGACTAAGGGGTCCTCGGGCTGCCGGCATGTCTCTCATGGGCCAGACTGGTGGGCCGCTCTTGATTCATCGGAGGGAAAGACGGACTACGGACGACCCCTTGCTCTGGAAGGAAACCTCCGAAGACTTGATGTATCCTCCAAGACTTGATGGCGTAATCGGCATGTTGATCCTCTGATGGTAACCGACCACGTTTAACCCTAGGGGCCCTTGGGTGTCTATATAAACTTGGGGCTTAGTCCATAGCAGGGGGACCATCTTCATCATACCCACCTAGGGTTTAGTTCATCCGATCTCGTGGTAGATCAACTCTGTAATTGTTATACAACACATCAATACATTCAAGCAGGACATAGGGTTTTACCTCTTCGAGAGGGCCCGAACCTGGGTAAACACTGTCTCTACGCTCTCTATTACCCATCAATCCAAGATCCACAGCTCGGGACCCCCTACCCGAGATCTGCTGGTTTTGACACGGACAACCTCCACACCCGAGCTCGACGCGGCTCCATCGCTAATATGCAACTTTACGGACCTCCAAGGTGGCTCGCCAAAGGCGAAACCATTACCGTTGAACGAATCAGATCGGGGCAACACCCTGGACACGCCATCGAACACCAGATCTGGCACTCCCACATGACTAAGACGTCGGAGGAGGAAACCATACCTTCCATCCACGTACCACGAACCCAGCACACGATCCACCATCTTTCAGATGCCGCCAATGTAGACCACAATATGCATCCGCTCCTGGACTACCTCCCAAGCTCCGCGCTAGTGCTATGAAGTCATTTGTGATATTGATATATGATATTATGCATTAGGGAGATAGTATCATACACTAGTATCATATACATGACACTAACTTATGATACTACCCCATTACAAGCAGCCTCATGGAGTACTTTAGGCCCAACACATCGACCCAAATTGTGTCCGGTTGTATCCTTTTCTTGTCAGTCGGCAAAACGGATAGCGGACAAATGGACACGTCCAACGCCGACCATCAAACCGCCCGCATCAGTTCGGACCGAGTTGTTTGTACCAATTCTGCCATCCAACGCGGTGTCCTATCGGTCCAACAGTCTTGACATCCACTTCCCCGCAAATTGGAAGCAAGCAGGGGGGAGGCTTCGCGGGAGTCTGAACCGCCGCCACGTAGGACTCCGACACCCCTCGACCCACTCAAATCCCCTTCCTGGTCCCATTCTCTTTCGCTCCGCACCTGCTCCTCCTTACTTTGCATCCGCACCCTTCTTATCTGACGCCGTCGTTGTACCTCTCCTACCGCCGCCCAGGCATTGCCTGATGCCTGCAGCCCCCACCCACGTGCCCGCTGGCCTTCTACTACGGCGTAGTCCACCCAGGATCCGTCCGTAGCTAGGTACCCTCCGCTCCCCATCAACGCCGTTTGTGGCTGGCACCACACACGATACGTGTTCGCTCAAATGCCATTGAGCTTATTATCAAAATTGATGTCATTTTTTAGAGTGAGAAGAAGGACGAGGGTACTCGGTGAAGGAGGATGAGTTGTTGTGCGATACGTGGTTGGCCATATCCGCGGACTTTGTAGGCAGGAGCAGAAGGGAGCAGAAGAAAGCATATTACGCCCTATGACATGCACACCATTCATGAACGCAATGTGAAGTCATTAGCATATCGATGGTACACCATCCAGAACTCTGTCAGGAAGTTTTGTGGCGCGATTGATCGACTGGAGGCAATGTGGCCATTGCAATCGGCAGCGGAGGAGATTGTAAGTTTTGCTCCTTCTTGCCCTACACGTTGATTGATTTATTTATTCACTCAATGTTGGTCTACACGTTGTGTAGTTTGCACGCGCTGTCGTGATGTACCACAACTCAGAGGGCAGACCATTCGCGCATGTACATTGTTGGATAAAGCTCAAGGGGCAATATGTGTGGGACAACATGATCCATCCATGTAAAACTTGTTGAACGTCCGGTTAATCTTGTTGAATCTGAACTACTGTTGTACTAGACAAATCCAGTTTGAAATGTATGCGGCTACGGTTGGATGGTCGGCTCCCGTATCAGTGTCCGCGGGCTAGTCTCCCCGGTCCACGGACATATGCGTCGTCCGGTTTGAGAGTCGACGTTGGAGATGCCCTAAGTGGTTGTCAGAATAGTTGTGTTTATCCTTTGAAGCCAAGGTCAGTTTCTTCTCTTGTTATCCATTTTCGCCAATCCTTTCAACCGGAGGCATGCATAGTACCACAATATGTTTTTTTTTTGCGAATATAGTACCACAATATGTTTCTCTCCATTTTTCGGCCTCCTTTGGTTCATAGCATAAGAGTATCATAGAAAATCATAGAAAATAAGATCAAATGCATCTCACTTTCTATATGAAAAGAGATGTCATTTGATGCATAGGATATGCATTTTTTTGTTGAGTCCAGACTAATTTTTTTTTCCTTTGAGATATGAAGGATTGATTGCTATCTTACATGGGAATAGGATTTCATTCCTACAAACCAAAGGACTCCAAATGAACCTTTTGGAAAATCTCATTCTATAGAATTCCTAAAAACCAAAAGAGGCCTTCCTTTGATCAAATGAATCGTTCATAGAAATATAGCATCCACTGATATCATATCTCTCGGGGAAAAAAATCATTTGTTTGTCCTGTGATGCAATTAAACAAACTCAACTCTTATATGATTTGAATGAGAATGACATTTCAATCCTGTGTTTTTTCTATTAACGTGATTGTGAATCAAAGAGGATACAAAAGAAAGTTGCCCATGAATTATAATCCTTCAAAATTTCTTTTTAGTACCCTTTAAACTGAAAGAAACCTAAAGGTTCAAGATGCCAATTTCAAAAACCAGAAACTTAGGATTCACGATTTAAAAATAATCTTTACTTATACTGAGTATAAGCCAAAAATAAAAATCATAGCGTTTTATGGCGCTGAGAAAATCTTTATAGCCCTCATCATTGCTTTGCTTAGCTTAGCTTCCCCATGCACGCCAGCTCTGTGCCAAGCCCGAGCAGCAGCAGCAGCAGCAAGCGAGCTGCTCCTCGTTTCCCGCGCCGTGCGGCGAGTCGTGGCGAGTCGGCGGCAAGACGTGACGCATCGGTCGCCGCCCTCCCCTGGGCTGGCCCAGTCGCCTGCCTCCATATCCCCTCCCCATCAACTCGTTTGCCGCTCCGTATCCACTATCCCTCGCCACGCCGCGACCAGTACTAGCACTAGCACTAGTAGGAGTAGTAAGTAGTCCAGCATACCTTCCTCTACCATCGATCACCCTCCCAATCCATTGCCAACATCGGAGCCTGGGTACGTAGCTTGAGCTGTCGCTGCAGGCAGCTTGCTGGCGAGCTGGCTAGCCGGCCGCCATGGGGGTGCCTTCGTTCTACCGGTGGCTCGTGGAGAAGTACCCCAACATCGTCGCCCCCGCCGTCGAGGAAGAAGACTGTCCTGCTGGTGGCGGCGCCGCCGTTTACTTCGACAACCTCTATCTGGACATGAACGGCATCATCCACCCCTGCTTCCACCCTGAGGACCAGACGGTAACTCATATGCCGATGCACTATCTCGGTCCATGTATGATCTCGCGAGTTCTTGGTCGATCTTGTCTGGTCTCTCACCTGCGATTGTTGCGCACGCATGCAGGCGAGCCCTCCTCCGGCGACGTTCGACGAGGTGTTTCAGTCCATGTTCGATTACATGGACCTCCTGCTCCGCATCGTCCGGCCCCGGAGGCTCCTCTACCTGGCAGTGTTAGACAAAACTAGGGTTCGGAACAATGCTCGATACCCTGGACGGGTACGGCTGTCATGTATTTATATGTACAGGTACAGATTTATGTTACAACACGTATATCTACTATAAACTTAGTCTAACACCCTCCCTAAATTTTAACTATGTCATGAAACAATGTTCAAAAAAAAAAACCTATGTCCTGAAACACTCAGGAGGTTAAGATTGCGTCGGCATCCTTCAAAAAAAGGTAAGGGCAAGGGTTTAGTGAAAATATCAGCAAGCTGATCCTTAGAAGAAACAAACTTGATCTGAAGTAGCTTCAGTGCAACATGTTCCCTCACAAAATGATAGTCAACTTCGATGTGTTTCGTTCGGGCATGAAATACCGGATTTGATGAAAGATATGTAGCATCGATGTTATCACACCAAAGAACAGGCGGCTGAGCTTGAGAGACCTTCAACTCTCTAAGCAATGACTGCACCCATATGATCTCAGCTGCGGCATTAGCAACTGCTTTGTACTCAGCCTCAGTACTACTCCGAGACACTGTAGCTTGCTTGCGAGCTTGCCAGGCGATCAAGTTAGGACCAAAGAACACAGCATGTCCCCCCGTGGATCGCCGATCATCAGGACTACCAGCCCAATCAGCATCAGAAAAGGCTGAGATCACATCAGAGGGCGCAGGTTGCAGATGGAGACCATATGAACCAGTGTGACGAACATAGCGCAGAATGCGCTTAACAGCCGACCAATGAGGATCATGCGGTGCATGAAGGTACTGACACACACGATTAACTGCAAATGATATGTCTGGTCGAGTAATGAGCAAGTACTACAGACCACCAACAATGCTGCGGTACTCAGAGGCATCATCAGAGGAGAGCAAGTCTCCATCAAGGGCTGACAATTTGTCTGTGGCAGACATAGGAGTCGTAGCAGTCTTGCACTGCAACATACCCGCACGGCGTAATAGATCCTGAGAGTACTTCTGCTGAGTGAGTCAAGCCACTGGCAGAATGAATAACCTCAAAGACCCAGAAAATAATGTAGTCTCCCAAGATCCTTAACAGCAAAATCAGCACCCAGAGAAGACACGAGCCGATCTGCAGCAGTGACCGACGAACTGACAAGTATGATGTCATCAACATAGACCAGAATGTACATAGTCACCTCAGGTCGCTGGAGAATGAACAGAGACGTGTCAGCTGTAGACGGCACAAACCCATGCGCACGAAGAGCAGCGCCAAGTCGTGCATACAACGCACGAGGAGCCTGCTTCAGACCATAGATGGCCTTGACAAGACGACACAGATGATGTGGCTGAGTAGGGTCAACAAAACCTGGTGGCTGACACATATATACCTCTTCTTCCAAAACTCCATGGAGAAAGGCATTATGAACATCAAGCTGACGAAGTGACCATCCTCGAGTAACATCCAATGAAAGAAGAACACGGATCGTCGTGGGTTTAATAACAGGACCGAACGTGTCTTCGCAAGGCCATACCTTTGTTTGAAGCCTTTAGCAACTAATCATGCCTTGTACCTTTCAATGGAGCCGTCAGCATGTTTCTTCACCTTGAACACCCATTTAGAGTCAATGATGTTGACACTAGATGGAGGTGAAACCAGGCGCCAAGTATTATTCTTCTGAAGAGCATGAATCTCCTGCTCCATAGCAGCGCGCCAGTGTGGAATGCCAAGCACTGCCTGAAAATGTCGCGGTTCAGCCGTAGGGTCGGCCTCAGCATGAGCAACACAGGCCGCAAGCCATGCGACGGTGCCATCAGTGCGCTTAAAAGGCTTAAAGATGCCGCTCTTACTGCGCGTATGAGGACGCAGTATGACAGGCGCAGGTGTCAGAGAAGCCGTCACTGCAGGAGAGCCGACGTCTGGCAGCACACACGGCGAGGGAGACACGCCTGCGGGCGAGTCCACAGGCTCCGCCTGTGGCGAAGGCAGGGCCGATGCTGGGCCTGGGGTGACCAGCGGAGACGGGCCAGTCGAGGACGGCCCATGCGAAGCGGAGATCGGGGAGGCCACCGGCCCGGGCGACAGCACCACACGGGCAGCTGGGCTAGGCGAGACCGTCGACTCATCCGATCCACGTGCATGGGGCATGCACGTACGATCGACGTCGGGGGCATCCGGCGTAGCAGCGGCAGCTGGCGCAGCTGAGACCACAACATCGTCAAGAAGCTCAAGTTGGGCACCCCGTCCAGTTCCTGCACCATGGTTAGGCAACAACAGAGGAGAGTATGCAGCATCTACAAATTGATCAGGCAAAACTGGAAAGAAGTGCAACGAGGTAGTGGTGGTATCGGTGGGTGGTGTAAGCGTGGAAAACGAGAAAATAGTCTCATCAAACACAACATCACGGGATATGTAAACACAATTCGTCGGAATGTGGAGACACTTGTAACCTTTGTGAAGAGGACTGTACCCGAGAAACACACATTTTTTAGATCGGTACTCGAGTTTGTGATTATTGTACGGACGAAGATGTGGCCAACACGCACAACCGAACACTTTGAGAAAGGAGTAATCTGGAGTTTCATGAAGTAACACTTCTAGAGGAGATTTCATGTGAAGAAGTCGTGTGGGAAGCCTGTTTATCAAAAAACAAGCAGTAACAAATGCATCACTCCAGAACCGAAATGGCACAGAGGCATGTGCAAGTAGTGTTAAGCCAGTTTCAACTATGTGACGGTGCTTACGCTCAGCTGCACCGTTCTGCTGATGTGTATGAGGACAGGACACATGATGCGACATACCAAGCTTCTAAAAGAAGGTATTAAGATTGCGATATTCACCCCCCCCCCAATCAGATTGAACATGGACAATTTTGTGCTTAAGCAACCGCTCAACATGTGCTTGAAATTGCATAAAGACATGGAACACATCAGATTTGCGCTTAATAAGATAAATCCAAGTAAAGCGACTAAAAGCATCAATGAAACTGACATAGTAGTTGTGACCACTAGCAGAAGTTTGGGCATAGCCCCACACATCCGAAAACACAAGTTCAAGAGGAGCCTTGACAACACGACTCGATACAAAGAAAGGTAATTGATGACTCTTGCCTTGTTGACACGCATCACACACTAGAAACTCCTTATTTCTCGACTCAACGGGAAGATTATGGCGATGGAGCACATGGCGCACAATGGGAGTAGCAGGATGACCGAGGCGAGAGTGCCACTGCGACGACGACACCCGGACACCACTGAAAACTTGAGAAACAGATGGCACATCAAGAGCATATAGGCCATCGCGAGCTCGACCACTAAGAAGAACGCCCCTCGTGTCCCGGTCCTTAAAAAAAATGAAAAGGATGAAACTCAACAAGCACATTGTTGTCACGAGTTAATTTAGGAACGGAGAGCAAACTACGTGTAACTGACGGAACATGAAGAATATCAAGGAGACGCAAGTTTTTAGTGGTACGTGAAAGAAGAGATGCCTGACCAACGTGTGAGATGTGCATACCTGATCCATTGGCGGTGCGGACCTGATCATGACCAGTGTAGGGCTGGCGAGTGGCCAGCTTGTCGAGCTGGCTCGTCAGATGGTTCGTGGCGCCTGTGTCCATGTACCAGGCAGGATTCACAGGATAAGGAGTAAACCCAGGCTCCTGTGTTGCTAGAGCAGCTTGTTTCTCATTGCCTTTTCCATTGTTCCCAATGCCAAGGAAGTCACGTTTGAAGCGACGATGGCAGCGAGACGCCAAGTGCCCCTCGATGCCGCAGAGCTGACACTCAACCCCGCCACCACACACCTGGCAGTGGAGCCGCTTGCGCCCAACCGTGGGGGGAGCGGGAGCGGACGGGCGGGGCTGGTGGGTCGGTGATGGCGGCGGAGGCTGTTTGGCACCACGCGGCCCCCCACGGTGAGCAGCATTAGCTGACGAGCCATCAGTATAGGCCCCAACGGAGCGACGAGCAGAGAGCCGCTGTTCCATGTTCAGGAGGCGCGCGTAGAGATCGCGTGGTGGCATTGGTGTGTCACGTCCATTAATATTTTCCACCAGGGAGTCATAGTCCTCATCAAGGCCATTGAGAATGAATGAGGTGAACTCTTCATCACCGAGAGGCTTCCCAATGGAAGACAGTGTATCAGCCAAATTTTTGACCTTGTTGAAAAAGGCCGTGACAGAGAGATCATGCTTCTTGATCTCACCCAGCTGATTACGAATAGCGGATGAACGTGCCAGCGACTGCGAGGAGAAGCTGGAGTCAAGCGTGGCCCATGCATCCCTCGACGTTGCTGTTGGGGAACGTAGTAATTTCAAAAAAAATCCTACGCACACGCAGGATCATGGTGATGCATAGCAACGAGAGGGGAGAGTGTGTCCACGTACCCTCGTAGACCGAAAGCGGAAGCGTTATGACAACGCGGTTGATGTAGTCGTACGTCTTCACGATCCGACCGATCCAAGTACCGAATGCATGGCACCTCCGAGTTCAGCACACGTTCAGCTCGATGACGTCCCACGAACTCCGATCCAGCAAAGCTTCGAGGGAGAGTTCCGTCAGCACGACGGCGTGATGACGGTGATGATGATGCTACCGACGCAGGGCTTCGCCTAAGCACCACTACGATATGACCGAGGTGGATTATGGTGGAGGGGGGCACCGCACACGGCTAAGAGAGATCAATGATCAACTTGTGTGTCTATGGGGTGCCCCCTGGCCACGTATATAAAGGAGTGGAGGAGGGGAGGGGCCGGCCCTCTCTATGGCACGCCCTAGGGAGTCCTACTCCCACCGGGAGTAGGATTCCCCCCCCCCCCTTCCATGTAGTAGGAATAGGAGAGAAGGAAAGGGAAAAGAGAAGAGAAGGAAGGAGGGGCGCCGCCCCTCCCCCTAGTCCAATTCGGACTAAGCCTTGGGGGGGCGCGCAGCCTCCCCTCTCTCTTTCCCCTAAAGCCCAATAAGGCCCATATACTCCCCGGCGAATTCCCGTAACTCTCCGGTACTCCGAAAAATACCCGAATCACTCGGAACCTTTCCGAAGTCCGAATATAGTCATCCAATATATCGATCTTTACGTCTCGACCATTTCGAGACTCCTCGTCATATCTCCGATCTCATCCGGGACTCCGAACTACCTTCGGTACATCAAAACACATAAACTCATAATACCGATCGTCACCGAACGTTAAGCGTGCGGACCCTACGGGTTCGAGAACTATGTAGACATGACCGAGACACGTTTCCGGTCAATAACCAATAGCGAAACCTGTAAGTGCATCTAGTGCCCCTTAGTGATTTTGGTGTATTGAAGACTTATAGGTTAAGGGACTAATGTGTTTGTGAGTGTACACAGGTCTATAAGTCTATGAGGAGTTTGTTATTTACGATGAATGTCGACCCCTAAAAATGAATGTCTTCAACTGAAGACTTTGGTTTTCTTGAAGACTTTGAAAGTGAAGAAATTGGTGTGACCCTGAAGACTTGATATTCATGCGAGGATTATGAAGCGTGAAGACTTTTGTTTTCGTAGTTTCATTTTCTTCTTCTTGAGTCATAGGAAACACCGTACTGTTAAAGGGGGTCGAGGTAAAACTAAGGAAAAGTTTCCAAGTGATGCTCAACTCAAAATCCTACACCTACCCAATCCTTTGAGTGAAGCCATTGGAAATCTCATACAGTTTAGTCAAGTTCTTCAGTGACAGAGACGAAGTTCTTCTGTTCTCTGAGGAATTTGTTCTGACTGAGGAGTTAGGAATTCGCCAGTGCGGATTGCCTACAAGTGAGGAACATGATAGCCCTGAGGAATTTGATACTCAAATTTCCGACCGTTGCTGTGCTACGCGCCAGCTGTCCAAATATCCTACCCACCTAACGGTCATATCATTGAAGGGCATTTATGTCTTATCATGTCGGGCTGCTCCCTAGGCTATAAATAGCCGCCCCCTTCAACCACTAGCTGGTTGGCTGCTCCAAGAAATAGATTGACACTTGTCATTTAGAGCATCCCATCCTCCGAGGACTTTGAGCGAAAACCATCAAGTGAGGAAAAAACCCAAAAACCCAAACACCTACAAACCCAAAGTGATTGAGCATCACTGAAGAGATTGTTCCTGTGTGGAACCGACGCTTGTTACCTTTGAGGACTGTGCATCCTCCAGACGGTTAGGCGTCATGGTCTAGAGCATCCAAGAGGAAATTGTGGATTGCCGAGTGACCGAGTATGTGAAGGTTTGGAAGTCACCTGAAGACTTACCACGAGTGATTGGGCGAGGTCTGTGTGACCTTAGCTCAAGGAGAATACGGTGAGGACTATGTGTCCGGGACTGTGTGTCCTCAGGTTTAAATACCTAGCCGCTCTAACCAGACGTACAACTGTCACAGCAGTTGGAACTGGTCTACCAAATCATTGTCTTCACCGAGCTACTGGTTCTATTTCCTCAACCCTTTCATTTCCTCGCATACTTGCTATGTATTTGATCATTACTGTTTGAAGACTTTGTCTGAAGACTTTCTCAATTTCCTCAGTTCAATTTCTTCAGTCAGTTTGTCTTCAGCCTGCTTATCCTGTGTTTACGCTACTCGTACTCTGTGCTTGTTTTCATTTCATCATGATGACTGTGCTACTGCTCTGTTATGCTTGCATCTGAGCACTTATTCCGCTGCTAAGTAGTTCGTCGCTTAGGAATTTCCTCACCTTGAAATTCCTCAGTGACGCACTTTCAATTGGTATCAGAGCAAGGTACTCCCTTGTTCTGTGTGATTTTGGTTTAACCACCTGGAGTTTTAGTTATGTCGACTGCAGGCATGATCAAGGTCTCAGCTGGGTGTCCTACCTTCGATGGGACGGACTACCCCTACTGGAAGAACAAGATGCGCATGCATCTTGAGGCAATTGACAACGATCTCTGGTATGTTGTGGAAAAGGGTGTTCCCTCTGTCACTCCTTCCGTAAACGCTGCTGATGTGAAGATATTCAAGCAACTCGACTCTCAAGCGAAGAATATCATATGTGGCCATCTGAGCAAAGGGCAGTATGGCAGAGTGAGTGCTTTGGAGACAGCTAAGCTTATCTGGGATAGGCTGTCCAAGGTCAACGAAGGAGTCTCAACTCAACGTGACTCTCGAGTTGACGTTCTTCGCAATCTCTTCAACCGCTTCAAAAGACTCGACAACGAAAATGTTCAGCAAACCTTTGATCGCCTCACTAACATTTCAAACGAGCTTCAAGCACTGGGTGCCACTGACATCACCGACCATGAGGTGGTGAAGAAATTGCTGAGGTCACTCGATTCTTCATTCGATACACTGGCACTGATGATTCAAGAACGTGGAGACTACAAGTCACTTGATCCTGCTGATATCCTCGAGAGGCTAAATACTCATGAATTCCAACTAGCTGAGAAGAGAGATCTCTACGGACCGAGCTATGGTAGATCTCGTGCACTGAAAGCCAAGGCAGTCTCTGAATCTGAAGATGAAGATTCTGGTAGCAGCCTTGGTGATCCTGAAGAACTGAGTCAGGAGCTAGCAATGCTCGTGAGGAAATTTCAGAAGTTCTCTAGACGTGGCCGATTTGAAAAATCCTCAAAAGGTGATGACATGAAATCAGATTCCTCATCCCGTGATTACAAGAAGAGAACTTGCCATAAATGCAAGAAATCTGGTCACTACATTACTGATTGTCCTCAGTGGGAGAAGGAATCGAAGAAGAAGAAATCTTCAAAGTCCTCATCGTCAAGATCTTCAAAGTCTTCATCTCACAAGAAGAGCAGCTCCAAGAAAGCTCGGGCATTCATTGGCAAGGAAATGGACTCTGAAGCTGAATCTGAGGAACATGAGGAAGAGAAGGCATCTGAGGAGTCAGACTCTGGTGTGGCGAGCCTAGCCCTCGCTACTGCTTACGTTAGCAAGTCCATCTTCAACACTGAGGAAAATGGCTTCCCCAACACTGCTGATGACGGCAACGATGACTATGCTCCCACCTATTGCTTCATGGCAAAAGGTGCCAAGGTACTCAAATATCCCTCCTCTGAATCAAGTGAGGATGAATCTGATGATAACCTCAAACCCAGCTATTCCAAACTTGCTAATATTGCTGTTAAACAACAAAAGGCTTGGAAAAAGGTTCAAAATATGCTAGACAAAAGCGATGATCTGTTAGGTGAGGAAATGGATTGAACTCAAACACTGACTGATAATCTTCAGCAACTACAGTCTAAGTTTGACAACCTTCAAGGTCGTCATGAAACTCTCCTAGCCGATCATGAGAAGCTTTCTTATGAATTTCTTCAAAGAAAGCAAGATCTTGAGAAGCTAAGGGTGAGTCATGAAGATCTTCAGAAGGAAAATGATTCTTTGCTTGCTCAACAGATCAGTTCCGCTCAGGAAGAATTTATTCCACCATGCTTGAAATGCATTGAACGTGAAACTGCTAATTCTTCACCTGCATGTTCTTCAACTATCTCTGTGGTCACAAATTCCTCATCTGAGGATACCACTAGTATCACTGACGAAAATGCAGGGTTGAAGGAATTGTATGTGACAGGCATGTACAAAAGCCTCAAAGGGCATCAGACTCTTTGTGATGTGCTCAAAAAGCAGATCTTGAACAGGAACCCTAGGAAAGAGGGTATTGCCTTTGAGAGGAAACTCAATGCTGATGGAACCTACTGGAAACCGGAGCAGTATCCCAAAACCTCATGGGTTGCTGCGAAGGGACCTCCCGTAGATCCATCCACTTTATCTGGCTTTACTTGTGAATCCTCATATTCATCTGATGAGTCATTTGACTCCAACTATAAACTGTTCAAAAATCAGAATGGTGAGGTATTTGCTAGATATGTTGGATCTAACTGCAAGAATGGTCCCCCTATGAAGAAAATCTGGGTTCCCAAAAAGTGCCTTGAAAGTCTTCAGGTGAATGTCCTCATGACACCACCTGTGAAGAATAAGAACCCCAGATCAAATTCTTCATATGAACCAAAGTCTTCATATGGATCCAAGTCCTCTTATGGATCAAATTCCTCACATGGATCCAAGTCCTCACATGAACATCATCGTGCTAACACTTCTGTTTCGCAGGGAAAGCCTAAGGGCTATGAATATATGCATTATTCTTCAAATCATTATGTTCATAAGTCCTCGAAGAATTTCTCTGCTTATTCATATGCTTACCCTAACCCCTCTTATGTGAAACGAAGTGGTCTGGCGTCTATGCCACCTTTCTCTTATGGAGCTCGCAGAATGATGAACTCTTTGCCACCCCTCCAGATGTGGGTGGTGAAGAAAAGGAACTAATCTCTTATGCAGGGTCAGGTCTCCAGACGAACTAAATCGTCTGAAGAATTTGCTGGAGACCTGAAATGCTTGAAAGGACGCAAGCTAATCTTGAAGAAATGATTTATTCATTTCTCACGTCCTCACATTGCTATATATACATATGTTGCTTTAATTGATGAAATATGTCTGATGAATTTGATGTCATATTCTTCACTCTGAAGTATATGAGTTCGTAAGATGCACTAATTCATCTGCAGGATGATTTACCCAAAGCTACTGAGTGGGTCCTCGATAGTGGATGTACAAATCACATGACCGGTGACAAGAGCTTACTGATGAACACTCCTTTATCTCCATCACACTTGAAGCATATCACCTACGCTGACAAAGGCAAAAGCAAGGTATTGGGTCTAGGTAGGGTTGCAATCTCAAAGGATCGACACATGGATAAAGTCATGCTTGTCGAGTCCCTCGGATTCAACCTCATGTCTGTCTCAATGCTTTGTGATCTTGATATGGTTGTTGTCTTTGGCAAATATCGTTGCTTAGTGCTCACGGAATCTGACAATTCCAAAGTCTTCGAAGGCTTTAGGAGAGGAAACTTGTATATTGTTGATTTCTCTGCAGGACCACAGCCTGCCACTTGTCTACTTGCTAAAGCTTCAGAAGGCTGGCTATGGCATCGACGACTGGGTCATGTTGGCATGAGGAACTTACACACGCTCGTGAAGAAAAAGCACGTCATTGGCATCGAGGGTGTCAAATTCCTCAAAGATCATCTTTGTGGGGCTTGTGAGGCTGGAAAGATGACCAGAGCCAAGCACCCCTCGAAGACTATCATGACTACTTCTCGTCCTTTTGAATTGCTTCATATGGATCTCTTTGGCCCTACTCATTATGCCACACTAACAAATGCAGCATCTCTATATGGCTTTGTCATTGTTGATGACTATTCTCGTTACACATGGGTGCATGTCATTACTTACAAAACTGAAGTGCAGGAAGTCTTCAGACAATTTTCCTCAAGGGCTTCGACGAATTTCGGCGTGAAGATCAAGCATATACGTAGTGACAATGGGATTGAGTTCAAGAATACTAGTCTTGATGACTATCTCGATGAACTTGGTATTACTCATGAGCTATCTGCCCCATACACTCCTCAGCAGAATGGCGTTGTGGAGCGCAAGAACAGGACTCTTGTTGAGATGGCTCGCACCATGCTTGATGAATACAAGACACCTCGTCACTTCTGGCCTGAGGCAATTGATACTGCATGCCACATCATCAACAGGGTATATCTTCCCAAATTCTTCAAGAAGACCTCATATGAACTCCTCACTGACAAGAAACCCAATGTGAGTTATTTCAAAGTCTTCGGTGCTAAATGCTGGATTAGAGATCCACATCACAATTCTAAATTTGCACCGAAAGCACATGAAGGTTTTATGCTTGGTTACGGAAAGGACTCGCACACCTACAGGGTCTTCAATACCTATCACAACAAGGTTGTTGAAAATGTAGATGTGCGGTTTGATGAAACTAACGGCTCGCAAAGAGAGCACCTACCTCCTGTGCTAGATGAAAAGACGCCTGAGGAAACCATCAAGTTCAAAACTACTGAGGATGTCATTCCTACTGAAGAATCTGCTGAAGAAATCATTCCAGAACATGAAGAACAGCATGCTGGCGCATCTGAAGAAAATGGCTCTGAAGAAAATGCTGAGCCAAATCAAAGTCGTCAACCTGCTCACCCCCGCGTTGCAAATGAAGTACAGATTGAGAGAATCATCAACGACATCAACGCACCAGGTCCTCTGACTCGCTCAAAAGCTTCACATTTATCTAACTTTTGTGGGCATTTTGCTTTCGTCTCTATCACAAAGCCCACCAAAGTTGATGAGTCATTTCTGGAGCCTGAATGGATTCAAGCAATGCAAGAGGAATTACATCAATTCAAGCTGAACAATGTGTGGGAGCTTGTCAAGCAACCGGACCCATGCAAGCACAATATCATCGGTACCAAATGGATCTACCGCAACAAGCAAGATGAAAATGGCCTAGTGGTGAGGAACAAGGCTCGTCTTGTAGCTCAAGGCTACACACAGGTTGAAGGAATTGATTTCGATGAGACTTTTGCACCTGTTGCTAGACTTGAGGCTATTCGCATATTGCTTGCTTATGCTAACCATCATAATATCATCTTATATCAAATGGATGTGAAAAGTGCATTCCTCAATGGTAAGCTTGAGGAAGAAGTATATGTTGCTCAACCCCCAGGTTTTGAAGATTCTAAGCATCCTGACAAAGTCTTCAGACTCAATAAGGCCCTCTATGGCCTCAAGCAGGCCCCTCGGGCGTGGTATGATACTCTGAAGGAATTCCTCGTGAATGACGAATTTGCTTACATGATGAGTGAGGAATATCAAATGTCCATGATGGGAGAATTGAAATTCTTCTTAGGTCTTCAAATTCGTCAACAACGTAATGGCATCTTCATTTCTCAAGAGAAATACCTCAAGGACGTTCTGAGGAAATTCGGTATGCAAGAATGCAGAGGCGTCAAAATCCCTATGCCCACAAATGGCCATCTATGCACTGATGAAAATGGAATAGACTTCGATCAAAAGGTATACCGCTCCATGATTGGCTCTTTATTGTACCTATGTGCATCTAGGCCGGATATTATGCTTAGTGTTTGCATGTGTGCCCGTTTTCAAGCTACACCGAAGGAATCACACCATAAGGCTGTGAAACATATTCTTCGATATCTAGCTCACACTCCAACACTTGGATTATGGTATCCCAAGGGCTCGGTTTTTGATCTCATTGGATATTCTGACTCTGACTATGCCGGTGATCGTGTGGACCGCAAGTCAACTTCAGGCACATGCCATTTCCTCGGACGATCCTTAGTATGTTGGTCCTCGAAGAAGCAGAACTGCGTATCACTCTCTACTGCTGAAGCTGAGTATATTGCTGCTGGTTCTTGCTGTGCTCAATTGCTATGGATGAAGCAAACCCTCAAGGACTACGGCATATATGTGAAGAATGTGCCACTCTACTGCGACAACGAGAGTGCCATCAAAATTGCTCATAACCCAGTTCAGCACTCGAAGACAAAGCACATCGAGATTCGTCATCATTTTCTTCGAGATCATGTGTTGAAGGGTGACATCTCTATTGATCCCGTGAAGTCTGAAGAACAGCTAGCGGATATCTTCACAAAGCCCTTGGATGAGAAGAGATTTAGCAAGTTGCGGTGTGAGCTAAATATCTTAGAATCTTCGAATGTCCTTTGAAAAGGACACACATCCTAACACTTATGCAAATTGATGACTTAGGTGTGCAACACACGAAGAAACATTTTTCTTCAATCAATGAAGACTAACCCTCTAAGTGTGAAGAAATTAATGAAGAATTTGATTCTCAGAACCCTACGATAATTGTACGCGGTGTCTGAAATCATCATTCTTACACGGTGGGTCACGCCACCACAAAAAGTTGAAAATCTTCAAAATCTGAGTCTTTCATCATTGTGCAAATTCTTCAAATTTTCAAATTCTTCAACTTTGCAAAATCTTCACTCTTTCCGACTGTGTTCTTCATTGACTATATATATATATATATATTTGAGTTTTCTGTCCTCTACAGCATTCACTTATTGCTAATTCTTCAAGTTGTGTTTCTTCTAAGTGAATGTGATCGGACCCGTTCCCCCTCTATGCTAAACTCAATCCAGTCCGTTCACAAATTCTTCATGTGCGTTCTATTTGAAACCCGTTCAAAGTCTTCACTGTGTCCTTGACAGCTGAAGAATTTGCGAACGAAACATTAAAATATTCTTATCTGAATTTTCGGCTTTTGCCGCTCAAACCGTTCCATATCCCTCGATAAGATTTATCTATTCACCCACGATCTAACACGATCTCCACTTCACAGTACGTGGGTGACACATGTCGCTAGGATGAGAAGGGTCAGGGGCAGGTTCGTCCATTTTCCTCGGACGAGCGGTTTTTTTTTCACCTCGGCTATAAATACCCCTCACCCTCCTCAGAGCTCATTTACCCCGCTCGATCTTACTCCCTCGCTCGAGCTCTCAGACCTAGCGCCGCTGCTACACTCCATCGTCGCCGGTGAGGAAGAGCTTCACTGCCTCGACCTCGTCGCCGTCGTACTCACGCCGGCCGCGGAAATCTTCACTCCGCCGCCGCCGTAGCTGTTTTCCATCGCCAAGTTAGGGCGTGGAAGATCTGAACGGACGAACATCTCCACTGCCACTCTCAGTTCGTCGTGTTCTTCGTCAAGGGTAAATAAATTTATTTTTACTGCCCTTGTTGATGCTGATGATTTCCACAAAATCTTCAAAAGGTGTTTATTCTTCAACTTTCATGTTCTTAAACACCCACTTGCTTCTGTCCTTGATCAGTTTCTCTAAGCAACGTTTTTCTTCAAGATTCCTCAATTGTGTGGATTTTCAATCTACACAACTCTGGAACCTAAGTCAAAATGCTTAGTGAAATTCCTCAAGACACCCCTGGTCATCTTCCTCAAACTTGATACTTTTGAAAATCTTCTGAGAACGCATATGACCTCTCCAAAACTCTTCGCACCTATATTCTGTTCACAGGTACACATGTCCGCTGCTGAATCTCTAGGTTCTCATCAACTTAACTCATTTGCAGCATTCCTTGAAGAAAAATTGCATACCTCATCAGAAAATTCGATTGTTCAAAACCCTCAAGTGAAGAAAATGGCTGATGGTAAAAGACCTCAGAAGGGAGGAAAGAGGCCAGAAACAAATACTGCTTTTGAGATCCCTGATGACATCTATGATGAATATTGTACTCCTGATGAAGCAACTCATGGCAAGGAGAACAAAAATCAGCGCAAAGTGCGCATTTAGAAGATTGAGAGGAGATGGGCAAGAGAATGGAGGGAATATCGCTATGTCACTCCCAAGTACATGAAGAAATTTGCTATTAACCCTCCATGTCCAAGACCTCCATTGGCTCCTGGCCAAGAAGCTGATCCCACTAGCATCAGAAGAGGTGAGGAATTTCCTCAGGAGTGGGCTAAGCGTCAAGCCAAGCTGGCCAAAGTGGCTAAAGAGGCAGTAAAGAAATTCAATGAAGATTCTGTTGCTGCCGCCGCTGAGGCCTCTGCTATCAAGCCTAAGAAGGCTATGCTAAAGAAATCAGCTGTCAAGACAAGTTCCTCAGCTGCAATGCCCTCACGGCCAAGCTCTTCAAAGCCCTCACGGCCTGTTCCTCAAGCAAATTCCTCAAAAGCAGGTCCAACTCCCTCGGTTGCAAAATCCTCAGCTGCTCCTGCAAAGTCCTCAGCACCTGTGCATCTTGCCACATGCCAAAGGACTACTGGAATCTCAATTGCTTCAGGAGTCTCTGCAAGTTCTTCAGCTCCACCTCAGTCTTCAACAACTCCGACCTTGCTAAAGAAAAAGGCCACTGCTGGACGAGGCACAAGGCCAAGTCCTCACAAGAAGCAAGTCGCCTTTCAGGTTCCGTCAAGCGAAGACGAAGCTGATGATGAAGAATTAGCTGAGATAATCAGAGATCGACAACAAAGGGCCGCTAGAGCCAAAGGCAGTGCTGTGCCCCTCATGCTGGATCCAAGGAAGATCCTTGATTTCATCGATCTATGGCACAAGGATCCAAATACACCTTTGCCTGAATTAAACCTCACTCCTGGTCAAAGTCACATGTTGACGGCCTTCATAAATGAAGAGAAATGGAAATTTGAAAAGGCCAGGCAGGTGAAGAAGGCTCAGTACAAGAAGGAGCGTTTTCTGAAGAACAATGTTGTGAAAATGTCTCCTGAAGAACTTGTGTCTATGCAGGCTGAGATCAAAGCACTCAGTGATGAATTTCATGCATTCCATGTAGATTGGCTAGGTGCCAAAGTCAGATTCGTCAGAATGGCAAAAGGATTTACTCCAAGTGTTGCAGCTTCATCGCAACCCAAATTTCCTCAGACTGGAACATCTGTTCAGTCTGCTGAAGAAAATGAAAGCGCCAGAGCTGATGAAGAAATTCAACCAATTTCCTCTGCTCCTCCTGCACAAATGACAAGCATCAACCTTCCTTCTGCATCAGAAGCGAAGAAAACCAAGGCTGCGGAGCGAGCAGCTGTGAAGAAAAGGAAAGCATCTGCATCTTCAGAGTCTTCAGCTCCCAAGAAATTGAAGACTTTGACGAGTTCATCTGAAAACCCAATTGATGCTATTCCAATATCAAGCATGCCATCAAAGGAGATCATTCCCTTTGGTGAGGAATATGAAATTCCAAGTAAATCTGATGAAGAAGATCCTTCTGCTGCTTCGACAGAGCAGATGGATGAAGAAATTGAAGTGGATACTTTCCCTTCAACCCCACTGGTATCATCGCCCATGCCTCAGTTCACAGCTGAAGAGGCAGGCGTCGAAGGAATTGAAGAAGATGAGGATGTGGATATTGGGTCTACAACACCTATTCTAAATGATGACTTTTGGGAAAGTCATCACCCCAATTCACCTCTGACAACCCCTCTACATCATGTTCCTCAGTCCCCTGTGCCAACTGAAGAAATTCATACGGGCTCTGATGAACGTCAAGCTTCACTTCATTCTATTCCTGAAGAAGTTCCAGCCACTAGCGCTGATGTACATATGTCTGAAGAAATGGAGGCCAAGGCTGCTGCTGAAATTCCTCAGCCAGTGGCTCCAGTGGCTATACCTCAAGAGGCTGTAAATTCTTCAACTGTTAATCTTCAGCCCAAGCCACAGAACCCTCACTCCAAGAAGCAGAAGTTTAATGCTGAGGATTTCTTCAACGAGCACATATTCTTCACTGACTACAATCCCTATGACTCTGCTCGTCTTCGTCGCAAGCGCTTCTGGACTGCAAGCCAGATGGACTTCTACAACTCATTGTTGGTTGATAAGGATAAGATCTTTGAACATGAGCAAATTCCTCATGTAGATATGGCATCGCTGCCCTGCTTCACCCCAGTCCTCAGTGTTCTTCATGACGCTGGGTTACTCAATTTCTGCACCGACATCTGCGATTGGAATGAAGAACTCATTCTTCAATTCTTCGCCACGCTGCACATTACTGGAAATGTTGATGATGTCAATTCATGGGTATTGGACTGGATGACCGATAATACTCATTTCAAAGCACCGGCCTCTGAATTGCTTCATGCCGTCCCAGTCAGTCCTCCCACTGAAGGTGCAAGGCTTCTCTATGTTGAACCTGAACTGTCTGATCATCTGATGCAAGTGCTGATGAAGCCTTTGAAGCCAGGCCAAGCTCCAAGGACCAAATTCCTTGTCAAGGAATTGCTCTATGTGCCAAGGACAGTTTATCGCATATTGACCAAAACCCTCAGCCCAATCAAGGGCCACAACTCTGATGATGAAGAAGTTGTTGGCATTATGAAGAATCTGCTGTTCAATATCATTCACGGTATTCCTATCAACTACCATGATTTCTTCATGAGGACTTTGGCCAATGCTGCTCTGTCACCTTTTGAGTTGAAGCCTTATGATCCCTGGATCATGAAGTTCATCAGATCAAGGTCTTCAATTCATTATAAGGCTGATTTTCAAAATCATCTCAGTTATTTGCCCCCTATTGAAGTCCTCAAACGGACTATTTCCTCAGCTGACGAGAAGGGCAAGGCTGCTGTTATTGATGAAGGTACTCGTCCATTGGATGGACAGTTTCGCAAAGCTACTTCCTATTCCACCAATGATGACTCTGCAACTCAAGATTCTGCCGCCAAAGCTTCAGAACATCATCCTCAAGCCACAGCTCCGCGTGTGATGACTGATCGTGAACTTCTCCTTAGTCTTCATCAGAAAGTTGATCGAAATCACAAGTGGGTCAAGCGTCAGTTTGGTGCAATTCTTCAGAACATGACAGTCACTCAAAATACTGTGAAGAAGAATCACTACTACTTGCATGAAGTCTTTGACCGCACTTGGGCGATTCTGTCTAATCTTCATAGTGCTGAAGAACTCAAGGAGATGGGCTTCCAACAGGACTTTGACTGGTCCCAGCCACCTTCGAAGAAATTCAAGAAAGTCAAAGTTCCTCAGCTTGTTGCCAGTTCATATTCTTCATCGCGCGAGACGGATGAAGCTGAAGACTTGAACGACACTGTGGCAGGCCCTACCTCAACAGACGACCCCAACAATGCTGGCGCTCCTCCATCGACATCATGATGATATTCTTCAGGGGCGTTAGTCCTCATTTTTCGTCCCTTTTGGTCATTCGATGACAAAGGGGGAGAAATTTGAGTTTAGTCTTCAAGCGGGTCTTATATATGGGCTATATTTCTGTTAAGTTTCAACTCTTGCTTTTCTGAGGTGTTTGCTCTGATGAGTTGTAAACTTAAGTCCTATGGTGGTCTGATACTTTTGCTCTATTTTTCTGCATGCTATTTCCTCAATACCATAATGCACGCATGCTGAATTTCGTCAGACACCATATTTCATCATGCATTTCAAATTCTTCATATCATATGATAAATGCGTGTATGAATTTCAAGATATAGGAGGAGATCTCCATGATATTATTCAACAATGTGCATTTGCTATTTCAAAGCAAATTCTTCAAATATGCACATCTTCAGGGGGAGTTCTTCTATATCTTGCAATCAAATTCCTCAATATTAGTATTTACACTTCATATGTTTATCCCCGTTGAAAACTTAACCTATATTGTCATCAATCACCAAAAAGGGGGAGATTGTAAGTGCATCTAGTGCCCCTTAGTGATTTTGGTGTATTGAAGACTTATAGGTTAAGGGTCTAATGTGTTTGTGAGTGTACACAGGTCTATAAGTCTATGAGGAGTTTGTTAATTACGATGAATGTCGACCCCTAAAAATGAATGTCTTCAACTGAAGACTTTGAAAGTGAAGAAATTGGTGTGACCCTGAAGACTTGATATTCATGCGAGGATTATGAAGCGTGAAGACTTTTGTTTTCGTAGTTTCATTTTCTTCTTCTTGAGTCATAGGAAACACCGTACTGTTAAAGGGGGTCGAGGTAAAACTAAGGAAAAGTTTCCAAGTGATGCTCAACTCAAAATCCTACACCTACCCAATCCTTTGAGTGAAGCCATTGGAAATCTCATACAGTTTAGTCAAGTTCTTCAGTGACAGAGACGAAGTTCTTCTGTTCTCTGAGGAATTTGTTCTGACTGAGGAGTTAGGAATTCGCCAGTGCGGATTGCCTACAAGTGAGGAACATGATAGCCCTGAGGAATTTGATACTCAAATTTCCGACCGTTGCTGTGCTACGCGCCAGCTGTCCAAATATCCTACCCACCTAACGGTCATATCATTGAAGGGCATTTATGTCTTATCATGTCGGGCTGCTCCCTAAGCTATAAATAGCCGCCCCTTCAACCACTAGCTGGTTGGCTACTCCAAGAAATAGATTGACACTTGTCATTTAGAGCATCCCATCCTCCGAGGACTTTGAGCGAAAATCATCAAGTGAGGAAAAAACCCAAAAACCCAAACACCTACAAACCCAAAGTGATTGAGCATCACTGAAGAGATTGTTCCTGTGTGGAACCGACGCTTGTTACCTTTGAGGACTGTGCATCCTCCAGACGGTTAGGCGTCATGGTCTAGAGCATCCAAGAGGAAATTGTGGATTGCCGAGTGACCGAGTATGTGAAGGTTTGGAAGTCACCTGAAGACTTACCACGAGTGATTGGGCGAGGTCTGTGTGACCTTAGCTCAAGGAGAATACGGTGAGGACTATGTGTCTGGGACTGTGTGTCCTCAGGTTTAAATACCTAGCCGCTCTAACTAGACGTACAACTGTCACAGCAGTTGGAACTGGTCTACCAAATCATTGTCTTCACCGAGCTACTGGTTCTATTTCCTCAACCCTTTCATTTCCTCGCATACTTGCTATGTATTTGATCATTACTGTTTGAAGACTTTGTCTGAAGACTTTCTCAATTTCCTCAGTTCAATTTCTTCAGTCAGTTTGTCTTCAGCCTGCTTATCCTGTGTTTACGCTACTCATACTCTGTGCTTGTTTTCATTTCATCATGATGACTGTGCTACTGCTCTGTTATGCTTGCATCTGAGCACTTATTCCGCTGCTAAGTAGTTCGTCGCTTAGGAATTTCCTCACCTTGAAATTCCTCAGTGACGAATTTGTAAAAATCGCCTATTCACCCCCCCTCTAGTCGATATAACGCACTTTCAACCTGGATGCTCATATTGGCTCCCACATATTCTACGAAGATCTATATCAGTCAAACCGCATAACAACATACGTTGTTCCCTTTGTCATCGGTATGTTACTTGCCCAGATTCGATCATCGGTATCTCAATACCTAGTTCAATCTCGTTACCGGCAAGTCTCTTTACTCGTTCTGTAATACATCATTCCGCAACTAACTCATTAGTTACAATGCTTGCAAGGCTTATAGTGATGTGTATTACCGAGTGGGCCCAGAGATACCTCTTCGACAATCGGAGTGACAAATCCTAATCTCGATATACGCCAACTCAACAAGTACCTTCGGAGACACCTGTAGAGCACCTTTATAATCACTCATTTACGTTGTGACGTTTGGTAGCACACAAAGTGTTCCTCCGGTAAACGGGAGTTGCATAATCTCATAGTCATAGGAACATGTATAAGTCATGAAGAAAGCAATAGCAACATACTAAACGATCAAGTGCTAAGCTAACGGAATGGGTCAAGTCAATCATATCATTCTCCTAATGATGTGATTCCTTTAATCAAATGACAACTCATGTCTATGGTTAGGAAACATAACCATCTTTAATTAACGAGCTAGTCAAGTAGAGGCATACTAGTGACACTCTGTTTGTCTATGTATTCACACATGTATTATGTTTCCGGTTAATACAATTCTAGCATGAATAATAAACATTTATCATGAAATAAGGAAATAAATAATAACTTTATTATTGCCTCTAGGGCATATTTCCTTCAGTCTCCCACTTGCACTAGAGTCAATAATCTAGATCACATCGCCATGTGATTTAACATCAATAGTTCACATCACCATGTGATTAACACCCATAGTTCACATCGTCATGTGACCAACACCCAAAGGGTTTACTAGAGTCAATAATCTAGTTCATATCGCTATGTGATTAACACCCAAAGAGTATTAAGGTGTGATCATGTTTTGCTTGTGAGAGAAGTTTAGTCAACGGGTCTGCCATATTCAGATCCGTATGTATTTTGCAAATTTCTATGTCTACAATGCTCTGCACGGAGCTACTTTAGATAATTGCTCCCACTTTCAATATGTATCCAGATTAAGACTTAGAGTCATCTGGATCAGTGCCAAAACTTGTATCGACGTAACCCTTTACGACGAACCTTTTGTCACCTTCATAATCGAGAAACATATCCTTATTCCACTAAGGATAATTTTGACCGCTGTTCAGTGATCTACTCCTAGATCACTATTGTACTCCCTTGCCAAAATTAGTGTAGGGTATACAATAGATCTGGTACACAGCATGGCATACTTTATAGAACCTATGACTGAGGCATAGGGAATGACTTTCATTCTCTTTCTATCTTCTGCCGTGGTTAGGTTTTGAGTCTTACTCAATTTTACACCTTGTAACACAGGCAAGAACTCCTTCTTTGACTGATCCATTTTGAACTTCTTCAAAATTTTGTCAAGGTATGTGCTTTGTGAAAGTCCTATTAAGCGTCTCGATCTATCCCTATAGATCTTGATGCTCAATACTTAAGCAGCTTCACCGAGGTCCTTTTTAAAAAACTCCTTTCAAACACTCCTTTATGCTTTGCAGAATAATTCTACATTATTTCCGATCAACAATATGTCATTCACATATACTTATCAGAAATGTTGTAGTGCTCCCACTCACTTTCTTGTAAATACAGGCTTCACCGCAAGTCTGTATAAAACTATATGCTTTGATCAATTTATCAAAGCGTATATTCCAACTCCGAGATGCTTGCACCAGTCCATAGATGGATCGCTGGAGCTTGCATATTTTGTTAGCACCTTTAGGATTGACAAAACTTTCTTGTTGCATCATATACAACTCTTCTTTAATAAATCCATTAAGGAATGCAGTTTTGTTTATCCATTTGCTAGATTTCATAAAATGCGGCAATTGCTAACATGATTCGGACAGACTTAAGCATAGATACGAGTGAGAAACTCTCATCGTAGTCAACACCTTGAACTTGTCGAAAACCTTTTTGCGATAATTCTAGCTTTGTAGATAGTAACACTACTATCAGCGTCCGTCTTCCTCTTGAAGATCCATTTAATCTCAATGGCTCATCAATCATCGGGCAAGTCAATCAAAGTCCATACTTTGTTCTCATACATGGATCCCATCTCAGATTTCATGGCCTCAAGCCATTTTGCGGAATCTGGGCTCATCATCGCTTCCTCATAGTTCGTAGGTTCGTCATGGTCAAGTAACATGACCTCCAGAACAGGATTACCGTACCACTCTGGTGCGGATCTTACTCTGGTTGACCTACGAGGTTCGGTAGTAACTTGATCTAAAGTTACATGATCATCATCATTAGCTTCCTCACTAATTGGTGTAGGAGTCACAGGAACAGATTTCTGTGATGAACTTACTTTCCAATAAGGGAGCAGGTACAGTTACCTCATCAAGTTCTACTTTCCTCCCACTCACTTCTTTCGAGAGAAACTCCTTCTCTAGAAAGGATCCATTCTTAGCAACAAATATCTTGCCTTTGGATCTGTGATAGAAGGTGTACCCAACAGTTTCTTTTGGGTATCCTATGAAGACGCACTTCTTCGATTTGGGTTCGAGCTTATCAGGCTGAAGATTTTTCACATAAGCATCGCAGCCCCAAACTTTAAGAAACGACGCTTAGGTTTCTTGCCAAACCACAGTTCATACGGTGTCGTCTCAACGGATTTAGATGGTGCCCTATTAAACGTGAATGCAGCTGTCTCTAATGCATAACCCCAAAACGATGGTGGTAAATCGATAAGAGACATCATAGATCGCACCATATCTAATAAAGTATGGTTACGACGTTCGGGCACACCATTATGCTGTGGTGTTCCAGGTGGCGTGAGTTGTGAAACTATTCCGCATTGTTTCAAATGAAGACCAAACTCGTAACTCAAATATTCTCCTCCACGATCAGATCATAGATACTTTATTTTCTTGTTACGATGATTTTCCACTTCACTCTGAAATTCTTTGAACTTTTCAATTGTTTCAGACTTATGTTTCATCAAGTAGATATACCCATATCTGCTCAAATCATCTGTGAAGGTCAGAAAATAACGATACCCGCCGCGAGCCTCAATACTCATCGAACCGCATACATCGGTACGTATTATTTCCAATAAGTCCGTAGCTCGCTCCATTGTTTCGGCGAACGGAGTTTTAGTCATCTTGCCCATGAGGCATGGTTCGCAAGCATCAAATGATTCATAATCAAGTGATTCCAAAAGTCCATCAGTATGGAGTTTCTTCATGCGCTTTACACCAATATGACCTAAACGGCAGCGCCACAAATAAGTTGCACTATCATTACTAACTTTGCATCTTTTGGCATCAATATTATGAATATGTGTATCACTACGATCGAGATTCAATAAACCATTTACATTGGGTGTATGACCATAGAAGGTTTTTATTCATGTAAACAGAACAACAATTATTCTCTGACTTAAATGAATAACCGTATTCCAATAAACATGATCCAATCATATTCATGCTCAACGCAAACACCAAATAACATTTATTTTGCAATAAACATGATCCAATCATATTCATGTTCAACGCAAACACCAAATAACATTTATTTAGGTTCAACACTAATCCCAAAAATAGAGGGAGTGTGCGATGGTGATCTTATCAACCTTGGAATCTCTTCCAACACACATCGTCACCTCGTCCTCAACTAGTCTCTGTTCATGTTGCAACACCTGTTTCGAGTTACTAATCATAGCAACTGAACCGGTATCAAATACCCAGGGGCTACTATGAATACTAGTAAAATACACATCAATAACATGTATATCAAATATACCTTTGTTCACTTTGCCATCCTTCTTATCCGCCAAATACTTGGGGCAGTTCCGCTTCCAGTGACCAGTCCCTTTGCACTAGAAGCACTCAGTTTTAGGCTTAGGTCCAGACTTGGGCTTCTTCCCAGGAGTAGCAACTTGCTTGCTATTCTTCTTGAAGTTCCCCTTCTTCCCTTTGCCCTTTTTCTTGAAACTAGTGGTCTTGTTAACCATCAACACTTGATGCTCTTTCTTGATTTATACCTTCGTTGATTTCAGCATCACGAAGAGCTCGGGAATCGTTTTTGTCATCCCTTGCATATTATAGTTCATCACGAAGTTCCAGTAACTTGGTGATAGTGACTAGAGAATTCTGTCAATTACTATCTTATCCGGAAGATTAACTCCCACTTGATTCAAGCAACTGTAGTACTCAGACATTCTGAGCACATGCTCACTGGTTGAGCTATTCTCCTCCATCTTGTAGGCGAAGTACTTGTCAGAGGTCTCATACCTCTCGACACGGGCATGAGTCTGAAATGCCAATTTCATCTATTTGGAACATCTCATATGCTCCGTGGCGTTCAAAACGTTTTTGAAGTCCCGATTCTAAGCCGTAAATCATGGTGCAGTAAACTATCAAGTAGTCATCACATCGAGCTTGCTAAACGTTCATAACGTTTGCATCTGCTCCTGCAATAGGTCTATCACCTAGCGGTGCATCAAGGACATAATTCTTCTGTGCAGCAATGAGGAAAAACCTCAGATCACGGAACCAGTCCGCATCATTGCTACTATCATCTTTCAACTTAGTTTTCTCTAAGAACATATCAAAATTCAAAGGAACAGTAGCACGGGCCATTGATCTACAACAACATAGACATGCAAAATACTATCAGGTACTAAGTTCATGATAAATTTAAGTTCAATTAATCATATTACTCAAGAACTCCCACTTAGATAGACATCTCTCTAATCATCTAAGTGATCACGTGATCCAAATCAACTAAACCATAACCGATCATCACGTGAAATGGAGTAGTTTTCAATGGTGAACATCACTATGTTGATCATACCTACTATATGATTCACGCTCGACCTTTCGGTCTCAGTGTTCCGAGGCCATATCTGCATATGCTAGGCTCGTCAAGTTTAACCCGAGTATTCTGCGTGTGCAAAACTGGCTTGCACCCGTTGTAGATGAACATTGAGCTTATCACACCCGATCATCATGTGGTGTCTCGGCACGACGAACTTTGGCAACGGTGCATACTCAGGGAGAACACTTTTACCTTGAAATTTAGTGAGAGATCATCTTATAATGCTACCGTCAAACAAAGCAAAATAAGATGCATAAAGGATAAACATCACATGCAATCAATATAAGTGATATGATATGGCCATCATCATCTTTGTGCTTGTGATCTCCATCTCCGAAGCACCGTCATGATCACCATCGTTACTGGCGCGACACCTTGATCTCCATCGTAGCATCGTTGTCGTCTCGCCAACTATTACTTCTACGACTATCGCTACCGCTTAGTGATAAAGTAAAGCAATTACAGGGCGATTGCATTGCATACAATAAAGCGACAACCATATGGCTCCTGCCAGTTGCCGATAACTCAGTTACAAAACATGATCATCTCATACAATAAAATATAGCATCATGTCTTGACCATATCACATCACAACATGCCCTGCAAAAACAAGTTAGACGTCCTCTACTTTGTTGTTGCAAGTTTTACGTTGCTGCTATGGGCTGAGCAAGAACCGTTCTTACCTACGCATCAAAACCACAACGATAGTTCGTCAAGTTAGTGTTGTTTTAACCTTCACAAGGACCGGGCGTAGCCACACTCGGTTCAACTAAAGTTGGAGAAACTGACACCTGCTAGTCACCTGTGTGCAAAGCACGGCGGTAAAACCAGTCTCGCGTAAGCGTACGCGTAATGTCGGTCCGGGCCGCTTCATCCAACAATACCGCCGAACCAAAGTGTGACATGCTGGTAAGCAGTATGACTTGTATCGCCCACAACTCACTTGTGTTCTACTCGTGCATATAACATCTACGCATAAAACCTGGCTCGGATGCCACTGTTGGGGAACGTAGTAATTTCAAAAAAATTCCTACGCACACGCAGGATCATGGTGATGCATAGCAACGAGAGGGGAGAGTGTGTCCACGTACCCTCGTAGACTGAAAGCGGAAGCGTTATGACAACGCGGTTGATGTAGTCGTACGTCTTCACGATCCGACCGATCCAAGTACCGAATGCACGGCACCTCCGAGTTCAGCACACGTTCAGCTCGATGACGTCCCACGAACTCCGATCCAGCAGAGCTTCGAGGGAGAGTTCCGTCAGCACGACGGCGTGATGACGGTGATGATGATGCTACCGACGCAGGGCTTCGCCTAAGCACAGCTACGATATGACCGAGGTGGATTATGGTGGAGGGGGGCACCGCACATGGCTAAGAGAGATCAATGATCAACTTGTGTGTCTATGGGGTGCCCCCTGGCCACGTATATAAAGGAGTGGAGGAGGGGAGGGGCCGGCCCTCTCTATGGCGCGCCCTGGGGAGTCCTACTCCCACCGGGAGTAGGATTCCCCCCCTTCCATGTAGTAGGAGTAGGAGAGAAGGAAAGGGAAAAGAGAAGAGAAGGAAGGAGGGGGCGCCGCCCCTCCCCCTAGTCCAATTCGGACTAAGCCTTGGGGGGGCGCGCAGCCTCCCCTCTCTCTTTCCCCTAAAGCCCAATAAGGCCCATATACTCCCCGGCGAATTCCCGTAACTCTCTGGTACTCCGAAAAATATCCGAATCACTCGGAACCTTTCCGAAGTCCGAATATAGTCGTCCAATATATCGATCTTTACGTCTCGACCATTTCGAGACTCCTCGTCATGTCTCCAATCTCATCCAGGACTCCGAACTACCTTCGGTACATCAAAACACATAAACAAATAATACCGATCGTCACCGAACGTTAAGCGTGCGGACCCTACGGGTTCGAGAACTATGTAGACATGACCGAGACACGTTTCCGGTCAATAATCAATAGCGGAACCTGAATGCTCATATTGGCTCCCACATATTCTATGAAGATCTATATCGGTCAAACCGCATAACAACATACGTTGTTCCCTTTGTCATCGGTATGTTACTTGCCCGAGATTCGATCGTCGGTATCTCAATACCTAGTTCAATCTCGTTACCGGCAAGTCTCTTTACTCGTTCCATAATACATCATTCCGTAACTAACTCATTAGTTACAATGCTTGCAAGGCTTATAGTGATGTGTATTACCGAGTGGGCCCAGAGATACCTCTCCGACAATCGGAGTGACAAATCCTAATCTCGATATACGCCAACTCAACAAGTACCTTCGGAGACACCTGTAGAGCACCTTTATAATCACCCATTTACGTTGTGACGTTTGGTAGCACACAAAGTGTTCCTCCGGTAAACGGGAGTTCCATAATCTCATAGTCATAGGAACATGTATAAGTCATGAAGAAAGCAATAGCAACATACTAAACGATCAAGTGCTAAGCTAATGGAATGGGTCAAGTCAATCATATCATTCTCCTAATGATGTGATTCCGTTAATCAAATGACAACTCATGTCTATGGTTAGGAAACATAACCATCTTTAATTAACGAGCTAGTCAAGTAGAGGTATACTAGTGACACTCTGTTTGTCTATGTATTCACACATGTATTATGTTTCCGGTTAATACAATTCTAGCATGAATAATAAACATTTATCATGAAATAAGGAAATAAATAATAACTTTAATATTGCCTCTAGGGCATATTTCCTTCAGTTGCGGCAAAGACCACCATGCCGGCCACGGAGGGAGTGAGCGAAGATTGAATAGCACCCAGAATGGCATGATCCTAGGCAATCTACCGACGGTGAGCAGGGTTGGGCACCATAACGGAGCCACCATTGACCGAGGGCATCGGAACCACGGCCGGAGGACACGGTAGTGTACCATCAACATACCCCTCAAGGTAGTGACTACGCATCAGCGACAACACCTAAGCGCGCCACAGAAGATAGTTATCAGCAGAGAGCTTCACCGTCACCAGATGGGCAAAGTGGAACGGGCCTGGTTCAGCCACCGGTGTGGAGAGCTGCGAGTCATACGACGGAGGAGCACTGTACGAAACCAGCGCATCACTACCGGAACAACGTACTATGTCGACGGCCACATGCCGTCGGCATAGGCCCCTCTCCCGTCGGCATTGAGCTAAGCCGACGGAGCCGTCGGCTGAGCCCCGTCGGCGTAGATAACGTCAGCGCAGTCTTGTCAGACCGTCGGCATAGATATGCCGTCGGCATAGGGGCCTATGCCGACGGCTTCCGTACAGCCGTCGGCGTAGTTTGACCGTCGGCGCAGTTTTCCACAGGACGGCCGTTGACGGCGCCGTCACTGCGCCAGTCGTATCACCGTACGGCATGTATGAGGGCCCGGTGCGACGCTCCGGGGGCATTGCTACCCCCCAAGGCCCCCGTCCTGCCTAACCCTGGAGCGGTTGACCACGAGATCTAGCCCTTTGACTTTCCACGGACGGGCTTTGACCAGTGGACCTCTCCACCTGGTTGTGGTAGGTCAGGCCATAGGAACACTTGGGAGCAATGTCCCGGCCAAACCCACAGCAAGATCCCCTCCGTGTAGACCCGACAAGGTCGTTTCCCCCCTCCAGGTGCCGGCGGCGGCGCCGTCCGTGAGGGGGGCCACACCCCGGAGAAGCGTGCCGCCTCTTCGGACATGCCACCACACCGTACGGCATGTATGAGGGCCCGGTGCGACGCTCCGGTGGCATTGCTACCCCCCCTCCCAAGGCCCCCGTCCTGCCTAACCCTGGAGTGGTTGAGCACGAAATCTAGCCCTTTGACTTTCCACGGACGGGCTCTGACCAGTGGACCTATCCACCCGGTTGTGGTAGGTCAGGCCATAGGAACACTTGGGAGCAACGTCCCGGCCAAACCCACAGCAAGATTGTGTAGAGAAGGGTCGTTTCCCCCCTCCAGGTGCCGGCGGCGGCGCCGTCTGTGAGGGGGGCCACACCCCGGAGACGCGTGCCGCCTCTTTGGACATGCCACCACACTGTATAGCATGTATGAGGGCCCGGTGCGATGCTCCGGTGGCATTGCTACCCCCCCAGGGCCCCCGTCCCGCCTAATCCTGGAGCGGTTGACCACAAGATCTAGCCCTTTGACTTTCCCCGTATGGGCTTTGACCAGTGGACCTCTCCACCCGGTTGTGTTAGGTCAGCCCATAGGAACACTTGGGAGCAACATCCGGGCCAAACCCACAGCAAGATCCCTTCCGTGTAGACCCGACGCGGCCGTTTCCCCCCTCCAGGTGCCGGCGGCGGCGCCGTCCGTGAGGGGGGGCCACACCCCGGAGCCGCGTGCTGCCTCTTCAGACATGCCACCACACCGTACGGCATGTATGACGGCCCGGTGCGACGCTCCGGTGACATTGCTACCCCCCAGGGCCCCGTCCCGCCTAACCCTGGAGCGGTTGACCACGAGATCTAGCCCTTTGACTTTCCACGGACGGGCTCTGATCAGTGGACCTATCCACGCGGTTGTGTTAGGTCAGCCCATAGGAACACTTGGGAGTAACGTCCGGGGCAAACCCACATCAAGAACCCCTTCGTGTAGACCCGACGCGGCTGTTTCCCCCTCCAGGTGCCGGCGGCGGCGCCGTCCATGATGGGGGCCACACCCCGGACGTTAGGGGGGTCACACTCCGGAGACGCGTGTCGGGCGTTTGCAACCGCCACAACGCTTCTGTCGACATAGCTATTTTTTATTTTAATAAAGTATAAGGACCTATAATCAAAAGAACATCAGGTCACATTATTAACGTACTCGAAAAAAATACATACTACATATATATTCATAATCTATGGAAAAAAAATTCACCAAATCGATAAATAATGTATGTATGTTTATATTTACACATGGTACATGTAAGTTAATCAAATAATAATACATAAAAAAACATTAAAACTTATATATGAAAATTGGGGAAAATATATATATATATATATAACTATGCCGACGGCACTGCCGTCGGCATAGCTACGGCCAGGGTTTAGGCGGGCGGCGTGCCGCGGATCGGTGACGTGGCATATATGCCGTCGGCATATCTGCTGGTCGGTGCGCCGCGGACCGGTGACGTGGCATGCTTACCTATGCCGACGGCCGCCCGTCTCCACCGTCGGCATAGTTTGGACGCCGTTAGCCGCCCGTCACGAGTGGGGTCGCCGGGCCCACAAGTATGCCGACGACAGCTGTAGGCGTGCTCGTAGCTAGGCCGACGGCCTTTCTGTGCCGACGGGGGCCGTCGGCTTATCTTAGGGTAGCCCGACGGCCTGGATATGCCGATGGCCTGGACCTGGCTGTCGGCATAGCTCTGAGTAGGCCGGCGGGGGCCGTCGGCATTGTTTCGGCCGTCGGGGTAGCGCCCTGTTCCGGTAGTGCATCAGCCGAGGGAGGCGCGCGGTATTGTTGATGATGACCGTAGGGCGCCGTGGAGGACACGCCGTAGGGCAGCAGCGGAGGCGCGATGTACGACGCCGGGGTGGCGTAGGGCGCACCATACGGCGCCTCATAGGGCACCGCGGATGACAGCGCATATGGCGCCGGCGACGGCGTGACGTAAGGCGCGGGATAGGGCCCGCCGTAGGGCACCTACGCGGGGGCGCCATAGGAGCCCGACGCCTGAGGTGCGTCGTGGGACGGGACCGGGACAGGAGCGGCCGACGAGATGGGCGGAGGCATCACGGGCGACCGGGGAGGCGCAGGTGGATGCGATCCCGACGCGGCCGGCCGAGCCCAGGCGAGCGGGGCAGACGCCATGAAGGGCGACTCCGTCGCCAGGGTGGAAGGAGGCGGCGCGGCGGCGGAGGCCGACGCGGCGGCGGCAGAGGAGGCGGAAGCGTGGCGCGGATCGAACGCGTCGTCTGATACCATGTTAGACAAAACTAGGGTTTGGAACAATGCTTGATACCCTGGACGGGTACAGCTGTCATGTATTTATATGAGGGAACGTACAGGTACAGGTTTATGTTACAACACGTATACTATATACTTAGTCTAACAGGCAGTAGGTTCGTTCGCTCGGCTCCATCCTCTTCTTCCTCAGCATCCAGCTTCGTCCTCAACACCTATGCGCGCATGCTGATTCCATGGCCGTGTCCCGTGTGCATGCATGCAGATGGCGTCGCCCCTCGCGCCAAGATGAACCAGCAGCGGGCCAGGCGCTTCAAATCCGCCAAGGCAGCCAAAGAGGCTGTACGTGAAACTTCTTCTTTTCTTCTATATCTGCATTTCCATTCCTGCAATCTTGTAAATCTTGCTTTGTTTTTCTTCCAGGAGCTTGAGGAGAACCTCATGAGGGAGAGGTTCAGGGCTCAGGGGAAGGAGGTGCTGCCGCGGGACGATACACCACGTGAGGTTTCAGACCCCAATATTATCACTCCCGGTACCGAGTTCATGGAGAAGCTGTCGGCCGCGCTCGAGTACTACGTCCGAGCACGGTTGAGCAGCGATCCCCGGTGGAAAGACGTCAAGGTTTTGTTTCGATCATGAACTTGCAGCAAATGTATCATGTGAATTGTAAACTGTTTAATATTATAAAATATCCCTGTTTCTGAAGGTGATACTCTGATGCAAATGTTCCTGGAGAAGGGGAGCATAAGATCATGTCATTCATTCGTGGGCAACGGAGCATGGAGAACTATGATCCGAACACTCGCCATTGTCTCTATGGGCTGGTACGAAATTTAATTGCAAAAGGAACTTGATTGTCTCTGATGCAAAAGGAACTTTATGGGCTGGTATGAATTTATATATTCTAGTTAACTCTGAAGAATTACGCAGGATGCGGATTTGATAATGCTCGCTCTGGCGTCTCACGAAGTCCATTTCTCGGTTTTGCGAGAGGTAGCTTGTTCATCCCTTCTCAGTGATAACTCCAGGCACCAATGAAATGTTGAACATGATTAACCCTGCAACAGCCTATGCAGCATATGGAATTTACCAGGCAGTATTTAATCTTCACTGTCAAAGTAGAACTAGCATTTTGCAGTTGCATTGGAGCTGAGAATACTCTTCTGTAAACTTAAACAGGACTTGCTACGCCAAACTCACCAGCCAGATATTTGTGTTCCTGTGACTGATAAAAGTTTCACAGCCCAAGAGTTACCAAATGTTAAGTGCAGAGGCTGGTTCCCCAGGATAACAGATGCAAGACCTAAGGGAAAGTTACCCAAGAAACCGTATCAGGTTTGTTCCGCACGGTAATATTACTGGGAAGTTCTCATTCCGACTATGCGGATAACGTCGTTTACGTTGTTGCAGTTCCTCAACATATGGGTTCTGAGAGAGTACTTGGAACTTGAAATGACTATACCAGGTCTCAAACATGACATTGAGAGGCTAATTGATGATTTCATCTTTCTTTGTTTCTTGACGGGAAATGATTTCATTCCACACATCCCTTCACTCGAGATACACGAAGTACGTGTCGCTATATGGTTTTAGCCGCACTCGGTCATCTGTGAAAAGAACTGAAAAATATATAATTTTCTCTAATGTGTGTTCCATTTGACAGTATGCAGTCGATCTTCTCATTGACGTGTACAAAACCACGTACAACAAAATGGGGGGTTATATTGTTGATACTGACAAAGTACTTGTAGGATTTAAGCCTCTTATTTTCCATTGATAATTATCCATTGCGTTATTCTAATGTTGTCTAATTGCTATGCCTGGAAACAGATCAAAGATAAGCATGCCGCCTATGTGAAAATCTCAAGGTTGGAGAAGTTCCTCCACGAACTCTCGTTGCATGAAGAGAAAACATTTATCAAAAGATTTGAACTGCGAGAGGTATCTTCTCATCCTTGTCAAGAGTATGCATGCACTCCTAATTAGCATTCGTTCATGTGTCTGTTACTTGGTTAATTGCAGAAGTTACTTCGCAAGATGCAGCGTCAAGCTGCAGAAGATGAATGGAATGAAAGAAACTATGGCATTGTGGTAAGGATTTGTTAGTCGATGAAATGTACATGCACAGAGATGTAATTAGCTCTTGTGTGCAGGAAGAAAGTGCAGATGGCCTTGAACAAGTGAGTATCTCTGCTTGCACTGATGACAAGCCTGATGTATGGGCATTTTGTTTATTTCTGTTAAGGATCTCCAAGAATATCTCAATCCGTATTGATTTCCTATATGTATATTTTTCTGAAAATCTGGTTATGTATCTATCTTCAGGTTACTGAGAATACCTCAGAGCTGAGGAGAAATTTAAAGGATAATCTGCGTAGTAAGCAAGATCTTTTAAAAAATGGAGCTTCTAAACACGACAGGGTTAGTGACTTGGTGTTGCCTATTGGAAAGACATTTTTTCTATGTGCAAATTTTGACATATATAGTACAGATAAGACTGGGATTGCCAGGATGGAAATCCCGGTTCTACAAGGAGAAGTTTGGTGCTGAAACCTCTAACGAAATTGGGAGGCTGCAGACTGAAATGGTTCTGAATTTCCTTCTTTTTCCTGCAAATAGTCTCAATACTTCTGTGGTTTGGCAGGGTTAACATTTTAGATTGCTTAATATGTTTTTTTTTTGTTGATTTAGGTCCAGAAATATTTAGAAGGATTGTGTTGGGTGCTCCGATACTATTTTTCTGATGTGCCGTCATGGAGTTGGTAGGACGAAGCATATACAAATTATATCTTTTTTTCTATGTATTTCCTCACATGCCGTAATATTATTGTTCTGAATTATTATGACAAAATTGGTCCCAAGAGCCAATCAATTTAATCATATTCTCACGGTAGTGACTTGTGAAGTTCTGATAGTTCCAATAGATAGACAACTGTTTGATAGTACAATGTTTTTTTGCAGGTACTATCCATTCTATTATATGCTCCTTTTGCTTCGGATCTGAAACGCCTGTCTCAGTTCAAGATATCTTTCACCATAGACAAACCACTACGACCATTTGATCAGCTAATGGCAGTGTTGCCACCGGAAAGGCATGGTTGCTCATGAATATTATCTATTATCATTTCCTGAGAATTAATCAGTTTTTTTTCTTTTTGCAGCTCATGTGCCCTTCCAAAATGCTACAGCAAATTAATGGGCTGTGAAGAGTCCGCGATACAAATGTTCTACCCATCAGGTATATATTTGTTATCCTGTAGTTAATACGTACTTAATAGTATCATCAGACTGTTTGTCTACTGATGTGGCATGCAATTCACTTGTCACCAGATCTGGCGATTGATACTCATGGAAAACGCTTCCTGTGGCAAGTAAGCCTTTTGTTCATGTGCAATAAGATGAACTGGTTCAACTGATAATTTCAACGCAAACTGATCAAGTGCACCTATTTGGTGCTATAGCAAAAAAGGACTGATGCTAGTTTCCTATTTCAGGGTGTTGCAAAGTTGCCATTTATAGATGTGAAGCTGCTGCTTTCAGCAACCAAAACAGTAGAGAAAGATCTCGCAGTATGTATTCTCAATTAAAAACTAGCATTCCATAAATCTTAGGTCACAAATATGGTTTCTTACCTTGTTTGCTCATCAGTTGCATGAGATGCAAAGGAACACTATTCGGCAAGAGAAGATCTTACTGAGGAACTCAAACTCTGGCAAATAATGCAGCATTTGTGCCAACACCTGAGAAGAAGCTTCTGATATCCCTGGTGCGCTGGACTTGTGATGCAACCGGTGCAGCCAACACCTTTAAATGCCTTTGAAGTTTCAAAATAAAATGAAATAACATAGATACTACAAAAATTAACACGTCACAAAATTGCCAATTAAAAATGACAACATAAAGACAATTGCGTCTCCCCTCTTTGTCCCTCCTTCAAGAAAAGGCGGCTAGGGTTTCTGCCTCCCGTTGGCGGCGCCGGCGATCTCCCACGTCTCCTGTGGCCTTAGGGCCATGGGTGCGCGGTGGATCCCGGCCCTTGCCAGCAGGAGGGCTCCGTTTTCAGGCGCTTCTTCGAGTTTTGTTAGGGTTTGTGTCCTGCTCGAGAAGACGAGACGGCAACGGCTTCTTGAAGATGGAATAAGATTCTCCCCGCCTAGCCCCCGTCCCAATGGTGTGTCTAGCATCGTCGGAGGGCGTGTGGAGGTGTGTCTCCGGCGGATCTCGTGAGATTTGGTCGGTGGTTGTCTTTGGTGGATCCGCTCGGATCCGGTCTTTGTTTGTCTTTATTCATCTGTCTTCAGGTTGAATCCTTCCGATCTAAAATTCTCTTCATCGACGGCGGTTGCTGTTCTGGGGCGTTGGTCCTATGGGACCTTAGCACAACGACTTCCCGACTGTCTACTACAACAAGTTGTGCCCGGCTCCGGTGAGGGAGGGGCGATGACGGCAGTGCGCTTTCGGCTCGCTTTAGTGCTTGTAGTCGTCGCTAGGTGGTCTATGAATCTGGATGTAATTTTTATTATTTCTGGTGTTCGTTGTACTGCCATAATTGAAGATGAATAGATCAACAGTTTCCCAGAAAAAAAATGACAGCATAATAAGTCAGGAAAAAATGATAAAATTGGCACGGACTTGTACATAATGTAAATGGGCTTTAATTAAGTCTGGCCCATTATTGCCATTGATAGAAAATATGACATTTTTCTCTCGAGCTATGTTTCAAATTTTAAGGGGTAAAAGATATGATTCACTCAACTGTAGTACATCATAAATTGCATCTTAAGAGGTAAAATTTAAATTTCACTCTAGTGTCTTTTTTTTGCGGGTACACTATTCTTAAAGTTGGTTTGACTGTGACAATTTTTTTAGATTTTGATTTGAAAGGAATTGCTCTTGAGGCCTCGAACTGTTTTTTTACCACATATTCCTCCATTCTATACATGCTCTTGTTTTTGCTCATTTTTCTTGCTTTCCGGGCACGTCTACATACGATTCTTCGTATTTGTATACAAAGCACCAGACTATTGCCGTACTAATGTATACTCCCTTCGTTCCAATTTACTTGACCCATATTTATCTAGACACTAAATAAGTATAGACACATCCGTATTTAGACAAATTCAAGTCAACTAATTTGAAACGAAGGGAGTAGCTGGCTGGTTGCAGGCGAAGTGTCCTCCACGTTCCCTCCCTCGCGACACTTAATAAAGGCCACCATGCACGATCAACATGCCGTGCTTGCTTGTTTATCGCTAACAGAGTCGTTTAGGTACTTTCATTTCACGTTCTCTTACCTTTTTAAATTGTTTATTTATTACGTGTGCTGCTGTTGAGCCGAGCTCGTGTTTTTCTCTGTTTTTAGATGAAATGCATCAACCCGACTTTATAAATAAAGTCATCAGACAGTGTTCATCGGACAAGCATACAAGTAGTCAAAGCCCAAAGACGCACAAAATAACCAGCAGTACTGATACATGGCTCCCAAGCCAAACATGACACGCATGCCAGACTACAAGAGCACACCAGCAGAAGGGACCTCCTAGCTCGTGTTTTTCCTTGCGGCAATTAAGAATTTGGTATGAGTAGGGAGGAGGGAGCATCGATCCTTGGAAGCTCAGATTGCGCCGCACCCAACCAAAATGAAGGCGACACAAATCAAACGTCGGAACGAAGTCTCAAACTACCTGAAGCTGTCCACATCCTTGTTGCGAGAAAAATCAGCTTTGGTTATCGTACTACTAGTCTGAAAGATTGGAGCGTCGTTGAGGCGCGCACATGGGCGACATGGAAGAATCATTGGAGCGGCGGCCATCACGGTAGGTGGGAACCGAGGACCCTGCCGAGGAGAGTCGGCCGTCACCGACTCGGCTGGCCCTCCGCGTGTGTACTGTCGCACACCGGGCAAAACACCGCGTACACGCAGCACTGCAGCAGCGGCACCGACGAATTCGAGTTCGGCGGCCATCTCGACAGAATTTTCTTTCTCAGCGTGTTTGGCTACAGCGAGAAAAGAGAATGAGTTTATGAGAGTTAGGTACGAGAAGTTGGTTTCTAGTCTGTCTCAGTTGTTATTCATCTTACATCAAGTACATCTTTTTTTAAGGACACGTCCAAGCCGGACGCATCAATAACCTAGAAGGGAAATGGCAGACGCCGGTACATGCCGTTCAAGCGGCTACAACGCCCCTACAGAGGCAAGAAAGAGAAATTACAGCGCCCGATGGTTATGGTTGCAAGCCACCGACCCCTCCCGCCCTTGGCATCATCTCGAGGTGCCTTGTGATGATGAAACACGGCATTTTTTCCGTGCATCGACCACTTGGACTCTCGGCGACGGTAAAACTTGCCGTTTTTGGTGCGACCACTGGCTTGACGGGACGGCTATCTCTGAGTTCACTCCGGCACTGCTTGCTCTTGTGCCGCGGCGTCGGCGCCGCCACACCCTGGTTTCCGATGGGCTTCACCAGCATGTGTGGATTCGCGATATCCACGACACTCTTGGACCCATTGAGGTGGTCCAATACGTCGATCTCTGGCGTTGTCTTCAGGGCATCCAGCTCAGCCACGCCTCGGACCAAATCAGTTGGAAATGGACTGCCAACGGTATCTACTCCGCCAAATCCTGCTATAAGGCGCTCTTCTTTGGATCAACCTCCCCACCTGCTTGGCGTTTGATCAGGAAGGGTTGGGCCCCCCTTGGAAACAAGTTCTTCGTTTGGCTCGCTTCTCTCGATCGGTGCTGGACTGCGGAGCGTCGCGCGCGACAAGGCCTCGCGCATGATCCACAGTGCATCTTCTGTTCACAGGAGTTTGAGACTATCGACCATCTCCTTGCTGGTTGTGTCTTCTTGCGGATCACTTGGCATGAGATTCTTTCTTGGTGTCGGCTGGTTACACCACCCATGTTGGGCTCGACCACTTTCTTCGACTGGTGCCTTCAGGCCACGGCGGCATCCCCGGACAGCCTCAGGAGAGGCCTCAACTCCATCATCGCTCTCACCGCATGGGCTATCTGGAAGCACCGGAACGCGGCCATTTTTTACGGCGCCCGACCCTCCACCGATGACCTTGTGCAGCTGATCAATGATGACGCGTGCCGGTGGTCCAAGGCCGGTGATAGAGGATCAGATAGAATCATTCATGTAACCTGACTCTACGGTGTTGAGGCTGAGCACCCTCCTTCGCTGCTCACTTTGCACTCTCTCGGACGCCGTTGCGTGCACGTCTGCGAGGGCTGCATCCTGTACTCTCTTTTTCCACCTATCAATGAAATGATACGCTGCTCAGCGTATTCATGAAAAGAAAAAACATTGCAAACCCTCCACTAATCCAGTCGCTCGGATAAGCCCTGATGCCCTTCAGTTTACACCCTCGTCGTTGATCGCTCGCAGAACCTTGGTAATTGCACGAATCGCGTCGTTGAAGACTATATCGTTATGTAGCGACCAGATGCTCCAGAGCACCAACAGAAACGCTGCTCTACTGTCCTTACAAAGGACTCCCACGTCCTCCTTAGCTGTCCATCATTGCACCAACTCAGTGTCTGCTATTGGTATCCATATTTGCCTATTTCACTGCGTTAGGATCATCGTCCATACCTGCCTTGCCAACACACATCCAAGCAGCAGATGATCTAGCGTTTCAGGCTCTTTGTCGGGCAATCCTCGCTTCCAAGTACATATTTTCTATAAACAATACTTTAAAAGATTTCCAACAATTTGCATGATTGGAGAAGATGGACAATGAAATATCTGAAACTGGCTGTTAACACAAGATTTGCTCGGTGTAGCTTAATCGATTACCTCTCAACGAGTTTTCTAATCCTATGTACTTATAAATCGTATGGCCAATAATTAATCAACAACTCCTATTTCTCTTAACTGCATATATGCCATTTTTTAGGAACATATATGCCACTTCATGCCACCTCCCTACGTATTTCGTTTTTTCAGTTTTAGTTACATGCTTCACCCTATTATATATGGACAGCTATAACTTCTGATCGTTCGTCCAAACCATCCCAAGCGCTCGAAGAAAAGCTCCCTCACATGCAATTTTTTCTTTTGGAACGAAGACGTTAGAAGTGTCCGACTTTAAATTAATAAAGCCACTAGGCAGCATCCAACAAGATTCAAAGTTTAACATAACCACATACATACCAAAAGATACATCGTAAACGCATAAGTCTAGAAGCACGCAGGCTTAGACATAATACAAAGCTAACACGTCCCATACAGCCAGCCTCCTGTATTGAGAAGAGACTCCAAAAAAAAGGCTCAGTCATGCGTCGAGTCTTGCGGAGCCAGCACCTGGATATATCTGATCCGCTCCAAGACCTCCAGCATGCGCTCAGCATCGCACTCCTTTCCCAACGGTGTCCACGTCTGGAGAAAAAGATGGCATTTGAAAATTACATCAGCAGCGTGATTAGAGAATTTCTTCTCTATCGCAATCTTGTTACGAATCGTCCAGATAGATCATAGCAGCGCCCCTACGCAGCGCCATACTATCCTTGCATTGGACCCCTTCTGGGCTTTAATCAAGGTGAGCAAATCCGCACCCGAGGAGGGATTCCAATTCTGCTGGAACGCGTCCTAACGACGCTCCACGCAAACTTAGCTAGGTAGCAACGGAAGAAAACATGGTTTGCGTCCTCCCCTAGGCCACAAACTGCACATGACCCATCTGTCGGTCCGTTTCACTTAGCCACGTTATCGGATGCCGGGAGGCGGTTTCTAAACATTTGCCACAAGATTTTTTTTTTATCTTGAACGGAAGCCCAACCTTCCATAGCCCCCTAGCTATATCCAACGCATTCCCTTCTGTCAATTTACTGTATAGAGATTTGACCGAGAACTTCCTGGAGGCATACAGACTCCAATCCATGGAATTGGCCCGCGAGCAGAGCGTCGTCCCTCCTATCTTGTGAACTAGGTCTTCCGAGACCACCCCTTCGGCCGGAGAGAGGGCACGCACAAAGTGGACGGCGGGAGGGGAGTATTGTTGGGGAACGTAGTAATTTCAAAAATTTCCTACGATCACGCAAGATCTATCTAGGAGAAGCATAGCAACGAGCGGGGAGAGTGTGTCCACGTACCCTCGTAGACCGAAAGCGGAAGCGTTTAGTAACGCGGTTGATGTAGTCGAACGTCTTCGCGATCCAACCGATCCAAGTACCGAACGCACGGCACCTCCGCGATCTGCACACGTTCAGCTCGGTGACGTCCCTCGAACTCTAGATCCAGCTGAGGCTGAGGGAGAGTTTCGTCAGCACGACGGCGTGGTGACGGTGATGATGAAGTTACCGACGCAGGGCTTCGCCTAAGCACTACGACAATATGACCGAGGTGTGTAACTGTGGAGGGGGGCACCGCACACGGCTAAGACAAATCTTCTCTTGTGTCTATGGGGTGCCCCCTGGCCACGTATATAAAGGATGGAGGGAGGAGGAGGCCGGCCCTCATAGGGCGCGCCCAAGGTGTGGAGTCCTACTAGGACTCCCTAGTCCTAGTAGGATTTCACCTCCCACATGGAATAGGAAAAGGGGAAGGGAGAAGGAGAAGGAAGGAAGGGGGCGCCCCCTTTCCCTAGTCCAATTCGGACCAGTCCATGGGGAAGAGGCGCAGCCACCTTTGAGGCCTTTCTCTCCTTTCCCGTATGGCCCATTAAGGCCCAATACGAATTCCCGTAACTCTCCGGTACTCCGAAAAATACCCGAATCACTCGGAACCTTTCCGATGTCCGAATATAGCCTTCCAATATATCGATCTTTACCTCTCGACCATTTCGAGACTCCTCGTCATGTCTGTGATCTCATCCGGGACTCCGAACTATCTTCGGTCATCAAATCACATAACTCATAATACAAATCGTCATCGAACGTTAAGCGTGCGGACCCTACGGGTTCGAGAACTATGTAGACATGACCGAGACACATCTCCGGTCAATAACCAATAGCGGAACCTGGATGCTCATATTGGCTCCTACATATTCTACGAAGATCTTTATCGGTCAAACCGCATAACAACATACGTTGTTCTCTTTGTCATCGGTATGTTACTTGCTTGAGATTCGATCGTCGGTATCCTCATACCTAGTTCAATCTCGTTACCGGCAAGTCTCTTTACTCGTTCCGTAATGCATCATCCCGCAACTAACTCATTAGTCACATTGCTTGCAAGGCTTATAGTGATGTGCATTACCAAGAGGGCCCAGAGATACCTCTCCGATACACGGAGTGATAAATCCTAATCTCGATCTATGCCAACCCAACAAACACCATCGGAGACACCTGTAGAGCATCTTTATAATCACCCAGTTACGTTGTGACGTTTGATAACACACAAGGTGTTCCTCCGGTATTCGGGAGTTGCATAATCTCATAGTCAGAGGAGCATGTATAAGTCATGAAGAAAGCAATAGCAATAAACTTAACGATCATTATGCTAAGCTAACGGATGGGTCTTGTCCATCACATCATTCTTCTAATGATGTGATCCCGTTTCATCAAATGATAACACATGTCTATGGTCAGGAAACTTAACCATCTTTGATTAACGAGCTAGTCAAGCAGAGGCATACTAGGGACACTTTGTTTTGTCTATGTATTCACACATGTATTAAGTTTCCGGTTAATACAATTCTAGCATGAATAATAAACATTTATCATGAAATAAGGAAATAAATAATAACTTTATTATTGCCTCTAGGGCATATTTCCTTCAAGTATCACAATGCCTTGCCCACCATTATGTTTGTGTTGGTGGCCAATTGATAGATGGAGGGGTGGCTCTGCCATAATGGAACTGGCCCCAACCAACAGTCAAGCCAGAACCGAGTGGACTGGCCATTGTTGACCCTAAAATTGGCCCCAACCGTGAACGCCGGCCTAACCGCTTGGATCCCATTCCAAAACGCGGATCCGGATGATTTCGCCGTGAAAAGATTCCCGTCCGGGAAGTATTTTGCACGAAGTAAATCCGCCCAGAGTCCCGACTCGTTTTGGGCGAGGCGCCACCACCACTTTGTGAGCAAGGCCACATTCATGAGCTTGGAGTTTGTGATGCCCAAGCCACCAAATTTTTTTGGCCTACATACTGCAGCCCACCTTACTAGGTGGGATTTACACGTAATACCGGTTCCTTCCCAAAAGAACCTGGAACGGGGAGTATCTAGCTTAGAGTGAACTCCGTCAGCGAGGAGAAACATCCCCATGGTAAACAGTGGAAGGGAGGAGAGGCTCGAGTTAGTAAGGATTACCTAGCCGCCGCCGACATAAATCTACCTGTCCACGGACTAACTTTATTGGCTACCTTACTGTGAAGGGGCTCCCACTCATAGATAGGGAGTTTCTGGTGAGATGTAGGCCAATGTACTTAATTGGAAAGCTCCCAAGCTTACAATTAAGTAGGTTAGCTACCCGCTCACTATCTTGGTCTACCATCCCCATGGTAATGACCTCGCTTTTTAGGAAATTGATTTTCAAGCGTGATAAGATTTCAAATGATAGCAGCAGGAGCTTGATTGAGGCGATGTTGTGTTCATCTGGCTCGAACGGCAACATCGTGTCATCTGCGTATTGGAGGCGAGTCACCCCCCCCCCAGGGACGAGGTGGGGCACCAACCCCTTGATGTGGCCCGCCGCCCTGGCTTTGGCAATCATAGCCGACAGGGCATCCGCAACAAAGTTGAAGATAAGCGGTGAGATGGGGTCTCCCTGGCGAAGCCCCTTTTTGTTGCGGAAAAACTTACCCATCTCTCCGTTAACTATAATCGCGGTGTGTCCACCACTAATAAGGTGCATGATGCGGTGCACAAATCCTACCTCAAAACCCTTTTTGAGGAGGACCTCCCGCATGAACTGTTGGGGAACGTAGTAATTTCAAAAAAATTCCTACGCACACACAGGATCATGGTGATGCATAGCAACGAGAGGGTATAGTGTGTCCACGTACCCTCGTAGACCGAAAGCGGAAGCGTTAGCACAACGCGGTTGATGTAGTCGTACGTCTTCACGATCCGACCGATCCAAGTACCGAACGCACGGCACCTCCGAGTTCAGCACACGTTCAACTCGATGACGTCCCGCGAGCTCCGATCCAGCAAAGCTTCACAGGAGAGTTTCGTCAGCACGACGGCGTGGTGACGGTGATGATGATGCTACCGACGCAGGGCTTCGCCTAAGCACCGCTACGATATGATCGAGGTGGATTATGGTGGAGGGGGGCACCGCACACGGCTAAGAGATCAATGATCAATTGTTGTGTCTATGGGGTGCCCCCTGGCCACGTATATAAAGGAGTGGAGGAGGGGGGAGGGCCGGCCTAGCTATGGCGCACCCTGGAGGAGTCCTACTCCCACCGGGAGTAGGATTCCCCCCCTTCCAAGTAGTAGGAGTAGGAGAGAAGGAAGGGGAAGAGAGAAGAGAAGGAAGGAGGGGGCGCAGCCCCTCCCCCTAGTCCAATTCGGACTAGGCCTTGGGGGGCGCGCGGCCTGCCTCTCTCTCTTCCCTAAAGCCCAATAAGGCCCATATACTTCTTCCCCGTATTCCCGTAACTCCCCGGTACTCCGAAAAATACCCGAACCACTCGAAACCTTTCCGATGTCCGAATATAGTCGTCCAATATATCGATCTTTACGTCTTGACCATTTCGAGACTCCTCGTCATGTCCCCGATCTCATCCGGGACTCCGAACTACCTTCGGTACATCAAAACACATAAACTCATAATACAAATCGTCACAGAACTTTAAGCGTGCGGACCCTACGGGTTCGAGAACTATGTAGACATGACCGAGACACGTCTCTGGTCAATAACCAATAGCGGAACCTGGATGCTCATATTGGTTCCTACATATTCTACGAAGATCTTTATCGGTCAAACCGCATAACAACATACGTTGTTCCCTTTGTCATCGGTATGTTACTTGCCCGAGATTCGATCGTCGGTATCTCAATACCTAGCTCAATCTCGTTACCGGCAAGTCTCTTTACTCGTTCCGTAATACATCATCCCGCAACTAACTCATTAGTTACAATGCTTGCAAGGCTTATAGTGATGTGCATTACCGAGTGGGCCCAGAGATACCTCTCCGACAATCGGAGTGACAAATCCTAATCTCGAAATACGCCAACTCAACAAGTACCTTCGGAGACACCTGTAGAGCACCTTTATAATCACCCAGTTACATTGTGACGTTTGGTAACACACAAAGTGTTCCTCCGGTAAACGGGAGTTGCATAATCTCATAGTCATAGGAACATGTATAAGTCATGAAGAAAGCAATAGCAACATACTAAATGATCAAGTGCTAAGCTAACGGAATGGGTCAAGTCAATCACATCATTCTCCTAATGATGTGATCCCGTTAATCAAATGACAACTCATGTCTATGGTTAGGAAACATAACCATCTTTGATTAACGAGCTAGTCAAGTAGAGGCATACTAGTGACACTCTATTTTGTCTATGTATTCACACAGGTATCAAGTTTCCGGTTAATACAATTCTAGCATGAATAATAAACATTTATCATGACATAAGGAAATAAAATAATAACTTTATTATTGCCTCTAGGGCATATTTCCTTCATGAACTCCCAGTTCACACGGTCGTAGGCTTTTTCAAAGTCTAGTTTTAGGATAACACCCTTCTGTTTGGTGCGCTTCAGCTCGTGTACTATCTCTAAGAGCGCGATCAGGCCTTCTAGGATATTCCGTCCCTTGAGGAAGGCAGTTTGGCTTTTCTGAATCACACGTTGTGCGACTGGCGCCAGCCGGGTGGCGTAGGCTTTAGCACAGATCTTGAAAAGGACGTTAATGAGGGTGATTGGCCGAAACAGCTTGATGGTGTCCGCACCTTTGACCTTAGGGATCAGGCAAATGGCACCATAGTTTAGGCGGGACATATCCATTGTGCCTAGTGCAAAGTCGTTCACTATCGCGTAGAAAAGGTGTCTAAGGTTTGGCCAATTTTTTTTTTAAAGAACTCCATGGGCCATCCGTCCGGGCCTGGCGCTGTGTCTGTCTTCATGTCAGCTAGGGCCCTGTTGATCTCTTGCGGCAGGAAGGACAAAGCTAGTTCATCGTTCTCCTGCTCAGACACTTTCTCCATTGGATCCCACAAATCTTCCCGGAGGCTAAGCCTTTTCTCCTCGGCCGTTCCCAACAGACCAATGAAGAACTCATAAATGTGGCTAACGATCTCACTTTGAGTCACTAGGAGGTCGTTTTCAGCTTGGAGGCGCAGAATGGAGGTTTTGCGCTTCCGTCTGTTCGCATAGGCGTGGAAGTAACCGGTATTGGCATCCCCCTTAGTGACCCACTTGACACCGCCCCTACAGCGCCAGTATTCCTCTTCCGCTCTCAAAATCACCAAAACTTGATTTTCAAGTGAATATTTATGGTCCCATTCCTCTTCGAAGAATGGTCTAGCGTCTGCCTGTGCGTCCAGAGACGCGATATCATCAACAAGCCTCGCCCTTTCCCTTCCGGACTCACTCCCGTGGTTGGCCCCCAACCCACGAAGGAAATCCCGCAGAGCCGCAGCCGCGGAGGCCCAGAACTCCGCAGGACCGCGTTGGCGTCCCATCTGTTGCACGATCTGGTCCCTGCGATCATTTACCAGTTGGACAAAACCCTCTACCTTGAACCACACCATTTCAAAGTAAAATCTACTACTGCAGCGAATGTTGTCCACCCCTGAGGACAAGATTAGAGGAACGTGATCCGAGCCTATGCGCGTCTCAGCCACCAGGGAACACAAAGGAAAGAGAACCTCCCATTCTCCGGTGCAAAAGACACGGTCTAGAACACTACGGACTGGCGCCCTTTGTTTATTAGTCCAGGTATATCTTGCACCTGTCCTCGCTACTTCACGTAGTGTTGTAGCCGCAATGGCGTTGTTGAAGAGGGACACCCGAGCCCAGTCCATGTTGCCATTATTCTTGTCCACCCCCGAGCGGATCAAGTTGAAATCACCGCCAACAACCAGTGGGATGTTTATCACTCTTTTGGCCCCGACCAAAGTCGTGATCTCCCCTAAGAATTCAGCTGACTTCGCATGATCGGCCGGCCCTTAAACGCACACAATCACCCATGACAGCCCGGATACACGGTGTCGAACGGTCACAGCAATAAAAAACACGCTGGATTCTCACATGATTACATCACAGATATCACGATTACAACCCATAAGAAGACCACTCGAGTGGCCTGATGAAGGCAACCAGTGCCAGTCGAAGCGCTGCAAGGGATCGAAAGCAAGTAGATCCCTAAATGTGAAGTCAATTTTAATAGTTTCCTGCAACGCCACGACATCTATGCGTTCTTTGGCCATGTACTCTTTAAGTTGCGTCCGACGGCCCCCATGGCCACAACCACGAATATTCCAGAAAAGGTACCGCATTAAATAATATGATTACGGAGGCGAACTCCACGGGAGCTCACCGCTTTGGCCATTCTCTTCCGAGCCGGGGCACGACAGGAAGAAGGGATGTCCGAAGCATCCCTAGCTTCGGCTCCCTCATTGGGTCCGAGACCAGCGCCAGCCCCTACTGGTGCCGTTGCCTGCTCTGCCATTGCCACACAACGAGCAACAGCTATAGCAAGTGCGGCCTGGGCCTCCTCCCTCGCACGCACTAGGGATATAATATCCTCGTTGGAGGCCTCAATCGCCACGCTACTATCGTTCAAAATCCTGGCCAAGTGGTCGTCCAAAAACGCATTCAAAATCCTAAAGGAGGGAAGTGGATTACCCGACGCTTCCATGTTCTTGTCGGCGATGCGCAGCTTGCCACTTTCCAGGGAGGTCATGTCCCCCAGCTTGGCCTTGGCCCGAGCGCTGGGAGCACGCTGCACCACCGGGTTCGCCTTGGAACGCTTGGCCTTGACGCTCGTGCCTGACGCCACCAGTGCCGCCCCGAGATCGCCCCTTAGCGCCTCCACGGGCCCGGGGGCCGCTGACGCCGCCGTCTTGGACACAGGCTTCTGCCCCCATCTTCTTGGGCTGCCTGCCTGAGCCGCTCGAGTCACGACGCCCCAATGAAGGACTGAGATCAGAGCCCTCGTTGAGCACACATCCAGAGTCCACCCTCTCCCGCCACCGGAGAGGAGGGCTGGAGGAGCGTCGGCTCCACAACCATAGAAGGTGCAGTGAGCCCCGGGGCAGGAAGGTTGGAGCCGTACTCGTCGAAGGCCATCCCAGGGAGCGGGCAAGAGGGGGAATGCCGACCGCTGTGTCTTGGGTCGCCACCACCGTGGCTCCCCCAACTGAAACTCCCAGCTTGTCCCACGTCTCCATGTCGATTGAGGTGTCCTGGATGCTGTCCTCAAGCTCGTCTTCTTGCCCCTCCATCACCACATCTCTAGCCTCAGATGACCTTTGATTCCCTGCCGGAGCTGGCTTGTCTTTGCTCATGGCGCCCCCGCTGCTTTTGCTGTTGTTGGCCGATGGCTGGGCCCGCCTGGCCTTGTCGGGTTGGTTTGGGGGCTGCTGGTCAGAGGGGCCGGACCCAGGCGCACCGCCATCGCCCAACCTCCGAGGAAGGCGTTCAAGCTCAACTTTGATTTGGTAGCCCTCATGGTTAAACCACACCTCGACCATGCCATTTAGCTTCTCTGGCACCTTGCAAGCCAGTTTCATCCTCACCGGCCCCAACCTGATGAGGGAGAGCTCGTCGACCACAATCGGACGACCCAACATCTTTAGTCCTTCCATAAGGCGATCCACCCTGCGGTGCTTCTTAGGAATGCCATGGAGGTGCACCCAAGCCTCGGGCATTACCATAGGTGGGATCTCTTCATGAACCATGTCCCGAACCCGAGCAGTGATATCATTGATAGACAGAAATAGCTTACCGCTGGACTTGGCCATGTGAAGGAGGTCCGCAGACGGAAAAACCACCATAAAATCATCATCCCCCACTTGGGCGATCTACCAGTCCCAATCCCCAGCCACCATGTGCTTAAGCTCTTGCTTGAGAACGCGCAGGCTGAGCTTGCCGGGGTCGGCAGAGAGAATGGCGGCGTTTTCAGTTGCGAGCGCCGAAGGCCCATCCTCCTCCTCCTCTTCTTCGAACTTCAGACAAAAGAAGCCCTCCCCCGAGATGGAACTTCCCATGATCTGTAGGTTGAGCTGCCTCCCTCGCGTCGGGCAGTTTGCGGATGCGTGCCCCTCCTCCTTATAGAGCACGCAGAGCGGCTGGAACTTGCACTTGGACTAGAAGTGCCCAAGCCGCCCGCACTTGAAACACTCCACCTCCGGGGCCTCTGGAGCATCCTCCACCGGGATGGGCTCGCCCGCCATACCCTTCGACGAGGACGGAAGCGCCATCGCCAGCGGCTCTGCATATGCCCTGGGCTTCTTAGCCAGTGGATCACCATGGCCTCCCCACGGTTCGGGTGCTCCATTGGTTTGCGGTCCAGCTCCCGCCGACGCGCCCCCGCCGCCTTCTTCCTCTTGTGCTCTTGCTGCTGGATCCACCATGGGGGAGGAGGACCCCAATCCCCCTCGCGCCCCTCTTGCTCTTGGGAGTAGCTACACTGGTAGCGCTCATCGCGGCTCCCCTGCCGGCCGCACATCGCCCGCTTAGCCTTCTCTCTCAGCTCCCGCTCCCTGCGCTTCTCCCCCTCCAGATCTGATGCCTCCCATGCAATTTTGCTGTGTATTTTTGCTTGCACGTTTTATCTCTCATGTAGTTTTAAACATGCATGCATATAAAAATGAAATTGATGATGTCAGCAAAGATTTCATCGAAATTCAAAATTTAAAATGGTTTGTAGCTCAAATTGTTGGTCCAATTGAAAAACCGTTTTCACATAAAAAAAATCATCGCGGCGAGACCTTCGAAACTAGATCCCATGTTGATATATTCCGACGACTATTTTTCGGGTACAAAGTTACCATGCCTGTACTATGTAAGTTATCATGTCTGTGGTGCATAACCTATGAATCACTGATGAAGGATCCCAATGGGTAAGGGCTGGCGGCCGCCATACCTTGTTTTGGTGCAAAAAATCTTTTTATACCTACACAGACTTCTCTCGGTTGGCTAAGCTGGCTCTTGTCGTTGGAAAAATCGGTAAAGGGAGAGGTCGTTCGCTGGATGCCTGGATGGGCCAGGCAGACACAGTTGGGCCACATACACGGCATCCAGCGCAGAAGAAGTTGGCCCATTTACACTTCTCACCTGGTTACGAACTGATCGAGGTGACCTTGAAAAATAAACGAACCGATCGAGAGTCAGATTGAGACGCACACGCACGTGGCACACAACAACCGTAGCAGCTAGCGCGTAGCGGTGGCTGGCCAGGACGAGGGGGAGTGGCGGATGACGGCGGTTTTGGCCTGTGGTGGGCGTCGAGCAAGTTGCGCGGCTGGGCGTGCGTAGTGGTGCACCGAGCGGCGGTGGCTTCACATCCTTCACGCCATGGCCAGCAAGGCGCAGTGCGGCCTCGCGTCTTCGCTAGCAGAAGATGGATAGTGAGAGGAAGGGGCTAGCAAAGCCAAGGGGAAGGGGACAGGAATTGACTACTATGATTTTGCATTTGCGTAAAAAAATTACTTAAGAGTTCGCCACACCTTCATTTTTTCGTCATCCGCCTCTGCCTATGATGTTGCTTACATATAAATTACCGGGGCATAAAAATGATTCATCCAACCTTCTCCCCACATGTACCTGCATGCATACACTAGAGAACAAAAAAGTTGATAGCGCCATAAATTCTCCCTATTTCAAAAATTCAAAATGTTTTGTTGCTCGAACCGTTTGTCCAATTCAAAAACCATTTTCACACAAAAACTCAGTCCAGATGAAACCTTCGAAACTAGATCCCATGTTGATATGTTTCGATGACTTTTTTGGGTTAAAAAGTTATCATGCCTGGGTTAAGTAAATTATCAGCTCTGTTGTGCGCATATTACCATGTTATTTGCACATGAGTTACCAGGAGGTGTTTTTCAACAACAAAAAATCCCGGGTCAAAAATTTACCGCTATGTTTGTATGTGAGTTATCAGCTCTATTGTGCGTATAGAACCATGATATATACACAGAAGGTACCGGCGTATGTTTCAACAACTTTTTCTCCAAGGTCAAAAGTTATCACGGTTTTTGCACATGAGTTATCAGCTCTGTTGTGCCTATATTATCGTGTTATTTACGCAGAATTTGTCAGAGTATATTTTCAATATCCTCCCCCCCTCCCAACATAAAAAGTTACCGCGATGTTTGTACATAAGTTAACAGGTCTGTTGTGCGTATATTGCCACACTATTTACACAAAAGTTACCGGTGGTATGTTTTCAACAAAAATAATATAACAGGTTAAAAAGTTACCACAGTGTTTGTATGTGAGTTATTAGCTCTGTGATGTGTAAATTACCAAGCTATTTACATAGAAGTTACAGGAGTATGTTTTCTACAACTTTTTTCTGGATCAAAAAGTTACTGCGGTGTTTCTGTGTGAGTTATCAGGTTTGTGGTGCCTATATTATCATATTATTTACACACAAAAAATATCAGGAGGGACCAGGGGGGGGGGGAGGGGGTAGCTTTCAACAATTTTTTTCCTCCAAATCAAAGTTATCATGATGTTTGTACATAAGGTATCAGGTATGCATGCGTATAGTACCAAGTTATTTACAGATAAGTTAACATGATATGTTTCGAACAACTTTTTTGTCCCCTGATAAAAGGTTAGTACGGTGTTTGTACGTAAGTTATCATGTTTTTTAATGTAAATTACCATATTATTTACACAAAGTTATCAGGGATATGTTTTGAACATATTTTTCTCCGGGTCAAAAAATTACCATGATGTTTGTACGTAATCCGATTGCGGCACTTAAAAACTTATCACTATGGCTGGACATAAAAATTATAACTTTGTTTTCATGTGCAATTGGGTCTTTAGTCTAGTTGGTTGTAGGATTAAGCCCTCAACTTGAAGGTCCTAGTTCAAGACTCATCTCTCCCATCTTTTGTTAGCATTATAAAAGCTGTAGCAAGAGAAGCGGGATTAGCATGTACAATGTCACCGATAGAATCGAGACCTGAGGGATTAGAAGAAAAGAGAGATTTGCGGGATAAGAGGGATTAGAAGGAAAGAGATAAGCGGGATTAGAAGAAAAGAGATCTGCAGGATAAGTGGGGGATTCGAAGGAAATAGCAGGAGAAGTGGATTCATGCGTTGCACTGGTCGTTCGGATCTACTGCTAAAACGAGGTGGTTTGAAAATTACAGTTTTTAATTATATATATGTTTTTTCTATTCATGTAACTCATCCAAATTAATAAGTCATGCATTTTGCCATGTCATCAGCAATTTCATCATAGTTAATCCTCACACTTTATCCACACCATCAAGCTATCAATTTTAGCATGTATTTCCTCCAAGTCACATACAAGTTCCAAACTTATCTGTTGTATACGACTATTATGATATCTGGTGAAAATGGCCCCTCCCTCCGAATATGGATTTCCACTTACACATGCTTCTACCTTTCGTGTAAATGGGGAGTTGGAATCCCGAGAACATCAATGGTCATAATTTTAGGAAAAGGTATCCCTACTCCCTAGAACCTAAAAATCATCTCTCACGGCGCATCGGCTTCCCTATGCCATATGTTTGTGCACAAGCTTTTGTATAATATGTTTGTACTTTACTTAAACCTGGTAATATTTTTTTTGTACAACACAACCTGGGTTATTCATAATACCGTGTATTTTCTCATAGAAGTATAATCTATCCATGATGATTTTTTATATACTGTCCACGACAAACCATTCTAAAAGTCATCAAGCATCCATGATGATTGAACTTATTTAACAAGCTAGACCAAATTTTCCTATCTGCAAATGCCAAATGATGATAAGACATTTTGCATGTTGAAGGGTCCTTCTCTAGTAGAAACATCCTACATTCATGCTTCCAAGCCTTCTTGACCAAAGTTACACATGTTGAAACCACCTGCTATTAAAACCAAAATTACCTACATTTCCACTCAACACATAACAAAAAAGTATCTTCATATTCCATATAGAGGAAATTTAGTTTTCTCCACTAAACTACTAATTTGCATGCTATCAATTTTAAGTTTTTTTCTTCCAAAAATAACACTCTTCCTCTTTGGTCGATAGACCTCATTTTTCAATGTGCTGACACAGAGATTTGGAGGCCTGACCAATGAAGAAGATGACATTGTGGAAACCTGATACGTCCATTTTGCATCATGATTTCCTACTGTTATTTATAATATTTTTATGTATAATAATGCTTTATGGAGTAATTCTAATGTCTTTTCTCTCATAATATGCAAGGTCTACACAAAGAGGGAGAATACTGGCAGTAGGAATTCTGGACCTGAAAAAACTACGTCAGAGATATCTATTCTGCACATCTCCAAATAAGCTGAAACTTCACGGAGAATTATTTTGGAATATATATAAAATACTGAAGCAAATAACTATCGGAGGGGGGCCACGTGGTGACCACAAGACACCAGGGCACGCCAGGCTCCTCAAGCGCGCCCTGGTGGGTTATGGCCAGCCCAGCCCACCTCTGGTGCCCATCTTCTGGTATATAAGTCATTTTGGCCTAGAAAAAATAAGGAGAGGACTTTCAGGACGGAGCGCCACCGTCTCAAGGCGGAACTTGGGCAGGAGCACTTTTGCCCTCCGGCGGAGCGATTCCGCCGGGGGAACTTTCCTCCCGGAGGGAAAAATCGAAGCCATCGTCATCACCAACAACCCTCTCATCTTTGGGAGGCCAATCTTCATCAACATCTTCAACAGCACCAATTCCTCTCAAACCCTAGTTCATCTCTTGTGTTCAATCTTTGTACCAGAACCTCATATTGGTACCTATGGGTGACTAGTAGTGTTGATTACATCTTGTAGTTGATTACTATATGGTTTATTTGGTGGAAGATTATATGTTCAGATCCATTATGCTATTTAATACCCCTCTGATCTTGAGCATGAATATCATTTGTGAGTAGTTACTTTCGTTCTGGAGGTCATGGGAGAAGTCATGTTGCAAGTAATCATGTGAACTTGATATGTGTTTGATATTTTGATGATATGTATGTTGTGATTCCCTTAGTGGTGTCATGTGAACATCGACTACATGGCACTTCACCATATTTGGGCCTAAGGGAATGCATTGTGGAGTAGTTATTAGATGATGGGTTGCTAGAGTGACAGAAGCTTAAACCCTAGTTTATGCGCTACTTCGTAAGGGGCCGATTTGGATCCAAATGTTTAATGCTATGGTTAGATTTTATCTTAATACTTTTCTCGTAGTTGCGGATGCTTGCGAGGGGGTTAATCATAAGTGGGAGGTTTGTTCAAGTAAGAACAGCACCCAAGCACCGGTCCACCAACATGATGCAAGTGACTAGATGAAATTCCCGTGTGCCCTCAAGAACACTTTGCTTATTATAAGAGACCGTTTTGGCACGTCCTTTGCACAAAAGGATTGGGCTACCTTGCTGCACTTTATTTACCGCTACCGTTACTTGTCTGTTACAAATTACCTTGCTATCAAACTACCTGTTACTGACTATTTCAGTGCTTGCAGAATATACCTTGCTGAAAACCACTTGTCATTTCCTTCTGCTCCTCGTTGGGTTCGACACTCTTACTTATCGAAAGGACTACGATTGATCGCCTATATTTGTGGGTCATCAAGACTCTTTTCTGGCGCTGTTGCCAGGGAGTGAAGCGGTCTTGGTAAGTGGAAATTGATAAGGAAAAAATTATATTACATGCTGAAATTTCTTGTCACTTGTTACTATGGAAAACCATCCTTTGAGGGGTTTGTTCGGGGTATCTTCACCTCGACCGGAAGCAAAATTAGTTGCCCCTCAACCTACTGCACCCACCGAAAATATTGCTTATGAAATTCCTTCGGGTATGATAGAACAACTGCTAGCTAATCCTTACGCAGGAGACGAAACTAAACATCCTGATATGCATTTGATATATGTGGATGAAATTTGTGGATTGTTTAAGCTTGCAGGTTTATCCGGAGATGAAGCCAAGAAGAAGGTTTTCCCTTTATCTTTGAAGGAAAAAGCATTGACATGGTATAGGCTATGTGATGATATTGGATCTTGGAACTGGAATCGATTGAAATTGGAATTTCACCAAAAAAATTATCCTATGTATCTAGTTCATCGTGATCGGAATGATATATATAATTTTTGGCCTCGTGAAGGAGAAAGTATCGCTCTAGCTTGGGGGAGGCTTAAGTCAATGTTATATTCATGCCCCAATCATGAGCTCTCGAGATAAATTATCATTCAAAAATTTTATGCTCGGCTTTCTCGTGATGATTAATCCATGCTCGATACTTCTTGTACGGGTTCATTTATGAAGAAGACTATTGAATTCAGGTGGGATCTCTTGGAAAGAATTAAACGCAACTCTGAAGATTGGGGACCCGACGAAGGTAAAGAGTCAGGTATTAAGCTTGATTTTGATTGTGTTAAATCTTTTATGAATACTGATGCTTTTCACAAGTTTAGCACTAAATATGGACTTGACTCTGAGATAGTAGCCTCTTTTTGTGAATCATTTGCTACCCATGTTGATCTCCTTAAGGAGAAGTGGTTTAAATATCATCCCCCTATTAAAAAAGAAATTAAAGAATCGGTCATAGCTAAAGATGAAACAATTATTTATAATACTGGTCCAGTTGTGGCTACTGCTTATATTGAAAAACCACCTTTCCCTATTAGGATAAAGGAACATGCCAAGGTATCAGCTGTGGTTCGCAAAAGCAATATTAAAGCACCTAAACCCCCTGAGCAAATTAAAGTAGAGCCTAGTGTTGCTATGGTTAAAGATCTCTTGGTAGAGAATATTGATGGACATGTTATTTATTTCTGTGATGAAGCTGCTAGAATTGCTAAACCCGGTGAAAAAGATAAACATAGACCTGTTGTTGGCTTGCATGTTGTTTCAGTTAAAATAGGAGATCACTGTTATCATGGTTTATGTGACTTGGGTGCTAGTGTGAGTGCTATTCCTTTTACCTTATACCAAGAAAATATCAATGATATAGCACCCGCTGAAATAGAAGACATAGATGTTACTATTGAACTTGCTAATAGAGACACCATCACACCACTTGGGATTGTTAGAGATGTTGAAGTCTTGTGTGGGAAAATAAAATATCCTACTGATTTTCTAGTTCTTGGTTCCCCACAAGATGACTTTTGTCCCATTATCTTTGGTAGACCTTTCTTGAACACTGTTAATGCCACTATAGATTGCCATAAACAAACTATCAATGTTTGCTTTGGTGATGAGTCTCATGAGTTTAATTTCTCGAAGTTTAATAGACAACCTCATAAGAAAGAATTACCTAGTAGAGATGAAATAATTGGTCTTGCTTCTATTGCTATGCCTCCTACTGACCCTTTAGAACAATATTTGCTAGACCATGAAAATGATATGCACTTGCGTGAAAGAAATGAAATAGATAAAATATTATTTGAACAACAACCTCTGCTTAAACACAATTTGCCTATTGAAACTCTAGGAGGTCCCCTCCACCTAAAGGTGATCCTGTGTTTGAATTAAAACAATTGCTTGACACTTTGAAATATGCTTATCTTGATGAGAAAAAGATGTATCTTGTTATTATTAGTGCTAACCTTTCATAGCATGAAGAAGAAAGATTATTAAAAATTCTGAAGAAGTACCGTGCTGCTATTGGATATACTCTTGATGATCTTAAGGGCATTACTCCCACTCTATGTCAGCACAAGATTAATATGGAACCTGATGCTAAACCCGTTGTTGATCACCAACGATGTTTGAATTCTAAGATGAAAGAAGTGGTAAGAACTGAAATACTAAAACTTCTGGAAGCAGGTATAATCTATCCCATAGCTGATAGTAGATGGGTAAGTCCTGTTCATTGTGTCCCTAAGAAAGGAGGTATTACTGTTGTTCCTAATGATATAAATGAACTTATCCCATAAAGAATTGTTACTGGCTATAGAATGGTAATTGATTTTAGAAAATTAAATAAAGGAACTAGAAAAGATCATCACCCTCTGCCTTTTATTGATCAAATGTTGGAAAGATTATCTAAGCACACACACTTTTGCTTTCTTGATGGATATTCTGGTTTTTCTCAAATACCTGTTTCACAACCTGATCAAGAGAAAACCACATTTACTTGCCCTTTCGGAACTTATGCTTATAGAAGTATACCTTTTGGTTTATGCAATGCACCTGCTACCTTTCCAAGATGCATGACTGCTATATTCTCTGATTTTTGTGAAAAGATTATTGGGGTTTTCATGGATGATTTTTCCGTTTACGGAACTTCTTTTGATGATTGCTTAAGCAACCTTGATCGAGTTTTGCAGAGATGTGAGCAAACTAATCTTGTCTTGAATTGGGAGAAGTGCCACTTTATGGTTAATGAAGGTATTGTCTTGGGGCATAAAATTTCTGAACGAGGTATTGAGGTGGATAAAGCTAAAATTGATGCAATTGAGAAAATGCCATGTCTTAAAGATATTAAAGGTATTCGTAGTTTCCTTAGTCATGCTGGTTTCTATAGGAGGTCTATTAAAGACTTCTCTAAAATTTCTAGGACTCTTACTAATCTTTTACAAAAGGATGTTCCATTTGTTTTTGATGATGATTGTGTAGAAGCCTTTGAAACACTTAAGAAAGCCTTAACTTCTGCACCTATTGTTCAACCACCTGATTGGAACTTGCCTTTTGATAACCCACAAGTATAGGGGATTAATTTTAGCCTTTCTTGATAAGTAAGAGTGTCGAACCCAACGAGGAGCTAAAGGTAGAACAAATATTCCCTCAAGTTCTATCGACCACCGATACAACTCTACGCACACTTAATGTTCGCTTTACCTAGAACAAGTATGAAACTAGAAGTACTTTGTAGGTGTAAAGGGATAGGTTTGCAAGATAATAAAGAACACGTAAATAAAAGATAGGGGCTGTTTAGATAAAGAAACAATTAAGTTAGTTTTAGTGGAGAGCTTTTTGTCACAAGAAAGTTATTTGTCCCTAGGCAATCGATAACTAGACCGGTAATCACTATTGCAATTTTATATGAGGGAGAGGCATAAGCTAACATACTTTCTCTACTTGGATCATATGCACTTATGATTGGAACTCTAGCAAGCATCCGCAACTACTAAAGATCATTAAGGTAAAACCCAACCACAGCATTAAAGTATCAAGTCCTCTTTACTCCCATACGCAAACAACCTACTTACTCGGGTCTAAGCTTCTGTCACTCTAGCAAACCACCATAAGAAAATCATGAACATATTGCAACACCCTACAACGGGGATCCCTCATGCTTGCGCGACACGGAGAGCACCATAGGACAGCACCAATAATAAAACATACAACTCAAACCAATCATGATTATCAATCAACCCATAAGACAAAATGGATCTACTCAAACATCACAGGATAGCCACATATCTTTGGATAATAATATATAGCGTTGAGCACCATGTTTAAGTAGAGATTACAGCGGGTAAAAGAGAGGTTACACCGCTGCATAGAGGGGGAGATAGTTGGTGATGACGGCGGTGAAGTTGTTGGTGTAGATCGTCGTCACGATGATGGCCCCGGCGGCGTTCCGGCGCCACCGGGAGAGAGGGGGACAGAGCCCCCTCCTTCTTCTTCCTTGACCTCTACCCTAGATGGGAGGAGGGATTCCCCTCTGGTCCATGGCGTCCATGGCGGCGGAGGGGTGAGAGCCCCTCCGAGATTGGATCTCTCTCTCTCTGTTTCCTTCTATTTCTGCGTTCCTGTTTTCTGCCCTTTCACTGTTTCTTAAATTCCCGAAGATCCGTAACTCCGATTGGGCTGAAACTTTAACACGATTTTTATCCGGATTATATCTTTCTTGTGGCAAAAGAAGGGCACCAACCACCTTACAGGGGCCCCGCAAGCCTCCTGGCCGCACCCAGGGTAGGGGGCGCACCCCTAGGGCTTGTGGGCCCCTCAGGCATCGTCTCGCGTTGATTCTTTTTCTCAAAAATCACATATATTCCAAAATAAATGTCCGTAAATTTTTATCATGTTTGGACTTCGTTTGGTATGGATATTCTATGAAACAAAAAACATGCAACAAACAGGAACTGGCACTGGGCACTGGATCAATATGTTAGTCCCCAAAAATGATATAAAATGTTGCGAAAAGTATATGAAAGTTGTAGAATATTGGCATGAAACAATCAAAAATTATAGATACGATGGAGACGTACCAGCATTTGAAATTATGTGTGATGCTAGTTACTATGCTGTTGGTGCTGTCCTAGGACAAAGAGTTGATAAGAAATTAAATGTTATCCATGATGCTAGTAAAACTCTAGACAGTGCCCAAAGAAATTATGCTACTACTGAAAAAGAATTTTTAGCAGTTGTATTTGCTTGTGATAAATTCAGATCTTACATTGTTGATTCCAAAGTAATTGTTCACACTGATCATGTTGCTATAAAATATCTTATGGAAAAGAAAGATGCTAAACCTAGACTCATTAGGTGGGTTCTCTTGCTACAAGAATTTGATTTACATATCACTGATAGGAATGGAGATGAGAACCCCGTAGCAGATAACTTGTCTAGGTTAGAAAATATTCTTGATGACCCACTACCTATTGATGATAATTTTCCTGATGAACAACTAGCCGCAATAAATGTTTCTCATAATACTCCTTGGTATGCTGACTATGCTAATTACATTGTTGCTAAATATATACTCCCTCCGTTCCATATTAGTTGTCGCTCAAACGGATGTATCTAGCACTGAAATATGTCTAAATACATTCGTTTCAGCGACAACTAATATGGAACGGAGGGAGTACCACCTAGCTTCACATACCAACAAAAGAAAAAAAATTCTATGATCTAAGACATTACTTTTGGGATGACCCACATCTTTATAAAGGAGTAGATGGTATTATTAGATGTTGTGTACCTGAGCATGAACAGGAACAAATCCTACGGAAATGTCACTCCGAAGCCTATGGAGGACATCATGCGGGAGATAGAACTACTCACAAGGTATTGCAATCTGGTTTTTATTGGCCTACTCTTTTCAAGGATGCCCGTAAGTTTGTCTTGTCTTGTGATGAATGTCAAAGAATTGGTAATATCGGTAAGTGTCAGGAAATGCCTATGAATTATTCACTTGCTGTTGAACCATTTGATGTTTGGGGTTTTGCTTACATGGGACCTTTTCCTTTCTCTAATGGGTATACACATATTTTGGTTGTTGTTGATTATGTTACTAAGTGGGTAGAAGCTATTCCATCTAGTAGTGCTGATCATAACACTTCCATTAAAATGCTTAAAGGCGTTATTTTCCCAAGGTTTGGAGTCCCTAGATATTTAATGACTGATGGTGGTTCACACTTTATTCATGGTGCTTTCTGTAAAATGCTTGCTAAATATGATGTTAACCATAGAATTGCATCACCCTATCATCCTCAATCTAGTGGTCAAGTTGAACTTAGCAATAGAGAAATAAAGTTAATATTACAAAAAACTGTCAATAGGTCCCGAAAGAATTGGTCTAAGAAATTAGATGATGCACTTTGGGCTTACAGAACAACATATAAAAATCCTATTGGTATGTCTCCTTATAAAATGGTTTATGGAAAAGCTTGTCATTTGCCTCTTGAGTTAGAACATAAAGCATATTGGGCAATTAAAGAACTCAATTATGACTTCAAACTTGCCAGTGAAAAGAGGTTATTTGATATTAGCTCACTAGATGAATGGGGAACCCAAGCTTATGAAAATGCCAAACTATTTAAAGAAAAAGTTAAAAGATGGCATGACAAAAGAATCCAAAAGGGGAATTCTAAGTTGGAGAATATGTTCTTTTGTACAACTCTCATTTTAGATTCTTTGCAGGAAAACTTCTTTCCAAATGGGAAGGACCATATATTATCGAAGAGGTTTATCGCTCTGGAGCTATCAAGATTAACAATGCCGATGGTACTAAACCGAAGGTGGTCAATGGACATAGAATTAAACACTATATCTCACCTATTAATGTTGAAAGCAATATTATCCAAACCATGACACCGGAGGAACACATAAAAGAAACCTTCCGGGACACTCCAGAATCCTGAAAAAGAGGAGGTACGTGATACGGTAAGTAAACAGACTGCAAAAAATCCGCAAAAATATTTTTTGTCAGTTTTGGAATATTAGAAAAATTAGGAAATTAAGAAATAACCAGGAAGGCAACCGAGGAGGGCATGATACACCAGGGCGCACCTACCATCCTTGGCGTGCCCAGGGGGTTGTGCCCACCTCGGGAACCTTCCCAACTCCGTTTTTCTCCCGTTTGCTTGTTTCCCAAGATAAAAAAAATCTTTATATACCCCCCGAACGTATTGACCACCGCATCATGGAGAAATCTTATGTTCTTGTTTCTTTCTGTTTTTCTAACAGATCTGAAAATATGTCGTCTCAAGATTCGGAGGGAGAGAGCCCTGTTTCTCACCAGCTTCTCGATCCAAATGTCTTTAAGAAGACCTTCCCATATTTTTGGTTCACGGATGAGGAGGAGGACACCGATCCGGAGGAGATGGAGGATGCATCCTCAGATGAAGATGAAGTTCCACTACCTCAACCTGGAGATACGCATGTGGAGCTCAAGAAGTCAAGCCTCCCTAACAAAACAGAAACCCAATCTATCCCTTCTCGTTTTCTGCAGGATAGCAAGGCAGCATTATGCAAGAAGATATTAAAGCTTGAGCTAGAGAATGAGGATCTTAGGGAGGATAATTTCAGCCTCCGACGCAAGCTGGAGAGGAGGAACATGACTACATCACCACCACCATCATCATCTTCCCCACCAAAGGAGACTTGAGTACATGGGTATGGGCACTCCCCTTGGCTTTTGCCAGGCTTGGGGGAGATGCCCCGGTATCATATCACCATCACTTTTATTGCCTTTACCTATCTTAGTTCGATCTTTAGTTATATCATGAATTAATTGAATAAAAGTTTAGCATGATCTATCTTCGAGTATTAGTTTTCGTGATCTATCTATCTATGTAATCGAGTGAGAGCTATATAATAAAGTATAGTTTGAGTTTTTGCTTCTTTACTTTCATGTTACAATCAAATAAAAAGAAATAAATGAAAAAGATCATATGATAATCTTATGGTAAGTAATGACATCACATATGGAAAAGTATAAGTGGTAAAATTTATTGGAGATTGACAAACATAGCATTGGTCAATGATGCAACTCATAAAAGAATTAATAAGGGAAGAAAAGATTCACATGCAAATACACTATCTTGGACATCTTTGATAACCCACAAGTATAGGGGATCGCAACAGTTTTCGAGGGTAGAGTATTCAACCCAAATTTATTGATTCGACACAAGGGGAGCCAAAGAATATTCTCAAGTATTAGCAGCTGAGTTGTCAATTCAACCACACCTGAAAGACTTAATATCTGCAGCAAAGTAGTATGGAAGTAACGGTAACAGTAGCAAAAGTAACTGTAGCAGTTTTGTAGCAATTGTAACAGTGGCAACGGAAAATCAACAAAGCAAAGATCAATATGTGAAAAGCTCATAGGCAATGGATCAATGATAGATAATTATGTTGGATGGCATTCATCATGCAACAGTTATAACATAGGGTGACACAGAAGTAGCTCCAGTTCATCAATATAATGTAGGCATGTATTCCGAATATAGTCATACGTGCTTATGGAAAATAACTTGCATGACATCTTTTGTCCTGCCCTCCCGTGGCAGCGGGGTCCTAATGGAAACTAAGGGATATTAAGGCCTCCTTTTAATAGAGAACCGGACCAAAGCATTATCACTTAGTGAATACATGAACTCCTCAAACTACGGTCATCACCGGGAGTGGTCCCGACTATTGTCACTCCGGGGTTGCCGGATCATAACACATAGTAGGTGACTATAACTTGCAAGATAGGATCAAGAACACAAATATATTCATGAAAACATAATAGGTTCAGATCTGAAATCATGGCACTCGGGCCCTAGTGACAAGCATTAGGCATAGCAAAGTCATAGCAACATCAATCTTAGAACATAATGGATACTAGGGATCAAACCCTAACAAAACTAACTCGATTACATGGTAGATCTCATCCAACCCATCACCGTCCAGCAAGCCTACGATGGAATTACTCACGCACGGCGGTGAGCATCATGAAATTGGTGATGGAGGATGGTTGATGATGACGACGACGATGATTTCCCCTCTCCGGAGCCCCGAACGGACTCCAGATCTACCCTCCCGAGGAAGAACAGGAGGTGGCGGCGGCTCCATATCGTAAAACGCGATGAATCCTTCTCTCTGATTTTTTTCTCCCTGAACGTGAATATATGGAGTTGGAATTGAGGTCGGTGGAGGTCCAGGGGGCCCACAAGGACGGATGGCGCGCCCTGGGGGGGTGGGCGCGCCTCCCACCCTTGTGGACAGGGTGTGGGCCCCCTTCTGTTGATTCTTTTGCCAATATTTTTTATTAATTCCAAAAATGATCTCCATGAAGTTTCAGGTCATTGCGAGAACTTTTATTTCTGCACAAAAGTAACACCATGGCAATTCTGCTGAAAACAACGTCAGTCCGGGTTAGTTCCATTCAAATCATGCAAATTAGAGTCCAAAACAAGGGCAAAAGAGTTTGGAAAAATAGATACGATGGAGACGTATCAACTCCCCCAAGCTTAACCCATTGCTTGTCCTCAAGCAATTCAGTTGATAAACTGAAAGTGATAAAGAAAAACTTTTACAAACTCTGTTTGCTCTTGTTGTTGCAAATATGTAAAGCCAGTATTCAAGTTTTCAGCAAAGATTATGAACTAACCATATTCACAATAACATTTAGGTCTCACATTTACTCATATCAATGGCATAATCAACTAGCGAGCAATAATAATAAATCTCGGATCACAACACTTTTTCAAAACAATCATGATATGATATAACAAGATGGTATCTTGCTAGCCCTTTCTGAGACCGCAAAACATAAATGCAGAGCACCCCTGAAGATCAAGGACTGACTAGACATTGTAGTTCATGGTAAAAGAGATCAAGTCACAGTCATACTCAATATCAATTAACAACAAAGCATACAAATGACAGTGGTGCTCTCTAACTGGTGCTTTTTATAAGAGAATGATGACTCAACATAAAAGTAAATAGATAGGCCCTTCGCAGAGGGAAGCAGGGATTTGCAGAGGTGCCAGAGCTCGAGTTTTTAAAACAGAGATGAATATAATATTTTGAGCGGTATGCTTTCATTGTCAACGCAACAACCAAGAGATCTCAATATCTTCCATGCTACATACATTATAGGCGGTTCCCAAACAGAATGGTAAAGTTTTTACTCCCCTTACACCAACAATCACACTCCACGGCTGGTCTGAAACAACGGGTACCGTCCATACAATCAACAATCCTGGGGGAGTTTTGTTTAATTATTTGAAATTTTGTTTCTGATCTTTTGATCATAGGACTGGGCATCCCAATTACCAGCCATTTTCTCGTGAATGATGAGCGGAGTCCACTCATCGTGAGAATAACCCACCTAGCATGGAAGATACTGACAGCCCCCAGTCGCTACATGAGCGATTCGGGCATAAAAAACAGATTATCATTTGAAGGTTTAGAGTTTGGCACATGCAAATTTACTTGGAATGGCAGGTAAATACCGCATATAGGAAGGTATGGTGGACTCATATGGAACAACTTTGGGTTTATGGAAGTGGATGCACAAGCAGTATTCCCGCTTAGTACAAGTGAAGGCTAGAAAAAGACTGGGAAGCGACCAACTAGAGAGCGACAACAGTCATAAACATGCATCATGATTAACCAACATTGAATGCAAGCATGAGTAGGATATAAATCACCATGAACATAAATATCGTGGAGGCTATGTTGATTTTGTTTCAACTACATGCGTGAACATGTGCCAAGTCAAGCCACTCGAATCATTCAAAGGAGGATACCATCCTATCATACTACATCACAACCATTTTAAAAGCATGTTGGCACGCAAGGTAAACCATTATAAGCTCCTAGCTAATTAAGAATGGCATGAATAACTATAATCTCTAATTGTCATTGCAAACATGTTTCATTCATAATAGGCTGAATCAAGAACGATGAACTAATCATATTTACAAAAACAAGATAGGTCGAGTTCATACCAGCTTTTCCTCATCTCAATCATTTCATCATATATCGTCATTATTGCCTTTCACTTGCACGACCTAACGATGTGAATAATAATAATAGTGCACGTGCATTGGACTAAGCTGGAATCTGCAAACATTTATTCAAAGGAGAAGACAATATAATATGGGCTCTTTGTTAGATCAACAATAATGCATATGAGAGCCACTCAACATTTTCATCGTGGTCTTCTCTCCTCGACCCCCAAAGAAAAGAAAAGAATTTCAAAGAAACACACTGAAATGTTTTTGGAGTTTTTGTTTTTCTGAAGAAGGTAAAATAAGAACGAGAAAAACTATTTACATGGGAAAGCTCCCAACAAGTAAAAGAAGAACGAGAAATCTTTTTGGGTTTTCTTTTATACTACAACTAAGCATGGAAGGTAAACTAAGCTACAACTAATTTTTTTGTTTTTCTCAAAGGCATTTTCAAATACTCAAGAAGAAAGCGAGAAAAAAGAAATAACCTAACATGGATAATACAATGAAAAAGTATGAACACCGACAACTAGAATGAGAGTGTGAACATGAATGTAATGTCGGTGAGAAATACGTACTCCCCCAGGCTTAGGCTTTTGGCCTAAGTTGGTCTAAGGACACCACTGGCTCGGATGATATCCAAAGTCATAGTTGGGGTCGTATTGTGCTGCGGCAGCCGCTGCTTGGCGGGTTGCCTCCTGGAGGCGAGCAACCCCCACTGTCCTCTCATACTCGTTCGCCTCCTCTCTAGTTATAAAATATCTCCCATTTACCTAAAAGTTAAAGAAGGCAGGAGCAGGAAGGGTAATATGGACGGCACGTCGTCTGTCAAAGATTAGTCGGTACTGGAGGGACTGTCCATTCCTCTCAAGAAACTGATAGTGTACTAAAGCATTATAATCAAGAAAAGCAGGTGGCAACTCTATGTCATTCCCCCTTATGGGTACACCAAGATAATTAGCTAAACGAGTTGCATAAATCCCACCAAATAAATCTCCCTCTTTAGCATTATGATGTAACCTCCTTGCAATAATAGCCCGCAAATTATATCGCTTGTCACCTAACACCGCACACTTGAGGATACTAAGATCTGGAATGCAAAGGTGGCAGTGATCATGTTTACCATTAATGCATCTACCTATAAAGAGAGCAAAATAATGTATGGCAGGAAAGTGAATGCTCCCTATGGTAGCTTGTGTGATATTTCTAGTTTCTCCCACGGTGATGCTAGCAAGGAAATCATTATATTCAGATTTGTGAGGCTCACTAAGAAGGCCCCACTGTGGGATTTTGCAAGCAGTATTAAAATTTTCAAGGTCCATGGTATATGATTCATCATAAAGATCAAATAAAATAGTATGGGTATTGCGCTTAGATGAAAATTCAAACCTCCGCACAAAGGAATTGGTGAGATAATAGTATTGTTGGCACTTGTCTGACACGAAGTCCTCAAGATCAGCATTCCGTACATATGCATCAAACTCATCCTTGAAGCCTGCACGAACCATGAATTCATCCGACGGCCATTCACAAGGCCGCACTTGAGCTTCCCTTGGTGGTTCAAGGTCCGGCTCCCGTATCGCGAGCCTTGGTGCTTGCTTCCTCGAAGAACCACCTTGGTACATTTTCCTAGACATTTTTCTTTCTCTGAAAAATTTCTGAAATTTTTAGTGACTCAAAATAAAAGTGAACCAAACTCAATAAAATTGATAGCAACTACTCCTACAAGTGCCTAGAGGCTATATTATGCATTAAAACTACTTTGGACCATATAAATTTGACATGCAAGCTCAAGAACAGGGTCACCATAGCAGCAAAAATTTGCAATATATAAAGCACTAGATCAAAAACTAATTGGACCATTGGAGGAGTCACATACCGAAGAACAATCCCCCAAAGAAGTTTTGCAAAAATGGAGCTTTACACAAGGAGATCGAAAATGGCAGCAAAATGAGCAAGAACACGAGTTTGAGCTATGGGATGATTTTTTCTGGAGGAATACGAAGTGGATGGGTGCTGGAATAAGTGAAGGGGGGCCACGTGGGACCCACAAGGTCGGGGGCGCGCCCTCCACCCTTGTGGACAGGTGGTGGGTCCCCCTGGTGTCTTCTTAGTGCCAGAAACTCTAAAATATTCTATAAAAAATCATACTAAATTTTCAGGGCATTTGGAGAACTTTTATTTTTGGGTCATTTTTTTATTTCACGGATAATTTAGAAAACAGACAGAAAATACTATTTTTACTTTATTTAAACTAAATAACTAAAAGTAAACAGCAGGTACAGAAAGTTGTGCCTTCTAGATTCGTCCATCTCATGCTCATCAAAAGGAATCCGTTAACAAGGTTGATCAAGTCTTATTAACAAACTTCTTCCGAATGACATGAAACCGGAGAATTTTCGAATAACACTAGGTTACCTCAACGGGGATATGCATGTCCCCAACAATAAGAATATCATATTTCTTTTTGACAGTAGGGAGAGGGAATTCGAAACCTCCGATAGTAATAGTTGAAAATTTTCCAATAGAGTTGATACTATGAACTTGAGGTTGTTTCTTCGGAAAGTGTACCGTATGCTCATTACCATTAACATGAAAAGTGGCATTGCCTTTATTGCAATCAATAACATCCCCTGCAGTATTCAAAAAGGGTCTACCAAGGATGATCGACATACCGTCGTCCTCGGGAATATCAAGAATAACAAAGTCCGTTAAGATAGTAACGTTTGCAACCACAACAGGCACATCCTCACAAATACCGATGGGTATAGCAGTTTATTTATCAGCCATTTGCAAAGAGATTTCAGTAGGTGTCAACTTATTCAATTCAAGTCTACGATATAAAGAGAAAGGCATAACACTAACACCGGCTCCAAGATCACATAAAGCAGTTTTAACATAGTTTCTTTTAATGGAGCATGGCATAGTTGGTACTCCTGGATCCCCAAGTTTCTTTGGTATTCCACCCTTAAAAGTGAAATTAGCAAGCATGGTGGAAATTTCAGCCTCCGGTATCTTTCTTTTATTAGTAACAATATCTTTCATATACTTAGCATAAGGAGGCATTTTAAGCATATCAGTTAAACGCATACGCAAAAAGATAGGTCTAATCATTTCAGCAAAGCGCTCAAAATCCTCATCATCCTTTTTCTTGGATGGCTTAGGAGGAAAGGGCATGGGTTTCTGAACCCATGGTTCTCTTTCTCTACCATGTTTCGTAGCAACAAAGTCTCTCTTATCATAACGTTGATTCTTTGATTGTGGGTTATCAAGATCAACAGCAGGTTCAATCTCTACATCATTATCATTACTAGGTTGAGCATCAACATGAACATCATTATTAACATTATCACTAGGTTCATGTTCATCACCAAATTGTGTCTCAGCATCAGAAATAGAAATATCATTTGGATTCTCAGGTGTGTCTATGACAAGTTCACTAGAAGTATGCAAAGTCCTATCAGTTTTCTTTTTCTTTTTATTACTAGGACTAGATGCATCAGTATTAATTCTCTAAGAATCTTGCTCAACTCTCTTAGGATGGCCCTCAAGATACAAAGGTTCCTGAGTCATTTTACCACCTCTAGTCATAACTCTAACAGCATTATCATTGTTCTTATTATTCAACTCATTAAGCAAATCATCCTGTGCCTTAAGTACTTGTTCTACTTGAGTTGTAACCATGGAAGCATGTTTACTAATAAGCTTAAGATCATTAACAGTTCTACTCATATAATCACCCAAGTAGTCAAGCATGTGAGCATTATGTTTCAATTGTCTACTAACATAAGCATTGAAATTTTCTTGTTTAACGATAAAATTATCGAACTCATCCAAGCATTGACTAGCAGACTTATTATGAGGAATATCACTTTCATCAAATCTACGGAGAGAGTTTACCTCTACTACCTGTGTCGGGTCATCAAGACCATGTATTTCTTCAATAGGCGGTTGATTCTTAACATCTTCAGCTTTAATACCTTTTTCTTTCATAGATTTCTTTGCCTCTTGCATATCTTCAGGACTGAGAAATAGAATACCTCTTTTCTTCGGAGTTGGCTTAGGAGTTGGTTCAGGAAGTGTCCAATCATTATCATTACTCAATATATTATTCGATAGCAATTGAGCTTGCTCAACAGTTCATTTCCTGAAAATACAACCAGCACAACTATCTAGGTGGTCCCTAGAAGCATCGGTTAGTCCATTATAAAAGATATCAAGTATTTCATTTTTCTTGAGAGGATGATCAGGCAAAGCATTAAGTAACTGGAGAAGCCTTCCCCAAGCTTGTGGGAGACTCTCTTCTTCAATTTGCACAAAGTTAAATATTTCTTTTAGAGCAGCTTGTTTCTTATGAGCAGGGAAATATTTTTGAGAGAAGTAATAAATCATATCCTGGGGACTACGCACACAACCAGGAGCAAGAGAATTAAACCATAACTTAGCATCACCCTTTAATGAGAAAGGAAACAACTTAAGAATATAGTAATAGTGAATTTTTTCCTCATGAGAAAATAGGGTGGCTATATCATTCAATTTAGTAAGATGTGCCACAACTATTTTAGATTCATAACCATAGAAGGGATCAGATTCAACCAAAGTAATTAACTCAGGATCGACAGAGAATTCATAATCCTTATCAATAACAAAAGTAGGTGAAGTAGCAAAATTAGGATCATATTTCATTCTAGCATTCAAGGATTTTTCTTTCAGCTTAGCTAGCAGTTTCTTAAGATCTTCTCTATCATTGCAAGCAAGAAAGTCTCTAGTAGTTTCTTCATCCATAATATAACCCTCAGGTACAACAGGCAATTCATATCTAGGGGGAGAATCATAATCTTCAGTTTCAATAATATTTTCTCTAACCCTAGCAAGTTGTTCATCAAGAAATTCACCTAGTGGCACAATATTATCAAGCAAAGCAGTAGTATCATCATTAGCATCATGCATAGTAGAAGTGGCATCATCAATTACTTGCGACATATCAGAATTACTAGCAGGTGTACGCGTCGCAAGCTTACGCAAAACAGAAGGTGAATCAAGTGCAGAGCTAGATGGCAGTTCCTTACCTCACCTCGTAGTAGAGGGGAAAATCTTGGTTCTAGTATCTTTCAAATTCTTCATAGTGATCAACAAATATAAATCCCAAGTGACTCAGAGAATAGAGCTATGCTCCTCGGCAACGGCGCCAGAAAAAGGTCTTGATAACACACAAGTATAGGGGATCGCAACAGTTTTCGAGGGTAGAGTATTCAACCCAAATTTATTGATTCGACACAAGGGGAGCCAAAGAATATTCTCAAGTATTAGCAGCTGAGTTGTCAATTCAACCACACCTGAAAGACTTAATATCTGCAGCAAAGTATTTAATAGCAAAGTAGTATGGAAGTAACGGTAACAGTAGCAAAAGTAACAGTAGCAGTTTTGTAGCATTTGTAACAGTGGCAACGGAAAAGCAACAAAGCAAAGATCAATATGTGAAAAGCTCATAGGCAATGGATCAATGATAGATAATTATGTTGGGTGGCATTCATCATGCAACAGTTATAACATAGGGTGACACAGAACTAGCTCCAGTTCATCAATATAATGTAGGCTTGTATTCCGAATATAGTCATACGTGCTTATGGAAAAGAACTTGCATGACATCTTTTGTCCTACCCTCCCGTGGCAGCGGGGTCCTAATGGAAACTAAGGGATATTAAGGCCTCCTTTTAATAGAGAACCGGACCAAAGCATTAGCACTTAGTGAATACATGAACTCCTCAAACTACGGTCATCACCGGGAGTGGTCCCGACTATTGTCACTCCGGGGTTGCCGGATCATAACACATAGTAGGTGACTATAACTTGCAAGATAGGATCAAGAACACAAATATATTCATGAAAACATAATAGGTTTAGATCTGAAATCATGGCACTCGGGCCCTAGTGACAAGCATTAGGCATAGCAAAGTCATAGCAACATCAATATTAGAACATAATGGATACTAGGGATCAAACCCTAACAAAACTAACTTGATTACATGGTAGATCTCATCCAACCCATCACCGTCCAGCAAGCCTATGATGGAATTACTCACGCACGGTGGTGAGCATCATGAAATTGGTAATGGAGGATGGTTGATGATGACGACGGCGATGATTTCCCCTCTCCGGAGCCCCGAACGGACTCCAGATCTGCCCTCCCGAGGAAAAACAGGAGGTGGCGGCGGCTCCATATCGTAAAACGCGATGAATCCTTCTCTCTAATTTTTTTCTCCCCGAACGTGAATATATGGAGTTGGAATTGAGGTCGGTGGAGGTCCAGGGGGCCCACAAGGACGGATGGCGCGCCCTGGGGGGGTGGGCGCGCCTCCCACCCTTGTGGACAGGATGTGGGCCCCCTTCTGTTGATTCTTTCGCCAATATTTTTTATTAATTCCAAAAATGATCTCCGTGAAGTTTCAGGTCATTGCGAGAACTTTTATTTCTGCACAAAAGTAACACCATGGCAATTCTGCTGAAAACAGCGTTAGTCCGGGTTAGTTCCATTCAAATCATGCAAATTAGAGTCCAAAACAATGGCAAAAGAGTTTGGAAAAATAGATACGATGGAGACGTATCAATCTTTTATGATTGTGAGCCCTCATTAAATATTATATGTCAAAATTGTTGACATTGGACAAGGAAGACAACGTAATGATTTATGTTTGTTCGTATTCACATAGAAGTTTTATTGTCATAGATCCTTCAACATGTGGTGCTTTCTCAATATCTTTGCTAGCCAAAATTCCGCACTAAGTAGATATACTACTTGTGCATCCAAAAACCCTAAACCCAAACTCATGTTTTCAGAGTCCACCATACCTACCTATGGATTGAGTAAGATCCTTCAAGTAAGTTGTCATTGGTGCAATAAGGCAATAAAAATTGCTTCTAAATGTGTTTGATCATTTAGTGTAAGAGAAAATTGAGTGTTGTACGAACTTGTGATGGCAAAGTAATAAAAGCGACGGACTGCATAATAAAGGTTGATATCATAAGGGGCAATATAACATGACGTTCTTTTGCATTATGGGATTTGGCATACAAACCAAAAAGTGCAGGAACAACCTCTGATTCCCTCTGCGAAGGGCCTATCTTTTACCTTCATGTATTTACTTTTATGCAAGAGTCAAAGTATTCTTCCCTATTCCATTTTATTTTCTCTTTTTGGAAGCATCATGTGGTGAGGAAAGATCTAGGCACATATACAGTTGGATATGAGTGAGCATGAGTTATTATTGTTGACATCACCCTTGAGGTGAATACGTTGGGAGGCGAAACTATAAGCCCCTATCTTTCTATGTGTTCAGTTGAAACTTTTTGCTCATGGGTATACTGTGAGTGTTAGCAATCATGGAAGAATAAATGATGGTTGAGTACGTGGACTTGCCAAAAGGCTTCGATACGAGACCCTTCTTGAAAATATGATGAATTGTAGTTGCAAAGTTGACTGAGAACACAGTTTGTTGGTTTTCAATAGAGTTTATGCCTTAAACTTCGATGTTGTGATGAATTGTTACTTGTTCATGAGAAGTTATATGATAAAAGTTTATGATAAAGTTTGTTGCTGTTATAATAATGAGCATGATGATACTATGTCCGTACTTTGTTTTTATCGACGCCTCTCGCTCTCTCTAAGCAAGTGGACATGTTTTTCGATATCGGTTTTTCGCTTGAGGACAAACGAGGTCTAAGCTTGGGGGAGTTAATACATTCATTTTGCATCATGATTTCCTACTATTATTTATAATGTTTTCATGTATAATAATGCTTTATGGAGTAATTCTAATGCCTTTTCTCTCATAATATGCAAGGTTTACACAAAGAGGGAGAATGCCCGCAGCTGGAATTCTGGACCTGAAAAAGCTACGTCAGAGATACCTATTCTGCACATCTCCAAATAAGCTGAAGCTTCACGGAGAATTATTTTGGAATATATAAAAAATACTGGAGCAAATAACTACCGGAGGGGGGCCACCTAGTGACCACAATACACCAGGGCACGCCAGGCCCCCCAGGCGCGTCCTAGTGGGTTGTGGCCAGCCCAGCCCACCTCCGATGCCCATCTTCTTGTATATAAGTCATCTTGCCTCATTAATTATTACCAGGTTGTGGATGGGTTACCTCTCAAACAAGTTTTGAAATCAATATACCTTAACAGTTAATACTCATTGCTTATATTTCTCTCAACACGCACAGGTGCCACCTCACCACACATCTTGCCTCATTAATTATTTCCTTTTTCTCATTTTTGGTTGCATACTTCACCCCACCTTATTTTTCCTATTGACGCAACCCATCCACATAAAATAGGTCAGGCATGTTTACCATGACATCAACATGACATCTTATCATACTTAATCCTCACACTTTATCCACATCACCAACCTACCAATTTTAGCATATTTTGCCACTGCAATGCATGGGTTTATAGTTTATATTAAATTTGTAAGTCACATAGAAGTTCTAAACTTCCCTATTGTATACAATGGTTGACCCATGTGGTGAAAACACCCCCGTCACCTCTCTTCAAATGTGGATTTCCACTTACACATTCTTCTACTTTCCATATACATAGGGGATTTGGAATCTCGAGGATAACAATGGTCAATATATCAGGAAGAGGCATCCCAAGGATCTAATAATCCTCTCTCACACGACACATTGGCCTTCTATGCCACATGCTTGTGCACTTCTTATATCGGGCCAAGCTTTTTATAATATGTTTGTATTTTACTTGACCCCATCACAACCTGGTAATATAAAACTTATTTGTACAACGCAACTTGGGTTATACATTACACTTTCTATTTTCTCACAAAAGTATAATCTATCTTCGATATATATGCTATCCATGACAAATCATTATAAAAGTCATCAAAGATCCATAATAATTGAACTTATTTACTAACCAGTCCATCAACAAATGATGGCAATACCATTTTTATTTTGAAAGTCCTCCCCTTGTAGAAACATCCTACATTCTTGTTTCAAAGCCTTCTTGACCAAAGTTGCATATGTTGAAACCACCTGCTATGAAAACCTAAATCATCTTAATCTAATTTGTTTGATAATAACACTCTTCCCCGGCCGGTTGAACTTGATTTTCAACATGTCGGCACATGTTGTTATAACGAGGTGGCCGGATGTAACAACTCAAACCTAATACCTGCCTCTAACGACCTATTTGTAATTTTTTAAGTTATGGATGTATGTGCATGAGTGTTTTTCTTTTTGTTTTGAGCATGTCAACTTGTGTTTCAATTCCAACTCCAATTCTTGATCACTTTTCCAACATCCAAAATCCTAAAGCAACTTTCAACTTATCTTTAAAGAGATTTCTGAAAATTAAGTTACAATTTTACTTCCACTATAAATGTTCCATATTTGCCCATAATTCACATTTATGTGTATGGTCACCTCCTAAAATTTCAACCATTTCTGGAGTCATCTTAATTGGTTTATAAATCCAAACATTTTGAATTTATATTTTTTATAAATCCCCAGACCATTTTTATTAAATTCTACATATTTCCATGAGTCCAGGAAAATATCCTTCCTATTCAATTTCCCTTTCTACCCATGCCTTTATTCTTTTGCAAGTTTTCTGTATAAGAGAAAGAAAAGAAGAAAGGAAATTGGGTGGAGAGAGAAGCCACACCGTAGCCCACCTAACATATTCTCTCTCTCTCTCTCTCTCCCCTAGGCATAGCTCAGCCCACTTAACCCCTCGGCCCACCAGCAGTGGCTCAAGGCCACTTACCCCTTCACCATCTTCCACCTTACCCCTTGCTATCCCTCACAGTAAAACAAGCCATGGCATGCCCGCACAAGGCCACTGAGGCATGCACACACGCCTTCCACACCTCTCTTCCTTTTTCGTCAGCCAAGACTTCCCTAGTGTCCTTATCTCTGCCACTCTCAAAACCCTTTCCCAAGCCAACCAACCCATCCTCTAGTTCAAGATCCAAAGCAAGAGCCGAGTGATAAGGCCACCCCTGCTTCCTTGAGGCCAACTTCCTCGATCCTGAGCTTAGGACACCACTGCCGACGTCCACACCCTCGACTCCGTCCTTCCCGACCTCCTCTGCTTCATCTTCGGGTACTCCTGTGAGCCCCTGGTGCCTCGCACCTCCCCTCTCTTCTTCCTGCATGCTCCACCCGCGTTATTGCCGTCGTTTGACGCAGTATAGAGAAGAAAGGAAATTGGGTGGAGAGAGAAGCCACACCACACCACAGCCCACCTAACCTCTTCTCTCTCTCTCTCTCTCCGAGGCAGAGCCCAGCCCACTTAACCCCTCGGCCCACCAGCAGTGGCTCAAGGCCACTTACCCCTTCACCATCTTCCACCTTACCCCTTGCTGTCCCTCACAGTAAAACAGGGCACGACATGCCCACACATGGCCACCGAGGCATGCACACACGCCTTCCACGTGTCTCGTCCTTTTTCACTCAGCCAAGACCTCCCTAGTGTCCTTATCTCCACCACTCTCAAAACCCTCATCCAAGCCAACCAACCCATCCTCTAGTTTGAGATCCAGAGCGAGAGTCGAGCGATAAGGCCACCCCTGCTTCCTCGAGGGCAACTTCCTCGATCCCGAGCTTAGGACACCGCTGCCGATGTCCACACCCTCGACTCCATCCTTCCCAACCACCTCCGCTTCATCTTCGAGTACCCCCTATGAGCCCCTCAGGCCTCGCACCTCCCCTCTCTTCTTCCTACATGCTCCACCTACGTTATTGCCGTCGTTTGCCGCAGTTCAGAGCTCACGGCCGCCTTGACCATGAACGTGGGCTCCGGTCGCGGTTTGAGGATTTTTCTCGACTATGCTTCATGGATTTCGATCTTCTTAAAAGCGGGATTACAAGCAAGGATGATCATTACTTTGGATCCAATTACTAGCTTTACTTGCTAGATGTCTTGATGCTGTTGTTTGGTCTTGCTACCTACCACTTTGTCTGTCAAGCCTCCCAACTGCCATGATATAACCTCTAACCTCGAGTATACTAGCAAACCCTTTAATTGGCTATGTTACCACTTGCTCAACCCATCTTATAGTGTTGCTAGTTGCAGGTGCAGGGTTCTCCACGCGACAACATGGTTATGTTGGGATATCATTATTATCATGCTTATTTGTTAATCTTGAACCATACACTTGACTAAGGGCGGAAGGCTTAGGCTCATGCCCCGACGTTTTGTTCCACTGTGGTAACCCTTTCCGTAATACTGGCAATTATGTTCCTTGATGAGTGCATCCTACTGTGTGTGGGGTTTTATGCCCCCCTAGAATTCCTTTATCTAGCGTTGAACTCTTCCAGAAGGCCCAACATTGGCACTAAATTTTTCCAACAAAACTAAAATTTGCATAGGGCGTCATGAACCCGAGGATTCTTTTCTTTACAAGCAGGTGGGCTAGTGCCGAGGGTGCTAGTCCGAAATGGCGGTCTGTAGTGCCACCACCGGGGAAACTCGGGGTTTGGCATTCATATCCCTTGCACATCCGGCTATGTCTGGATCTAGAGATACGTGATACGTCTCCAACGTATCTACAATTTTTGATTGTTCCATGCTATTATAGTATCAATCTTGGATGTTTTAAATGCAATTATATATCATTTTTGGGACTAACCTATTAACTTAGTGCCAGTTGCAGTTCTTTGCTTGTTTTTGGTTTTTGAGGAAATCAGTACCAAATGAAGTCCAAATGCCACGAAACTTTTGACGTTTTTTTTGCACATAAGCGACACTAGAAGCTTTGGGAGGAAGTCAGAAGACGAAGGGAGTGGCCACGAACCACCAGGGTGCGCCTTGGTGCCTCATGGGTCCCTCGTTGCTCCGTTTGACCTAATTACGCCTCTATAAATTCTCTAAAATCGGGAAACCAATAGAGAGCCACCCAAAACACTTTCTCCGCTGCTGCAAGCTTCTGTTCTCGTGAGATCCAATCTGGAGGCCTTTTCCGGTACTCTGCCAGAGGGGGAATCGATCACGGAGGGCTTCTACATCAACCTTGTTGCCCCTCCGATGATGTGTGAGTAGTTTACCACAGACCTATGGATCCATAGCTAGTAGCTAGATGGCTTCTTCTCTCTCTTGGATCTTCAATACAATGTTCTCCTCGATGTTCTTGGAGATCTATTCGATGTAATCCTTTTTTCGGTGTGTTTGTTGGGATCCGATGAATTGTGGGTTTATGATCAGATTATCCATGAATATTTTTTGAGTCTTCTCTGAACTCTTTTATGCATGATTGTTATAGCTTTGCATTTCTCTCCGATCTTTCCGTTTGATTTTGCCAACTAGATTGATTTATCTTGCATTGGGAGAGGTGCTTTGTGATGGGTTCGATCTTGCGGTGCTCAATCCCAGTGACAGAAAGGGACATGCCATGTATTTGTATCATTGCCATTAAGGATAAAACGATGGGGTTTATTCATATTAATTGGATTTACTTTGTCTACATCATGACATGTGGCTTAAGGCGTTACTCTGTTCTTTATGAACTTAATACTCTAGATGCATGCTGGATAGCGGTCGATGTGTGGAGTAATAGTAGTAGATGGAGACAGGAGTCGGTCTACTTGTCTCAGACATGATGCCTATATACATGATCATTGCCTTGGATATCGTCATGATTATTCCCTTTTCTATCAATTGCCCAACAGTAATTTATTTACCCATCGTATGCTATGTTCAATAGAGAAGCCTTTAGTGAAAACTACGGCCCCCGAGTCTATCTTTATCATATATTAAAATCCAAAAATACTTTGCTGCAATTTATTTACCTTTATTTTGTTTTGTGTTTTTGTTTATCTATCTATCACTACGAGCTTTGATCCTTGCAATTAACCGCCAAGGGATTGACAACCCCTTGTTTGCGTTGGGTGCAAGTATTTGTTATTTTGTGTGTAGGTACTGCTAACGAGGTGTTGCGGGGTTCTCCTACTGGATTGATAACCTTGGTTCTTAACTGAGGGAAATACTTATCTATACTGTACTGTATCATCCTCTCCTCTTCGGGGAAATCCCAACGCAGCTCACAAGTAGCAATACATCGGCTCTAATTTGGGTTCGACTCACCGGAAGGCCTTTCTGGATTAGTTTTACATTAGCTTGAGGAACTTGTTACTCCGGACTCCCAAAATGAATCTAGGCTGACATGGCCCTGAACATGGAGGGACGGGTATGCATGCGGAACTTATAATGGGAACTTGGAAGCACCCATGGTTAAATCTTTCAGAAAGATGTGTCCTGGGTTATGGTTACTTGGAAATTTATAATGCCGGTTGAAGAGAACTTCCCCTAATAACTAAAACTTGACAACTACGCACGTACCGTGACTGTCTTTTCTTGTGGGAATGCAAGCAAGAAGATGACACAATGAGGTTATGAATGACTTGTAGGCAAGTGTTCAGGATCACTTCATGATCAACTAGTTGCGACCCCTTATGCATAGGATTATCTTATCTTGTTCTAGTATTCGTAGGACTACTTGGTTTACGTTGCTTAGCTGCTTGCTGCATGTAACACCCCATGTCATTAGCCACAGTAATCACTTTTGATAATGACAAGTCAGCTAGATTAACAGTGCCTAATCATCATTTGCATCATATTGCATTTCAACTCCCAATTTAAACTTCAAATTAAATCAAAGTGGAAAATAAAAGTTGTTCAATCACAGAAACTAAAATGTTCATTAGATAACAAATATTCTAGAGGCAATTCTAAAATTGTAACCAACAATTAATAAATTAATTAATTGGCTCTAATAGTAGCAAAACAGAATTGGTTAATACCTTTTTATTTGAATAAAATCCCTATGAAAACATTTGGCCCCAAAACCTTTTTATATCAGTGTTCAATATTGCACTGATGTTATATGGGCAAGTTCCATATTTTACAAAAGTCATTTGGATTTAAAACAAAAGATAAAATAGAAAACAAAAACGAAAAACAGAAAAGGAAAAAAGGGAAAATAGAAAAAGGCCTAAAGCTCTACTGTGCACTTAGGCCTGTTGCTACAGCGCGGCCCAGCCCACTCCGCGCCATCCCCCACCCCCCGCACTGCTCATTGCCTCGCTGTCGAACACCTTGCGCCCGCACGCGCGCGCGCACCCGCCCCCACCCCCCTTGCTCGTCGCTTCTGACAGCTCGTCGCTGCTCTCTCTGTGGATAGTGCACCCCTCCCCCCCCCCCCCCCCCTCGACCCCCCCTGGCATCTCCCTCGCCACTCCCTCACCGTCTCTCCCCCTTTCCCCATCGCAGCCGAGCCCCGCTGTCGCCATGCCCGCCGTCGCCCACGCATTCTGCGGCCTCCCCGCCACCTGAGACCGCGCCAGGAGCACCGCCTGCGTCGACTACGTCGACTACGAGGACGCACTCGAGCTCGGCGCCCCGCAATGGCCGCATCGCGCCCATCCCCTTCCTCGGATAGCCGCCGCTGCACCGCCTCGACCCACGCCGCCCCGAGCTCCCCTGACTTCCCCGGGCCTTCCCTGCACCGCTGTGAGCCACCCGGTCCTCCCCGACCTCTCCTTTCTCCTCCCCGCGCGCCATAGATACCTCCCCCGCGTGCTCAAGCTCCGGCCATCGTCGATCATCATCGCAGCCGATGTTGCGGGCCGTTTCAATGCCTGCTGTTGTCGCCGTTCAACGCGGTGTGAAGCCCGCGTTCGAATGTGCCCAGCCCCGCACCGAACGAGCCCCCACAGCCCTCTTCTCCTCGCGCCACCGAACGTCACCGCTGCCTTGCCCGTCTCCGGTGATGTTCCGACCATCTCCGGCACCTCCTGAGGGTACCAACGCACGTGCGACGATGGGCCGCGTCGAACGCGCCTAACCCCGGGTCCGGAAACCCACCGTAGCCGAATCCCGCGCCACGCCGGAGCTCGCCGCCGCATTTTGAGCTCGCCGGAGTTACCCCGGCGCCGGCAGCCGACGTGGCGGCCACGTGGCATCGCCTGTGTCGCTGGCAGCTGGGCCCCGCGGGCCCCCTTTGACCAGTTGACGGGGTCAACCATGCTGACTGGGCGGACCTGTGTCTATGGCATGTGGGTCCTGTGACGCCCCCGGCTCAATCGTGCACTAATCATACACGCAAATGCACATGATCAAGCCTAAGGACTAACGGGAAGATATCACAACACAACTCTAAAACATAAATAAAGTCATACAAGCTTTATATTACAAGCCAGGGGCCTCGAGGGCTCGAATACATAAGCTTGCGTACAAGCATCAGCGGAAGCATCAGATATCTGAGTACAGATATTAAAAGAGAAACAGAAAGGCCTTTAGAAAGGCGGGACAAAATAAAACACTACGATCGAAAGGCGCAGGCCTCCTGCCTGGGACCCTCCAATCCTACTCCTGGTCGTCAGCCAACTCGTAGTAGTAGCCACCCTCGGGGTAGTAGTAGCGATCGTCGGCGGGGGCAGCTGTATCCGGGGCTCCGTCATCTGGTTGCACCAAAAGGATATGGGGGAAAAAGAAAGCAAAGCAACCGTGAGTACTCATCCGAAGTACTCAGCAAGCAAGGATCTACACTACATATGCAACATTATCAAAGGGAGGCTGTATATGTGGACTGGGCTGCAGAAATGCCAGAATAGAGGGAAGGCCTAGTCCTATCGAAGACTAGCATCTTCAGCGGTCTTGCAGCATTTGAAGAGTGTAGATTAGTACCGTATAAAATAGTAGTATTATTAAGTCTCAACCTCACCCAGAGATCCTTTCTCGACTCCCTGCGAGAAAGCAATCCCAGAGCCATACGGTCATCAACCTCGTCCTGAGATCCCTTCTTGACTCCCTGCGAGAAGCAATCCCAGGGCCATACAGTCACCAACCTCGTCCTGAGATCCCTTCTCGACTCCCTGCGAGAAGCAATCCCAGAGCTATACATCCAGGTATCATCTCATGGTCTAGTTGTGTCAATCGGGATACAACTCTGAGTGTCCTTTACCGTAGGACCAGCTATCGATAGATGTGTTCTTCCCTGCAGGGGTGCACCAACTTACCCAACACGCTCGATTAACTCCGGCCGGACACACTTTCGGGGTCATGCCCGGCCTCGGCCAAACGATACACCGCAGCCCTACCTATAGCTCAGCAGAGAGGTCCCCGCCGGTCTACATCCTAAGCGCTCAGGGGTCTTGGGCCATCGACCTGTGCACTCCGGGTCGTTGCGAGCAGGGTGAAGCCAGGCACCAGGAGGGCGCTGGTTCGTCCCGGCCGCAAGGCTGAACTAGATGACTGACAGAGCTTTCGGCTGATGCTATGATGCAGAACGCCCATACTATGCCCACGTGATGGTTAGTGCTATCAGGCCAGAGGCCTGCTCGGATCAAATATCCAAATCGTTAGTGGATTAGGGGCTTGCGGTAACGAGCAGAGACTCACGATCGATGTGACCCCGTTGCCCCGTCTCGAGGACTTGCGGCAAGGGCCACGAATGCCCGGCCGCGCCTCGTATTCATCACTCGGGTACCATCCAGGTCAACCCGTCTCCACAACACTCGCCACTTAGGCTCACGCAGGTACCCCTCAGGGTCGACCCGCCTTTCCAAGTAACAGTGTAAAGTCCAAGTATCCGTGTGTCCATAACATCAGGGGAATCCGAGGTATCACCCTCGTTGGATTCCTACTCGATGTATCCGTCAAGGTGAACTCGGAGGAATCACCCTCGATGGGTTCACACTTGATGTGTTGCACGACAGCGTCGTTACCGGAAGTGGAGAAGGAGGAATCACCCTCGATGACCACGACCAAATAGCTACTCTACATAGTTAACATCTGAAGTGCTACACGAGGTATCACCCTCGGCACTCGATAGTAATGTTGTAGTGTCGTTACAACTAAGGGGGTGAAGTGCAGTGCCGGGGCCTATCTTCGATCCCGTTGATCGGGTCTTCTGATAATCCAGCGGGGCAATCGGAACAAGTGGGGTCACTGATAGGTCTCTACCCAGCCTATACTAGACAGTTTAGGATAAGCAGGCAAGGTTTCAATAGCAGGTTACAATAAACAGGCTATGCATCAGAATAGGTAAAGCAGTAGTAGCAGCAATTCTAATGCAAGCATGAGAGAGAAAGAATAGGCGATATCGGGATGCTCAAGGGGGGGGGGCTTGCCTGGTTGCTCGGCGGCAAGGGCAAGGTCGTCAACGGTGGCGTCGGGCTCCGAAGCTGCGTCTGTACCGGGAACTACGTCGGAGTCTAACGAGAGAGAAGAGGGGGAGGAAACAGTATAAATACAGAGCAAACATGTGCAACACAAAGCAGGCTATGCTAACGTGCAGTGCAGGGTTGCCTAAAGACATGTCTAAGTCATTTAGTTATTTTAGGAATTTGTTTGGATTTATTTTATAAAAGCCAGGCACTATTCATTTATCGAAAATAGGCAAAAAGTTCCATGTTCATCTAGCTAGGGGCATCTGACAGGAATACGGAGGGCGTATTCAGCTTTGTATTGAAATTCTGAGCAACTTTCATATATAAATTATTTTCATCGGAGTTACGGTTTAATTTATATGATTTTCTAAAGTTTTAATTGATTTTCTGAATTTAATTATTTATTTAATCCAACATTATCCAAAACAGTGCCCGATGATGTCAGCGTGATGCAGAGGTGACATCAGCAGGTCAACTGGTCGGTTGACCATTCAAACCAGACAGGTGGGTCTAGTGGGACCCACATGTCATTGACAGGGGCACTAACAGAGGGGTTAGACTAACTAAATTAGGTTAGTTAGCGGGTGGGCCCCAGTAGTCAGTGACTGTTAATATAACTAATTAACTAATTAACTGTTTATCTATTTATTTAAATTAGTTAAATAGGTGGGGCCCACATGTCATAGACAGGGGCCAGCCCAGTCAGCAGTTGACCTGGTCAACAGGTCAACTAGGGCCCAGGGGTCAGTGGCACGGGGCAGGGCCCACGGCGCCAGGTCAGCGCTGGCCGAAGACGCGCCGGAGTTAGCTCCGACGAGCCAAAACGCGGCGGCGTGCGTCGAGATGGGCTCGAGTTTCTTCCACAGGGGGTCTCAGGGGCTGGGGTTGGGCGCGTTCGACGCGGCTCGACGTCGCGCGTCGAATGCCGGTGGTGCGGGGTGCTGGGGAGGCCGGAGTCGAGCGGCACGAGCTCGTCGGCGGCGAGGTTCTTCAAGCGAGGCATGGGAACGGCAAAACGACGCGCGTTCGAGCGATCTAAAGGGCGAAGCGCGGCCTACGCGGTGCGGTGAGTGCGTTGGTCACGCGCGGGTGACCAAATGGTCACCGGAGAAGCACCGGCGAGCAAACGAGGTGGCGGTGGGTTCGGGCTTCATCGGAGCACTGGCTACGGGCGGCTAGAGGGGGCAGGGGAGGGCGCGTCACGCGCAGGAGCTCACCGGGGAGGCGTGGGGACTGGGCAGTGGGCTCGGGGTGGACCGGTGGCGTAGATCGACGGCGAGGTCGTTCGGTGGCCGAGACAAAGGCGAGGTCGAATGCGGCGTCGGCGTTGCTTCCCGGTCCCAATCCGGTGTCGAGGAAGAAGAGGGGGACCACGCCGGAGCTCCTGGACTTGACGGGGCGTCGAACGGGTGCCGGTGGCCACGGCTAGGCCGGAGCCATGGCGGCGACGGCGTTCGGCTGCGACGGGGGAGCGAGGGGGAGGGCGAATGGAGTGGCTAGGGTTCGTCAAGGGGTGCGGGGGTTGCTCTTATCCTGCCACGGCGGGCGCGGGGTCGTGCGGTGTCGAGCAGAGGCGAGGGGGGGCCAGGCGCGGCGTGCGCGCGCGCGGCGACAGCGAGAGGGGGGGGTGAGCAGTAGGAGGGAGACGAGCGGGGTGGGCTGGGCCGGCGCTGTAGCCAGCAGGCCTAAGTGCACAGTAGCGCTTTAGGCCGTTTTCTATTTTCTCTTTTCTGTTTTCTCTTTAACTCTGTTTTGTTAATTGTTTAGGCACTAAATGAATTTTGTAAAAAGTGTGACCTAGTTCATAAATCACAGTGCATTATATCCTAACACCAAAATTTAGTTTGGGGTATTTATCATTTCATATTTATATTATATTAATTAATAGGTTATTAAATAATGTTTTCAGCCACTGTTTGAGGATGTTTAAGTCACTTATCCAATTTCAATAAGGTTGGTTACAATTTTATCATTGCCTCCAAATTATTTGCTATTTAATGAACATTTTAGTTTTCAAATTTGAACAACTTTTATTTTTACTTTAAGTTTGAATTTCCATTTGAATTTGAATTTGAATTTGAAAAGGGATTTATTACTAATGATGATTAAGCACTCTTGATCATGATGACATGGCATAATCAAAAGGGTGATTACTGTGGCAAACCACTGGGGGTGTTACAGGTCCCGCCTGTTAAAATGTTTTTATAAATAAATAAAACTATTAATTAATTAATTAGATAATTAGTATACTAATCTCTCACTGACAGTAGGGCCCACCGTCTAATTAGGTTAACTAAATTAAACTAACTTTGTTTAGTTAGCACTGTCACTGACATGTGGGTCCCACTGGACCCACCTGTCAGGTTTGACCCTAGTCAGCCGGGTTTGACCTGCTGATGTCATGGTGATGTCATGCTGACATCATCAGACACTATTCTGGATAGTTTGAATTTAGATAATTAATTAATTCCAGAAATTCTATTAAAACTTTGAAAAATCGTATAAAATAAACCGCAATTCCGATGAAAATAATTTATATATGAAAGTTGCTCAGAATTTCGATACGAATCTGAATACGCCCTCCGCATTCCTGTCAGATGCCCCTAGCTAGATGAACATGGAACTTTTAGACCGATTTCAATATATGAATAGTGCCCAACTTTAGTTAAATAAATCCGGGTAAATTCCTAAATTAACTAAATCATTTAGTTAGGCAGTAGAACGCCCCGACATAGCATTAAGGCATGACATACATATTGTTTGCATTTTTGCCGTGAATTTATTGTTTCTTCCCCCCTCCTTCTCTCTCGATAGACGCCGAGACCGACGCCATTGCAGCTGAGTACGACTACGCTACAGACGAGCAGCCCGTTGACGACCCCTCTTTCTTGCCAGAGCAACCAGGCAAGCCCCCCCCCTTGAGCATCCAGATATCACCCATTCCATTTCTCCTGCTTGCATTAGATTTTGCTACTGTTAATGTTTGCTCCTATTCTGATGCATAGCCTGCTTTTGTAACCTGTTTATTGTTACCTTACCTGCCTATGTTAAACTGCTTACTATAGGTTGGTAGTGAACCATCAGTGACCCCCACCACCTTACCCTTGTTGCCCCTGCTTGATCATCGACAACTCGATCAATGTGATCATCGACCAGAGACCGACACATCACCTCACCCCCTTAGTTGTACGACTCTGGATAGTTACTATCGAGTGCCGAGGGTGATACCTCGTAACACACTCCTGATGAACACTCTGTAGTGTAGCTGTTCGGTCGTGGTCATCGAGGGTGATTCCTCCTTCTCCACTTCCGATACGACTTTGTCGTGCAACCCCTCAGTGTGAACCTCGAGGGTGATGCCTCATACGTTCATCCTGATGATTTCATCGAGTGGAATCCACCGAGGGTGATTCCTCGGGCTTTCCCCCTTGATGTTATGACCACATGGTTACTTTGACCTTTGTTACAGGCGGGTCGACCCTGATGGGTACCCGCAGGGGATCTATGATGTCGGGTGTGCCGGAAGGGCACTCGAGTGTGATATTGTGGCGGAGCTTCAGAAACTCTGATCGTCTCCGCGTGTTACTAAATCAGCCTATCGGATTTGGGTGTTTGATCTGAGTGGGTGGACGTGCCCTATACGCACTACCACCACGCGGGATTATGGTTTATGGGCCCCTCTACGTCATACGTTCCTCCCGAAAGCTCTTTAGACGTCATGGTTCACCGTGCGGGCTGATTGACGGGATTGGGCTGGATACTTCACTGACGGGTTCAGTGTCGCGCCTGCACCTCGGCTAGTCTCGCAACGCGCAGGGTGCCCAGGGAGATGGCCCAAGACCTCTGGGTGCATAGGTTAGTCCAGCGTGCTGACCTCTCTGCTGAGCCTAGGTAGGGCGCTGCTTCGTGTCGATCTCCCGAGGACGGGCATTACCCAACAAGTGTGTCCGGCCAGAGGTGATCGAGCATGTTGGGTAACAGTAGTGCACCCCTGCAGGGAAGAATAATCTATCGATAGCCGGTCCTACGGTAAAGGGCGCTCAGTTTGTTTATCCCGATCTACTACTTGAACTGGATACTTGTTTAATTAATGGAAGCTTTGGGATCGCTTTCTCGCAGGGAGTCGAGGAAGGATCTCTAAGCTGTACTTCAACATGTTTGCTTAATAAAATGCTATTCTACTCTCTTCTATTGCTACAAGATGGTGGCTTCGTGAAGATGTTTGAAGATGCTAGTCTTCGATAGGACTAGGCCATTCTCTCTATTCTGGCAATTCTGTAGCCCAGTCCACATATACAGCCTGTCTCCTTTGATAATGTTGCATATGTAGTGTAGATCCTTGCTTGCTGAGTACTTCAGATGAGTACTCATGGTTGCTTTGTTACTTCTTTTTCCCCATACCCCACCTTTGATGTTACATCAGACGATGGAGCCCCGGAGCCAGATGCCACCATAGGAGCTTACTACCAGGAGGGTCCAGACGGCACGTACTACTGGATCGAGCCAGCCGACTAGGAGTAGGATCGGAGGCTCCCAGGCAAGAGGCCTACGCCTTTCGATATAGAGTCGTTGTTTGTGCTAGCCTTCTTAAGGCAAAACCTTGTCTAACTATGTCTGTACTCAGATATTATTTGTATGACTGACTTATGTATTCGGATCTTCATGATCCCTGGTCTGTAATATTGTGGATCTCCGTTTATTTGTGTTAGAGTTGTGTTGTGATATCTTCCCGTGATTCCCTGTGCTTGATCGTGCATGTTTGCGTGTATGATTAGTGCACGATTGAGTCGGGGGCGTCACAAGTTGATATTAGAGCCGACTGCCTGTAGGAAGCCCCCTTCCAATTCCTTGGCCGAAGTTGAGTCTAGAAACCGAAAAACTAATTTACTAACTTGGCTGTGTGGCTTACGGGCCCACGTCGCCAACTGGGTGGTATTAGGATATTTTATTCCTCGTCTATACTCTGGGACTCTGATCTCTCTTCTATTCGGGTCAAATAAATTTTACTAACGCCAACACTTAGGATCTCGTAAATCCCGTCTACCCGGAGAGCTGGATATCTGTGCGATTTCCCTGTCATTGATCTGATTAGTCTGATAATCAGTTTCCTTTCCATTGTTTTGTTTAACCTTTCTCTCCGAGTTGAATTATACTTCTAATTGTCATGCTGACGTGATGGCACCTGACGTTACCGTCGAAACTAAAGGGTTGGAATTCCTTGTTTCGCCCATTATCCTGAAGTCTTCCACCATATACCTCATCCTCGGAATGGATTGGTTGAAAGCTCATATAGCTTCGATCAATTGTGCCACAAAAGTCATCCAACTTCTTCACCCCTTCGATGAGATAGTGAAGTACACCGCCCGAATTACACGGGATGCTGAAGCTCAGATATATGCTCTGAATGCTTTGAACGCCTCACCTCTGGAAGGAATCGAGAACGTTCCTGTCATTCGAGATTTTCCAGACGTCTTTCCGGAAGAACTTCTAGGAATACCCCCCGGTTAGAGCTGTCGAGTTTGTCATTGACTTGAAGCCTGGCACTACCTGTAACGTCCAGATAATCATGCTACAGTAAACTCCTGCTAATGACTGCCAAGTCATCACAATTATCTTGTTAATCATCACTTTGTTCCAAATCAAACTCAAACTCAAATTCAAAAGGCATGTCAAATTATTTTCTTCAAAAATTAAAAGTCAAAAATGTTCGTTGGGGTGCAAATATTCGCTAACTAATTGTCAAGTAGAAAACAACATCATTTGACTCACCATTTAATTCCGAGGAAATATAAAGTGGTCCAATAGCTACCAAAATAGCCAATTCAAAATACATAAATGTTTATGTATTTCCAATTAACTTGAAACTTTGTGGGCCTCTCGAAAATTATGACTAATAACTATGTGTCAAATTTCTTTGTCAGAAAAGTTCAAATTGTTATTTGTTTTAAATACAAAACAGTGAGCAAATTATAAAACAGAAATTAAACAAAAGAAAAACAAAAGGTAAAATAAAAATAAAAAAGAAAGCCCCCGATGGGCCTTGGCCCAGCTGGCCACTGCCAGCCAGGCCGGCCCACCTGGCCCAACTGCCCCCCCCTAACTCCTTGGCCTATATGGCCCCTGCCCTCCCACCGAACCCTAACCTAACCTCTCGCTCCCTCTCCCTCTCTGTTTGCTCGCTGCCGCGTCGTCGTCATGGTCGACCCGAGCCACGAGGGGCGTCTAGGAGCACCAGCGTGGTCGTCCTCGTCGCTGGACCGAAACTGGGGAGCCCCCTCCGCGCCGCCCGTACCTGATCCCCTTCGCCCATCACCGCCACTGCCCGACGCCGTGCACGCCGCCCCGACCAGCTCCGGCCTCCCCGAACTCGCCCTCCTCCTCCCTGTGAGCCTCGTCCTCCGCCTCATCCGTTCCACCCTTCCTCCCGTTGCCGTAGTTCGCCGTGGCCTGAGCTCCGCTCCCCGCGCCCGACGCGCCTCCGCGCGCACTCGCCCTCGTGCGACCGCGCCATGCTCGCCTGCACCCTGCCCGCGCCCTGCTCGTCCGGGCCGCGCCCTGGCCGTGCCTCGCGCGCGCTTGCACGCCCGCGGGCCGCGCCCTGCTCCTGCCGCCCCGCTGCGCCCGCGCGCCGCCACCCCTGCGCCGCCTCTGCCTGCCGTGACCGGCCGGCGGGCCTTGCCGCCGACCACGCGCCCGGCGTCGGCGCCCCGGCGCACACAGCGCCCGTGCCTCATTCGGACGGGCGCCCACGCCCCTGCCCGTTAACGCCCGCCCCGGCTGGCCTCTGTGCCACTGACCGTGGGGCCCAACCCCCTTAAAAAAAGATTAAGATTTAAAAAAAGTATATAATAAAAATAATTAGTTAATTAATTAATTAGGTAATTAATTAAATTAATTAACCTTGCTTAATTAGCCTAATGAACTAGATTAGTTAATTTAAACCTGTTTAATTAACTAAGTCATTGACAGATGGGCCCCATGTGCCAGGTTTGACTTAGTCAACCTGTTGACTTGCTGACGTCACCATGATGTCATGCTGATGCAATAACTCCATTTAGTTTTATAATAATTTAGAAAATGTTTAAAACTTCATAAATTCATATAAAATAATCCGTAACTCAGATGAAAATACTTTGTACATGAAAGTTGCTCAAAACGACGAGATGAATCCGAATACGCAGTCCTTTCGTCTGTCACGCATCCCTAACTATCCGAACATAGAACCGTTCCCCTCCGGTCATCTGTCTGACAAATGTCAGGAACCGGGAAATCATTCACGGATGGATTCCCCCTTCCTCGGTAACTTGCAACCGTACGTCAGAACACCCCTAGCTCTGCGTATTGTCATGTCATGCTCTTGTTTGCTTTATATTTACTGTTTCTTCCCCCTCTTCTCTCTCGGTAGACCCCGACACCGACGTCGTCCCCGAGACCGACGCAGCTCAGGAGCCTAACGCCACCGTTGACGACCTTGCCCTTGCCGCCGAGCAACCAGGCAAGCACCCCCCCTTTGAGCATACCGATATCGCCTATTCTTTCTCTCTCATGCTTGACTTAGAATTGCTGCCGCTACTGCTTTACCTATTCTGATGCATAGCCTGTTTATTGTAACCTGCTATTGAAACCTTACCTGCTTATCCTAAACTATCTAGTATAGGCTGGGTAGAGACCTATCAGTGACCCCACTTGTCCCGACTGCCCCGCTAGATTATCAGAAGACCCGATCGACGGGATTGAAGACCAGGCCCCGGCACCGCACATCACCCCCTTAGTTGTAACGACACTACAACGTTAGTATCGAGTGCCGAGGGTGATACCTCGTGTAGCACTTCTGATGTTAACTCTGTAGAGTAGCTATTCGGTCATGGTCATCGAGGGTGATTCCTCCTTCACCACTTCCGATAACGACGCTGTCATGCAACACCTCAAGTGTGAACCCATCGAGGGTGATTCCTCCGAGTTCACCTTGATGGATACATCGAGCGGGAATCCAACGAGGGTGATACCTCGGATTCCCCTGATGTTATGGACACACGGATACTTGGACTTTAAACTGTTACTTGGAAAGGCGGGTCGACCCTGAGGGGTACCCGCGTGAGCCTAATTGGCGAGTGTTGTGGAGACGGGTTGACCTGGATGGTGCCCGAGTGATGAATACGAGGCGCGGTCGGGCATTCTTAGCCCTTGCAGCAAGTCCTCGAGACGGGGCCACGGGGTCACATCGATCGTGAGTCTCTGCTCGTTATCGCAAGCCCCTAGTCCGCCAACGATTTGGATATTTGATCCGAGCAGGCCTCTGGCCTGATAGCACTAACCATCACGTGGGAAGAGTTATGGGCACTCTGCATCGTATGCATCAGCCGAAAGCTTTGTCAGACATCCAGTTCAACCTCGTGGCCAGGCCGGGCCAGTACCATCCAGGACTGAGGTGGTGCTCGTCCCGACCCTGCACACACCGACCCGGAGTGCACATGGCGATGGCCCAAGACCCCTGAGCGCTTAGGATATAGACTGACGGGGACCTCTCTGCTGAGCTGTAGGTAGGGTTGCGGTGTATCGTTTGGCCGAGGCCGGGCATGACCCAGGAAAGTGTGACCGGCCGGAGTTAAGCGAGCGTGGTGGGTAAGTTGGTGCACCCCTGCAGGGAAGAACACATCTATCGATAGCCGGTCATACGGTAAAGGACACTCGGAGTTGTATCCCGATCGTCACAACTTGACCTTGAGATGATACCTGGATATATGGCTCTGGGATTGCTTCTCGCAGGGAGTCGAGAAGGGATCTCAGGACGAGGTTGATGACTGTATGGCTCTGGGGTTGCTTTCTCGCAGGGAGTTGAGAAAGGATCTCTGGGTGAGGATGAGACTTAATGATACTACTACTTTATACGGTACTAATCTACACTCTTCTAATGCTGCAAGACCTCTGAAGATGCTAGTCTTTGATAGGACTAGGCCTTCTCTCTATTCTGGCATTTCTGCAGCCCAGTCCACATATACAGCCTTGCTTTGATAATGATTGCATATGTAGTGTAGATCCTTGCTTGCTGAGTACTTCGGATGAGTACTCATGGTTGCTTTGCTTTCTTTTTCCCCATATCCTTTTTGATGCAACCAGATGACGGAGCCCCTGAGACCACTGCCCCGGTTGACGACTTCAGCTACCACTTCTACCCCGAGGATGGATACTACTACGAGCTTGCCGACGACCAGGAGTAGGTTCGGAGGGTCCCAGGCAGGAGGCCTGCGCCTTTAGATCGTAGTGTTTTATTTTGCCCCGCCTTTCTAAAGGCCTTTCTATTTCTCTTTTATATCTGTACTCAGATATCTGATGCTTCCGCTGACGCTTGTATGCCATCGAGCTATGTATTCGAGCCCTCGAGGCCCTGGCTTGTAATATAAGCTTGTATGACTTTATTTATGTTTTAGAGTTGTGTTGTGATATCTTCCCGTGAGTCCTTAGGCTTGATCGTGTGCATTTGCGTGTATGATTAGTGCACGATTGAGCCGGGGGCGTCACACTACCCCTATTGCGAAGCGTCCTTATAAGATGTCGCCGCATGAACTCCTTGAGCTTAAGGAAGAAATCGACAAGTCACTTAAGAAAGGTTTCATCCGCCCTAGTTCCTCTGCTTGGGGAGCACCTTCACTCTTCGTTAGGAAGAAGGATGGAACTAACCGATTGGTTCAAGATTACCGGCCCATTAACCAAGCCACAATCCAGAATAAATACCCACTGCCCCGGATCAATGACCTTTATGATCAGCTTGCTGGATCCTCTGTCTTCTCGAAACTCGACTTGAGGTTGGGTTATCATCAGATCCGTGTTCGCGAAGAGGATATTCCGAAGACGGCCTTTGTTACTCGATATGGCTCTTATGAGTACACCGTCATGTCATTTGGCTTAACAAATGCTCCAGCAACCTTCTCCCGGTTGATGAACTATATCTTCATGGATTACCTCGACAAATTCATTGTGGTTTATTTGGATGATATCCTTATATATTCCAAGAATGAAGAAGAACATGCTGAACATCTTCGGCTCGTATTGGAGAAGCTACGAGAACATCAGTTGTATGCTAAATTCTCCAAGTGTGAGTTCTGGTTATCTGAAGTGACCTATCTTGGTCATGTGATTTCCAAGAATGGCAATTGCTATTAACCCGGAATGAGTTCAAGTCATTCTTGATTGGACTCCTCCGAAGAATGTTAAGCAAGTCAGGAGTTTTCTCGGACTCGCTAGTTATTGCCGTCGATTCGTTGAGAACTTTTCCAAGATTGCAAAGCCACTGACTGACCTGCTCCACAAAGCTGTTAAATTTGAGTGGACAGAAAAATGTCAAGAAAGCTTTCAGACACTAAAAGATAAGTTAACATCTGCCCCAGTGCTAGCACCCCCAGATTCCCAAAAGGATTTCGTGATATACTGTGATGCATCTCGTCAAGGATTAGGCTGTGTCCTAATGAAAGAGCGTAAAGTGATTGCTTATGCCTCTCGACAATTGCGTCCTCATGAAGAAAATTACCCAGTGCACGATCTCGAACTTTCTGCGGTTATTTATGCCCTGAAGCTATGGCGACATTACCTTCTCGGTAACCGTTGCGAGATATACACGGATCATCAGAGTTTGAAGTATCTATATACTCAACCAAATCCGAACCTTCGTCAACAAAGATGGCTCGAAACAATTGCCGATTATGATATGAATATCTCATATACCTCTGGCAAGGCTAATGTAATGGCTGATGCTTTGAGTCGCAAGGCTTATTGTAGCAACCATATGGTTCAGGAAGCACAACCTATGCTTTATGAAGAGCTTCGCAAATTGAACCTCCACATTGTTCCACAGGGTCATCTCAATACCTTGGTTGTGGAACCAGATTTAGAACACATCATTAAGACTATGCAACGGTATGACTCTGAAGTTGAAAGGATTAAGCGATACCTCGAAAAAGGAAAGCCGTCGGAATTCCATCTTGATAAGGATGGGATCCTATTTTTCCAACACCGTCTCTTCGTACCCAAGTTCAAGGATGAGAGGGAACACGTTATGAAAGAAGCTCATGACACACCTCTGTCAATTCATCCTGGTAGCACAAAGATGCACCGTGACATTTGTCAGAGATACTGGTGGCCTAATATGAAGCGAGACATTGCTCGTTATGTTTCTGAGTGTGACGTTTGCCACCGCATTAAAGCAGAACATCAAAGGCCTACTGGAACTCTGCAACCCCTTGAAATTCCTGAATGGAAATGGGACAAGGTCCAAATGGATTTCATTACTGGTTTTCCCAGATCTCAGAAGGGTCATGATGCTATTTTTGTCGTCATTGACCGATTCTCAAAGGTGGCTCACTTTCTGCCAGTTAAGGAGACAATCACTGCTAGCCAATTAGCGGACTTGTATCTTTCCCGAATTGTGTCACTCCACGGTGTTCCCCTGGAGATCAGTTCTGATCGTGGCAGCCTCTTTACCTCAAGATTCTGGAATAGTTTCCAAGAAGCTATGGGAACTCACTTGTCCTTCAGTACCGCTTTTCACCCTCAGTCACAGGGTCAAGTCGAACGAGTTAATCAAGTGATCGAAGATATGCTTCGAGCTTGCGTCATCTCCTTCGGTAAGAAATGGGAGGAATCTCTCCCGTATGCCAAATTTTCTTACAACAATAGCTATCAAGCTAGTCTGAAGATGGCACCGTTTAAAGTTCTTTACGGACATAAGTGTCGAACCCCTCTGAATTGGTCAGAAACTGGGGAACGCTCACTCGTCAGACCGGACATTATCCAACAAGCTGAAGAACAAGTCCGCATCATCCGTGAACATTTGAAAACTGCTCAGTCTCGTCAGAAGAGCAACTATGACCGAAGACACCAGGAAATGGTCTATCAACCTGGCGAGCAAGCTTACCTTCGCGTCGCCCCATTGAAAGGCACTCATCGGTTCGGAATCAAAGGCAAGTTAGCTCCTCGGTACATTGGCCCGTTCTGTATTCTTGCCCGTCGAGGAGAAGTGGCATATCAATTGCAATTTCCGCCAAATCTTTCTCAAGTGCATGATGTCCTTCATGTATCCCAACTCCGTCGCTGCTTCAAGGATCCTATTCGAGCTGTGGATCATGAAATGCTTGAATTACGGGAAGATCTGTCTTATCCAGAATATCCCATCTGTATTCTTGATCAAGCTGAACGCCGGACTCATCAAAAGTCGATCAAATTCCTCAAAGTTCAATGGTCGAATCATTCTGAAGATGAAGCCACTTGGGAACGCGAGGATCGTCTTCGCGAAGAATACCCCGCTTTCTTCCAGTCTTCCTCTTAATTCTCGGGACGATAATTCTTGTTAGATGAGGAGAATTGTAACACCCCATATCATTAGCCACAGTAATCACTTTTGATAATGACAAGTCAGCTAGATTAACAGTGCCTAATCATCATTTGCATCATATTGCATTTCAACTCCCAATTTAAACTTCAAATTAAATCAAAGTGGAAAATAAAAGTTGTTCAATCACAGAAACTAAAATGTTCATTAGATAACAAATATTCTAGAGGCAATTCTAAAATTGTAACCAACAATTAATAAATTAATTAAGTGGCTCTAACAGTAGCAAAACAGAATTGGTTAATACCTTTTTATTTGAATAAAATCCCTATGAAAACATTTGGCCCCAAAACCTTTTTATATCAGTGTTGAATATTGCACTGATGTTATATGGGCAAGTTTCATATTTTACAAAAGTCGTTTGAATTAAAAACAAAAGATAAAACAGAAAACAAAAACGAAAAACAGAAAAGGAAAAAAGGGAAAATAGAAAAAGGCCTAAAGCTCTACTGTGCACTTAGGCCTGTTGCTACAGCGCGGCCCAGCCCACTCCGCGCCATCCCCCACCTCCCGCACTGCTCACTGCCTCACTGTCGAACACCTCGCGCCCGCACGCGCGCGCACCCCCCCCCCCCCCTACTCGTCGCTCGACAGCGTTCAATGCGCAAGCTGGGATAAGGGCACCCCCCCCCCGCGACCCCCTGGCATCTCCCTCGCCACTCCCTCACCCTCTCTCCCACTTTCCCCATCGCAGCCGAGCCCCGCTGTCGCCATGCCCGCCGTCGCCCACGCATTCTGCGGCCTCCCCGCCACCTGAGACCGTGCTAGGAGCACCGCCTGTGTCGACTACGTCGACTACGAGGACGCGCTCGAGCTCGGCGCCTCGCAACGGCCGCATCGCGCCCATCCCCTTCCTCGGATAGCCGCCGCTGCACCGCCTCGATCGACGCCGCCCCGAGCTCCCCTGACTTTCCCGGGCCTTCCCTGCACCGCTGTGAGCCACCCGGTCCTCCCCGACCTCTCCTTTCTCCTCCCCGCGCGCCATAGATACCTCCCCCGCGTGCTCAAGCTCCGGCCGCCGTCGGTCGTCGTCGCAGCCGACGCTGCGGGCCGTTTCAACGCCTGCTGTTGTCGCCGTTCAATGCGGTGTGAAGCCCGCGTTCGAATGCGCCCAGTCCCGCACCAAACGAGCCCCCACAGCCCTCTTCTCCTCGCGGCACCGAACGCCACCGCCGCCTTGCCCGTCTCCGGCGATGTTCCGACCATCTCCGGCGCCTGCTGAGGGCACTAATGCACGCGCGACGATGGGCCGCGTCGAACACGCCTAACCCCGGGCCCGGAAACCCACCGTAGCCGAATCCCGCGCCACGCCGGAGCTCGCCGCCGCGTTTTGAGCTCGCCGGAGTTACCCCGGCGCCGGCAGCCGACGTGGTGGCCACGCGGCATCGCCTGTGTCGCTGGCAGCTAGGCCCCGCGGGCCCCCTTTGACCAGTTGACGGGGTCAACCACGCTGACTGGGCGGACCTGTGTCTATGACATGTGGGTCCCGCCTGTTAAAATGTTTTTATTAATAAATAAAACTGTTAATTAATTAATTAGATAATTAGTATACTAATCTCTCACTAACAGTAGGGCCCACCGTCTAATAAGGTTAACTAAATTAAACTAACTCTGTTTAGTTAGCACTGTCACTAACATGTGGGTCCCACTGGACCCACCTGTCAGGTTTGACCCTGGTCAGCCGGGTTTGACCTGTTGACGTCATGGTGATGTCATGTTGATGTCATCAGACACTATTCTGGATAATTCGAATTTAGATAATTAATTAATTCCAGAAATTCTATTAAAACTTTGAAAAATCGTATAAAATAAACCATAACTCCGATGAAAATAATATATATATGAAAGTTGCTTAGAATTTCGATACGAATCTGAATACGCCCTCCGCATTCCTGTCAGATGCCCCTAGCTAGATGAACATGGAACTTTTAGACCGATTTCAATATATGAATAGTGCCCAACTTTAGTTAAATAAATCCGGATAAATTCCTAAATTAACTAAATCATTTAGTTAGGCAGTAAAATGCCCCGGCATAGCATTTAGGCATGACATACATATTGTTTGCATTTTTGCCGTGAATTTATTATTTCTTCCCCCCTCCTTCTCTCTCGATAGACGCCGAGATCGACGCCGTTGCAGCTGAGTACGACTACGCTACAGACGAGCAGCCCGTTGACGACCCCTCTTTCTTGCCAGAGCAACCAGGCAAGCCCCCCCCCCTTGAACATCCAGATATCGCCCATTCCATTTCTCCTGCTTGCATTAGATTTTGCTACTGTTAATGTTTGCTCCTATTCTGATGCATAGCCTGCTTTTGTAACCTGTTTATTGTTACCTTACCTGCCTATGTTAAACTGCTTAGTATAGGTTGGTAGTGAACCATCAGTGACCCCCACCACCTTACCCTTGTTGCCCCTGCTTGATCATCGAGGACTCGATCAATGTGATCGTCGACCAGAGACCGACACATCACCTCACCCCCTTAGTTGTACGACTCTGCATAGTTACTATCGAGTACCGAGGGTGATACCTCGTAATGCACTCCTGATGAACACTCTGCAGTGTAGCTGTTCGGTCGTGGTCATCGAGGGTGATTCCTCCTTCTCCACTTCCGATACGACTCTGTCGTGCAACCCCTCAGTGTGAACCTCGAGGGTGATGCCTCATACGTTCACCCTGATGATTTCATCGAGTGGAATCCACCGAGGGTGATTCCTCGGGTTTTCCCCCTTGATATTATGACCACACGGTTACTTTGACCTTTGTTACAGGCGGGTCGACCCTGATGGGTACCCGCAGGGGATCTATGATGTCGGGTGTGCCGGAAGGGCACTCGAGTGTGATATTGTGGCGGAGCTTCAGAAACTTTGATCATCTCCGCATGTTACTAAATCAGCCTATCGGATTTGGGTGTTTGATTTGAGTGGGTTGACGTGCCCTATACGCACTACCACCACGCGGGATTATGGTTTATGGGGCCCTCTACATCGTACGTTCCTCCCGAAAGCTCTTCAGACGTCACGGTTCACCGTGCGGCCTGATTGTCGGGATTGGGCTGGATACTTCACTGACGAGTTCAGTGTCGCGCCTGCATCCCGGTCAGTCTCGCAACGCGCAGGGTGCCCAGGGCGATGGCCCAAGACCTCTGGGTGCATAGGTTAGTCCGGCGTGCTGACCTCTCTGCTGAGCCTAGGTAGGGCACTGCTTCCTGTCGATCTCCCGAGGACGGGCATTACCCAGCAAGTGTGTCTGGCCAGAGGTGATCGAGCGTGTTGGGTAACAGTAGTGCACCCCTGCAGGGAAGAATAATCTATCGATAGCCGATCCTACAGTAAAGGACGCTCAGTTTGTTTATCCCGATCTACTACTTGAACTGGATACTTGTTTAATTAATGGAAGCTTCGGGATCGCTTTCTCGCAGGGAGTCGAGGAAGGATCTCTAAGCTGTACTTCAACATGTTTGCTTAATAAAATGCTATTCTACTCTCTTCTATTGCTGCAAGATGGTGGCTTCATGAAGATGTTTGAAGATGCTAGTCTTCGATAGGACTAGGTCATTCTCTCTATTCTGGCATTTCTGCAGCCCAGTCCACATATACAGCCTATCTCCTTTGATAATGTTGCATATGTAGTGTAGATCCTTGCTTGCTGAGTACTTCGGATGAGTATTCACGGTTGCTTTGTTACTTCTTTTTCCCCCATACCCCACCTTTGATGTTACATCAGACGATGGAGCCCCGGAGCCAGATGCCACCACAGGAGCTTACTACCAGGAGGGTCCAGACGGCACGTACTACTGGATCGAGCCAGCCGACCAGGAGTAGGATCGGAGGCTCCCAGGCAGGAGGCCTACGCCTTTCGATCTAGAGTCGTTGTTTGTGCTAGCCTTCTTAAGGCAAAACCTTGTCTAACTATGTCTGTACTCAGATATTATTTGTATGACTGACTTATGTATTCGGATGTTCGTGATCCCTGGTCTGTAATACTGTGGATCGCCGTTTATTTGTGTTAGAGTTGTGTTGTGATATCTTCCCGTGAGTCCCTGTGCTTGATCGTGCATGTTTGCGTGTATGATTAGTGCACGATTGAGTCGGGGTGTCACACTGCAGCCTCGCCACTTAACCATACCCTACCCATAAGTGTTGTTAGTCTTAGTACTCTTGGTAATGTCATTGTTGAGTCTCAATGACTCATGGATAGCACAACAAAACCAGATGCAGGTACAGGTAAAGTTGCTCTAAGGAGAGAGGATGAATGTTCTACGTGGAGTTCCTTTCATTCTTGTTCGACGACGATCATTAGGATGGGACCCGGTTGGCAGCCTGAGATTAGCAGGCTGGAAATTGCATATTTTCTCTTGCCTCTTAGGCATATCTGCTTCTTATCCATACTCGGATTCGTGCCTTCTTCCGATGCAGTGATTGATGTAATGTTGGGTCAGGTTGACCTCTGTTTGGTGAACTATTTATGTATTGGCAAATGTATGCCATAATGTTATCTCGTATTATCTCTTCTATTCATGAGTAGTTGTATTTGTTGTGATGTACACCTTGTTACCAACATATGACCCTACGTGTATGTTTTGAAGTCATATGTTGGGGCAACTAATATGCGCTTCTATCCTTAGCGAGGATTGCAAAGTCTTCGATGGGGCTAGGCTCGCATGTTGGGCGTTACACCGGATATTGCCAAAATGGGTGTGTGTGTGTGTGTATGTGTGTGCGAGAGAGAGAGAGAGAGGAGATGTGAAGGCATGACGAATGAATAACATGACAACCTTGTTCTGCCAAATCATGTTTACTCGAATGCCACGTGGAAAAAAATATCCATGTCTACCACTCTTTAAACCCGATTGATGGTAAAGTGATGTACAACAATTTAGAGGGTGCTATGTGGGATTAAACTCGACGTACACACATGCCATCTTACCACACAAGTCATCTCGTCGACCCCACTACTTCTATTTCTCTCAACATACATGGGAAATGTTACTTATAGTCAACATGCACATATCCCACTTCATCAACCCCACTACTTTTTTTTTCTCAACATGCATGAAAAATACTACTCCCTTCGATCCATATTACTTGTCGGTGCTTTAGTACAAGTAAATAGTTTTCAACTATATAATAATAATCAAATCCAATAAATCTTCTATATTTTTAGTCTTCATTGTCATATTCAAATACCATACAACTAAATCTCATCAAAATAATACATTGCAAGTGCGACCAATTCTCGCAACAATGCACGGAGTATCATCTAGTTTATAAGATAGAGTGGATAAAATTAATAGTCAACGGGGTATTGTCTAGTTTAGGGGGGGGGGACTGCGAAAGTGACTTTTTCTTCTATAGATTCCTGTGATAATTCTTCTGAACGTGATGTGGCCATGCCTTCTTTGAACTATTAATGTGTAACCGAAGACAAGTGGCCATGAGTATCTCATCTGATGAGGATACCAAGGGTTTTTGTTAAAGGTTACTTTCTAGTAAAAAACATCCACCAGTGTTTCGTTCTAACCTCTCCCGTATACGTGCATCCATCAAAACCACTAGCATAACGCTCGCGCGTTGTTGTGGAAGTATGTAATAAATGAAGTTGTATTAGGTTAATGGTATCGCATCATTATGGAAGTATGGGATAAATGAAGTTGTATTAGGTTAACGGTATACAACAACCAATGTAATTGCAACGTTGGAAAGAAAAACTTAAGAAAGCATGCAACACTGCACATGCGTAATTGCACGATCATAGGAGCATTGTCATGCACTTATAAGATACTCTCTATTCAAGACATGGGTGAGGTGGTCCCTTGCTGGTTTGATCGAGTTGGGTGTAATGACAAGTGTGTGGGTTCTGGCTCCTTAACTGCATTATTTTTTATTTCTTTGTTTATAAATTGTTTTCAAACAGGAGAGGTCTGGTTGATTCTAGATGGATGAGGAAGATTGGGATGGAGTAGGGAGGGAACTCTTCCACACCAGAGGGGTCTTGTGGGTTCTAGATGGATGAGGAAGATTGAGTGGAGTGGGAAGTAAACTCTTTGAAGCCAAAGAGGTCTAGTGGATTATAGATGAATGAGATAGATTGGAGTGGAGTGAGGAGTGAACTCACCGCCACCACCAACAACTCCAGTTTATAAGATAATAGAGATATGCTATCAAAGTTTCTATCGTCACTCAAACATGTGATATGTTTCATGTTTTCTTGGACTCTCGCTAAATTTTGCCCTGCCTACCAACAATACATTTGTTGGCACATAGACAGATCCAAAGTGCACCGCCCTCCTATCTGTTGATCCCGTAAGGTATTCTAGAGGCCTCTTTGGATCATTGCACTAGGGTGCCCACCTACCTTGTTGATCACGTGGGGCCTTCTAGAGTCCTCTTTGGCTCATAGCAGCGTGATGCCCACCTGCCCGCCGCCCCTAGGGCCTTCTAGAGGCCCCTATGGCGCATAGTGCTACGATGAACCTTTGAATGCCCGAGGTAGGGAATGATGAAAGTTGTTTGAAGCTTTTCCCTTTGTCGAACTCTTATCTTAACTTCATCAATGTCACCGCATCTCATTATCTCCCTATTCACTTCCGTCTATATCATTTGATTATGCTTATGTTTTGGGACCTCCTTGACAAAACTATAAATGAAACCTCATGAAATTTATCAACTTGTTTGTTTCTACCAAACAAGTTGAAATCACGTGATCTTGAAACACTTGCTAATTTGGATGAAGTTCGAGATGATGTGAATTTTGCCGTGAAATCCGCAGCACAAAGTTTGGATATAATTCTTTTTGCAAAAATCATATGAACATACCCTTACAAAATAGATTGGTAACAAGTGTCAAATTGATAAACCCACAAACATATAAGCTCGTCATCCACCCGCTGGTTAAATAGAGTTATGCTTGAGTACACCCACTTTCTCACCGACACTAATGACTAACCATCTTCAAAACACATGTAAAAAAAAGCCATCTTCAAAACATGGAAATAATAATTAAAAAAAGGAAACAATATTTTTACCCCAATTTATGTGACCGCTATTAAAACCCTACCGGACAGTTGTTTTCTGCAAGAAGCCAAAGAAGAACAAAATGAGCTGAAAAGCCGATGTGAATTTTCTCCTCACCAAATATTTTGGCAAGAATCAATGAGTTGCTAAATGTATAGAATGGAAAAAATGGAGGGTCATTTTTATCCAAAATTGGCGTGGCAGCCATTAGAACACTGCCCCACAAAGAAAACCACCACTATAAAAAAAAAGTGTACTACCGTGTGAAAGAGGAAATCAATTAAAACCTGCAGAAAAAAAGAGAGGAAGTAGCGAGGAACGGCAGATCTGAGGGGGGACGTCCGTCCCGCCCCGATTTCTCCTCCCCTATTTATACGGCCCTCCCCACCGGCTCCGGGCATCATCACCACCAATTCGCAACCCCTCCTCCCCCGTTCTCCTCATTGTCCTCGCGCCCCGCTCCGCTCCGACGACCAACCGCTCCACACACCACTAGCCTGCCTGCCTGCCTGCCTGCCGCCAAGGTACAGCAGATCACTCTCCTCCCCCCGCGCCTCCTCCTTGGTACTTCTCGGCCCGCGAGTGAGATGCGCGCGCCTGTTCATCTCGTCTTGTGTTGTATGTGCGCGTCGAGATCTTGTGCCGTCGCCTGGCCCTGATCTGCGGCTCGCTGCTCGTTCGCTCCGGTGCCGGTGTGGTGAGATCTGGGCTGCCGTCCGGCCCTTCTCCGCTGATCGAACTCGCCTCCGTGCCCATTACTCGTAACCGTCCGCCGCTGTACCCGGCTGGGGGGGGGGGGGGGGGGGGGGGGGGGGGGGGGGGGGGGAGATCCATCCAGTTTGGCCCGGACTTGCTTACTGGTGGAGTACTGACAGCACTTTATTTTCCAGGAATATCCCGGGACTCAGTTCTCGGTTGTAGTACTTGTAGATCTTAGTACTGTACATTATGCGCCATGTAGCCGTGTTTTTTTTTTCTTTCAATATTTATGACGCCTGGGTGCTTAAGGTTAAGGATACGCTGGAGCGGGTTAATTCAGGGGCAATTATGCGTTGACGCCCAAATGGTTGATTTCCGGCAAAAATTAACAACGGCAGCTTTACCTAAATATTCAATCAATGTTTTTAAAATTGTGACTGGATGGTTTGTAGATAGTAGGTTCATCTACATATGTGGCCTCTCTTGCAATGGTTTAAGCGGTGCGACATACTCCTGTCGATTATTACAACTCAAGATTAAGGCCCAGTTCTTTTGGCCGATTCTCCCAGAATCTTGATAATCGATCCTCCACCCAGCTTCTCCCAGAATCTTGAACTCATATATTTTTTACAATCCTAGTTATTTACATCCTAACTAGCTAGGATTGTAAAAAAAAATATGAGTTCAAGATTCTGGGGGAAGCTGGGTGGAGGGTTGATTCTCAAGATTCTGGGAGAATCGGCCAAAAGAACTGGGCCTAATAATTGTAGTAACTTTGTTTCCGCTGACTGTTTACTGTTTAGTGCATCTGTCGATTATTACAACTCAAGATGAATAATTGTAGTAACTTTGTTTACGCTGAGTGTAAACATGTTTCCTGAATTTTGATTGGGAATGTTCATGCTAATTTTGTTTATACAGTTCTCAACTTTTGGTGTTTCATGCTGTGTGTGCTTTCTGAAATTTCCTCTGCAGTGCACCCGGCTAATTCTTATATTTCTTACTGCTACATATGTGCTGAGTTCTTGTGATGTAATCATGACAATTTTGTTTCATCAAACAGGCAAGATGGTGAAGATCTGCTGCCTTGGGGCTGGCTATGTTGGTGGCCCAACAATGGCGGTCATCGCCCTCAAGTGCCCTGACATTCAGGTGGTTGTGGTAGATATCAGCAAGTCCCGGATTGATGCCTGGAACAGTGACACACTGCCAATCTATGAGCCTGGCCTTGATGAAGTCGTGAAGCAGTGCCGTGGAAAGAACCTCTTCTTCAGCAATGACATTGAGAAGCATGTTAGCGAGGCTGACATCATCTTTGTGTCGGTAAACACCCCAACCAAGACCCGTGGTCTTGGAGCTGGTAAGGCTGCTGATCTCACTTACTGGGAGAGTGCAGCTCGCATGATTGCTGATGTGGCCAAATCGGACAAGATCGTGGTCGAGAAGTCCACTGTTCCAGTCAAGACTGCTGAGGCAATTGAGAAGATCTTGACCCACAACAGCAATGGCATCAACTTCCAGATCCTCTCCAACCCGGAGTTCCTTGCTGAGGGTACTGCTATCCAAGATCTATTTAACCCTGACCGTGTTCTTATTGGAGGACGTGAGACCCCAGAAGGTCAGAAGGCTGTTCAGACGCTGAAGGCTGTGTATGCGCATTGGGTTCCTGAGGATCAGATTCTGACAACCAACTTATGGTCCGCGGAGCTGTCGAAGCTTGCAGCCAATGCGTTCTTGGCCCAGAGGATCTCCTCTGTGAATGCCATGTCAGCCCTCTGCGAGGCCACTGGTGCAAATGTTTCTGAGGTGTCCTATGCTGTGGGCAAGGACTCTAGGATTGGCCCAAAGTTTTTGAATGCCAGTGTTGGATTTGGAGGCTCTTGTTTCCAGAAGGATATCCTCAACCTGGTTTACATCTGCGAGTGCAATGGCCTCCCAGAGGTCGCCAACTACTGGAAGCAGGTGATCAAGATCAATGACTACCAGAAGAGCCGGTTCGTGAACCGTGTTGTTTCCTCTATGTTCAACACGGTTGCAAACAAGAAGATTGCGGTGCTTGGTTTTGCATTCAAGAAGGATACTGGTGACACTAGGGAGACTCCAGCTATTGATGTCTGCAAGGGTCTGCTTGGTGACAAGGCTAAGATCAGCATTTATGATCCTCAGGTGACTGAAGACCAAATCCAGCGTGACCTTGCGATGAACAAATTTGACTGGGACCACCCTGTTCATCTCCAGCCCATGAGCCCCACGACTACAAAGCAAGTCTCGGTTACCTGGGATGCATATGAGGCGACCAAGGATGCCCATGGCATCTGCATCATGACTGAGTGGGATGAGTTCAAGACTCTGGACTACAAAAAGATCTACGACAGCATGCAGAAGCCCGCCTTTGTTTTTGATGGCCGCAACGTTGTTGACTCTGAGAAGCTCAGGGAGATTGGCTTCATTGTCTACTCCATTGGCAAGCCACTCGACAGTTGGCTCAAGGACATGCCTGCTGTGGCTTAAATAAACTCTGATAAAGGGAGGAGATCGGCCTCGGGTGAATCCATGAGCAGCTATTGATAGGGATTCAGCTTGTTATTTCTCTTTATAGTTGCTGTTTATCTTGTGCCAGAAAATCAGATGTCATTTTTTCCTTTTCTTCCTTGAGTATTTCTTCGGGGTTTACAGTGTTAGAATGGCATGGTCACTGGGATGTGTCGTTCCTTTGCTCCATTGCCACATCTTTGTAGCTAATGTCTGTTGTTGCATCTTTATCATGTTACTGGTGTTCATCCTGTTGGTTATACATGTGTCTTCAGTTACTAAGATTATCTTAGCAATCTACATATTCTGCAATTCAGCATTTCTTTGCTTGTGGAATCTGCTTCTGAGACGAATGCAATTGGGACATGGTTGTTGTGTAAACTCACTGTTTCTTCGCCAGGAAAAACGTGCGGTTCCTTTAAAAAGAAAAGAAAAAACCACATGGTCTCCTATATATCATAGCAATGCAGTTAATTGAGCACATAATCTCTATGCACTTTATATTTTTGAGGCGTTTTTATGCATATTTATACCACTCTTGCCCAAACTTTGGCTGGCTTGTGCTCTTTAGTGCTTGGGCTGTAGGTCAATTGTGGTTATTAGCTGACCAGGACTCAGATTATTGACTCTGTCAGGTTTTGGTGTTTCTACTTGAGTTTGTTCCCTCATTGCAAGGTTGATTCCACCATTCCTTGTCTTAACATATTTGTGTTTTTGAGGGTGAAAGCTGACGGAGCTGAGATTGAGATTTGAGATACCAAAGGTCAATCGGCAAGATGCATGCTTCAAGTAGTTATTATCACTGGAACTTGGTAGTATCTGGGAACACTCCAGGTAAGGATTTTGTATTCAGTGATCTCTCTGACTCTGATGAATGAGCACAATGGTAGGGATTGAAGGAAGAGATCCAACAACTGACAGGGTCAGTTTCTTCCTGCAATGTGTTCTCATGCAAGTTCCAAGTCAGATATTTTTTTCCTGGAACAATGCTCTGATAACTAAATCGGTGCAGGGAACTCAAAGCCACCTCCTTCGGTGTTTGCATTCACCTGAATTCTCAACTTTATCCCGGATCTCTCGCGTTTTAAGGTGTGCATTATGGAGGCGCACTCGCGTGGATGTGTCCGTGGCCGTGTGACACACGTACGTGATACATGCCAACATGTCGCCGAGGTGTCGGTGGACCTTGATGATGAAGATGATTCTGCCAAAGAGGTCGGTATCCAGATATGTGACTGTGAGTGATCAGCTGGCTGGTTGTCCCATCGAAAATGAGGTACACGTTTGCTTTGCGCAATCAGGACATCTCGTTTTCAGGCCTTTGTCCAGAATATTCCAGTACAATGCATTGTTTTTGCTTCAGTCTATTGCTTTTTCGTGGATTCCAGTTTCATTTGTATGCTGTGTGCAGAGTGCAGACTGTGAGGTTTTGGTGTTCCTACTTGAGTTATTATGACTGGCGTGTCGTCCATTCATTCACGGTTGATTTACCACACATTGTCTCACACTTTTGTTTGTTTCATTTATATGGCAAATGAGGCGAGAGGTTGATGAGGCTGTGATTGAGAAACCAGAGGTCAATCCATGATAAGATCTATGCTTGGAGTAGTTAGTTATTATAACTGGAAACATGGCATCTGGGAACCGACACTCACTCAGGTAAGCAGACAGTAGTATTCAGTAACCTCCCTCCTGAATTCACTTGGAAAAAACAAACCTCACTTCAGGTTGAAAGGTTGCGGGTTGCTGCTGAGAAACGATCCTGGGTTGGCGCATGGAACTGAAAATCACCGGATTCAAATCTTCGTGCTCGCTTTTACCTGAATCTACCTCAGTACTCGTGTGGTGTGCCTGAGGCGTTGTACATGCCAAGATTCCACCAAGTTATCGGTGAATGATTGGTACGGACATGTGCCTTGATGACGATTCGACCAAGAGGCTGGCTGGTAATACTAAGCAATCGATGGCCAGGTAGCCTGTTGTCCCATCAAAAAACGCGAAGCATGTTTGCTTGGCGACATTGAGGTGTCATTTCCACCGTTCCTCGTACGCCCTTGTCCACGATATTTCAAACCATCCATATTTTGTTTCCTTTGTTCTTGCTTGTGAAATGGATGTTTAAGCTGTCAAATGTGATAAAGGGAGAAGATCCGCCTTGAATGAATCCATGAGCAGCTATTGATAGTATTCAGCTTGTTGTTTCTCTTTATAGTTGCTATTTATCTTATGCCAGAAAATCAGATGTCAATTTTTTCTTCCTTGAGCATTTCTTTGGGGTTTACAGTGTTAGAATGGCATGGTCACTGGGACGTGTCATTCCTTTGCTCCATTGTCACAGCTTTGTAGCTAATGTCTGTTGTTGCATCTTTATCATGTTACTGGTGTTCATCCTGTTGGTTATACATGTGGCTTCAATTACTAAGATTATTTTAGCAATCTACTCCCTCTGTAAACTTTTATGAGACGTTTTAGGTCACTAATATAATTTATTGTGAAATCTGCTTCTGAGATGGATGCAATTGGGACATGGCTGTTGTGTAAACCTGGACAAACGGACAATTTAACCCCATTTCGGTGGTGGGGAGGGGAGAGCGCCTATCGCCTATCCAACGCGCGGGTTTGCAATGTGTTTGTTTCTCATGCAAGTTGCAACTGTGATAATAAATTAATAATCATCACGCTGCTTCGAATTGTTCCAAGTCTGATTTTGCTTATAATCTTTTAAATAACTAAATGGGCGCAGGGAGCTCAAATCCATCTCTTTTGGTGTTTGCATTCACGCTAATTCTGGAATTTATCTCTCATCTCTCGCAGTTTAGGTGTGCATTATTCTCGTACGTGAATGCCAAAATGTCAGCGAGGTGTCGGTGGACGGACCTTGATGCTGACGATGATTCTGCCAACAGGTCGGTATCCAGATCTGTGATTGATCAGTACGCTGGTTGTCCCATCCAAACGCGATACACGTTGCCATGCATGCTCGTTTTCAGGTCTTTGTCCAGAATATTCCGTACCAGGCACAGGCACTTTTCTTTGTTGCGAAATTGATGTGGTAAATGTTAGGTCACGGACGCATCGGAAACACATGGGATCATCATACACCAAGACTCGTACTTCTTTGCTCTTCTGCTTTTTCTTGAATTCCATTTTCATTGGCATCGCTGTGTGCGGTCCCGTAGAGACAGTTCATTAAATAAGTAGAAGAAAATGGCCTGGTTAATTAACGAAAACCCGGATGAAACTCGCTACAACACGACCAAAAGTGAGGTCGGCAGTGAGGGCACCTGCCGACCAGCAAAGTCATCATCATCATTTCTCATTGAGTAAGCGGCTTCGACTTCACGGCGAACGATCCATCAAGACCTCTCTGAACAAATGGCACATGAGAACCAAGTCAGCCTATGCCAAACAGCCGGCCAAACGCGTCGAGGACTAGGCAGCTCCGAGTTCGGTCATACACTCACAGAAGAAAGAAGCACGCCTTGCCCTAACATAGCCAGATCTGTCCAGCCCGCCGCATCAGCCCACAAATCTACAACTCCGACTTCACGCTGAAGTACACGTTGAATGGTCGACGTCAAAGGACTTCCTGTGACCCTGCTACTCATCCCACCATTATCATCCCCACACCAGTAGCAATGCCACCCGGAGCGAGGCAGCTACCCCGCTACCCGCACTCGCATCACCGGCCGGGAACCTGCCGATCGTGATGACGTACGCATCCAACCTTAGGAAAGCATGAAGGGGATTGATGACCTTCAAAGCGACGCCCCCAAGGGGGTAGGGACGTGGGAAACAACGCCGTCATCCGACTCACACCGGAGTCTTAGGCCTTGTACAATGAAAGGTGCTTAGGGAGGTGCTTCGTAAAATAAACCATGTTTTCTTAAGCATTTGTGCCTACTCTACACGAGGGATGCCTACTTAAGCGTCTACCCTCTACATATAAGCATGAGTACTTAAAGAAAAAAACTACTTTATTTCTCTAAGCACCTTGCATTGCACCGTGATGAGTTCCCCCTTCGACAGAGTCCGGAAAAGACCTCCAGATTGGATCGCCAAACAGAGAGGTGTAGCGCCGGAGAAATTAGGGTTAATAATCCAAAGTATTTTCAATAATATATAGAAGCGTAGGCGTTGAAAGGCAATGGATTGGAGATCCAGGGGCCCCATGCGGCCCCACCACATGTCCCCTAAAAGCTTCCCAACGAAAATAAACTTTTGGGATTTTTTGGATCTTTTGGAGCCCCGTAAAATTGATTTTCCTGAAAGTCCAAAAATATGCAGAAAACAACAATTGACATTGGGCATAATAGGTTAGCCCAGAAAAATGATAAAAATTAGTGTCAAAAGTCAAAACTATGCCAAAATGATATAAACATAGCATGAAACAACAACAAAATTAAAGGCACGTTTGAGACGTATCATGCGTGTCCCCTTGGACTTGAAGAACATGCGGTTCTCAGTGAGAAGTTGCGGATCGTTCTCGATGAGCTTCCCCACCAAGGTGACATCATAGCGCTTGGCCTGGCGGAGCTCCTTCTCCTTGGCTAGGGAGACTACCCTAACGGGAAGTGCGAGGAAGTCCGCGATCGGGGTGTCAGTGGGGAAGTTGAGACTCACCCGTGTGCCGTAGTAGCGGAGCATCACATCGTCGTATGAGCGTGCCGCCTCCTCCCTAGTGACGAACGTGCCAATCCACTGGTGCTTTCCCATGTCCGGGTTGAGGATCTCCGCCACCCACCTGCCCCACGGCCACTGCCTCGTACGATGGTACCTCAGCGGTGGCGATGGCGGCCGCGAGGCCCGCGACATGCCCAATAGCGGGGAGCTCGCAAGGGGGAACTATAAAAAAGTACTCCCTCCGTTCCTTAATATAGGGTGTATAGTTTTTGGCACGAAAATTAAAGAACGCATGTGGAGGGAAAATTTCACAAGTTTTGGGCGAGATTACACCTGACTAATTGACATGAGAAAATAGAGGAGCTTGCCTAATATAAGGAAATGTAATCAAATCCCTAAAAACATTATCCATACGAGTGGAGTAACGCAATACACCTTATATTTCGGATTTTTTCTCAAAAATCTATACACCTTATATCAAGGAACGGAGGTATAAATTTTAAAATAAAACGAAAAAAATTATCATGACCTTTGCTAACAATTGGACAGATATTGAGTGCCAGAAATTTGACAAAACATAAATGAATCTACCTTTCACCAAAACGTTGGCACTTATTTTGAACCCCTGAAATGTTTGAAAACATGCACAACACGAATTCATTGCGAGCAATACAATGTTGGCTCGGCTCGATGGTCGAAATATCACAATTCATTTCTTGTCTATATTGATAGTGTATTCGCCGAAAAAACAAAGGTAAACATGGTTCCACGCGCACCCACGTGGATAGTAAATTAAAAAAATACTAGGAAAATTTAAAAAATTCTAAATTTTTGGGGAATAAAACTTGGTCGTCCATTCTATTCACGCGTGAAGTTTTGTGAAGTATTGACACCGGTGGTATTCTTAGTGAAGAAAATACAATTTGGATTTTACTATTCACCAAACATTGTTTTTAATATAATTTCGATTTTGTCATTTTCGCCCAGAATACCAAGGGTGTCATTTATTCATGAAACTTCATATGTGATTATACCGGTCGACTATGTATGTTACAAAAAATATTCTGATTTTTATGATTTTTTCTAGTATCTTTTTGAATTTACTATTCATAAGGGGTGCACGTGGAATCATGTTCACAAAATCCGCGTCTGTGTATTCGCTAATTGTCAAGTTTATATTTGTAAAAGTCAACATAGTAGTGTAGGAAGAGAAATGACATCGGTTCTGAAAAAACAATGAATCCCCTACTGTAGATAATTTGTATGGACTAAAGTAGCCATCAATAAAAGCATAGACATTACTTTTGTGCTATTAATTATTATATGAACAAGGTCTAAAAATATATTAACTAAAGTGCCTAGTTTGAAAGAGTTGTTGATAACCCTATGTGGGAATGAATTCTATTTTCATCCTCAAAGTAGAGGTAAACCTTTAAAGTCATGGTGTGCCCCTATAGATATCAACACCCACATCAAATCACCACCAACTGAACACCGAATTCCGTCAAGTATAGACCTGTTTTGTTAGAAATCACACCATCGATTGCTATTCCATCAAAGCATATCCTAGTATTTGCTAGGTTCGAAATAATACTAAAATTCAATACTAATGTGTAGCACCCCCATGTATTAAGCTACAGTAAACTCCCACTAATTATGCCAAGTCATGTTGTTTTACAATGCTTGATCATCTTTGATTTCATATCTCATTTCAAATTCTACTTCAAAAGGGAATTCAAGTTTCAAGTGAAAATAAAAGTTGATCAAATCTGAAAACTAAATTGTTCGTAATTTTGCAAATAATTCCTAAGTAATTATGTTAAGGAAAACTTCGTCACCAAAAATCACTAGGTGACTCTAGCATCAAGAAAACAGGTCCAACAACACCTATCCATCCCATTTAAATTCAAACCAAAATTAAATGAATTCAATTAGCCCCCAAGCTTTTTGTGCCACCCCAAGATATTGTGTTAGAATTATGTGCCAAGTCTCATTCAAAGCAATTTTTTTGGTGGCCCAACTTAATACAAAACAGTAGCAAAAAAAAAAAAGAAAACAAAAAAGAATAAAAATAAAAGGCCTAGCACTACTGTGTCACTTGGCCTAGGTGCACAGTGCACCGAAGCCCAACCCACCCTGGCCTTTTCCCCTACTTCACACTACGGGAGGCAGAGGAGGGCGTGGCGAGCATCCATGGCTGCCATGGCCATGGATAGCCTCCACGTCGATCCCCTCGTCCTATAAACATGTCCCACCGGAACCCTAGCCGTCCCTCGTCCATTCCCCTCTCGTTCCCCATCGAGCCTCCTCCTCCTCGGATCGGAATCGAGCTCGGACAACTCCTTGGTGATCACTGCCTCGCCGTCGTTGCCGCGGACACCAGCATCTCGGTCGCGCGGGAGCACGTCCAGAGGTCTGTCGCGTCTGTCTTCGTCCGTTCCGGGCACCAGCTCGAGCCGGGGCACATCGTTGCCGATGCCGTCGTCGTCTCTCCGTTCAGTCGCCACATCCTCGCCGTCATTGCCATCGCTTCGGACCACCCCCAACCTCGCCATTGAGATCATGGTGAGCTCCTCCTTCGAATCCCCTCGCCCTCGATCTTGATCCGTTGCCGTAGCTGTCGCCTTGTGATCATCCATGGCCGCACCGTACTGTACGCGCGCTCGCTGCTACTGCTGTTTGAGGCCATAGCCACGCCCTGCTGCTTGCTATTTCTGCCCGCTGCTACATGCTACTAGTGCTGCGCTGCTGCTGGTCCTAGATCCTGCTGCTCCTCCTAGACGCCGCCGCCGCGCGCTCTCTGCTGCTGCCTTGCTCACTGCTGCGCGCGCTACTACCCGCTACCTACTACCGCGCTGCTGCTGCCCCATCAGGGTTGCCGACCGCGCCCGCGCCGGCCACGCCCCGCGCCGCCCTCCTGCAGCCGCCCACGGTCGCTGCGGCCCGCTGCTGCTCTGGCCGCCTCGCTCGCCTAGCTCCACGTCGCCGAAGGCCGCCATTGCTCCCCCCCCCCCCCCCCCCCCGCCCGCGCGTGTGCCCCACCACTCTCGGCTGCGTCCACCTCCGCCCGGGCCTGCTCGCGCACCCATGCGCCGTGCTCCCCCCCGGCCAGCACCATGGCCGCCAGCGCCGTACTCTGCGAGGACGCGTGTGTGGGCATAGCCTCAACAGAGGTCGATTTGGGCCACTGCCACATGGGCCCGACCCATGTTAATTAGGGAGGCCCTAATTAGTTTAGCCCAAACCCCCTAATTAAAATATTTAAATTTAGTTAAGAATCTGTTAAATAAAATGAGTCTGTGACAATTGGAACCCACATACATTGTTCACTTTTGACTAGTCAAAATATTGATTTGGTCAACCCAGCCAATGGCCCCACCTGTCATGCACTCAGGGTAGTGTTCCCTGGGTATACATAGCAGGTTCAGTTTATTTTAGAATTATAAAGAATTTCAGAAATTTCAGAATATTGCTAAAACTTTGTAAATTCATATAAAATAAACCGTAGCTCCGATGAAAATAATTTATGTATGAAAAATGATAAAAAAATATAACGAATCCGAACATGCCATCCACATACCTGCCACATGCCCCTAACACAGCGAACGTGAAACCTTTCCCTCCGGATCGTCTGACCAATAAATGGCTGGAGCCGGGAAAATATTCCCGGATATTTTCCCGCTCCGACTATAACACCTAGCACTGCATTAGGTCATCCCTAACATAGCATATCACCATGTCTTGCATTTGTGCTGCATCTGAGTGCTTTGTATTTACTGTTTCTTCCCCCTCTTCTTCTCCGGTAGACCACGAGACCGCTGTTAATCCGGTGATCGACTACTTCGCCGTCGAGGGTCCGTATCAGTCTGCAGAGCAACCAGGCAAGCAAAACCTCCTTGATCATTCCTATATCGCCCATTCTTTCTCTCTCATGCTTGCATTAGATTTTGCTACTGTTGTTAGATAGCTTCTATTCTGATGCATAGCCTGCTTTTGTAACCTGCTATTGTTACTTTACCTGTTATCCTATATGCTTAGTATAGGTTGATTAGTGATCCATCAGTGACCCCTCACCCTGTCCATGTTGCCCCTGCTTTATTACCGAATGATTCGATCAACGTGATCGAGGTGTAGAGACCGACACACGGCACCCCCCTAGTTGTACGACTCTGCAGAGCTACTACCGAGTGTCGAGGGTGATACCTTGTATCGCACTCCTGATGATACCTCTGTAGTGTAGCTAATCGGTCATGGATTTCAGAGGGTAATTCCTCGTTCATCACTCTCGATGATGACTCTGTCGTGCAACACCTCAAGTGTGAACCCTTCGAGGGTGATTCCCCCAAGGTCACCTTGACAGTTATATCAAGTAGGAATCCATCGAGGGTGATTCCTCGGATTTCCCCCTTGATGTTATGGACACATAGATACCTTGACTTTACCTCAGTCCCTTGTTGAAGTCGGGTCGGCCTCGAGGGGTACCCGCGAGAGTTACTGGAGTTGGGTTGACCAGGAAGGTCCCCGCGAGATAATTACGAGGCACGGCCGGGCAGACAGATTGCCCTAGAGAGGGATGGGCCTGACCCTTGCCGTAAGTCCTCGAGATGGGACAACAAGATCACTAATCATCTCCGCGCGCTCCCAAGACACTAACGGGTTTGGATATGTGATCTGAGTAGACCTCTGGCCTTTTCGCACTAACCACCACGCGGGAATAAGTATGGTCACTCGGCATCATACGATTCTCTCGAAAGCTCTACAGACGTCACAGTTGAGCGGCACGCGTCCGGCTGGTCCACGTAAGCACCTGCTTTGCATAAAGAGGTAGCCAGTGTTGGGAAACGTAGTAGAAAACAAAATTTTCGCCCTACGATCACCCAGGAACAATATGAAGATGCATAACGGGTTGTGATCAATGATTGTTACCGACTCCGGGAGTGCAGCGGAAGTAGACGAGCCGGTGTAGATCATACTTGAAGTCCCTCGAACGGTGGTGACGATCCCGCGAACCGCCCATGAACAATCCCTCAGCACGACCTCTCTACTTGGTTGCAAGCGTACGGTCTTCACGACCCGGCAGCGCTTCGCCGTCCAGAGCTAATCATTGCCTTAGAATTAGAGGGAGGAGATTAGAACCACACGGGGCTTCTAATTATGAGGATTAGAGGTGGCTAGAGCTAGCTCTAATTAGTCAACTAGGACCAACAAGAACTAGAACTAGATCAACTAGAGGAGGCTCCAAAACTTGTGTTACGTAGGGTGGAAATCCTCTAGTATATATAGGTTAGAGGGGAGGGAGAGGGCAACCACCAAAAGGGAAGGAGCCCCCTTGGTGCGCCAGCCTTGGGGGGGAGTCCTACTCCCTCCCCAAGTAGGATTCGGCCCCCCACTAGGAAAGGGGGGGGGGGGGGGCACTTCCACTTGGGCCCTTGTGGCCCAAGTTGCCTTCCACCTCTTGGCCTTATTAGGCCCATTGATATTAAATTAAATATATATTTGTTCTAAATATTTTTAGAGCATTATATATATAATTTAACATACCTAGAAATATTTTCCACCTATATATATATATATATATATATATTAATCGGTATTACCCGATATTCACCGAAACCCTTCTGGTGACCCCGAAACGCTTCCGGAACCTCTCAGAACTATTCCGGATATTAATGAAACAATTCCACAAATATATTCTCATCACTCCCGTCCTACTAACACTCAGCAGATCATGATTACCTTAAGCTTGTGACCCCGTAGGTTCGGTAACCATAGACATGAACGAAACCCCTTCGTTCAATGACCGATAGCGGAACCGTGGACATCCATATCGGTCCCTATGATTACACGAATGATATTCGAGTGAACCTTTGGTTATCATGTGATGTTCCCTTTGCTTCGCGATACTTCACAAAACCCGGTGTACATTGGTATCCTCCAGAGTCATCACCATGCTCACTATACTGTTGCTCCCTTAACCGGTTTTGTTATTCTTTGTCGTTGACGTGTTCTGGCATCCTCGTGACATAGTCACCTGTGTCTGGCCAGACGATGATGGATGCCGTCACACCAAGAGGGCCCTAAGAATATCTCTCCATCGTCGGAGGAGCAAATCCAACTCTCGAGCTGTCCGGTCACTTGTCAAATTTTCCGGTGAGCCTGAAAGTTGTCGTTATGATCACCTTGTTACACATGACGTTTGAGCAATCCCAAAGCCCACCGTCCAATAGGAAGTGACCGAGACACTCTCATGGTCTGAGGAACTAAAACACATCCTAACACTCCGTGTTATAACAGATGATTTTAGACGATATTGGCTCGATTCAATATGATCGTTCTTCTAATGTCATACCATCAATGTTGTTTTAGGACTATCGTTACGCTTAACGATATCCTAAGATTCGGAAAACTAGATCACCAACAACACTTGAGTCGGTCTTATGTGACACCCCCGGCTTAATCGTGCACTAATCATACACGCAAATGCACACGATCAAGCCTAAGGACTCACTTGAAGATATCACAACACAACTCTAAAACATAATTAAATTCATACAAGCTTTATATTACAAGCCAGGGCCTCGAGGGCTCGAATACATAGCTCGATGGCATACAAGCGTCAGCGAAAGCATCAGATATCTGAGTACAGATATAAAAGAGAAACAGAAAGGCCTTAAGAAGGTGGGGCAAAACAAAACACTACGATCGAAAGGCGCAGGCCTCCTGCCTGGGACCCTCTGATCCTACTCCTAGTCGTCGGCCAGCTCGTAGAAGTAACCACCCTCGAGGTGGTAGAAGTAGTCGTCGGCGGGGCAGCTGTCTCAGGGGCTCCGTCATCTGGTCTCGACAAACTGATATGGGGAGAAAAAAGAAAGCAAAGCAACCGTGAGTACTCCGAAGTACTCAGCAAGCAAGGATCTACACTACATATGCAACATTATCAAAGGGAGGCTGTATATGTGGACTGGGCTGCAGAAATGCCAGAATAGAGAGGAAAGCCTAGTCCTATCGAAGACTAGCATCTTCAGCGGTCTTGCAGAAATAGAAGAGAGTAGAGCAGCACAGTATAACATAGTAGTGGTTGTGTCAAGTAACAGTCTCGCCCAGAGATCCTTTCTCGACTCCCTGCGAGAAAGCAATCCCGGAGCCACATATCCTGGTATCATCTCAAGTTCTAGTTGTATCGACCGGGATACAACTCCGAGTGTCCTTTACCGTAGGACCAGCTATCGATAGATGTTTTCTTCCCTGCAGGGGTGCACCAACTTACCCACCATGCTCGATTAACTCCGGCCAGACACACTTTTCTGGGTCATGCCCGGCCTCGGCCAAACGATACACCGCAGCCCTACCTAGAGCTCAGCAGAGAGGTCCCCGCCGGTCTACCTCCTAAGCGCTCAGGGGTCTTGGGCCATCGCCCTGTGCACTCCGGGTCATTGCGAGCAGGGTGGATACCAGCACCGCCTCGAATGGCCGGCACGATCCGACCATGCCGCACTGCTGAACTGGACGTTTGACAGAGCTTTCGGCTGATGCTACGATGTAGAGTGCCCATAACTATTCCCACATGATGGTTAGTGCTATCAGGCCGTAGGCCTGCTCGGATCAAATATCCAAATCGTTAGGGGACTAGGGGCTTGCGGTAACGAGCAGAGACTCACGATCGATGTGACCCCATCGCCCCGTCTCGAGGACTTGCTGCAAGGGCTAAGAATGCCCGGCCGCGCCTCGTAAAATAAATCACGGGTATCTATCCATCATTCACGGGTACCCCTCAGGGTCGACCCGCCTTTCCAAGTATCAGTATCATCAGTTATGTAGGGCATCCGTGTGGCTACCATATCAAGGGGGAATCCGAGGCATCACCCTCGTTGGACTCCCACCTGATGTAGTATCAAGGTGGACATAGGAGGAATCACCCTCGAGGTCCACACTTGAGGTGTTGCACAACTTCGTCGTTATCGGGGGTGGTGTAGGAGGAATCACCCTCGCTGACCACGACCGAATAACTAACCTACAAGGTTATCATCAGAAGTGCTGACGAGGTATCACCCTCGACACTCGATAGTAACCCAGTAGTGTCGAGCAACTAAGGGGGAAGTGAGGTGCGGTGCCGGGACCTGGTCTTCGATCCCGTTGATCGGGTCTTCTGAGAATCCAGCGGGGCAGTCGGAGTAAGTGGGGGTCACTGATGGGTTTCTACCCAGTCTATTCTAAACAGTTTAGGATGAACAGGAAGGTATCAACAGCAGGTTACAATAAACAGGCTATGCAACAGAAATAGGATAACAGTAACAATAGCAAAATCTAATGCAAGCAGGAGAGAAATAGAATAGGCGATATCGGGATGATCAAAAGGGGGGGGGGGGCTCGCCTGGTTGCTCGGCGGCAAAGGCAGGGTCGTCAGGGGTCGTCGATCTCCGGAGCCGCGTCGGTACCGGGTTCTATCGAGAGAGAAGAGGGGGAGGAAACAGATAAATACAAGACAGACAAGGTAACACAGAGCTTGCTATGCTAACGTGCAGTGCAAGGTTGTCTAAAAACATGTCTAAGTCATATTAGTTATTTTAGGATTTAGGTTGGATTTATTAACCGGTGAATATGCACTATTCATATACCAGAAACGGATGAAAAGTTACGAGTTCTCCTACGTTGGGGGTTCTGACATGGAAACAGATGACACGATCAAATTCGTCTCGTCGTTCTGAGCAACTTTCATGTATAAAGTTTTTCGATCTGAGCTACGGTTTATTTTCTATGATTTTTCAAAGATTTTAGACATTTTCTGAATTTATTTAATTATTTAATCCAACATTATCCAGAACAGTGAAAGGTGACATCAGCATGACCTCAATATGACGTCAGCAGGTCAACTTTGGCTGACCAGAGTCAAACCTGACCTGTGGGTCCAGTGGGACCCACATGTCAGCCTCTGTTATGACTAACAGTGAATTAAACTAATCTAACAGACTAATTAACTAGTGGGCCCAGTCTGTCAGTGGCTAAACTAAATAATAGAATTAACTTAATTACCTAATTATCCTAACTAACGCAGGGGACCCACACGTCAGTGACATGGGGCCAGCCCAGTCAGCGTTGACTAGGTCAATGGGCCTAGTGGGACCCAGGGTCAGTGGCGGAGCGGTGGAGCCCACGCTACCGCGTCGGCGCCACGTCGAACGGCGACCGGAGCCGTGCCGGCGACCACTCTCACGGCGGAAGTTCGCCGGAGATGGCCGGAAATCACGTACAGAGCGCGGGAGGGGGTGCGGCCGATCTCATTCGAACGGGCGTTTGACGCTGCATCGATCTACAGCGGCCCCGCGGGCTAGTTCGACCGGAGTGGAGCGCTACGATGATCGCGGCGGCGCCGGAGTTCGGCCACCATGCGAACGGCGGCTAGAGGGCACGACAGGACCAGCGGGGAGGCTCTATGGGGTCTTGGTGAGGCCTAGAGCACGGAGGCAAGCTCGGGTGAGCATGACGTCGACGGGGACGATGGTGGCGAGCTTCACTACGAAGTGAGCTTCGGGCGGCGATGGCAGCGTCGGCTACGGCGATGGATCCGTGCGGGCAAGCGAGGGGAGGGACACGGTGGCTCACCGGGAGCCGTAGGGAAGTGGCAGCGTGCTCGGGGAGGCTTGTCGGAGGTGTACGGCGGCGGCGATCGGCGACGGCCGGTGTCGGGGAGGAGCTCGATCTCGAAGCTATGGTGGCGCCGGACTCGATCTAGAGGGCGGAGAGGTAGTAGAGGAAGCAGGTGGAGCGGTCGGGCTCGTCGGAGAGGCACTCGGTGCTCGGCGGCCGCGCTAAGACACGGCCATGGCGGCGGCGACGACGGGTGCTCGTTGGGAAGGAAGAAAGCGGGCGAGGGAGAGAGCGAGGGGTAGACTGGGGGTAGCTAGGGTTTCGGGAGGCCACTGGGGGTCCTTATCCACCCCAGGGAGGCGGCGGATGGCCGGCGCGTGGCCATCCGCGGCATCGGACGCGCGCGGCGTTGACACGGCAATGGAGGAGGTAGATGACTAAGGTGCGCCGGCTCTGTTGGGCTGGGCCTGCTTACTGTGCACTAAGGCCCAGCCAACAGTGGCCCTTTTCATTTTCTTTTATTTCTTCTCTCTGTTTTTCTTTATTCTTTCTGTTTGTCAATTGTTTAGTCATTTGTATACTTTTACAAAATATGAGACTTGGTCCAAAAATTACAGTGCAATGTTACCTACCTCCAGAAATTGGTTTGGGCAAAATATGATTTCATAAGATTTTTTAATAAATGAAATGGATTAAAAGGGTGCTGGTTTGGTACTGTTTTCTTAATGATAGAGTCACTTAACTAATTTAGTAGATGTTGAATATAATTTTAGAATTGTCTCTGAATTATTTACAATATTAGGAACATTTTAGTTCCTGGATTTAAACAACTTCATTTTGCACTTTTGAATTTGAGTTGATTTTCAGAGAGGGATTTGAATTGAGGTGTTTAACCACTATGATCAAGCAATGCAAATGATGATGACTTGGCATGATTAGCATTATGTCACAGTGCTTATTACACAGGGGTGTTACAAATTTCGATCAACGGGATCGAAGACCAGGTCCCGGCACCGCACCTCACTTCCCCCTTAGTTGCTCGACACTACTGGGTTACTATCGAGTGCCGAGGGTGATATCTCGTCAGCACTTCTGATGATAACCTTGTAGGTTAGTTATTCGGTCATGGTCAGCGAGGGTGATTCCTCCTACACCACCCCCGATAACGACAAAGTCGTGCAACACCTCAAGTGTGGACCTCGAGGGTGATTCCTCCTACGTCCACCTTGATATTACATCAGGTGGGAGTCCAACGAGGGTGATGCCTCGGATTCCCCCTTGATATGGTAGCCACACAGATGCCCTACATAACTGATGATACTGATACTTGGAAAGGTGGGTCGACCCTGAGGGGTACCCGCGAATGATGGATAGATACCCGTGATTTATTTTACGAGGCGCGGCCGGGCATTCTTAGCCCTTGCAGCAAGTCCTCGAGACGGGGCGACGGGGTCACATCGATTGTGAGTCTCTGCTCGTTACTGCAAGCCCCTAGTCCCCTAATGATTTGGGTATTTGATCCGAGCAGGCCTATGGCCTGATAGCACTAACCATCACGTGGGAATAGTTATGGGCACTCTGCATCATAGCATCAACTGAAAGCTCTGTCAAACGTCCAGTTCAGCAGTGCAGCACGGTCGGATCGTGCCGGCCATTTGAGGCGGTGCTGGTATCCACCCTGCTTGCAACGACCCAGAGTGCACAGGGCGATGGCCCAAGACCCCTGAGCGCTTAGGAGGTAGACCGGCGGGGACCTCTCTGCTGAGCTCTAGGTAGGGCTGCGGTGTATCGTTTGGCCGAGGCCGGGCATGACCCAGAAAAGTGTGTCTGGCCGGAGTTAATCGAGCGTGGTGGGTAAGTTGGTGCACCCCTGCAGGGAAGAAAACATCTATTGATAGCCGGTCCTACGGTAAAGGACACTCGGAGTTGTATCCCGATCGATACAACTAGAACTTGAGATGATACCAGGATATGTGGATCCGGGATCGCTTTCTCGCAGGGAGTCGAGAAAGGATCTCTGGGCGAGACTGTTACTTGACACAACCACTACTATGTTATACTGTGCTGCTCTACTCTCTTCTATTTCTGCAAGACCGTTGAAGATGCTAGTCTTCGATAGGACTAGGCTTTCCTCTCTATTCTGGCATTTCTGCAGCCCAGTCCACATATACAGCCTCCCTTTGATAATGTTGCATATGTAGTGTAGATCCTTGCTTGCTGAGTACTTCGGAGTACTCACGGTTGCTTTGCTTTCTTTTTTCTCCCCATATCAGTTTGTCGAGACCAGATGACGGAGCCGCTGAGACAGCTGCCCCGCCGACGACTACTTCTACCACCTCGAGGGTGGTTACTTCTACGAGCTGGCCGACGACCAGGAGTAGGATCGGAGGGCCCCAGGCAGGAGGCCTGCGCCTTTCGATCGTAGTGTTTTGTTTTGCCCCCCTTCTTAAGGCCTTTCTGTTTCTCTTTTATATCTGTACTAAGATATCTGATAATTCCGCTGACACTTGTATGCCATCGAGCTATGTATTCGAGCCCTCGAGGCCCTGGCTTTTAATATAAAGCTTGTATGAATTTAATTATGTTTTAGAGTTGTGTTGTGATATCTTCAAGTGAGTCCTTAGGCTTGATCGTGTGCATTTGCGTGTATGATTAGTGCAAGATTAAGCCGGGGGCATCACATCTTAGAGGCGAGACCGGGAACCTATTGTTTACCGTTTATCATTCCACACGTGCATATGAGTTTTCCACTAAATCGCATATTCCAGGATCATAGCAGTTATAGCATGGAATATAAACTCTCAACTATGAATAATGGAAATATAATAATATAATATTATTGCCTCTAGGGCATATTTCCAACAACCAGGACTGATCCCGGCCGTCCTCGTAACATGCAGGAGTGCAAAGGACGATTGGCCCATGGCCCCTTCGCACTTAGGATTTAGACCGGCGTGCTGACCTCTCTGTTGAGCCTAGGCTGGACATGACCTGAAAGTGCCATGTCCACGGTAACAGACGCTCGGAGTTGTATCCCGATCTATTACAACTAGAACTGCATACTGGAGACACTAAATGGATATGATGGCTCCGGGATTGCTTTCTCGCAGGGAGTTGATTGCTTCAAATCTGCGTTGGTATTTCCCCGAAGAGGAGAGGATGATGCAGCACAACAAAGGTAAGTATTTTCCTCAGTTATGAAACCAAGGTTATCAATTCAGTAGGAGAATCAAGCAACACTATGTAAACAACACCTGCACACAAACAACAAATACTTGCAACCCAACGCGTAAGAGGGGTTGTCAATCCCTCCACGGTATTGAGATAGATTAAATTGTATAGGTTTTGATAAATAGATCTAACTAAAACACAAAATAAAATAAATAAAAATTGTAGCAAGGTATTTTGGATTTAATATATGATAGGAAATAGACCCGGGGGCCATAGTTTTCACTAGTGGCTTCTCTCAAGAAAATAGCATATGGTGGGTAAACAAATTCCTGTGGGGCAATTGATAGAAAAGCAAATAATTATGACGATATCCAAGGCAATGATAATGTATATAGGCATCACGTCCAAGATTAGTAGACCGACTCCTGTGTGCATCTACTACTATTACTCCACACAACGACCGCTATCCAGCATGCATCTAGTGTAGTAAGTTCATGGAAAAACGGAGTAATGCAATAAGAACGATCACAAGATGTAGACAAAATAAACTCACGTATGAATCAACCCCATCTGGTTACCCTTAATAGCAACGATACATGCGTGTCATGTCTCTTTCTGTCACTAAGATTGAGCACCGCAAGATCGAACCCATCACAAAGCACCTCTTCCCATGGCAAGATAAATCAATCTAGTTGGCCAAACCAAACCAATAAATCGGAGAAGAAATACGAGGCTATAACAATCATGCATAAAAGAGTTCAGCAAAGACTCAAATAATATTCATGGATAGAACTAATCATAAACTCACAATTCATCGGATCCCAACAAACACACCGCAAAAAAGAGTTACATCAAATAGATCTCCAAGAACATCGAGGAGAACATTGTATTGAAGATCAAAAAGAGAGAAGAAGCCATCTTGCTACTAACTATGGACCCGTAGGTCTGTGGTAAACTACTCACACATCATCGGAGGGGCAACAAGGATGATGAAGAACCCCTTCGTGATCGTTGCCCCTCCGGTAGAGTGCCGGAAAAGGCCTCTAGATTGGATCTCGTGGTTCTGGAACTTGCGGCGGCGAAAAAAGTATTTCGTCGACTCCCTTAGGGTTTTTGTGATTTTAGAGTATTTATAGAGGCGGAGGTAGGTCAAGGCGGTTCCCGTGGGCTCCACTACCCACCAAGGCGCGTCGGAGGCCCCTGGCGTGCCCTGGTGCCTAGTGGGCCCCACGTGCCTCCTCTCGTGGCCTCCAGAAGCTTTCTGGGTGTCTTCCTGCCAGAAAAAAATCTCCAAAAAGTTTTGTGGCATTTGAACTTCGTTTGGTATTGATATTCTGCAAAGTAAAAAACAAACAAAAAACAGCAACTGACACTGGGCACTATGTCAATAGGTTAGTCCCAAAAAATGATATAAAGTTGCTAGTAAATGTATATAAAACATTCAAGATTGATTATATGACATCATGGAACAATAAAAAATTATAGATACGTATAGACATATCAGCATCCCCAAGCTTAGTTCCTGCTCGTCCTCGAGTAGGTAAATGATAAAAACGGAATTTTTGATGTGGAGTGCTGCCTAACATATTCATCACATATTCTTTTCTTTTGTAGCATGGACATTTGGACTTTAGATGATTCAAAGCAATAGTCTATAATTGACATGAGGACATCAATACTCAAGCATATCAACAAGCAACCATGTATTTCAAAATATCAACGCTAAAGAAAGCTATCCCTAGACCATTATGCTCAATCATTGATCCATTCATGAAACACACTCAAATAGTAGCTATATCCAATGCACAAGTATGATAATAGTGTTCTCTAGTTGGTGCTTTATAAGAGAAGATGGAGACTCAATAAAAATAAAAATTGCATAAAAGTAATTAGGGAGGCCCTTCGCAGAGGGAAGCAGAGATTTGTAGAGGTGCCAGAGCTCATAGCTTAAATTGAGAGATAAAATTATTTTGAGAGGCATGCTTTTCCTGTCAACGAAAATGACCGAGAATTCCCAATATCTTCCATGTTAGATAAATCATAGGCGGTTCCCAAACATAAAATAAAGTTTATTTCCTTTTCCACCATTCTTTCACAATCCATGGCTAGCCGTATCCACGGGTGCCTTCCATACCAACACTTTCCAAGGAATTTTTTATGAGCAACATAAGTAATTTTTTTTCATTTCGGGACTTGGCATCTCTATTACCTGCGACACTCTCGTGCAATGACAAGTGAATAAACACTCATCTTAAGAATAACCTACCTAGCATGGAGAATATTGGCCACCCCTGCCGCTTCATGAGTGGTACGGGAACACAAAAAGGAAATTCATTTTGAAAATTAGAGTTGGCACATACAAATTTACTTGGAACGGCATGGAAATACCGCATATAGGTAGGTATGGTGGACTCATTTGGCACAACTTTGGGTTTAAGGAGTAGGATGCACAAGCAGTATTCCCGCTTAGTACAAATGAAGGCTAGCAAATATATTGAGAAGCGACCAACCAAGAAACGAAAACAATCATAAACAAGCATTAAACATAACTAACACTGAATAATGCACCACAAGTAGGATGTAACTTCATTGCATAACTATTGACTTTCGTGCTTGCATAGGGAATCACAAACCTTAACACCAATATTCTCACTAAAGCATAATTACTCACCAACATGACTCACATATTACTATCTCAATATCTCAAAACTATTACAAGGAATCAAGTTTATAATATCCAATGAACTTCATGAAAGTTTTTATTATATCCCCCTTGAATATCTATCACTTTGGTACTAAATTTATATATTACCATTGCTACTAACAAGCTCTCAAATAAATTTAAGTGAAGCACGAGAGCATAAATTTCTTCAAAATAATTTCCTTTTTCAACTCTCAAAATAATCTAAGTGAAGCATGAGAGCATATTTCTACAAAATTTTACTAACTCTCAAAATAATCTAAGTGAAGCATGAGAGCATTTCTTAAAAAATTAAACTAGCACCATGCTCAAAAAGGTATAAGTGAAGCACTAGAGCAATTCCATAGCTCAAAATATATAAGTGAAGCACTAGAGCAATTCCATAGCTCAAAATATTTAAGTGAAGCACATAGAGCAATTCTAACAAATCATAGCATCATTATGGCTCTCTCAAATAGGTGTGTCCAGCAAGGATGATTGTGACAAACTAAAAAGAAAAACAAGCAAAGACTCATATAATACAAGACGCTCCAAGCAAAACTCATGATATCTGACGAATAAAAATATAGCTCCAAGTAAAATTACCAATGGTCGTTAGAAGAAAGAGGGGATGCCTTCCGGGGCATCCCCAAGCTTAGTTGCTTGGGAGTCCTTGAATATTACCTTGGGGTGCCATGGGCATCCCCAAACTTAGGCTCTTTTCACTCCTTATTCCTTCATCCATCATGATCTGACCCAAAACTTGAAAACTTCAATCACACAAAACTTAACAAAACCTTCGTGAGATCCGTTAGTATATTAAAGCAAATCACCACTTTAAGTATTATTGCAAACCCATTCATATTTTATTATTGAATTATACCCACTGTATTCTAACTTTACCATGGCTTATACCCCCCGATACCATCCATAGATTCATCAAAATAAGCACACAATGCAATGAAAACAGAATCTGTCAAAAACAGAGCAGTCTGTAATAATCTGTACTTTAACAATACTTCTGTAACTCCAAAAATTCTGAAAAATTAGTACAACATGGGAAATTTGTATATCAATCATGTGTAAAAAATTCAGAGCAAAAGCATGTTTCTCTGAATTTAGAAAATTCTAGAACTGGGCGCAAAAGTTTCTGTTTTTCAATAGGATCAAATCAACTATCATCCAACATAATCCTAAAGGATTTACTTGGCACAAACACTAATTAAAACACTAAAACACAATCATAACAGTAGCATAATTGCATATTTATTAAAAAATAGAAAATAAACTATTGGGTTGTTGAGGGAGTCCTGGACTAAGGGGTCCTCTGGCCGTCGACCTAGTACGTATGGGAAAGATTAATGGGCCGCTACGGGGCCAAGCTAGAGTGCGGACCCGTGACCGGACAGGAGATCTTCGGAGTCGTGGTGTGCCCTCCAAGTCAAGACTAGCGTGATCTTTCCTTCATTGTAACCGATCGCATGTAACCCTAACCCTACATCCATCACCTCATCATCTTAGGGTTTAGCTCGCCTGATCTCGAGGTAGATCTACTCTGTAACCATACCATACATCAAATACAATTAAGCAGGACGTAGGGTTTTACCTCTTCGAGAGGGCCCGAACCTGGATAAACACCGTGTTCACCGTCCCTTGTTCCCCATTGATCCTAGATCCACAGCTCGGGACCCCTTACCCGAGATCCGCAGGTTTTGACACCGACATTGGTGCTTTCATTGAGAGTTCCGCTGTTGGGTCGCCGAAAGATCAATGGCTCGCCTGATCATCGGACAAGGTGTCAGCTCCGGGGACCTCTTTGTCCCCATCCAACTCTTTGCGTTCGGCAGCATCGTGCTACACGCCAACCCAACTGGTCATCTAGACCAAATCAACAACTTTGCCCTCGAGCACCGGATTCGATTCGGCAATTTGGAGTACGTTGCGGACGCCCGGGGCGATATGGTCTTTGTCGGATTCACAGCCTCTCTCTGCACCCCCGTGGGCCTCGCTGTGACTGCTCCAGAGCTTTTCCCCGATCCAATCTACGGATCAACCCTAATCCTTCAGCCGGCCTTGAGCTCGGACGACTCCACCTTGAACGGAGGCCAGGAATCCCCTTCGACCACGCCTGCAATACCCACCAAGGACCCATCTTCGGGCCTCAATACGGAAGCAGTGTTTAGACGCTGAGAGTCAGTCTCGGCCGAACCATCTCCTCATGACACGCCTCCGGCCTTGAGCCCCTGTGACGGGTCAACGCTCGGTAGCCAGGAATCATCCCCGGCCGAACTCCCCCTCGACAACTCGGCTTCGAGCCCCAATACAGAAGCAGTATCCGAAGATCAGGTCTTGTCCTCGGTCTCTTACGACTGTCCAGTCCTGGGCCTCGAGGTTAACTCTGCCCTTGAAGACCTAGATCCAGTCAGGGCACAGATCATTCCTTGCCCCGCCACGTCGGAGACCGGCCTTGAACGGCCACCGCGTACCAGCCCAACGACCCTCGCCTTATTAAACGAGGCGTTGGACCGAATCCAGATGATGGCTATTCAGGAGGATCCGCCCTCGGCTCGCGTCCAGCGGCCCTTTGAGGTAGATTTCAGGGAATTTTATGTCCCACCCACCACCCATTTAGTGGCCACAGTCGAAGACTTAACCGACATGTTGGATTATACCTCGGAAAACGCTGAATACATGGACGAGGATAGTGGAGCCATGGCTAACACCGACACTGCTCCCCCCGTCACCGTCCACTGGATGGCCACGTCCACCTACGACGTCTACATGGTGGACACTCCGAAAGATGACGGCACTCCCGGGAAGGATAACGGCAGGCCCAGTGATGAGCCGCCGAAGCGCCGCAGACCGCGCTGCTGCTCCAAAGCACATCGAAGCCATGCGAGCAACACGGACACTGCAGAAAATGCCACCCTGGACAATGCAGACAACCTCGGCGATCCCGGCGCCGATAAGCAGCCACAAAATGACCACGAGGAGCATGAGGACCCGCTCGACCCCGAATACCTCGATGACTCTGAAGACAGCAATTACCTCCCCCCTTCCGAAGAGGAGGTTAGTTTGGGCGACGAGGATTTCATCGTGCCCGAAGACCCGCTAGATCAAGAGCGGTTTAAACGGCAGCTGATTGCCACCGCACAAAGCCTGAAGAAACAGCGGCAGAAGATAAAGGCTGAACAGGATACCATCAACGACAGGTGGACCAAGGTCCTAGTCGCCGAAGAGGAGTACGGCCACACACGGCAGACCAAGAGCTACCCTATGCGAAGGCCACTGCTGCAATTAGATGACGAGGCCATAGAGCCAGCGCCTGCAAGGCACACTCAGGAGGACCAGCCGGACCGCCCCCTCGAGGACGGGACAGGACAGCTGATAAAGCTGAACCGTCTCCCGACCCACCCCGCCGTCAAGGCAAGGAGCCAGTACGGCCAGTCTACGAATACGACCTACGACGCGACTTGGATGCTCGGGCAGGTCGGACAAGGTCCATTTACGGACCCAGAGATGATCCCCCCGCTAGACGGGATGGGTACCAAGCCTGGTTAGACAGAAATAATGGAACTCGGGAACAACAACGAGCCCGGATGGCAAATGATCTCCGGCGCGACATAGCTCAAGTCAGGGGCACCACGCATCCTCTGTGCTTCACAGACGAGGTCATGCAGCACCAATTTCTGGAAGGATTCAAACCTATAAATATTGAGCCCTACGACGGGACAACAGATCCGACTGTATGGATCAAAGATTTCCTATTGCACATTCACATGGCACGAGGGGATGACCTTCACGCCATCAAGTACCTATCATTGAAGCTCAAGGGTCCGGCTCGACACTGGCTAAACAGCCTCCCCGAAGACTCCATAGGATGTTGGGAGGAGCTCGAGGACACCTTTCGAGCTAACTTTCAGGGCACTTATGTCCGGCCCCCGGACGCCGATGACTTGAGCCATGTAATCCAACAGCCCGGCGAGTCAGCCCGGCAATTCTGGAACCGGTTTTTGACCAAGAAGAACCAAATCGTAGACTGTCCGGACGCCGAAGCTATAGCCGCCTTTAGGCATAGTATTCGGGATGAATGGCTAGCACGCCAGCTCGGCTAGGACAAGCCAAAAATGATGGCGGCGCTCACCTCCCTGATGACCCGCTTCTGCGCCGGAGAGGACAGTTGGCTGGCTCGTCGGAGCACCAACCCCGACACCCCTGGCACCTCTGATGTTCGGGACGGGAATGGGAAGGCACGAAGGAACAAAAACAAACGCCGCCATAGTGACGGTGAAGTTGACGAAATGGCAGTCAATGCCGGATTCCGTAACCCGAAGTCCGGGTCACGGAAAAGCCTTCTAAAGGCAGCTAGGACGGCCCAACTAAGCTGGACGCAATCCTGGACAGGCCCTGCCAGATTCATGGCACCGTCGAAAAGCCCACCAACCACACCAACCGTAATTGTTGGGTGATAAAGCAGGCCGGCAAGCTTACAGCCGACGACTCGGGCAAAAGCCCACGAAGCGAGGATGATGATGAGCCCCGCAGGCAAACAGTGGAGGCCAAAAACCCTTCCCTTCTGAAGTCAAGACAGTGAACATGATCTACGCCACCCATATACCAAGGAAGGAAAGGAAGCACGCGCTGCGGGATGTGTATGCCGTCGAGCCCGTAGCGCCGAAGTTCAACCCGTGGTCAGCTTGCCCGATCACCTTCGACCGCAAGGACCATCCGACCAGTATCCTTCATGGAGGATCGGCGGCCCTGGTACTGGACCCCATTATCGATGGGTACGACCTCACAAGAGTCCTAATGGACGGGGGCAGTAGCCTCAATCTAATCTATGCAGACATAGTGAGGAAAATGGTGATCGATCCGTCAAGGATCAAGCCCAGCAACACCACCTTCATGGGGGTTATTCCGAGCGTAGAAGCCCGATGCTCAGGCATGGTAACTTTGGAAGTGGTATTCGGCTCACCGGACAACTTCCGAAGCGAAGACTTGATCTTCGACATAGCCCCATTCCGCAGTGGCTATCACGCCCTCCTCGGCCAAACGACGTTCGCCAAATTCAACACCGTCCCGCATTACGCATACCTCAAGCTGAAGATGCCTGGTCCTGCAGGCGTCATAACGATCAACGGCAACACATAGCGCTCACTTCGGACTGAGGAACACACTGCAGCCCTGGCAGCCGAAGACCAATCCATCGCTAATAGGCCGAAGTATCAGCCCGCCGTAAAGGCAAAAGATACACTTAAACAGGCTCGAGCCCGATCCCCGTCATGGGAACCCGCCTGCGTACGCCGCAAATAGGGATACAATCCCCACGGCCTGCCCGCCCTCACCGCGCTTTACGTGCCTCGTCAGCACAACTTCACGCTCAAGATACCATGGGCGGCCGTGGGGGCTTATAACACCACGTGTTCTGTTTAACCGAACTATAGCATCACCGAGTCCTCGAACGACAACGGGCAGGACTCCGGACTCGCTCAGCATCAAGCTATGATGGCAGGGCTACATCTCAAGGTCCCTATTGAAGGCACCCCTCGCCAGCACGCGGTGTTCTAAATGGATGTCCAATTCACTCCCCTCCACCTCGCAGAAGGAAAGGCGCAGACGTGCAGCAGGGCACAGTTGAGGCTTCGACCCACACATCAAGGCCCTGTGTAAACCTTTCTCTGTAAAATTTTCTTTTCTTCATTATTATAAACACCCCAGCAGTTCGAATTGTACGGATAGATGTCCAGAGCTTATGGAAAATAAAAACATCTTTCACGGTGTTCGGGCATCCGCATTATCAGGCCCTCTTTCTTTCCTTTCTCCTTTTTTTCCTGCTCTTTGAACAGCTGGGCATGCACGCACTGTGTAATAAATACAAATCAGTTAATTAACCAAAAGCCTAATTTTCTCATCAGCTCTACATATTAAGTCTGGCACCACTTTTCGTTGAGTGTTCGGCGTCTCGGATATTGCACTATATGCATTAGTTCCGAACTATGTCTTGGGTCAATAGTTGGGTTGCCCGGCTCCTGTGCTTGCCTTCTTACGTTCCGCACGTTCGGATAAGAAGGTAAAGGGAGAACCCCTACTATTATACTTCTGGCTAGTCTAGTTAAGCACCTCAGGGGAGAAAGCCGAAAACTGACCGTCATAGTAAGCGAGAACTGGTCAGCGATCCGATGACAAGTGTTAAACTAAGAAATCGTTGGCAATTTATCCATGTCATATGCAGGGTTCGTCTTAGCACAAACCATGTGATTACTAAGGCATGCTTAGGCCCCACGTACATCACAAGACATAGGGGGCTAGTCACTAGCTCCCACCGTCAAGCTCCTATGGCTAAGTGAAAGCAATAAAGCCGAATAGTCTGATTGCCTAGTCCCTCTCACGCACTACCGCCTTCGGGCACCGAGACGTCGGCTAAGGGTAACAGTGCGGAGGCGAGACACCCCTCGTACCATTTACTTGGGGGTTGAAGCCGACGACTGGTAACTTTCAGATTAATAAACGACCGCACATGAGTCAAAATAAAAAACACCATAGTATACAAACGAGCCACATTATAAAGCAAAAGGGTTCGGTCGACAATTTAATACAATCACTCAATGATTACATCCTTGGAACACTGGCCCTCTATCGCTCGAGCACCATCCATAACCTATGTAAAGTACAATTCGGGGCGGCGGTGCTCCTTTCCAACTGGCGGAGAACCAGTGGCCATATCCATCGGCTTGATCTTGGGCCAATGAACCATGGTCTTCGCGACGGCCAGACTCGCCCCTTCAAGGCACGCGGAACGCTTCACGGTATCAATCCACGGCGATGCGTCACGCAGCCTCTGCACCAAGCCAAAGTAGCTGTCCGGAATAGGCTCAGTGGGCCACAACCGGACACAAAGATCCTTTAGGGCTGGCTCGGCCATCCGATGCAGTTCCATCAGCTGCTTCATCTGGTTGCTGAGGAGCGGAGGGTGTTCGGGCGCCTGGAACTGCGACTAGAAAAGCCGCCGTTCGGAGTCCTCCTCCCGCGTCGCGTAGTGCTCCGCCGCAGCAGCCGCACTCTTTGGAAGCTCGGCGAAAACGCCTGCGGAGCGCCAGACCCGCGTCAGCAAGGCGAACCTGTTGCCGCCAAAAACACTCTGCAGTAAGTACTTCTTAACATCTGCGATTTGCCCCATTTGGCGGAGCTCCTCCCGGACACCCCGCACCTCCATCCTGGCCTCCTAGAGCTCTTTGTCCGCCTTGGACAGCTTGGAGGACTGCTCCTTTTGCTTTTGCTCAAGGGCCTCACACTTCGTGATGGCATCCTTGAGCTCCACCTACAGTTCGGCCACTCGAGCCTCGTGCTTCTCTCCGGCGGTCTTCGCCTTCTCAAGTTCGACAGCCGCCTTTTCGGCAGCCGCTTTCTTCTTGGCCGCTTCGGCCTCGGCCTTCTTCAGCGCCGCCTTTAGGCCCTCAACCTCCGCGGTGGCAGCTGCACGCACCAAACACCATATGCTCAGCATACAGTCCGGATCATAAGTATCCGGCAGTGTTAACTATGTAATTCGACAAGAGCTTACCTTGTGCCTCATCAAGCCGCTTGTTGATGAGGTCAAGCTCTTGATCGGAGCATTTAAGCTTCTGATCCATCTCCTCCAGGGTAGCGGCATTAGCAGCCGCGGCTAAGGATGATGCTGCGATTTCAAATCAATCATGACACTTTAAAAGCTGGCCTACGGATATTTGACCCTCTGCAAGGTTTTTTTTGCAAATCTCACAGAGTTTCGGGGGATGTTATATATATATATATATATATATATATATATATATATATATATATATATATATATATATATACATATACGGCCTGCTCACACTTTGACTAAAAAAAAGTAAAGACCGTTTTCTTGGGAAAGGTACATTACTTGACTCACCTCAAAGCCTGTTAGAAGGCCTTGGACGGTGTCGTTCAGTCCGGATTGGACTGACCGAACACCCCGTAGAACCGCACCCATGAGGGTGCGGTGCCCGTCGACGATGACGGAGTTGTTTACCAGCTCCTCTAGCGCGCCCGACTAGCCCGTCACCGCCTGGTTGTTGGTGTCCGGCGCGGGTGGCGGGACCTCAACTCCCTCCCCGTCGGAAGGTGGGATCAGCACCTGTGAAGGCCTTGGGGGCTCAGGTGCGGCCGGCTGGGAGGGTCCGGACGGTCCGGATCCTCCTCCCGCATTAGCCAGGAGGGACGCATCTTCCTGGTCTTCGGTGACCAAGGCGTCAGCCTCGGCCATGGTGGCATCGCCCTCCTCCCCCGTGTTCATACGGGGAGAGGTCCTTCGGGACAGCACTTCCCCGACCTCTTCGGTGATCAGGGGAGGTGCGGAGCACGACGCGGATCCACTGTCCGCCAGTTCGGCGGGCGGAGACGTCCCCTCCGAGGTCTGCTTGGCGGGGTGGCCGCGCGGTGGGCTGTGACATCATACAATCAGCTTCCACAAAGCGAAGGACTGTTAAAAATAAAGCAACTATAAATGCCAAAATATGTACCTGGCAGCAGGGGGCTTCACCCTGGGTTCCCTATCCGGAACCTTCTCGGATGCCACGGACTCCTCTTCAGAGTCCGAACTGTCGGGCAGGATCAGCTTGGGCCTGCACTGCCTCTTCTGGGTCAGAGGAGGCTGCTCCTCGTCGGCGTCCCCGGACGCCGCCCTGTTCTTGGAGTGGGAGGAGGCACTCTCCTCCTCGTCCTCCCCCTCATCCCCATCTTGGGCAGACGGGGCGGCAGTGTCTCCGGACTTGGTATCCGGATGACCTTTTTGGCAGAGGCCCTCTCTGGCCTCTGATAAATCCTTCTTCTTCTTCCCCTTCTTTTCTGGCGCCTTGTAAGGCGCCACTACCAGCAGCCCCTCCAATTGGGCCGATCGAGGCCCTTTGGGTAGAGGAGCCGGGCTACTGATCTTCTCAGACTCTTCGAGCCAGCCCTGTAAAAACCACAAACAGATGTTTAGACCAGATCTTGTGCAGTACGCCCTCCCGAATATAGACCGGGGAAGGGGTCAATTACCTTCTTCGGCTGGGTTGCAGCGTCGAGCCCGATGTCTTCATTCTCGACCGGCCAGTCCTCCTGGGACTTGAACAGTTGACCCCACACCTTGTCACGGGTTGTCCCATAGAGGTACTGCACGGTGGTCGGGTCATCAGACTTGTAAGCCCACATGGGGCTGGCCCTTTGCTGGCAAGGAAGGAGCCGACGCCTGAGCATTTTCTGGACCACGTTGGTCAGCTTGGTGCCGGTCTCCATCATGCTGATGACGCGCTTCTGCAGTATCTTCACTTCACTGGCAGACCCCCAGTTAGGGCCCTTTTGGGTCCACGAGGTCAATCTCACTGGGGGGCCGGATCTGAATTCGGGAGCGGCCCCCAGGCTGCATCCCTTGGTTCTGTGATATAGAATCACTCCTTTTGCCACACCTTGACGGTGTCAATAAACCGACCCTCCGACCATTGGACTCGGGTCAGCTTACTAATCATGGCTCCGCCGCAGTCCGCTTGGGCACCGCTGACCACCTTAGGCTTGATGTTAAACACCTTTAGCCACAGGACGAAGTGCGGCTGAACCCGCAGCAGGGCCTCACAGACGATGATGAAGGCCGAAATATGGAGGAGGGAGTTGGGGGCTAGATCATGGAAATCTAGCCCATAGAAGAACATCAACCCCCTCACGAAAGGGTGCAGAGGAAAACCTAGCCCCTGGATAAAATGGGGAAGGAATACCACCCTCTCGCCCGGCTTGGGCGTGGGGATGATTTGGCCCTCCTCGGGGGCCCGATGGGCGATGTCGGCCGATAAGTAGCCGGCCCGCTTCAGCTCCAGGATGTCATTGTTGGTGATGGTGGAGGCGTTCCACTTGCCATTTGCGCCAGATCCGGCCATGGCTGAGGCTAGGGAGGAGCTGAAAGGGAATCTCCGTGGGGTAGCAAAGCAGGGCGCTGGAGCTCTGGAGATTGGAAGGACAACGACAGGAGGTGGAAGAAGGCATGAGGCGTTAACTATAGCTGATTCCCCTCTTTATAAGCCGGGGAGGAGCCAAGGGTTCCCCTTTTCACGCCGTAGGCTTCTCCACTTCCCGATATGCTCGCAACGTTATGCGCGGGTGGGGAATCGAGGTTATTGATCATATCCCCTAAAAAACGAAGCACGATCTCTGCCTTGATGGGACGTGCCAATGGAGGGGCAGCCTCGAGCTGTGCATCGAGAACCTCCGGCCGTTCGATGTCATGAACAGACGTGACCCTTCGATAAAAGTTGTCAGACATGGGTACTATTCACACATGAGCACTCTGGCCTTCGGGGCTAAGTAAAGTAAATGCTCCGGATTCCGGACACTACTCAACTCTGAGCACGCATGGGACTGGATGAAGAACTCACCTCGCAAGCCGAAGACCATGATATGTGCGGACGCCGGATACAAGCCCTGGCATTGGAGGCTAGTTCGGGGGCTACTGAGGGAGTCCTGGACTAAGGGGTCCTCGGGCCGTCGACCTACTACGTATGGGCCGGATCAATGGGCCGCTATGGGGCCAAGCTAGAGTGCGAACCCGTGACCGGACAAGAGATCTTCGGAGTCGTGGTGTGCCCTCCAAGTCAAGACTAGCGTGATCTTTCCTTCATTGTAACCGATCGCATGTAACCCTAGCCCTACTAGTGTCTATATAAACCAGAGGGTTTAGGGCTTTAGGGCCAGAGCTACATCCATCACCTCATCATCTTAGTGTTTAGCTCGCCTGATCTCGAGGTAGATCTACTCTGTAACCATACCATACATCAAATACAATCAAGCATGACGTAAGGTTTTACCTCTTCGAGAGGGCCCGAACCTGGGTAAACACCGTGTTCATCGTCCCTTGTTCCCCATTGATCCTAGATCCACAGCTCGGGACCCCCTGAAGGAAATATGCCCTAGAGGCAATAATAAATTGTTATTTTATATTTCTGTATTCATGATAAAGGTTTATTATTCATGCTAGAATTGTATTGATCGGAAACTTAAATACATGTGTGAATACATAAACAAATACCGTGTCCCTAGTATGCCTCTACTAGACTAGCTCGTTGATCAAAGATGGTTAAGGTTTCCTAACCACAGACATGTGTTGTCATTTGATAACGGGATCACATCATTAGGAGAATGATGTGATGGACAAGACCCAACCGTTAGCATAGCATATGATCGTTCAGTTTATTGCTACTGCTTTCTTAATGTCAAATACAAGTTCCTTCGACCATGAGATCATGCAACTCCCGAATACCGGAGGAATACCTTGTGTGCTATCAAACGTCACAATGTAACTGGGTGATCATAAAGATGCTCTACAGGTATCTCCAAAGGTGTCTGTTGAGTTGGTGTGAATCGAGATTGGGATTTGTCACTCCGTGTATCGGAGAGGTATCTCTGGGCCCTCTCGGTAATACACATCACAAGAAGCTTGCAAGCAAAGTGACTAAGGAGGTAGTTGCAAGATGATGTATTACGGAACGAGTAAAGAGACTTGCCGGTAACGAGATTGAACTAGGTATAGACATACCGACGATCGAATCTCAGGCAAGTAACATACCGACAGACAAAGGGAATTACGTATGTTGTCATAAAGGTTCAACCGATAAAAGATCTTCGTGGAATATGTAGGAATCAATATGGGCATACAGGTCCCGCTATTGGTTATTGACCGGAGAGGTTGTAGGATCGAAAGTATGTCTAGAGGGGGGGTGATTAGACTACTTGATATGAAGGTAAAGGGAGGAGTTTGGAGGGAGCAAACGCAATGTAGACACGGAGATTTTTGGCGTGGTTCTGATAGGTGGTGCTATCGTACATCCACGTTAATGGAGACTTCAACCCACGAAGGGTAACGGTTGCGCGAGTCCATGGAGGGCTCCACCCATGAAGGGTCCACGAAGAAGCAACCTTGTCTATCCCACCATGGCCATCGCCCACGAAGGACTTGCCTCACTCGGGTAGATCTTCACGAAGTAGGCGATCTCCTTGCCCTTACAAACTCCTTGGTTCAACTCCACAATCTTGATGGAGGCTCCCAAGTGACACCTAACCAATCTAGGAGACACCACTCTCCAAAAGGTAATAGATGGTGTGTTGATGATGAACTCCTTGCTCTTGTGCTTCAAATGATAGTCTCCCCAACACTCAACTCTCTCTCACAGATTTGGATTTGGTGGAAAGATGATTTGAGTGGAAAGCAGCTTGGGGAAGGCTAGAGATCAAGATTCATATGGTTGGAATGGAATATCATGGTCTCAACACATGAGTAGGTGGTTCTCTCTCAAAAAATGTATACTGGAAGTGTAGGCACGTTCTGATGGCTCTCTCCACGAATGAAGAGGGGGTGGAGGGGTATATATAGCCTCCACACAAAATCTAACCGTTACACACAATTTACCAAACTCGGTGGGACCGAATCATAAAACTCGGTCAGACCGATTTAGTTCAAAATGTGAACGGTAGGATTTTCGGTGGGACCGACACGTCAACTCGGTGGGACCGATTTCATTAGGGTTAGGGCATAATGTAATCTCGGTGAGACCGATCACATAAACTCGGTAGGACCGATTTCTGTAATAGGCAAACAGAGAGTTGGTCAGGCAAACTCGGTGGGACCGATTCGCTCATTTCGGTGAGACCGAAATGTTACGAAAGGGAAACAGAGAGTTTGCATTGCGAACTCGGTGGGACCGATCGCTCATCTCGGTTAGACCGAAACGTTATGAAGGGAAACAGAGAGTTTGCAATCCCATCTCGGTGAGACCGAGATCCCTATCGGTGAGACCGAACTGACTAGGGTTTCTGGCAGTGGCTATGTCAAATGAACTCGGTGGCGCCGGATAGATCAAATTGGTGGGGCCGAGTTTGACTTTTGGTTTGGGACATATGTGGATATGAGAAAGTGGTTGAGGGCTTTTGGAGCATATCACTAAGCATTTTGAGCAAGCAAGCCATTAAGCAACACCTCATCCCCTTTTAATAGTATTGGCTTTTCCTATGGACTCAATGTGATCTTGGATCACTAAAATGAAAATGTAGAGTCTTGAGCTTTAGCCAATATGTGTCCTTAGCATTTTGAGGGGTCCACATTCCTAGTCCATGCCATGCCAATCATTGAACTTCCTGAAATAATCCTCTTGAAATAGCATTAGTTCAATGAGCTATATGTTGTTAGGAATTACCAAAACCACCCAGGGATAGTTGCACTTTCAATCTCCCCCTTTTTGGTAATTGATGACAACATATAGATCAAAGCTTCGACAAAAGATAATAAGATTTAGAACATCGTCGCTTGAGAAGTATGTGATAAGTAAGAGCTCCCCCTAAATTTGTGCATTATTTGAAATTTGCTTTTGAATGCAAATGCACAATCGATTAGGATCATGGGTTACTCTTCCATGTCACTTACATCTTGGTGGAGCGCTCAAAATGATAGAAATTAAAAACATGCACTCATCACCAAGCAAAGTGAATGATCATATATGGGAAATAAAAGATAATATCATTCAAGCAGGCATTAAAGTATGATATGATCAAACACATGATCATAAGACATAAAGTATCAATCAAGCACACAAAAGTTTCAACCAAATAGCAAGAGAGATAAAAGAAGCAAGAACACTCTCTCTCGAAGCCTATGATCTATACATTTCTCCCCCTTTGGCAACAAGTTACCAAAAAGTTCGAAAATGCATAGTGCTATGCGTCTCTCTAGGCTTGATCTTCGGGAGGTGGTGTTGAGAGAACTCCAAGGACAAAAGCATTTGTAGAAGTTGATGGAGCTGGTGGAGTTGCAACTGGAGGTGGCACTGAAGCTGTGGCTGCTGGTGCTGATTTAGTGGTTCTAGTGTCAGGCACTGGCACTGCAGCAGATCTCTGACCTCTGGGCACTCTCTGAAAGGCATCTGTGATAGCCTGCCCTTTCTTCTCCTTGCTTCCTCCTGGAGCTGCTCAACAGCTGTCTGCATCTCAGTCACTTTCAGATCAAGATCATAGAATTTTGTCTCAATGATCCTCTCCAAGCTCTCCTGATTTTGAGTCAGGGTGGCCAAGCCCTTCTCAATCCTCAAAGTTGCTTGAATCAGATATGCAAGCTGATCTTGCTTGCTCTTCAGAAATACCTGAGATGCCTCTTCAACACTTGGCATCTTTGCAGCTTTCTCAGCCTTTGCCTTCTCTCTCTTCTCTTGTGCTTGCACAAATGTGGGATCTTCTTCATCCATCACAACAGTATTATCCTCAAATTCTGGTCTTAGGGGTAGACGCTCCTTATCCAACAAATAGGTGCCTGTGCCCATCTTGGAGTTGATGAGCACCTGAATATGTGGAGCATACCCACAAGATCTCTTCTGATCTGCAGCAGTCCTCTTGATTGTTTCAACAATCAGGCTCATAACTTTGAATTTCTGAGGCACATCAAATATCTGCAGCAAGTTGATTGAATGACCTCTGATCATCTTGTGATCTCCAGATTTGGGCAACAGAGTATGCCTCAATATAGTGTTGATTGTAGCTAGACCAGACATCAAGTAATGAATAGATCCAAGTTTATGTGTATCCAAAGCTTTGTCAGGGATCTCTTTGTACATGTTGGCCATAGAGTTGTGGTCTTTCTTCTTCTTGGCATAAATGTCCAAGTCATCTTCATGCTCTTCAGGAGCATTTATCAGTTTTGCCCACTCATTAACAGTTGATTGGTACCTTGTACCCTCTGACATCCATACAATTCTACCATCTGGATAAAAATGAGCTGTAGAGTAGAATTGCATGATGAGTTCATCATTCCATTTTGTCAGCTTCTGACCCACAAAGGTGTCAACTCCACAAGTTCTGAAGCTCTCATGCACACCTGGAAAATGATCTTCATTCTCATCAATGTACTTCCAGTCTGCCCACTTCATGTCACAAACTATGGGCTTCTTGTCAAGCAAAAATGGTTTCATAGAAATCTTGTTGTTCTTTGGTGTGGAACCTATAGTCTACTGCAGTCCTCCTCCTCATAGCATAGGGATCACGTTGTCTCCAAAGTCCCAGACCAGCATCCTTCCTGATGCTCATATTTTCTGCCACTGGATGGCTGTCATCATGATCTGGAATCTTTGGTTTAAGTTTCCTAAGCACTTGGGCTTCAGCATCTTCTTCAGTTTCAGTTTCAGGCACTGGGGCCTTGTTCTTCTCAGCAGCTGGTATATTCCTAGTGCTCCTCTTTGGTGCAGTAGGTTTTGGAACTTGAGCAGCAGCTTTGGAGGCAATCTTGGGCTTTGAAGCAGCAGTCCCAGACTTGATGGCATCCCCCATCAGCTTTTGGGACTTGGGTGCTGGTGCAGCATCCTCTTCCTCTTCATCCTCAGCTGGATCTCTCATCATGGAGGGCTTGACAATAACTCTGGCAATGGTCTTCTTGACCCTCTCCTTTCTTTTCTTGCCATCACCAGCAGCCTCTTCAACAGTCGATTTGGAAGTTTCAAAAGTTGAGGCTCTGGCCTTAGACATGGGCTTTCTCTTGGCAGGAGCTCTCTTGTTCAAACCAGGCTTTGTAGAAGCTATAGTGCCAAATTCTTTCTTGACAACTTTCTTCTTTGAGCTGACCTCATCCTCAATAGCAACAAAATCTTCATCCTCAGAATCTGAGTTTCTCTTTCTCCTTGTCCTGGTGGCTGCCTTGGGCAAATTGCTTGGGGTGCTCCTGCTGCCTTCATCATAATTGCTAGAGGGACTAGTGCCCTCACTCATGTTCACTTGCTCTACTGATTTGTTCTGGCTATCACTCTGGTCAGACATACTGGCAAAGCAAACTAACAGCAGACCCTGTGAGTAGATATAGATGGGGTAGAGTGGATGAGCATCACAAAGTGCAGAGTTTTTGCAAAACAAATGAGTCAAAAACTTAGTTTTAGTTTTCCACAGAAAGCATTTTGGAGCTACCGATTTGTTAAACTCGGTGACACCGAAGCAACTTTTGGAGTCTAAACTAGTGAAATCGGTCAGACCGAGACACAGTTAGGTGACTCTGAGATTGCTAGGGTTTCACAGAGAGTCGAACTCGGTCACACCGATTTGCAATTTCGGTTAGACCGAAAAGTGCAAGTGCTATGGCCAAAGCCAAATCGGTGAGACCGATTTCCACAATTCGGTCGGTGGAAACTTAACCCTAAATTTTCAAGTCGAACCTAATCTAATGGAGGTTTTCTCTGGATAGATTGATCTCATACGTGGTATAGAACATGGCATTGCATTGTGCTAAGAATCGGAGTTAGGAATTAGCACAAAAGGTCGAACTCATACCCTAGTTCGGCGGTGAGTTCGCTACAGCGGCAACGGCGGGGTTGAAATCCATTGATGGCGATGGAGACCGGTGGCGGGAGGTCGCTGGCGACGAGGAGACGATCCGGAGACCCGAGGCGGCAGAGCAGGACACACGCGGGCTGAGGGGTTTTGAAGAAATTTCCAAAATCTCACCCGTCGGTATATATATCCTGACCCTGTCGGTGTGACCGAAAGGAACAACTCGGTGGCACTGAGATGCAGAATCGCAAGCGGTTACTGCAACTCGGTGTGACCGAAAGGTTCTAATCGGTTGCACCGAGATTGAAAGCCTAGATCAACTCAGTGAACTCGGTATGACCGAAGTGGATGAATCGGTCAGACCAAAATGCACAGAGAGGTTTTAGAAGTTTAAGTCTATGACGAATCTGGGACTCCGAATGCTCCTCACACAGAGTGGTTCGAATTTTACTTGATCAAACTTTGTGATGTAGCATGAATAGAGTTTGAGACGAGAAAAGCATAGATAGCTAGAGGAAGTTCTTAGGCATTCTTGTCCATCCATTTGGCAAAAGAGAAAAAACCAAACAATCAAGGCAACAAATGGATGTCCTCGAATGAGTAAATATGCAATCAACATGCTTACACAATAACGTGGCAAATGAAACATGTGGCAAAGCATGCACAAACACTCTAGCATCTATCAAGCAATTGGCGATGACTAGGTCATCTATATATGAGTATATTGACTTAGGAGGCTAATGAGAACATTTGATCATAGGTCATACTCATCGTTTAAGCACAAGTGGGGTTACCACTTTTACATAAAGCATTGTTGTGTTCACACCATTAGAGTTGCTTTAGCTCAATTGTTAGAGTAAAGCTCCCCCTAGATGTGATATCCCCCCTAAGAGGGATGAACTAACCTTGGGTTTTGTCGATGATGACTTCATGTAGACGTTGAAGATGTGGATGCTCAATGTTGATGTAGATCATTTGGAGCAATCCTTTGGAGTGAGTTGCACTTTCAATATCTACACGGGTTAGTCCCACAAGGAACAAACAAGGATATCCATAGACATAGAGTGATGTTCACACAAGATGATGTCCATGAAAGCATTAGGTTACCTTGTCCCTTGTCTTACCAACAAGAGGGTTTGTGACTCCTTGAACTAGTGCAAGATATGGAAGTTGTTTGTACTTGTCCTTGCCAAAATGATATGAGTGAAGTATGTTGGAGGAGTCACCCTCAAGAACTCTCTAGTTCTTCTTCTTCTTCGGGATCCACATCATCTTGATGGGAATCCTTGGAGTTGTAGTCGTACTTGACAAAGTAGAACTTGATGTAGTCTTGGGAACCCACTTGACCAAGGCCTTAGGAGCTTCTTCAAATGCATCAATCTCCTCTTGAAGCTTGTCCTTGCCTTTTTGCTTGTGGTCTTGTGGTGGAAGGTCATCTTGAGCTTGTGTCCCTTGGAAAGAAGTAGGATCATATTTCTCTTGTTGAGGAACAAACTTCATCTTGCGGTATTGATCTTCTTCCCACTCAACTCCATTGGCATTGAACTTTCGTTCAAAACCAACACCTTGATTCTTCCGGTGCCTTCCTTGCTTGCGTACAATTTCCTCAAATTGCTTACTCCCAGCAAGGCTTTTGTAAACACCTTTCTCTATAATTCCCTTCAATAAGCTGTTTTCTTGCTCAAGTGTAACTTGGCTAAGAGAATCATCAGTGGAATCAAGAGAACTACTAGAAGCAACAACATTGGGTTTAACATGATTATTGTTACTACTAGAAGAAGAATCTTTCTTACTCTTGTTGCTAGATTTTACTTGTGGCATGTAAGTAGACAAGAGTAAACGCTTGGCAATGTAAGAAGAACTTTTCTTACAAAGATCATCATTGATTGCCTTTAAGAACCCATGCTCTTGCTCAAGGTTGAGCTTTTCAAAGCGTAGCTTCTCATGAGTCTTTAAAAGTTCTCAATGATCTTCTAAGGTAGTTTCATGAGCTAACTTAAGAGTGTTTAGTTCTTTAGTTAGATGCTCAATCTCCTTCTTAACATCATCATTCGTTTTATCCTGATTAGCATGATTAATAGCAAGTTCATCATAGTTTTCATCATTAGAGTTGTCAACAAGTAAATTATCATCACCTAGCAAATCATATTCATCACTATTGAAATCAACATACTCGGGGTGTGATACCTTTGGGCCTTTAGCCATGAAGCATCTTCCAATTCCTTCATTTGGTGAGTCAAATATGTTGTAGGAGTTGGTTGACACAAGTGCTAGACCGGCAACACCTTCATCTTGAGTATATTCGGAGTCGGAGTGATAACTTCTCTCGGAGTGATGGTCGGAGTCGGAGCCGGATACCCATTCACCAACGTGAGCTTGATGTCTTCGTTTTGTGTAGCTCTTTGATGATTTGTCCTTCCTTTCCGAATCCTTGCTTCTGCCAGAGGTTCTTTGTCCATAGCGATCATCTCTACTCCTTCTCTCCCTTGGAGGTGATTCTCCTCTTCTACTTCTTCTTTTGGGTGAATCTTCTCTTCTTTTGTAGGGGGCCGTACACTCATTGGAGTAGTGTCCGGGCCTTCCACAATTGTAGCAATTACGCTCACGGCTTGAAGATCTTTCGTCATTGTAGGACCTTGACTTGGAACTTCTTTCCTTGCTTCTGCTCCTGTAGAACTTGTTGAAGTTCTTCACCATTAGGCTCAACTCCTCATTGAAGGTTTGTTTCTCACTTGATGATGTAGGAGTATCACATGAGGCTTTGTAAGCACCACTTGACTTGTTGTGAAGCTCTTCCTTATCCTTGAGTGACATCTCATGAGCAACGATTCTTCCAATGACTTCCGTTGGCTTGAGATCTTTGTAATTGGGCATCATTTGGATCAATGTGCACACGGTATCATATTTTCCATCCAAGGCTCTTAGGATCTTCTTGATGATGAATCTATCGGTCATCTCTTCACTTTCTAAGCCGGCAATCTCATTTGTGATGAGAGCAAGCCTAGAGTACATTTCAGCGACACCTTCACCATCCTTCATTTTGAACTTGCCAAGTTGACTTTGAAGCACATCCAATTTGGATTCCTTGACGGAGTCGGTACCCTCGTGCATATCAATCAAAGTATCCCAAATTTCCTTTGCATTCTCAAGACGGCTGATTTTGTTGAATTCTTCGGGGCACAATCCGTTGAAGAGGATATCGCAAGCTTGAGCATTGTATTGCAACATCTTCAACTCTTCCGCGGTAGCTTCACGGTTTGGTTCTCTCCCATCAAAGAATTCACCATGCGAACCAATACACACAATAGCCCAAACGGCGGGGTTATGTCCAAGAATATACATTTTCATCTTATGCTTCCAACTAGCAAAATTAGTACCATCAAAGTAAGGACCTCTACGGTGGTAATTTCCCTCGCTAGACGCCATACTCTCCTAGGTTGTGAAACCAAGGCTATGATCACCAAAAGCTATGGAGATCAAGGCAAATGGAGACCAAAGCTCTGATACCACTTGCAGGATCAAAAGTATGTCTAGAGGGGGGGGGGGTGATTAGACTACTTGACAAAATAAAAACCTAGCCTTTTCCCAATTTTAAGTCTTGGCAGATTTTAGCAACTTGGCACAAGTCAAGCAATCAACCTACACATGCAAGTCTAGGAGTATAGCAGCGGAATGTAAAACATTTGCATATGAATGTAAAGGGAGGAGTTTGGAGGGAGCAAACGCAATGTAGACACGGAGATTTTTGGCGTGGTTCCGATAGGTGGTGCTATCGTACATCCACATTGATGGAGACTTCAGCCCACAAAGGGTAACTGTTGCGCGAGTCCACGGAGGGCTCCACCCACGAAGGGTCCACGAAGAAGCAACCTTGTCTATCCCACCATGGCCATCGCCCACGAAGGACTTGCCTCAGTCGGGTAGATCTTCACGAAGTAGGCGATCTCCTTGCCCTTACAAACTCCTTGGTTCAACTCCACAATCTTGACGGAGGCTCCCAAGTGACACCTAACCAATCTAGGAGACACCACTCTCCAAAAGGTAATAGATGGTGTGTTGATGATGAACTCCTTGCTCTTGTGCTTCAAATGATAGTCTCCCCAACACTCAACTCTCTCTCACGGATTTGGATTTGGTGGAAAGATGATTTGAGTGGAAAGCAGCTTGGGGAAGGCTAGAGATCAAGATTCATATGGTTGGAATGGAAAATCTTGGTCTCAACACATGAGTAGGTGGTTCTCTCTCAGAAAATGTATACTGGAAGTGTAGGCACATTCTGATGGCTCTCTCCACGAATGAAGAGGGGGTGGAGGGGTATATATAGCCTCCACACAAAATCTAACCGTTACACACAATTTACCAAACTCGGTGGGACCGAATCATAAAACTCGATCAGACCCATTTAGTTCAAAATGTGAACGTTAGGATTTTCGGTGGGACCGACACGTCAACTCGGTGGGACCGATTTCATTAGGGTTAGGGCATAACATAATCTCGGTGAGACCGATCACATAAACTCGGTAGGACCGATTTCAGTAATAGGCAAACAGAGTGTTGGTCAGGCAAACTCGGTGGGACCGATTCGCTCATTTCGGTGAGACCGAAATGTTATGAAAGGGAAACAGAGAATTTGCATTGCAAACTCGGTTGGACCGATCGCTCATCTCGGTTAGACCGAAACATTACGAAGGGAAACAGAGAGTTTGCAATCCCAGCTTGGTGAGACCGAGATCCCTATCGGTGAGACCGAACTGACTAGGGTTTCTGGCAGTGGCTATGTCAAATGAACTCGGTGGCGCCGGATAGATCAAATCGGTGGGGCCGAGTTTGACTTTTGGTTTGGGACATATGTGGATATGAGAAAGTGGTTGAGGGCTTTTGGAGCATACCACTAAGCATTTTGAGCAAGCAAGCCATTAAGCAACACCTCATCCCCTTTTAATAGTATTGGCTTTTCCTATGGACTCAATGTGATCTTGGATCACTAAAATGAAAATGTAGAGTCTTGAGCTTTAGCCAATATGTGTCCTTAGCATTTTGAGGGGTCCACATTCCTAGTCCATGCCATGCCAATCATCTAACTTCCTGAAATAATCCTCTTGAAATAGCATTAGTTCAATGAGCTATATGTTGTTAGGAATTACCAAAACCACCCAGGGATAGTTGCACTTTCAGAGGTGTCTCGGTCATGACTACTGTAACACCCCATGTATTAAGCTACAGTGATCACCCTATTGATTATGCCAAGTCATCATGACCCAGAGTGCTTAATCATCATTAATAACATATCTCATCTCCTATTCAAATTCAAAATGGAAAAATTCAAACTTAAGTGAAACTAAAAGTTGTCCAAACCTAAAAACTAAAATGTGCCTCACGTTGCAAATATTCCCAAAGCATTGATAAAAATGATTGCAACATTTAGTGGAGTTGGGAAAGGACTCAAACAACAAGAAACAGCAGCAAACATCACTATTTCATACCTTTTTAAATAAATAAAATCCCAAATGAAAACCTTTGGACTCAAAACCTTTTTATAACAGTGGCATATAATGCACTAATATTATTGGACTATGTCTCATATTTTGCAAAAGTCTTTTGGAATGAAATTAAAAGGCAAAACAGTAAAGAAAAAGAAAAACAGAAAAGAAAAGGAAGAAAAGGAAAAAGGCCTAGTGTACTATGCACTTACCGGCCTGCCCAGCACAGTGCCGGCCCAGCCCAACACCTCCCGTCCCCTTCCCCTGTTCACCATCGCACGCCGCTGTCGCCCGCACCGCGCGCCGCGCCCCGGCCCCCCTTCTCCTCGCTCGACACCGCGCCTCGCCGCTCGCCGTGGGTGGATAAGAGCCCCCCTGGCTCCCCACTGGATCCTCTGGTCTCTCCCCCTCTCCATCGCTCCTCCTTCTCCTCCTCTCTGTGTCGAACACCGTCGCCGCTCGCCGCAGCCGACGCGGCCACCGGCGGCCCCGTACTCGCTGGTGTTGTCCATTAGCTCCGCCGCGGATGACCACCCCTCCTGGTGCCTCCAGACAGAGCCAAGGAGGCCTGCTGTTGCTGATTCTTCTTCCTCCCCATCTCCGGCCATCGCAAGCCCTCGCCGTCGATTCGCCGCCTCCCCCTGCGCTACCGATCATCGAGGGGCCTCCGTGAGCCCGCGCGGTGAGCTCCGCCTCCTCCCCATCTCCTTTCGAGCTCGGTTTTGAGCTATTGCGTGCGCCCACCGAAGCCCGAACTCTGGCCATCACCGAGCTCGAGCGCGGCCGTAGCTCCGGCCATCCCCAGCTACCGCCGCTCGCTCCTTTGGATGCGCCACATCACAGCGATCCCGTAGGAGTGACCCGCGACCAAAATGGCCGCCCGTAGCGCGATTCCGGCGAAGCTCCGGCCGTCGCCGCCGTGTTTTGCCTCGTCGGCGCCGGCGCTGACGTGGCTCAGCCGGGGCCCGATCTATGTGACACTGACTGTGGGACCCGCGGGCCCAGTTGACCGGTCAACTGGCCTAGTTGACCGGCTGACTGGATAGTTGACTCAGGTCAACGGGGCCCCACCTGTCAGCCCCTCTGGTGCCTCTCTGGTGCACTGCACCGGGTGCACGTAGCAATTCTAGTTACTGTTTTCGATTTAAAATAATACCCTGGAATTTCAGAATATAGATTAAACTTTGAAATTCAATAGAAAATAAACCGTAGCTCGGATGGAAAAACTTTGTACATGAAACTTGCTCAGAACGACGAGACGAATCCAATTACGCGGTCCGTTCGTCCGCCACACGTCCCTAGCATAGCAAACATGCAACCGTCCCCCTCCGTTCCCTCCGTCCGAAAATGCCCAACACCGGGAGTGCATTCCCGGATGAATTCCCCCTTCGCCAGTATCACCCGGCACTGCGTTAGATCACCTCTGTCACCGCGTATTACCATGTTATGCTTTGTGCTGCACTTGTTTGCTCTGTATTTATTGTTTCCTCCCCCTCTTCTCTCTCGTTAGACCCCGACGCAGTTCCCCGAGACCGACGCAGCTCCGGAGCCCGACGACACCATTGACGACATTGCCCTTGCCACCGAGCAACCTGGCAAGCCCCCCCTTTGATCATCCCGATATCGCCCATTCTAATTTCTCATGCTTGCATTAGAATTGCTGCTGCTACTGCTTTACCTATTCTGATGCATAGCCTGTTTATTGTAACCTGCTGTTGATAATTATCTACATATCCTAAACTGCTTAGTATAGGCTGGGTAGAGACCTATCAGTGGCCCCACTTATCCCGATTGCCCCGCTGGATTATCCGAAGACCCGATCAACGGGATTGAAGACCAGGCCCCGGCACCACACATCACCCCCTTAGTTGTAACGACACTGCAGCGTTACTATCGAGTGCCGAGGGTGATACCTCGTGTAGCACTTCTGATGTTAACTCTGTAGAGTAGCTATTCGGTCGTGGTCATCGAGGGTGATTCCTCCTTCACCGCTTCCGATAACGACGCCGTCGTACAACACCTCAAGTGTGAACCCAGCGAGGGTGATTCCTCCGAGTTCACCTTGACGGATACATCGAGTAGGAATCCAACGAGGGTGATACCTCGGATTCCCCTGATGTTATGGACACACGGATACTTGGACTGTACTATTGTTACTTGGAAAGGCGGGTCGACCCTGAGGGGTACCCGCGTGTGATATGAAGACAGGTTGCCTGTATGGTGCCCGAGTGATGAATACGAGGCGTGGCCGGGCATTCTTAACCCTTGCAGCAAGTCCTCGAGACGGGGCGACGGGGTCACATCTTTCGTGAGTCTTTGCTCGTTACCGCAAGCCCAAGTTACTAACGATTTGGATATTTGATCCGAGCAGGCCTCTGGCCTAATAGCACTAAGCATCACGTGGGCATAGTATGGGTGTTCTGCATCGTATGCATCAGCCGAAAGCTCTGTTAGACGTCTAGTTCAGCATGGCGGCACGGACGGACCGGCGCCTTCCTGTAGTGTTGGTGCCTGGCTTCACCGTCTGCGCAACGACCCGGAGGGCGAGGGACGATGGCCAAGACCCCCTTGCGCTTAGGATGTAGACCGGCAGGGACCTCTCTGCTGAGCTGTAGGTAGGGTTGCGGTGTGTCGTTTGGCCGAGGCCGGGCATGACCCAGGAAAGTGTGTCCGGCCGGAGTTAATCGAGCGTGTTGGGTAAGTTGGTGCACCCCTGCAGGGAAGAAAACATCTATCGATAGCCTGTCCTACGGTAACGGACACTCGGAGTTGTATCCTGATTGATACAATTAGAACTGGATACTCTGGCTTTGGGATTGCTTCTCGCAGGGAGTCGAGAAGGGATCTCAGGACGAGGTTGATGACTGTATGGCTCTGGGATTGCTTTCTCGCAGGGTGTCGAGAAAGGATCTCTGGGTGAGGTTGATATCATTACTGCTACATTATATTGTACTGTGCTACTCTCTTCTATTGCTGCAAGACCGCTGAAGATGCTAGTCTTCGATAGGACTAGGCTTTTCCCCTCTATTTTAGCATTTTTGCAACCCAGTCCACATATACAGCCTTCCTTTGATAATGTTGCATATGTAGTGTAGATACTTGCTTGCTGAGTACTTCTGAGTACTCACGGTTGCTTTGTTTTCCTTTTCTCCCCATATCAGATTGTCGTGACCAAGATGACGGAGCCCCTGAGACAGCTGTCCCCGCTGACGATCGCTACTACTACCCCGAGGGTGGTTACTACTATGAGTTGGCTGACGACCAGGAGTAGGTTCGGAGTGTCCCAGGCAGGAGGCCTACGCCTTTCGATCATAGTGTTTTATTTTGCCCCGCCTTTCTAAAGGCCTTTCTATTTCTGTTTCATAACTGTACTCAGATATCTGATGCTTCCGCTGACGCTTGTACCCAAGCTTATGTATTCGAGCCCTCGAGGCCCCTGGCTTGTAATATATAGCTTGTATGACTTTATTTATGTTTTAGAGTTGTGTTGTGATATCTTCCCGTGAGTCCTTAGGCTTGATCGTGTGCATTTGCGTGTATGATTAGTGCATGATTGAGCCGGGGGCGTCACAAGTTGGTATCAGAGCCAACTGACTGTAGGAACCCCCTTTCCAACTCCTTGGCCGAAGTTGAGTCTAGTGGTCCAAAAACCGTTTTACTAACATGGTTGTGTGGCTTACGGGCCCACGTCGCCAATTGGGTGGTATTAGGATCTTTTACTCCTCGACCTATACTCTGGGACTCTGATCTCTCTTCTATTCGGGTTAAATAAAGTTTACTAACACCGACACTTAGGATCTCGTAATTCTCGTCCACCCGGAGAGCTGGATATCCATGCGATTTCTCTGATATTGATCTGATTAGTCTGATAATCATTTTCCTTTCCATTGTTTTGTTTAACCTTTCTCTCCGAGTTGTATTATACTCCGAGTTGTCATTCGATAAGACCGGATTCTGCATCAGAGTGTACACGGAGAGTAGATCCAGCAAGTTGATCGATCATCGGTGTTTTCTAAACTTGACTTGAGGTTGGGTTATCATCAGATCCGTGTTCGTGAAGAGGATATTCCGAAGACATCATTCGTTACTCGCTATGGCTCTTATGAGTACACTGTAATGTTATTTGGCTTAACAAACGCTCCAGCCACATTCTCCCGTCTGATGAATTACATCTTCATAGATTACCTCGACAAATTTGTCGTGGTATATCTGGATGATATTCTGGTATATTCGAAGAATAAGGAAGAACATGCTGAACACCTCCGTCTTGTACTGGAAAGGCTCCGAGAACACCAGTTGTATGCCAAATACTCCAAATGTGAATTCTGGCTTTCTGAAGTAACCTATCTTGGTCATGTGATTTCCAAGGATGGAATTGCTGTTAACCCAGAACGAGTTCAGGCTATTCTTGACTGGAGTCCTCCGAAGAACGTCAAGCAAGTGAGAAGTTTTCTTGGCCTTGCAAGTTATTGCCGTCGTTTTGTCGAGAACTTTTCCAAGATTGCTAAGCCCCTGACTGATCTGCTTCACAAGGGCATTAAATTTGAATGGACAGAAAAATGTCAGGAAAGTTTTCAAGCACTCAAAGACAAGCTGACATCTGCCCCAGTACTATCTCCTCCAGATTCCCGCAAAGACTTCGTGATTTATTGTGACGCATCCCGTGAAGGATTAGGCTGTGTCCTAATGCAAGAGCGTAAAGTGATTGCTTATGGCTCTCGTCAGTTGCGCCCACATGAAGAGAATTATCCGGTACATGATCTAGAACTAGCTGCTGTCATCTATGCACTGCAGTTGTGGCGACATTACCTTCTCGGTAATCGTTGCGAGATATACACGAATCATAAAAGTCTGAAGTATTTGTTCACTCAACCATCTCTAAACCTCCGTCAGCAAAGATGAATGGAGGCCATTGCAGACTATGATTTGGGTATTTCCTATACCCCTGGCAAGGCTAACGTGATGGCTGATGCCTTAAGCCGCAAGACCTATTGCGACAACCTCATGGTTAGGCGAGCTCAACCTCATCTTTTTGGAGAACTGCGCAAGCTAAATCTGCGTATTGTTCCACAGGGTTCTCTTAATAACCTTGTGATACAACCAGATCTTGAGAAAGCTGTTAAGGATGCGCAAGCTAAAGATGTTGAAATTGATCTCATGAAGAAAAATCTTCACCTTGAAAAGTACAGGGATTTCTCGCTGTCTGAAGATGGAACCTTGTATTTCAGAAACCGCATTGTCGTACCTCGCTTCGAGCTTATGACTGACAAAGTCATGAAGGAGGCACATGATACCCTGCTGTCTATTCATCCGGGTAGCACCAAGATGTATCGTGATCTTCGTCAAAGGTATTGGTGGTAAAAAATGAAGCAGGATATTGCTCGATATGTTGCTGAATGTGATGTGTGTCGTCGTGTTAAAGCAGTACATCAGAAGCCTGCTGGAATTCTGCAACCGTTACCTATTCCTTTATGGAAATGGGATAAAGTACAAATGGATTTCATTACTGGCCTTCCCAGGTCACAGAAGGGTCACGATGCTATTCTTGTCGTCGTCGACCAACTCTCTAAAGTTGCACACTTTCTGCCTGTCAAAGAGACTATCACTGCTAGTCAGTTAGCAGAATTATATATCTCCAGAATTGTTTCACTCCACGGTATTCCGAAGGAGATCAGTTCGGACCGTGGTGGCCTTTTCACTTCAAAGTTCTGGGAAAGTTTCCAAGAAGCTATGGGAACTCATATTACCTGGAGTTCAGCTTATCACCCCCAATCCCAAGGCCAAGTCGAGCGAGTCAATCAAGTGCTTGAAGACATGCTACGAGCTTGTGTTATTTCTTTCGGCAAGAAGTGGGAAGAATCTCTTCCTTATGCGGAATTATCATATAACAACAGCTATCAAGCTAGCTTGAAAATGGCTCCCTTTGAAGTTCTATATGGACGTAAGTGTCGAACCCCTCTGAATTGGTCAGAAACTAGGGAACGACCGCTCGTGGGTCCGGATATTATCCAACACGCCGAAGAACAAGTCCGTATCGTCCGTGAAAACCTCAAAGCGGCTCAGGACCGCCAGAAAAGCAACTATGATCGCAAACGATGGGGTTTGACTTATCAACCTGGTGATCAGGCTTATCTGCGAGTCACTCCTATGAAGGGCACACACCATTTTGGAATCAAGGGCAAGCTAGCTCCGCGCTACATTGATCCTTTCCGCATAATTGCTAGACGTGGTCAGGTAGCATATAAATTGGAGTTGCCGCCGCAGTTCTCTCATATCCACGACGTCTTCCATGTGTCGCAACTTCGTAAATGCTTCAAGGAATCTCCGCACCGAGCTGTGGACCACGAGATGCTCGAATTGCAAGATGATCTTTCTTATAAGGAGCATCCGATCCGCATTCTCGATGAAGCTGAACGTCGAACCCGTCAGAAGGTTACCAAGTTCCTCAAGGTGCAGTGGTCAAATCATACTGAAGATGAAGCCACTTGGGAACGCGAGGATAATCTTCGTGCGGAATACCCCGAACTTTTTCCTTCTACCTCTTAATTCTCGGGACGAGAATTTTTGTTAGTGGAGGAGATTTGTAACACCCCATGTATTAAGCTACAGTGATCACCCTATTGATTATGCCAAGTCATCATGACCCACAGTGCTTAATCATCATTAATAACATATCTCATCTCCTATTCAAATTCAAAATGGAAAAATTCAAACTTAAGTGAAACTAAAAGTTGTCCAAACCTGAAAACTAAAATGTGCCTCATGTTGCAAATATTCCCAAAGCATTGATAAAAATGATTACTACATTTAATGGAGTTGGGAAAGGACTCAAACGACAAGAAACAGCAGCAAACATCACTATTTCATACCTTTTTAATTAAATAAAATCCCAAATGAAAACCTTTGGACTCAAAACCTTTTTATAACAGTGGCATATAATGCACTGATATTATTGGACTATGTCTCATATTTTGCAAAAGTCTTTTGGAATGAAATTAAAAGGCAAAACAGTAAAGAAAAAGAAAAACAGAAAAGAAAAGGAAAAAGGCCTAGTCTACTATGCACTTACTGGCCTGCCCAGCATAGTGCCGGCCCAGCCCAACACCTCCCGTCCCCTTCCCCTGTTCACCACCGCACGCCGCTGTCGCCCGCACCACGCGCCACGCCCCGGCCCCCCCTTCTCCTCGCTCGACACCGCACCTCGCCGCTCGCCGGGGGTGGATAAGAGCCCCCTGGCTCCCCACTGGATCCTCTGGTCTCTCCCCCTCTCCATCGCTCCTCCTTCTCCTCCTCTCTCTGTCGAACACCGTCGCCGCTCGCCGCAGCTGACGCGGCCACCGGCGGACCTGTACTCGCTGGTGTTGTCCACGAGCTCCGCCGCGGACAACCACCCCTCCTGGTGCCTCCAGACGGAGCCAAGGAGGCCTACTGCTGCTGATTCTTCTTCCTCCCCATCTCCGGCCACCGCAAGCCCTCGCCGTCGATTCGCCGCCTCCCCCTGCGCTACCGATCATCGAGGGGCCTCCGTGAGCCCGCGCGGTGAGCTCCGCCTCCTCCCCATCTCCTTTCGAGCTCGGTTTCGAGCTATTGCGTGCGCCCACTGAAGCCCGAACTCCGGCCATCGCCGAGCTCGTGCGCGGCCGTAGCTCTGGCCATCCCCAGCTGCCGCCGCTCGCTCCTTTGGATGCGCCACATCACAGCGATCCCGTAGGAGTGACCCGCGACCAAAATGGCCGCCCGTAGCGCGATTCCGGTGAAGCTCCGGCCGTCGCCGCCATGTTTTGCCTCGCCGGCGCCGGCGCTGACGTGTCTCAGCTGGGGCCCGCTCTATGTGCCACTGACTGTGGGACCAGCGGGCCCAGTTAACCGGTCAACTGGCCTAGTTGACCGGCTGACTGGACAGTTGACTCAGGTCAACGGGGCCCCACCTGTCAGCCCCTCTGGTGCCTCTCTGGTGCACTGCACCGGGTGCACGTAGCAATTCCAGTTACTGTTTTCGATTTAAAATAATACCCTGGAATTTCAGAATATAGATTAAACTTTGAAATTCAATAGAAAATAAACCGTAGCTCGGATGGAAAAACTTTGTACATGAAACTTGCTCAAAACGACGAGACGAATCCAATTACACGGTCCGTTCGTCCGCCACACGTCCCTGGCATAGCGAACATGCAACCGTCCCCCTCCGTTCCCTCCGTCCGAAAATGCCCAACACCGGGAGTGCATTCCCGGATGAATTCCCCCTTCGCCAGTATCACCCGGCACTGCGTTAGATCACCTCTGTCACCGCGTATTACCATGTTATGCTTTGTGCTGCACTTGTTTGCTCTGTATTTATTGTTTCCTCCCCCTCTTCTCTCTCGTTAGACCCCGACGCAGTTCCCCGAGACCGACGCAGCTCCGGAGCCCGACGACACCATTGACGACATTGCCCTTGCCACCGAGCAACCTGGCAAGCCCCCCCTTTGATCATCCCGATATCGCCCATTCTAATTTCTCATGCTTGCATTAGAATTGCTGCTGCTACTGCTTTACCTATTCTGATGCATAGCCTGTTTATTGTAACCTGCTGTTGATAATTATCTACATATCCTAAACTGCTTAGTATAGGCTGGGTAGAGACCTATCAGTGGCCCCACTTATCCCGATTGCCCCGCTGGATTATCCGAAGACCCGATCAACGGGATTGAAGACCAGGCCCCGGCACCGCACATCACCCCCTTAGTTGTAACGACACTGCAGCGTTACTATCGAGTGCCGAGGGTGATACCTCGTGTAGCACTTCTGATGTTAACTCTGTAGAGTAGCTATTCGGTCGTGGTCATCGAGGGTGATTCCTCCTTCACCGCTTCCGATAACGACGCCGTCGTACAACACCTCAAGTGTGAACCCAGCGAGGGTGATTCCTCCGAGTTCACCTTGACGGATACATCGAGTAGGAATCCAACGAGGGTGATACCTCGGAATCCCCTGATGTTATGGACACACGGATACTTGGACTGTACTATTGTTACTTGGAAAGGCGGGTCGACCCTGAGGGGTACCCGCGTGTGATATGAAGACAGGTTGCCTGTATGGTGCCCGAGTGATGAATACGAGGCGTGGCCGGGCATTCTTAACCCTTGCAGCAAGTCCTCGAGACGGGGCGACGGGGTCACATCTTTCGTGAGTCTCTGCTCGTTACCGCAAGCCCAAGTTACTAACGATTTGGATATTTGATCCGAGCAGGCCTCTGGCCTAATAGCACTAACCATCACATGGGCATAGTATGGGCGTTCTGCATCGTATGCATCAGCCGAAAGCTCTGTCAGACGTCTAGTTCAGCATGGTGGCACGGACGGACCGGCGCCTTCCTGTAGTGTTGGTGCCTGGCTTCACCGTGTGCGCAACGACCCGGAGGGCGAGGGGCGATGGCCAAGACCCCCTTTCGCTTAGGATGTAGACCGGCAGGGACCTCTCTGCTGAGCTGTAGGTAGGGTTGCGGTGTGTCGTTTGGCCGAGGCCGGGCATGACCCAGGAAAGTGTGTCCGGCCGGAGTTAATCGAGCGTGTTGGGTAAGTTGGTGCACCCCTGCAGGGAAGAAAACATCTATCGATAGCCTGTCCTACGGTAACGGACACTCGGAGTTGTATCCTGATTGATACAATTAGAACTGGATACTTGGATACTATGGCTCTGGGATTGCTTCTCGCAGGGAGTCGAGAAGGGATCTCAGGACGAGGTTGATGACTGTATGGCTCTGGGATTGCTTTCTCACAGGAAGTCGAGAAAGGATCTCTGGGTGAGGTTGATATCATTACTGCTACATTATATTGTACTGTGCTACTCTCTTCTATTGCTGCAAGACCGCTGAAGATGCTAGTCTTCGATAGGACTAGGCTTTTCCCCTCTATTCTGGCATTTCTGCAGCCCAGTCCACATATACAGCCTTCCTTTGATAATGTTGCATATGTAGTGTAGATCCTTGCTTGCTGAGTACTTCTGAGTACTCACGGTTGCTTTGTTTTCCTTTTCTCCCCATATCAGATTGTCGTGACCAAGATGACAGAGCCCCTGAGACAGCTGTCCCCGCCGACGATCGCTACTACTACCCCGAGGGTGGTTACTACTACGAGTTGGCTGATGACCAGGAGTAGGTTCAGAGGGTCCCAGTCAGGAGGCATGCGCCTTTCGATCGTAGTGTTTTATTTTGCCCCGCCTTTCTAAAGGCCTTTCTGTTTGTGTTTCATATCTGTACTCAGATATCTGATGCTTCCGCTGACGCTTGTACACAAGCTTATGTATTCGAGCCCTCGAGGCCCCTGGCTTGTAATATATAGCTTGTATGACTTGATTTATGTTTTAGAGTTGTGTTGTGATATCTTCCAGTGAGTCCTTAGGCTTGATCGTGTGCATTTGCGTGTATGATTAATGCACGATTGAGCCGGGGGCGTCACAAGTTCATAATTCCCGAACCCGTAGGGTCGCACGCTTAATGTTCGTTGACGCTAGATTAGTTCTTCCCTGCAGGGGTGCACCAACTTACCCACCACGCTCGCTTAACTTCGGCCGGACACACTTTTCTGGGTCATGCCCGGCCTCGGCCAAACGACACACCGCAACCCTACCTAGAGCTCAACAGAGAGGTCCCCGCCGGTCTACATTCTAAGCACTCCGAGGTCTTGGGCCCATCGCCTGTTGCACTCCGGGTCGTTGCGAGCAAGGTGGATACCAGCGTCGCCTCGGATGGCCGACACGACCCGACCGTGCCGCAATGCTGAACTGGACGTTTGACAGAGCTTTCGGCTAATACCACGATGCAGAGTGCCCATAACTATTCCCCCGTGATGGTTAGTGCTATCGGGCCAGAGGCCCACTTGGATCAAATATCCAAATCATTAGTGTTTTGGTAGTGCGGTAACGAGCAGAGACTCACGATCGATGTAACCCCGTCGCCCCGTCTCAAGGACTTGCGGCAAGGGCTAAGAATGCCCGGCCACGCCTCGTATTTATCTCTCAGGCACCCTCCAGGTCAACCCGTCTCCACATCACTCGCGGGTACCCCTCAGGGCCGACCCGATGTCATCATGGTTCTGTGTTAAGTCAAAGTAACCGTGTGTCCAAACACCAGGGGGAAACCTGAGGAATCACCCTCGATGGAATTCCACCCGATGTAATCATCAAGGTGAACCTAGGAGGAATCACCCTCGAGGTCCACACTTGAGGTGTTGCTCAACGGCGTCGTTATCGGAAGTGGTGAAGGAGGAATCACCCTCGATGACCACGACTGAATAGCTACTCTACAGAGTTAACGTCAGAAGTGCTAAACGAGGTATCACCCTCGGCACTCGATGGTAACGCTGCAGTGTCGTACAACTAAGGGGGTGATGTGCGGTGCCGGGGCCTGGTTGTCGATCACGTTGATTGAGTCATCTGATAATCCAGCGGGGGCAACTAGGTCAAAGTGGGGTCTCTGGTGGGTCTCTATCCAGCCTATACTAAGCAGCTTAGGATAAGCAGGTAGGTATCAACAGCAGTTACAAAAACAGGCTATGCATCAGAAATCGGATAAACAGTAGCAGCAACAATTTCTAATGCAAGCATAAGAGAGAAAGAATAGGCGATATAGGCATGCTCAAGGGGGGTGCTTACCTGGAAGCTCTGCGGCAAAGGACTGGTCGTCAGGGGCGTAGTCGAACTCCGGAGCTGCGTTGGTCTCGAGGACTACGTCGGTATCGAGATCTACCGAGAGAGAAGAGGCGGAAGAAACAGATAAATACATCACAAACATATGTAACACAGAGCATGCTATGCTAATGTGCAGTGCAGGGTTGCCTTAAAGCATGTCTAAGTCATATTAGTTATTTTAGGATTAGAGTTGGAATTAATAACCGGTATATATGCACTATTCACCTACCGGAAACAGGCTAAAAGTTGCGGGTTCACCTCCGTAGAGGGTCCCGACACGGAAACAGATGGCATGATCGGATTCGTCTCGTTTTTCTAAGCAACTTTCATGTAGAAAGTTTTTCGATCTGAGCTACGGATTATTTTCTATGAATTTTCAAAGTTTTTTAGCAATTTTCTAAAATTTAAATCAATGAAGAAAATAACAGAAAATACTAATTACGTCAACCTGATGTCACTGTGACATCAGCCAGTCAAACTGCTAGGTCTAGGTCAAACCTGACCTGCGGGACCCACCTGTCATAGACTATGGGTTTAACATGGATAAATTTAAACTAATCTAAGTTAATTAGTTGGTGGGCCCAGTCTGTCAGTGGGTATTTTAACTAATCTAATTAAGTTTTAATTAAAACTGTTTAGTTAATTTAATTAACTGGCTAGGCCCACATGTCAGCGTCTTAGGGTGACCAGTGCCCCGCGTTGACCGGAGTCAACATGGTCAAACGCACGGCGGGGCCCACTGGCAGCGACACTGGGTGGGACCCAGGACACGCCAGGTCAGCGACGACGCCGACAAGCACTCCGGCGAGCTCGTTTGCGACGGCGCGACTCCGGCGAGATGCGGGTTTCCGCTACACGGCACCAAATCACGCGCCGCGACCACCATTCTGACGAGGGACGAGCGCCGAGCGCCGTGTCGATCTGGACAACTGGCGCGAGCTCCGGTGGCCTATAACATCGACTATGACGAGCACGGGCTGCGGCCGAAATCGGGCTTCTCCGGAAACGCGGCTACGAAGCACGGGGAGAGGCGTGCGTGGGCTCGCTGGGCTCCTGGGAGCACCAGGAGCTCGGCAGTGAGCTCGGACGCGAGCTGCGGCAGTAGTGGCTACGGCGGCGAGCACAGCTACGGCGGCGGGTACGGCCTTGACGGAAACGACGACTACGAGGAAGGAAAAGGGCAGGGAAAAGAGGGGATCGATGCGGGTGCTCACTGTGCGGGCTCAAGAAGGCCCCTTGGGCGGACGGGAGCGCAGGGGAGGTTGAATCGACGGCGGCGGCGTCCGGTGACCTGGGGAGGAAGAAGAAGGGGATCCGGCGTTGCCGGGCTTGCCAGCTCCAGCAAGCGGCGCCGGACAATGAGGCGGAGACCGGCGGAGCCCTCGGGCAGCTTGGAAGGGCAGAACGACGCCGGTGGCCGCGGCTGCGACGGCGAGCGGCTACAGAGGCGCTCGGTGGAGAGGGAGAGAGCTCGAGCGCGAGGGGAAGGAGAGGGGAAAGAGTGAGGAGGGTGACTAGGGGGAAAGGCTGGGGCGATCCTTATCCCCTCCTCACGTCGGTGGCGTCGTCGTGTCGTCGGCTGGTCGGCGCGCGCGCTCAGCCACGGCGCGGCCGACATGGCGACGGGAGGTGAGAGAAAGGAGAGGTGGGCTGGGCCGTCCTCTCCTTTGCACTTGGGCCACGGTGCACTGGGGCTCTTTCCCCTTTTTTCTCCCAGATAAAAAGAAATAGCCACTGTTTTCATTTATTTGAGTGAGCAAATAATTTTTGCTAAGAGGGAAACTTGGCATATAAACCAAGCATATTATTTTGGTGTTGTACAAAAAGTTTGAGGCCAACAGGAGTTGTCCAAGCATTTTTAGAAAATGAAAAGGCCATTTAAAATGCTGCTGGACCAGAGAATAAATTCCCAGTGGCAAATTGGGGATTACAAAAATGTTGATTCCAACATGACAAATATTTAGAGATTATTTTCCGTGGGATGAACTATTTTGTTTGCATGACAGATGAAATAAATATTTGACATGCATTTGAATTTTGAATTTGAAGTAGATTTTAGACAAGTGGCATTTTAGCTTAGTAAAGCATGATGTCAAGGCCACCATAAGAGGGGGATTACTGTAGAGTGATACTGGGGTGTTACAAATCTCCTCCACTACAAGAAATCTCGTCCCGAGATTTAAGTGGGGAAATAAAAAGTAACTTCGGGAGAACTGACCCTTATAGGGTTAATTATCTGGTGAACAATTCAAGGAATGTGGTAGAAGTATCTCTCGTGTTGAAACTTAAGAAAACATCGAGAGCAAGGTATGAAAGTACGATAAGAAGTTTCAAGCGAATGGACGTCCGATCGATACCTGAACAGAGTGTGAGAAGGGGGTTTAGAGTATCGGGAATAGATCATCTCTCGGAGGGTAGCTCATGATAACACACAAAGCCAAGAGCATATGATACTTCCGAATCAAGGATATACTGGGGAGTCAGGTTCCGATCCTGTGGAACTGTGTGTGGGGAGGGGGTGTCGATCAGAAGTAGGGAGAACGGTGACATCTTACCGGTCACGGCAACAAGGTATGTCAGAGGATAGGCTGTTAGTTATGTCAGTGGCAACATCGGTACCAAGGGCGAGGGACGTAGAGAACCATTTTCCTGCTCGTAAGAACAAGGCGGACCAATAGGCAAAGTTCTCATCCATCGGTGGCTACCGGAAGGTCATCCACAATAGTAACAGGGTCTTACTGTCAGAGTTGTACACCGAGGCATTTACATAAGCAGGGAATTATCACTGCTCAGATATGTTATATTACAGGAAAGGTTAAACAAAACAATGGAAAGAAAAGTGTAGACTCGAATCAGTTAACGGTGTCCTCGAGTGTCTAACAACTCAGAACCCATGGAAAATTGGAATCGGCGAGAAATAGTAGTTGATGAAGAACTCATAAGAAGTTATGTAGTTCCGTGATATTCTCGAGATACCAGAGGGTAATACTCGAAGGTAGAACAAAATAACGGTTGGGCAGGTGCATTGATCGGTAGAAGACAAGTACTACAACTTGTCTGAAAAAGGAATCAAAGAATATTAATATGGCCGGAACCATGATTGCAAAGGATCAATTCACCGATTCATGATGAACTTATACCAAGGGAACAATTGATTTTAAGAGAAGCTTCCATGATGAGATCTACATCATGTCTATGGGCATGAACACAAAGTTCAAGGTCGACTCCCACTTCTCCAATGCATAATCTTCCATTCACTTCTCACTTTTGAAGAAGTTGTAGAGTTGAAAATTTAACCGACGGAACGCGAGTAGGTATAACCCGCATAACTTTCAGTTCACACAGATTAGGGAAGGCATATGTTCAACCCATCAGGGCATCTTAGGAACATATACCACAAACTGTAGGAGTAATTAACGCAAGCTCGACAGCAGAGCATGGTTGACAAAAGGAGAGGATACAATTTACCAAAGGTATTATGTATCAGGGAAAGAACTCACAAGATTTCAGATGTTAAGGACACTGTCAGATAACAACACAACAATGGATATGGCGATTCACGACGGAATTGATGTGAGTATCGGTAATCAATCAAAGGGAGAAGGGATGCAAAGGCATCGGCTTATAGAAACATCTGAATAATTCGATGTTCAAGTTGAAGGGAACTAGGTGGACAATCAATTACAACATGATTGGCCGAGATCCAACTCATGTCTAGAATGACGTCTGAGCAGGAAGGTCAAATTTCAGGGTTCGACTGATGATTGCGAGCATTCGCAACATAATGAATCAATAGGCTCAGGATGACAATGAAAAGGATGTTAATGAATATTGCCGGACATATGGATTTAACCATAATGCAGGCAGACAAGGCTTTCGGGAGATCGAATTGCATTCGAAGAATTTTGTGAGACATATGAACAACTGGGGATGAACGAATCTCGGTTAAGTGAATTTTATGGCGTGCGAAAAGAGGCTGCAAAGTAGAAGACACAAGGATTCTCGGAACAACGGAGAGTATTAGGGGTATCTTGTAACAACAGGAGTAACTGGGGATGAGGGTACAACGAAAAGGATGTTATCCACGGGGATTTATCGGTGGTAAGGAATTGCAAAGATAGTGGGCACAAGGGTCTCAGGAAACATCCAGGAGTATCTGCAGAATCTTCTGGCGAAGCAAGCAATCATCTGTGGTGAAGGAACTCTCCGGGATGAAGTGGTTACGAGAACCTAATGTCAGAGTTAGTAAAATCTTTAACCCGAGTAGAAGAGAGATCAGAATCCCAGAGTAAGGAAGAGGAATAAAAGATCCTAATACCACCCAATTGGCAACATGGGCCCGTAAGCCACACAGCCAAGTTAGTAAAACAGTTTTGGACGACTAGACTCAACTTCGGCCAAGGAGTTGGAAAGGGGGATCCTACAGGCAGTCGGCTCTGATACTAACCTATGATGCCCCCGGCTTAATCGTGCACTAATCATACACGCAAATGCACACGATCAAGCCTAAGGACTCACTTGAAGGAATCACAACACAATTCTAAAACATAAATAAAGGCATACAAGCATTATATTACAAGCCAGGGCCTCGAGGGCTCGAATACATAAGCTTGATGTCAACAAACATCAGCGGAAGCGTTAGATATCTGAGTACAGATATAAAAGAGAAACAGACAAGCCTTTTAAAAGGCGGTGCAAAACAAAAGCTACGATCGAAAAGGCGCAGGCCTCCTACCTGGGACCCTCTGAACCTACTCCTTGTCATCAGCCAACTCGTAGTAGTAGCCATCCTCGTGGTAGTAATAGCAGTCGTCGACGGGGGCAGCTGTCTCAGGGGCTCTGTCATCTGGTTGCATCAAACGGATATGGGGAAAAAGAGGAAGCAAAGTAACCGTGAGTACTCATCCGAAGTACTCAGCAAGCAAGGATCTACACTACATATGCAACATTATCAAAGAAAGGCTGTATATGTGGACTGGGCTGCAGAAATGCCAGAATAGAGGGAAGGCCTAGACCTATCGAAGACTAGCATCTTCAGCGTTCTTGCAGCATTAGAAGAGTGTAGATCAGCACAATATATAGCAGTAGCAGTATTAAGTATCAACCTTGGCCAGAGATCCTTTCCCGACTCCCTGCGAGAAAGAAATCCCAGAGCCATCCTATCCATTTCTCGTCTCATTATTAAGTTCTAGTTGTATCGATCGGGATATAACTCCGAGCGCCCGTTACCGAGGATCCGACTATGCATAGATTAGTTCTTCCCTGCAGGGGTGTAATACATCTCCAACGTATCTATAATTTATGAAGTATTCATGCCATGTTTACAACAATTTTATATGGTTTTGGTATGATTTGCATGGAACTAACCCGGACTGATGCTGTTTTCAGCAGAACTACCGTGGTGTTGTTTTTTTGTGCAGAAATGAAAGTTCTCCAAATAAGCTGAAACTTTTTGACAATTTTTTTGGAACAAAAGAGACCCTTGAAGCTTCGTGGAAGGACCAGAAGGTGAAGGAGTAGGGCACAAGACACCGGGGTGCGCCTGGGCCCTTGCCCGTGCCCCGGTGGGTTGTGCTCACCTCGAGGCCCATCTTAGCGTGAAACCAACGCAAAAAATTCCTATAAATAGAGAAACCATCAGGGGTAACCCTAGATCAGAAGTTCCGCCGCCGCAGGCCTCTGTAGACACGAAAAACCAATCTAGACCCCGTTCCGGCACCCTGCCGGAGGGGGAAATCATCACCGGTGGCCATCTTCATCATCCCGGCGGCCACCACGATGAGGGGGGAGTAGTCCACCCTCGGGGCTGATGGTTTGTACTAGTAGCTATGTGTTTAATCTCTCTCTCTCGTGTTCTTGAGATATCACGATCTTGATGTATCGCGGGCTTTGTTAATATAGTCGGATCATATGGTGTTTTCCCTCTCTATCTTGTGATGAATTGAGTTTTCCCTTTGAGATTTTGTTTTATCGGATTGAATACTTTTATGGATTTGAGAGCACTTGATCTATGTCTTGGCACTCAACTCGCGAATTCCTGAGGTGACATTGGGGTAATCTATGCATAGGGGTTGATGCACGTTTTCGTCCTTGTTTCTCCGGTAGAAATCTTGGGGCACTCTTTGAAGTTCTTTGTGTTGGATCGAGTATTATGAATCTGAAATTGTTTGATGCGTATCGTATAATTAACTCATGGATACTTGTGGTGACATTGAAGTATCTAGGTGACATTAGAGTTGGTTGATGCGTATCATATGGTGTTATTTTAGTACGAACTCTTGGATAGATCGAACGGAAAGAATAACTTTGCGTTATTTTAGTAGGAACTCTTGAATAGATCGAACGGAAAGAATATCTTTAAGGTGGTTTCGTACCCTACAAACAATTTCTTCTTATGTTCTCCGCTAGATAAGAACTTTGGAGTGATTCTTCATCGCACGTTGAGGGAAGGTTATATGATCCAATTATATTAGCATTGTTGAGAGATTGCACTAGCAAAAGTACAGACCCTAGGCCTCATTTTCAAGCATTGCAATACCGTTTGTGCTCCATTTTACCAATTGCTACCTTGCTGTTTTTTTATTTTCAGATTACAAAAATATATTTCTACCATCCATATTACACTTTTATCACCATCTCTTCGCCGAACTAGTGCACCTATACAATTTGACATTGTATTGGGTGTGTTGGGGACACAAGAGACTTTTTATTATTTGGTTGTAGGGTTGTTTGAGAGAGACCATCTTCATCCTACGCCTCCCATGGATTGATAAACCTTAGGTCATCCACTTGAGGGAAATTTGCTACTGTCCTACAAAACTCTGTGCTTGGAGGCCCAACACGAGTCTACAAGAACAAGTTGTGTAGTAGACATCAAGCTCTTTTCTAGCGCCGTTGCCGGGGAGGTGAGTGCTTGAAGGTATACCTTTAGATCCTGCAATTGAATCTTTTAGTTTCTTGTTTTATCACTAGGTTGGTTCGTAAAAGAGAACTACAAAAAAATGGAATTGAGGTTGCATCATATTATTCATCTTTATAATGTCTTTCGTGAAAATGATGGAAAGGAAAATTGTGCTCAATTGATAGAGGAAGAATTCTATAAAATGTTTGACAAAAAATCTTTCAATGATGAGCATGATTGCAATGTTGTTGGTATGAACTCTTTGAATATCCATGATGCTAATGATATGCAAAGCCATAAGCTTGGGGATGCTATGTTTGATGAAGATGATATTTTTAGTCCCCCAAGTTTTGATAAGAAAATTTATTATGATGAAAGTATGCCTCCTATCTATGATGATTATGGTGATGACATGTATGCTATAAAGAATAATGATAACCATGAAACTTGTCATCATGATTTTAATTTTCAATCCCATGATAGTTATTTTGTTGAGTTTGCTCCCACTACTATTCATGAGAATAAATTTGCTTATGTGGAGAGTTATAAAATTTCTATGCTTGTGGATCATGAAAAAAAATGCTTTATGTGATAGTTATATTGTTGAATTCATTCATGATGCTACTGAAAATTATTATGAGAGAGGAACATATGCATCTACATATCTCAATAATATCAAGTTTCCTCTCTATGTGTTGAAATTTTCGAAGTTATGCATGTTTTGCCTTCCTATGCTAGTTGATTCTTGTTCCCATAATTTATTTGCTCACAAAATCCCTATTCATAGGAAGTGGGTTAGTCTTAAATGTGCTAGTCATATGCTTCATGATGCTCTCTTTGTGTTTCAATTCTTTACTTCTATGTGAGCATCATTGAAATCATCATGCCTAGCTAAAAAGACATTAAAGAAAAACGCTTGTTGGGAGACAACCCAACACTTTTACCTACTGTTTTTGTGTATTCACATGATTTTTCTACTGCAGTGATCTTTTTTTATAGCTTTTGTTTCAATAAAGTGCCAAGTAAAAGCCTTTGGGATAGTGTGGATGATAGTTGACTTAATTCTGTGCAAAAACAGAAACTTTTGCACCCAGTAACAGAATTGTTTAAATTCACTGGAGCTTCTAAAAACTCTGAATTTTTTTACAGTTGATGGGTTATAATTTTTCAGAATTGTTTGAGTTACAGAAGTATGACCTTTAATTCAGATCTTTATGTACTGTTCAGTTTTTGACAGATTCTGTTTTCAATGCATAGTTTGCTTTTTTTATGGTTTCTATGGCTTATATTGATTAATATAAATTGTGGAAATTATAGAGTACATTAGGAATTGTGTGAGAACAATTATGAATCTTGTCTTTGAAAGTACCAAAGTGAATGATTTGTCTTTATCATACTAACCCATCTCACGAAGTTCCGTTAAGTTTTGTGTGATTGAAGTTTTCAAGTTTTGGGTGAGATATCGATGTGAGGAGAATAAGGAGTAACAAGACCCTAAGCTTGGGGATTCCCAAGGCACCCCCAAGGTAATATTCAATGAATATCCAAGCAACTAAGCTTGGGGATGCCCCGGAAGGCATCCCCTCTTTCGTCTTCAACATTATCGGTAACCTCACTTGGAGCTATATTTTCATTCGTCACATGATATGAGTTTTGCTTGGAGGGTCATTTTATTTTATTAGGATTTGATTTCTGTTATTTAGAATAATGTTTTGCATCTTTTATTTCAATAAAAGTGGCAAGGATAGCCATCACCATGCTTATTTTGCAAATATATGAGTTGCTGTTTCAAAACAGAAAGTTTATCACTGTTGCAATAATTCTCCAGAAAAGTCAGAATGTGATAAATTGTTGAAACTTTTTGCACAATAAGATATGATAAATTTAAATTTTCAAAATTTTTGGACTTAGGGAAGTAGAAGTACAATTGCACTCTTTATAGACTGTCCTGTTTAGACAGATTGCTGTTATGTTCACATTGTTTGCATATGTTTGCTTGTTTAATGATTCTATTTGAGGATAGGAGTATTAAATATGCAGAGGCATTTAGTATGCAATGTTGAATAATAATTTTAGTGATTTGCTACAGTAGGGAATGATAAGGTTTGCATTGATTTATACTAACTTATCTCACGAGTTCTTGTTGAGTTTTGTGTGGATGAAGTTTTTAAGATTTAGGGAAACCGTGATATAAAAGGAATTAAGGAGACACAAAAGCTCAAGCTTGGGGATGCCCAAGGCATCCCAAGTTAATAATCCAAGAAGTCTCAAGCATCTAAGCTTGGGGATGCCCCGGTAGGCATCCCACCTTTCTTCATGAACAATTATCGGTTAGTATCGGTTGAGCCTAAGTTTTTGCTTCTTCACATGAGTTGTGCTTTTCTTAGAATGTCATTTTATTTTGTTTTGCTTGCTGTTTTAATAAAATACTGAGATCTGAAAGTTTTTAAATAAAAGAGAGTCCTCAAATAGCTACCCATTTACTTAACTACTCATTTGATCTTCACTTGTATCTTTTTGGAGTAGTTTGTCATATGCTCTTGTGCTTCACTTAAATTTATTTGAGAGCTTGTTAGTCGCAATGGTAATACATAAATTTAGTCCCAAAGTAATGGATATTCAAGAAGGATATAATAAAAAAATTCATGTAGATCACTGGATATGATAAGTTTGATTTCTTGCAATAGTTTTGTGATATGGAGATAATAATATGTGAGTCATGTTGGTGAGTAATTATGCTTTAGTAAGAATATTGGTGTTAAGGTTTGTGATTCCCTATGCAAGCACGAAATTCAATAATTATGCAATGAAATTACATCCTACTTGTGGTGCATTATTCGGTGTTAGTTATGCTCAATGCTCGTTTAGGTGAATTTTCGTTTCTTGGTTGGTTGCTTCTCAATCTATTTGCTAGCCTCCATTTGTACTAAGTGGGAATACTACTTGTGCATCCAAATTCTTAAACCCAAAGTTGTGCCTAATGAGTCCACCATACCTACCTATATGCGGTATTTCCATGCCGTTCTAAGCAAATTTGTATGTGCCATCTCTAAATTTTCAAAATGATTTCCTTTTTGTGTGCTCGTACCACTCATGAAGCGGCAGGGGGTGGCCAATATTTTCCATGCTAGATGTGTTATTCTCAAGATGAGTTTTTATTCACTTGTCATTGCACGAGAGTACGGCAAAGGTATTAGGATGCTCAGTCCTGAAATAAAAAATGAATTTACTTTATTTTGTCTAATAAAAAATTCCTTGGAAAGTGTTGGTATGGAGGGCACCCGTGGATACGGCTAGCCATGGATCGTGAAAGAATGGTGGAAAAAGGAATAAACTTTATTTTCTGTTTGGGAACCGCCTATGATATATTTAGCATGGAAAGTGTTGGGAATTATTCGGTCATTTTCATTGACGGGAAAAGTATGCCTCTCAAAATTTTAATCTCTCAATTTAAGCTTTGAGCTCTGGCACCTCTTCAAATCCCTACTTCACTCTGCGAAGGGCCTATCTATTTACTTTATGCAATTTTTATTTTTATTTGAGTCTCCATCTTCTCTTATAAAGCACCAACTAAGGGGCACTATGATCGTACTTGAGCATTGGATGTAGCTAATATTCGAGTGTGTCTCATGAATGGATCAATGATTGAGCATGATGGGCTAGGGATAACTTTCTTTAGTGTTGATATTTTGAAAGACATGGTTGCTTGTTGATATGCTTGAGTATTGATGTCCTCATGTTAAATTATAGACTATTGCTTTGAATCATTCAAGTCCAAATGTCCATGCTACAAAAGAAAGATTATATGATGAATATGATAGGTAGCTTTCGACAACAAAAATTCCGTTTCCAATTGCTACTTTTTCATAATAAGTTTCATGAGAAAGAGTTGCTGTTATGATGCTAGAAAAAGTGATTGAAATTATCATTAATCAAACTTATGCACTTTGCTAGCATTCACACTTTATAAATTATTTCTTTTATCATTTACCTACTCGAGGATGAGTAGGAATTAAGCTTGGGGATGCTAATACGTCTCCAGCGTATCTATAAGTTATGAAGTATTCGTGCCATGTTTACAACAATTTTATATGGTTTTGGTATGATTTGCATGGAACTAACCCGGACTGATGCTGTTTTCAGCAGGACTACCATGGTGTTGTTTTTTGTGCAGAAATGAAAGTTCTCCAAATGAGCTGAAACTTTTTGACAATTTTTTTGGAACAAAAGATACCCCCGAAGCTTCGTGGAAGGACCAGAAGGTGAAGGAGTAGGGCACAAGACACCGGGGCGCGCCTGGGCCCTTGCCCGTGCCCCGGTGGGTTGTGTTCACCTCGAGGCCTATCTTAGCGTGAAACCAATGCCAAAAATTCCTATAAATAGAGAAACCATCAGGGGTAACCCTAGATCAGAAGTTCCGCCGCCGCAGGCCTCTGTAGACACGAAAAACCAATCTAGACCCCGTTCCGGCACCCTGCCGGAGGGGGAAATCATCACCGGTGGCCATCTTCATCATCCCGACGGCCACCATGGTGAGGGGGGAGTAGTCCACCCTCGGGGCTAACGGTTTGTACCAGTAGCTATGTGTTTAATCTCTCTCTCTCTCTCGTGTTCTTGAGATGTCATGATTTTGATGTATCGCGGGCTTTACTAATATAGTCAGATCATATGGTGTTTTCCCCTCTCTATCTTGTGATGAATTGAGTTTTCCCTTTGAGATTTCATTTTATCGGATTGAATACTTTTATGGATTTGAGAGCACTTGATCTATGTCTTGGCACTCAACTCGCGGATTCCCGAGGTGACATTGGGGTAATCTATGCATAGGGGTTGATGCACATTTTCGTCCTTGTTTCTCCGGTAGAAATCTTGGGGCACTCTTTGAAGTTCTTTGTGTTGGATCGAGTATTATGAATCTGAAATTGTTTGATGGGTATCGTATAATTAACTCATGGATACTATTGGTGACATTGGAGTATCTAGGTGACATTAGAGTTGGTTGATGCGTATCATATGGTGTTATTTTAGTACGAACTCTTGGATAGATCGAACGGAAAGAATAACTTTGCGTTATTTTAGTACGAACTCTTGAATATATCGAACGGAAAGAATAACTTTAAGGTGGTTTCGTACCCTACAAACAATTTCTTCTTATGCTCTACGCTAGATAAGAACTTTGGAGTGATTCTTCATCGCACGTTGAGGGAAGGTTATATGATCCAATTATATTAGCATTGTTGAGAGATTGCACTAGCAAAAGTACGGACCCTAGGCCTCATTTTCAAGCATTGCAATACCGTTTGTGCTCCGTTTTACCAATTGCTACCTTGCTGTTTTTTTATTTTCAGATTACAAAAATATATTTCTACTATCCATATTACACTTTTATCACCATCTCTTCGCCGAACTAGTGCACCTATACAATTTGACATTGTATTGGGTGTGTTGGGGACACAAGAGACTTTTTATTATTTGGTTGCAGGGTTGTTTGAGAGAGACCATCTTCATCCTACGCCTCCCACGGATTGATAAACCTTAGGTCATCCACTTGAGGGAAATTTGCTACTGTCATACAAAACTCTGCGCTTGGAGACCCAACATGAGTCTACAAGAACCAGTTGTGTAGTAGACATCAGGGTGCACCAACTTACCCACCACGCTCGCTTAACTCCGGCCGGACACACTTTTCTGGGTCATGCCCGGCCTCGGACAAACGACACACCGCAGCCCTACCTAGAGCTCATCAAAGAGGTCCCCGCCGGTGTACATCCTAAGCACTCCGGGGTCTTGGGCCCATCGCCCGTTGCACTCCGGGTTGTTGCGAGCAGGGTGGATACCAGCGTCGCCTCGGATGGCCGACATGATCCGACCGTGCCGCAATGCTGAACTGGACGTCTGACAGAGCTTTCGGCTGATACCACGACGCAGAGTGCCCATAACTATTCCCGCGTGATGGTTAGTGCTATCGGGCCAGAGGCCCACTCGGATCAAATATCCAAATCGTTAGTGTTTTGGTAGTGCGGTAACGAGCAGAGACTCACGCTCGATGTGACCCCGTCGCCCCGTCTCGAGGACTTGCGGCAAGGGCTAAGAATGCCTGGCCACGCCTCGTATTTATCTCTCAGGCACCCTGTAGGTCAACCCGTCTCCACATCACTCGCGGGTACCCCTCAGGGCCGACCCGATGTCATCATGGTTCTGTTTTAAGTCAAAGTAACCGTGTGTCCAAACACCAAGGGGAAACCTGAGGAATCACCCTCGATGGAATTCCACCCGATGTAATCATCAAGGTGAACCTAGGAGGAATCACCCTCGAGGTCCACACTTGAGGTGTTGCTCGACGGCGTTGTTATCGGAAGTGGTGAAGGAGGAATCACCCTCGATGACCACGACCGAATAGCTACTCTACAGAGTTAACATCAGAAGTGCTAAACGAGATATCACCCTCGGCACTCGATGGTAACGCTGCAGTGTCATACAACTAAGGGGGTGATGTGCGGTGCCGGGGCCTGGTTGTCGATCATGTTGATCGAGTCATCTGATAATCCAGCGGGGGCAACTAGGTCAAAGTGGGGTCTCTGGTGGGTCTCTATCCAGCCTATACTAAGCAGTTTAGGATAAGCAGGTAGGTATCAACAGCAGTTACAAAAATAGGCTATGCATCAGAAATAGGATAAACAGTAGAAGCATCAATTTCTAATGCAAGCTTAAGAGAGAAAGAATAGGCGATTTAGGCATGCTCAAGGGGGGGGGGGTGCTTGCCTGGAAGCTCTGCGGCAAAGGACTGGTCGTCAGGGGCGTAGTCGAATTCCGGAGCTGCGTTGGTCTCGAGGACTACGTCGGTACCGGGATCTACCGAGAGAGAAGAGGGGGAAGAAACAGATAAATACACCGCAAACATATGTAACACAGAGCACGCTATGCTAACGTGCAGTGCAGGGTTGCCTAAAAGCATGTCTAAGTCATATTAGTTATTTTAGGATTAGAGTTGGAATTAATAACCCGTATGTATGCACTATTCACCTACCGGAAACAGGCTAAAATTTGCGGGTTCACCTCCGTAGAGGGTCCCGACACGGAAACAAATGGCACGGTCGGATTCGTCTCGTTTTTCTGATCAACTTTCATGTAGAAAGTTTTTCGATCCGAGCTACGGATTATTTTCTATGAATTTTCAAAGTTTTTTAGCATTTTTCTGAAATTTAAATCAATGAAGAAAATAACAGAAAATACTAATTACGTCAGCCTGACGTCACTGTGACGTCAGCCAGTCAAACTGCCAGGTCTAGGTCAAACCTTACCTGCAGGACCCACTTGTCATAGACTGTGGGTTTAACAGGGATAAATTTAAACTAATCTAAGTTAATTAGTTGGTGGGCCCAGTCTGTCAGTGGGTATTTTAACTAATCTAATTAAGTTTTAATTAAAAACCATTTAGTTAATTTAATTAACCGGCTGGGCCCACATGTCAGCGTCTTAGGGTGAACAGTGCCCCCGCGTTGACCGGAGTCAACGTGGTCAAACGTGCGGCGGGGCCCGCTTGCAGCGACACTGGGTGGGACCCAGGCCACGCCAGGTCAGCGACGGCGCCGGCAAGCACTTTGGCGAACTCGTTTGCGACGGCGCGACTCCGGCGAGATGCGGGTTTCCGCTACACGGCACCAAATCGCGCGCCGCGACCACCATTCGGATGAGGGACGAGCGCCGCGTCGATCTGGACAACTGGCGCGAGCTCCGGTGGCCTATAACGTCGACTACGACGAGCGTGGGCGGCGGCCAGAACCGGGCTTCTCTGGAAACGCGGCTACGGAGCACGGGGAGAGGCGTGCGCGGGCTCGCTGGGCTCCTAGGAGCACCAGGAGCTCGGTAGTGAGCTCGGACGCGAGCTGCGGCAGCAGTGGCTACGACGGCGAGCACAGCTATGGCGGCGGGTACGGCCTTGACGGAAACGACGACTACGAGGAAGGAAAAGGGCAGGGAAAAGAGGGGATCGACGCGGGTGCTCACCGTGCGGGCTCAAGAAGGCCCCTTGGGCGGACGGGAGCGTAGGGGAGGCCGAATCGACGGCGGCGGCGGCCGGCGACTCGGGGAGGAACAAGAAGGGGATCCGGCGTTGCGGGGCTTGCCAGCTCCAGCGAGCGGCCCCGGACGATGAGGCGGAGACCGACGGAGCCCTCGGGCAGCTTGGAAGGGCAGAACGACGCCGGTGGCCGCGGCTGCGACGGCGAGCGGCGACAGAGGCGCTCGATGGAGAGGGAGAGAGCTCGAGCGCGAGGGGAAGGAGAGGAGAAAGAGTGAGGAGGGTGACCAGGGGGAAAGGCTGGGGCGATCCTTATCCCCTCCTCGCGTCGGTGGCGTCGTCGTGTCGTCGGCCAGTCGGCGCGCGCGCTCAGCCACGGCGCGGCCGACACGGCGACGGGAAGTGAGAGAAAGGAGAGGTGGGCTGGACCGTCCTCTCCTGTGCACTTGGGCCACGGTGCAGAGGGGCTCTTTCCCCTTTTTCTCCCAGATAAAAAGAAATAGCCACTGTTTTCATTTATTTGAGTGAGCAAATAATTTTTGCTAAGAGGGAAACTTGGCAAATAAACCAAGCATATTATTCTGGTGTTGTACAAAAAGTTTGAGGCCAACAGGAGTTGTCCAAGCATTTTTAGAAAATGAAAAGGCCATTTAAAATGCTGCTGGACCAGAGAATAAATTCCCAGGGGCAAATTGGGAATTGCAAAAATGTTGATTTCAACATGACAAATATTTAGAGATTATTTGCCATGGGATGAACTATTTTGTTTGCATGACAGATGAAATAAATATTTGACATGCATTTGAATTTTGAATTTGAAGCAGATTTTAGACAAGTGGCATTTTAGCTTAGTAAAGCATGATGTCAAGGCCACCATAAGAGGGGGATTACTGTAGAGTGATACTGGGGTGTTACACCGGAGGGGTCTGGAAGTCCACAAGTGGGTTCACCACGACCCAAGGGCTAGCATGGGCTGTGGAGAGGCGCCCTAGCCTTATTGGGCTAGGCGCACCAAGTCCTCAAAAGCCCATGTGGCTAGGGAAGGCAAGAGAAGGCAAAAAAGGAAGGAGTCCTAGTAGGAATAGGATTGGACTTGGAGTCCAAGTCCTCTCCCCCTTAGCTGCGCCCTAGGGCTTGGAGGGGCTGTTTCCCATGCCCCTCCACCTATATATAGAGGGGAGGGGGCGCCCCAAGTGGACACACCAAGCCCTTGGCGCCCCTCTCTCTCCTGTTACTCCGTAGATCCACCGCCTCGTCCCGGCGACGCTTAGCGAAGCGCTGTCGGTGCTCCACCACCACCATCACCACCACGCCGTCGTGTTGGTTGTGATCCCATCTACTTCTCCTCTCCCGCTTGCTGGATCAAGGAGGAGACGTCATCGAGCCGCACGTGTGCTAAAATCGGAGGTGCTATCCGTTCGGCACTAGATCGATTGGATCGTGATCGGATCGCGAAGAGTAAGACTACATCAACCGCGTGATAAACGCTTCCGCTTAGCGATCTACAAGGGTATGTAGATGCTCTCCCCCTCTCGTTGCTATGCATCTCCATGGATAGATCTTGCGTGTGCGTAGAATTTTTTTTGTTTTCCATGCAACGTTTCCCAACATTGGCATCCGAGCCAGGTCTATGTGTAGATGATATGCACGAGTAGAACACAAAGATGTTGTGGGCGGTGATGTTCATACTGCTTACCACCAATGTCTTATTTTGATTCGGCGGCATTGTGGGATGAAGCGGCCCGGACCAACCTTACATGTCCACGTACATGAGACCGGTTCCACCGACTGACATGCAACTAGTTTTGCATAAAGGTGGCTGGCGGGTGTCTGTTTCTCCTACTTTAGTTGAATCAAATTTGACTGCGGCCGGTCCTTGAAGAAGGTTAAAACAACAAACTTGATAAATCACCGTTGTGGTTTTTGCCGTAGGTAAGAACGGCTCTTGCTAGAAGCCTGTAGCAGCCACGTAAAACTTGCAACAACAAAGTAGAGGACGTCTAACTTGTTTTTGCAGGGTATGTTGTGATGTGACATGGTCAAGACATGATGTGATATACGTTATTGTATGAGATGTTCATGTTTTGTAATTTATCGGCAACCGGCAGGAGCCTTATGGTTGTCTCTTTATTGTATGAAATGCAAGCGCCATGTAATTGCTTTACTTTATCGCTATGCGTTAGCAATAGTTGTAAAAGCAATAGTTGGCGAGACGACCATGACGCAACGATGGAGATCAACGTGTCGAGCCGGTGACGATGTAGATCATGACGATGCTTTGGAGATGGAGATCAAAAGCACAAGATGATGATGGCCATATCATGTCACATATTTTGATTGCATGTGATGTTTATCTTTTATGCATCTTATTTTGCTTAGAACGACGGTAGCATTATAAGATGATCCCATCACTAAATTTCAAGATATAAGTGTTCTCCTCGAGTATGCACCGTTGCGAAAGTTCGTCGTTTCGAGACACCATGTGATGATCGGGTGTGATAGACTCTATGTTCACATACAATGGGTGTAAGAAAGTTTTGCACATGCAGAATACTTGGGTTAAACTTGACGAGCCTAGCATGTACAGACATGGTCTCGGAACACTGGAGACCGAAAGGTCGAACGTGAGTCATATAGTAGATATGATCAACATAGAGATGTTCACCATTGATGACTGCCCCATCTCACGTGATGATCGGACTTGGGGTAGTTGATTTGGATCACGTATCACTTAGATAACTTGAGGGATGTTTATTTAAGTGGGAGTTCTATAGTAATTTGATTAATTGAACTTAATTTATCATGAACTTAGTCCTGATAGTATTTGCAAATCTATGTTGTAGATCAATAGCTCGCAATATAGCTCCACTATTTCTGATATGTTCCTAGAGAAAACTAAGTTGAAAGATGATGGGAGCAATGATGTGGACTGGGTCCGTGATCTTAGGATTATCCTCATTGCTGCACAGAATTATGTTCTTGATGCACCGCTAGGTGATAGACCTGTTGCAGGAGCTGATGCAGACGTTATGAACGTTTGACAAGCTCAATATGATGACTACTTGATAGTTTAGTGCGCCATGCTTTACGGCTTAGAATCGGGGCTTCAAAGACGTTTTGAACGTCATGGAACATATAAGATGTTCCAAGAGCTGAAATTAGTATTTCAGACTCATGCCGATGTCGAGAGGTATGAGACCTCTGACAAGTACTTTGCCTACAAGATGGAGGAGAATAGCTCAGCCAGTGAGCATGTGCTCAGAATGTCTGGGTACTACAATCGCTTGAATCAAGTGGCAGTTAATCTTCCAGATAAGATAGTGATTGACAAGAGTTCTCTATTCACTATCACCAAGCTACTAGAACTTCGTGATGAACTATAATGTGCAAGGGATGACGAAAATGATTCCCAAGCTCTTCGCGATGCTGAAATCGACGAAGGTAGAATTCAAGAAAGAGCATCAAGTGTTGATGGTTAACAAAACCACTAGTTTCAAGAAAAAGGGCTAGGGAAAGAAAGGGAACTTCAAGAAGAACAACAAACAAGTTGCCGCTCCCATGAAGAAGCCCAAAGCTAGAACCAAACCTGAAACTGAGTGCTTCTACTGCAAAGGAAATGGTCACTGGAAGCGGAACTGCCCCAAATACTTGGCGGATAAGAAGGATGGCAAAGTGAACAAAGGTATATTTGATATACATGTTATTGATGTGTACTTTACTAGTGTTCATAGTAGCCCCTGGGTATTTGATACCGGTTCAGTTGCTAAGATTAGTAACTCAAAACAAGAGTTGCAAAATGAACAGAGACTAGTTAAGGGCGAGGTGACGATGTGTGTTGGAAGTGATTCCAAGGTTGATAAGATCACCATCGCATACTCCCTCTACCTTCGGGATTAGTGTTGAACCTAAATAAATGTTATTTGGTGTTTGCATTGAGCATGAATATGATTGGATCATGTTTATTGCAATACGGTTATTCATTTAAGTCAGAGAATAATTGTTGTTCTGTTTACATGAATAAAACCTTTTATGGCCATACACCCAATGTGAATGGTTTATTGAATCTCAATCGTAGTGATACACATATTCCTCATAATGATGCCAAAAGATGCAAAGTTGATAATGATAGTGCAACATATGTGTGGCACTGCCGTTTAGGTCATATTGGTGTAAAGCGCATGAAGAAACTCCATGCGGATGGACTTTTGGAACCACTTGATTATGAATCATTTGATACTTGCGAACCATGCCTCATGGGCAAGATGACTAAAACTCCGTTCTCCGGAACAATGGAGCGAGCTAATGACTTATTGGAAATAATACATACTGATGTATGCGGTCCGATGAGTATTGAAGCAAGCGGCAGGTATCGTTATTTTCTCACCTTCACTGATGATTTGAGTAGATATGGGTATATCTACTTGATGAAACACAAGTCTGAAACATTTGAAAAGTTCAAAGAGTTTCAGAGTGAAGTTGAGACTCATCGTAACAAGAAAATAAAGTTTCTACAATCCGATCGCGGAGGCGAATATTTGAGTTACGAGTTTGGCCTTCATTTAAAACAATGTGGAATTGTTTCACAACTCACGCCACCTGGAACACCATAGCGTAATGGTGTGTCCGAACATCGTAACCGTACTTTATTAGATATGGTGCATTCTATGATGTCTCTTACCGATTTACCACTATTGTTTTGGGGTCAGAGACAATTGCATTCACATTAAATAGGGCACCGTCTAAATCCGTTGAGACGACACCGTATGAACTATGGTTTGGCAAGAAACCTAAGCTGTTGTTTCTTAAAGTTTGGGGATACGACACTTATGTCAAAAGGCTTCAACCTGATAAGCTCGGACCTAAATCAGAGAAGTGCGTCTTCATAGGATACCCTAAAGAAACTATTGGGTACACCTTCTACCACAGATCCGAAGGTAAGATCTTTGTTGCTAAGTTTGGGTCCTTTCTAGAGAAGGAGTTTCTCTCGAAAGAAGTGAGTGGGAGGAAAGTAGAACTTGATGAGGTAATTGTACCTTCTCTCGAATTGGAAAGTAGCATATCACAGAAAACCGTTCCCATGATGCCTACACCAACCCGAGAGGAAGCTAATGATGATGATCATGAAACTTCAGATCAAGTTACTACAGAACTTCGTAGGTCGACCAGAACCCGTTCCGCACCGGAGTGGTACGGTAATCCGATCCTGGAAGTCATGTTATAATACCATGGCGAACCTACGAACTATGAAGAAGCTATGATGAGCCCAGATTCCGACAGATGGCTTGAGGACATGAAATCTAAGATAGGATCCATGTATGAGAACAAAGTGTGGACTTTGGTGGACTTGCCCGATGATCTGCAAACCATTGAGAATAAATGGATCTTAAAGAGGAAGACGGATGCTGATGGTAATGTTACTGTCTACAAAGCTCGACTTGTCGCAAAAAGTTTTTGACAAGTTCAAAGGGTTGACTACGATGAGACTTTCTCACCCGTAGCGATGCTTAAGTTTGTCCGAATCATGTTAGCAATTGCCATATTTTATGAAATCTGGCAAATGGATGTCAAAACTGCATTCCTTAATGGATTTCTTAAAGAAGAGTTGTATATGATACAACCAGAAATTTTTTGTCAATCCTAAAGGTGCTAACAAAGTGTGCAAGCTCCAGCGATCCATCTATGGACTTGTGCAAGCATCTCGGAGTTGGAATACACGCTTTGATGAGGTGATCAAAGCATATGGTTTTATACAGACTTATGGTGAAGCCTGTATTTACAAGAAAGTGAGTGGGAGCTCTGTAGCATTTCTGATATTATATGTGGATGACATATTATTGATTGGAAATGATATAGAATTTCTGGATAGCATAAAAGGATACTTGAATAAGAGTTTTCAATAAAAGACCTCGGTGAAGCTACTTATATATTGGGCATCAAGATCTATAGGGATAGATCGAGACGCTTAATAGGACTTTCACAAAGCACATACCTTGACAAGATTTTGAAAAAGTTCAAAATGGATCGGTCAAAGAAAGAGTTCTTGCCTGTGTTGCAAGGTGTGAAGTTGAGTAAGACTCAAAACCCAACCACGGCAGAAGATAGAGAGAGAATGAAAGTCATTCCCTATGCCTCAGCCATAGGTTCTATAAAGTATGCCATGCTATGTACCAGACCTATTGTGTACCTTGCCATGAGTTTGGCAAGGGGGTACAATAGTGATCTAGGAGTAAATCAGTGAACAGCGGTCAAAATTATCCTTAGTTACCTAAGAGGACTAAGGAAATATTTCTCGGTTATGGAGGTGATAAAGAGTTCGTCGTAAAGGGTTACGTCGATGCAAGCTTTAACACTGATCCAGATGACTCTGAGTCTCAATCTGGATACGTATTGAAAGTGGGAGCAATTAGCTAGAGTTGCTCCATGCAGAGCATTGTAGACATAGAAATTTGCAAAATACATACGGATCTGAATGTGGCAAACCTGTTGACTAAACTTCTCTCACAAGCAAAACATGATCACACCTTAGTACTCTTTGGGTGTTAATCACATGGCGATGTGAACTAGATTATTGACTCTAGTAAACTCTTTGGGTGTTGGTCACATGGCGATGTGAACTATGGTTGTTAAATCACATGGTGATGTGAACTAGATTATTGACTCTAGTGCAAGTGGGAGACTGAAGGAAATATGCCCTAGAGGCAATAATAAAGTTGTTATTTTATATTTCTGTATTCATGATAAAGGTTTATTATTCATGCTAGAATTGTATTGATCGGAAACTTAAATACATGTGTGAATACATAAACAAATACCATGTCCCTAGTATGCCTCTACTAGACTAGCTCGTTGATCAAAGATGGTTAAGGTTTCCTAACCATAGGCATATGTTGTCATTTGATAACGGGATCACATCATTAGGAGAATGATGTGATGGACAAGACCCAACCGTTAGCATAGCATATGATCGTTCAGTTTATTGCTACTGCTTTCTTAATGTCAAATACATGTTCCTTCGACCATGAGATCATGCAACTCCCGGATACCGTAGGAATACCTTGTGTGCTATCAAACGTCACAACGTAACTGGGTGATCATAAAGATGCTCTACAGGTATCTCCGAAGGTGTCTGTTGAGTTGGTGTGAATCGAGATTGGGATTTGTCACTCCGTGTATTGGAGAGGTATCTCTGGGCCCTCTCGGTAATACACATGATAAGAAGCTTGCAACAAAAGTGACTAAGGAGTTAGTTGCAAGATGATGTATTACCGAATGAGTAAAGAGACTTGCCGGTAACGAGATTGAACTAGGCATAAGGATACCGACGATCGAATCTCGGGCAAGTAACATACCGACAGACAAAGGGAATTACGTATGTTGTCATAAAGGTTCAACCAATAAAAGATCTTCGTGGAATATGTAGGAATCAATATGGGCATCCAGGTCCCGCTATTGGTTATTGACCGGAGAGGTGTCTCGGTCATGACTAAATAATTCCCGAACCCGTAGGGTCGCACGCTTAACGTTCGTTGACGCTAGAGTAGTATTGGGATATTTGATGAGTGGTAACCAAATGTTGTTCGGAGTCCCGGATGAGATCCCGGATGTCACGAGGAGTCTCGGAATGGTCAAGAGGTAAAGATTTATATATGGGAAGTCATATTTTGGGTTCCGGAAAAAGGTGCAGTTTTTTTGGTATAGTACCGGGAAGCTTCCAGAAGGTTCCGGAGAATTCCGGAGGGGTCCGGAAGTCCACAAGTGGGTTCACCACGACCCAAGGGCTAGCATGGGCTGTGGAGAGGCGCCCTAGCCTTATTGGGCTAGGCGCACCAAGTCCTCAAAAGCCCATGCGGCTAGGGAAGGCAAAAAAGGAAGGAGTCCTAGTAGGAATAGGATTGGACTTGGAGTCCAAGTCCTCTCCCCCTTAGATGCGCCCTAGGGATTGGAGGGGCTGTTTACCATGCCCCTTCACCTATATATAGAGGGGAGGGGGCGCCCCAAGAGGACACACCAAGCCCTTGGCGCCCCTCTCTCTCCCGTTACTCCGTAGTTCCACCGCCTCGTCCCGGCGACGCTTATCGAAGCGCTGTCGGTGCTCCACCACCACCATCACCACCACGCCGTCGTGTTGGTTGTGATCCCATATACTTCTCCTCTTCCGCTTGCTAGATCAAGAAGGAGGAGACGTCATCGAGCCGCACGTGTGCTAAACTCTGAGATGCCGTCCGTTCGGCACTAGATCGATTGGATCGTGATCGGATCGCGAAGAGTAAGACTACATCAACCGCGTGATAAACGCTTCCGCTTAGCGATCTACAAGGGTATGTAGATGCTCTCCCCCTCTCGTTGCTATGCATCTCCATGGATAGATCTTGCGTGTGCGTAGATTTTTTTTTGTTTTCCATGCAACGTTTCCCAACACCCCCTACCTGAGATCCGCCGGTTTGGACACCAACAGTTGTCTCCCAACAAGCTCTTTCTTTATAGACATTAAGATAGGCTTGGGATATTAATGATGCTCACATAAAAGACAAGAATTGAAGCACAAAGAGAGCATCATGTAGCATGTGGAAAACACATTTAAGTCTAACAACTTCCTATGCATAGGCATTTTATAAGCAAGCAAATTATCAAGGCAAGCAAAAACTAGCATATGCAAGGAAGAAGAAAGAAACAATAGTAATCTCAACATAACAAGAGGTAATTTAGTAACATGAAAATTTTTACAACCATATTTTCCTCTCTCATAATAATTACATGGAGGATCATAATCAAATTCAACAATATAACTTTCATATAAAATTTTCTCTTCATGATCCACATGCATAGAAGTTTTATAATCTTCCAAGATAGTGGGATTAACATCAACTAAAGTCATGACCTCTCCAAACCCACTTTTATCAAAAAATTCATAAGATTGAACACTCTCCAAATATGTGTGATTATTTTTACATAAATTTGACGCTCTTCCAAACCCACTTTCAACATTATTACAAACATTATTATCAATGACATATTCATCACGAGGCTTAAATAAATTTTCAAGATTATAATAAGCATTATCACCCCAATCATCATCATTGCAATAAGTAGTGGAAATAACAAAATCATCATCCCCAAGCTTGGGGTTTTGCATATCACTAGCACAATTGACATTAATGGAGTTTATAATAATATTATTACAATCATCCTTTTCTTTCAAGGAGCTAGCGTGAATCACTTTATAAATTTCTTCTTCTAACACTTCATCACAATTTCCAGATTCATGATTTTCAAGCAAAACTTCATAGAGGTAATCAAGTGCACTCAACTCACTAGCAATTGGTTCATCATAATTTGGTCTTTTGAAAAGATTAGCAAGTGAATGAGGATCCAATCAATAGATTTTTAGCAAGCGAATATGCAAGCAAATAGAAGGCACATGGCAACACAAGCAAACAAGCAAAAAGGCAAACGGAAAATAATGTTGTATTTTTGCGAAAACTTTTTATAAGTGAGGGAGATAAAAACGAGAGGCAAATGGCAAATAAAGTAATTACAAGGGGATGAGAGTTTATGCGTAGGACTTGACAGATGTTGATGATGTCTCCCCGGCAACGGCGTCAGAAATTCTTCCTGATTGCTTGAAATCTGCGTTGGTATTTCCCAGAAGAGGAGAGGATGATGGAGCACAGCAAAGGTAAGTATTTCCCTCAGTTATGAAACCAAGGTTATCAATCCAGTAGGAGAACCAAGCAACACTATGTAAACAACACTTGCACACAAACAACAAATACTTGCAACCCGACGCGTAAGAGGGGTTGTTAATCCCTGCACGATATTAAGATAGATTAAATTGTATAGGTTTTTATAAATAGATCTAACTAAAACACAAAATAAAATAAAGAAAGAAAAGTTGCAACAAGGTATTTTGGATTTAATATATGATAGGAAATAGACCCGGGGGCCATAGTTTTCACTAGAGGCTTCTCTCAAGAAAATAGCATACGGTGGGTAAACAAATTACTGTTGGGTAATTGTAGAAAAGCAAATAATTATGATGATATCCAAGGTAATGATCATGTATATAGGCATCACATCCAAGATTAGTAGACAGACTCCTGCGTGCATCTACTACTATTACTCCACACATCGACCACTATCCAGGATGCATCTAGTGTATTAAGTTCATGGAAAAATGGAGTAATGCAATAAGAACGATGACATGATGTAGACAAGATAAACTCACGTATGAATCAACCCCATCTGGTTACCCTTAATAGCAACGATACATGTGTGTCATGTCTCTTTCTGTCACTGAGGTTGAGCACCGCAAGATCGAACCCATCACAAAGCACCTCTTCCCATGGCAACATAAATCAATCTAGTTGGCCAAACCAAACCAATAAACCGAAGAAGAAATACGAGGCTATAACAATCATGCATAAAAGAGTTCAACAAAGACTCAAATAATATTCATGGATAAAACCGATCATAAACTCACAATTCATCGGATCCCAACAAACACATCGCAAAAAAGAGTTACATCAAATAGATCTCCAAGAACATCGAGGAGAACATTGTATTGAAGATCAAAAAGAGAGAAGAAGCCATCTAGCTACTAACTACGGACCCGTGTCTATGGTAAACTACCCACGCATCATCGGAGGGGCAACAAGGATGATGAAGAACCCCTCCGTGATCGTTGCCCCCTCCAACAGAGTGCCGGAAAAGGCCTCTAGATTGGATCTCGTGGTTCTGAAACTTGCGGCGGCAGAAAAGGTATTTCGTCGACTCCCTTAGGGTTTTTGGGATTTTAGAGTATTTATAGAGGCTGAGGTAGGTCAAGGCGGTTCCCGTGGGCTCCACTACCCTGGTGCCTAGTGGGCCCCACGGACCTCCTCTCGTGGCCTCCAGAAGCTTCCTGGGTGTCTTCCTGCCAGAAAAAAATCTCCAAAAATTCTCGTGGTATTGATATTCTGTAGAGTAAAAGAGAAGCAAAAAACAACAACTGGCACTGGGCACTATGTCAATAGGTTAGTACCAAAAATGATATAAAGTTGCTAGTACATGTATATAAAACATCCAAGATTGATAATATAACAGCATGGAACAATCAACAATTATAGATACGTTGGAGACATATCAGGAGTCGAGGAAGGATCTCTGGGCGTTACTACATCATACTTACTACTTTATGTTATGCTAATCTGCACTCTTCTAATGCTGAAAGACGATGCAATATGCTAGTCTTCGATAGGCTAGGCCTTCCCTTCTATTCCGACATTTCTGCAGTACAGTCCAAAGATATAGCCCCATTCCTTTGATACCGATGCATACTTAGCATAGATATGGTGTAAGTCTTGCGAGTACTTTGGATGAGTACTCACCGTTGCTTTGCTACCTTTTTCCCCTCTACACGATTGCTGCGATCAGATGAAGAAACCCAGGAGCCAGATGATCCTGCCGATGACTACAACTATACCAATGGAGCCTACTGCTACGTGGAGACCGACGACCAGGAGTAGTTCGGAGGCTCCCAGGCAGGAGGCCTGCGCCTTTTCGATCTAGATGTCGTTGTTCTGCTAGCCTTCTTAAGGCAAACTTGTTTACTTATGTCTGTACTGAAATATTGTTGCCTCCGCTGACTCTTATGTATTCGAGCCCTCGAGGCCCCTGGCTTATAATATAAAGCTTGTATTATCTTAATTTGTGTCTACAGTTGTGTTGTGATATCTTCCCGTGAGTCTCTGATCTTAATCATGCGCATTTGCGTGTATGATTAGTGCATGATTAAGTCAGGGGCGTCACATAATGTATAAATGAATTCGTAGGCTCTAGCGCTAGAAGTGGCCGACGGTCAAATCGTCATCTCCGGCGCCGACGACGGCATGCGGCGTGGCACACATGCTAGGTTGGGTGGTAGCAGACATGTTGCACGCGGTTCAGGGTGAGGTGAAGGGAGGGGGGAGACGAGAGCGCAGGAGGCTAGTGATGGCGACAATCGGTGAGGGCCCCGGGATGGTGAAAGGCGATGGAAGGCATTTGGCTAGCTAGGTATTTGTGGAATTTGGCCAAGTCCCATGTGTGGCCGAATTGTTAAGGGTAATGAAATTACCAATGGCGGTTGCTCGAGCCTGTCCGCCACTGGTAATGTAATACCAGTAGAGGGCCCAATTGCCCGCCGCCACTACTAAGTGTTATCAATGGCGGGTGAATTTGCGCGCCCGTCACTAGAATATTTTGGCAATTTTTGCAGAATGTTAGGTTTTTTGTATTTTCGGTTTAGACTTAGGGTCTAATTTTTTTTCGGTTGAATTTAGACCATTAGAAGCTTGACGTAAAACTTTGACACTTTTTTTGTTGATTTTCTATTTTTAGGGCATTAAATGAATTTTTAGGTATTTAATGGCGGTAAATGACTTTTGATTTAGAAAATGTGTAAATGAAGTGTGAAAAATATTAAACTTGGCATGGTGTCGTTGTGACCTCTAGTGGGTGTGATAGAAAATTGAGAGAGATACCCAATATTTTGATGCACTTCACGTAGAAACTGAAGAGTGTCCAAGGAAGAATATGCGTTTTGAAGGCAAAGTCTCATATTTCGGAGGGGAACTCAATTTTTCTTCATCATTCCCCCTTGAAACTTTTCCTATGTTGAAATTATAGCATTGCAAGTTCCATGTACTCCCTCCGTTCCTAAATATAAGTCTTTTTAGAGATTCCAATGCGAACTACATACAGATGTATATAGACATATTTTAGAATGTAGATTCACTCATTTTGCTCTGTATGTAGTCTGCATTGGAATCTCTAAAAGAACTTATATTTAGGAACGGAGGGAGTACAAAATTTCTGGGTTATTTCTGGAATTTAATGCATTTATTTTTCTATGTTAAACATACAACATTGCAAGTTCCTTGTAGAAATTTGGGACTTTTCTGGGTTAGTTCGATATATAGGAAATTTAATGCATTTTCTAGCTATTTAATGGACAATGAAATCAGAAATACATGTGCATTATAAAATGCCCAAAATTGGTGCAAACAAGTCTCATTTAAGTTATCGAGTGTGTATTTAGCTCATATATGCAAAAAAACAACTAGATGTTCATGAATTCGACACGCGGGGCGCGTGGCTCTCAAGGCTGACTTCAGTATCTAAGCAACCAATGTTATAGCCTTTTCAAGTCTTTTTCAAATGTTAACCACATACTCTACATGTCATATAATGACATCATGTAGAGTTTCAAAAAAAAATTAAATAACGACATTGAAATTATCTGTAAATTCAAAAAATCATTTACCTAAAATTAAGTTTATGTTTGAATTTTCACATCTACATGTTACAAATTACAAAACATTAGTTTCATATGACTTAAATATACGCTAACTACCTTCGGTATGGTCTTTCTTTTCATATAGTTTTTGGATTTTTTAGGTTCATATTTGAATTATATCCAGTGAAATACAAATTTATTCATAAATGCCTAAAATATAATAAATAACAAATAATATAAAGTTCAAACCATTTTTCATACAATACCATAAAATATTAAAGCAAAAATTCACTAAACCACTAAAAACAAAAATACTTGAATATCATACAAGTGGCAGGCCCTACTTGTATCCGCCACCAGTAAGGCTTGCCTCACGACTAATCTGGGCCCATATTATCAGTGGCAGCCGAGGATTACGACTGCCACTGATATACCAGTGGCCAATCCTGGGTTGCTCCCGCGACTGGCAATTCTTGGTCTATGACTAACCTGAGACCAGATTAGAAGGGGTGGGTGCAATGCAGGGTCCATCATTAGTATTTATTACTAGTGGCGGACGTGTATTTTCGTCCGCCACTGATATCTGCCCAAATTACAAGTTATGGGTGTGTGAGCCTATCCAGACTGGTATGACTTCACCTATAAGAAGATTCTCGGTAGCCATAGGCCCATAGCCCGTGAAGTGCAAATTTACTAGAATCCTGTAAATATTGGGTGAACTAGTGAACCACATGCGGTCCTTGTCAGTTATCACACTTTTTCGCCACAGAGTCAAATGCCTTCATTAAGATTTTGACAACTCGTCAACATTTGCTATTTTTGTTTGTGTAAAGGCTTTTGCCATACTAGTTTTTTTACAAATCACTTGCCATTTTTGTCCAAACTTTTAACATCAGATTATGGCAAGTGAATTACGTGACAATTTACCAGTAATAGTGATTTGGCTCCCTTGTCATTAAGCTCCCCTTGTTTACCTAGGTCGATGAGGAGCAATGCTACATGCATGGACTGGTTTTTACGCATTCAACAGACTGGCTTATCTGGCTGGTTTTGATTGGCTCAGAATAAAGTGAGGGGCCCACCCCCGCTGAAATTCAAGGGGGAGGGGAGATTAGTTTGGAAACAACCCTTAAAACTCAGTAAATTCTCCGTGTGTTTAGAATTTTCGGTCGATGAGAGACTAAAGGCTATGAACCAAAACAATGTTAATTGCCAGATTGGCAAAAAGGAAAAACAACATACTATAGAACCATCATATCATCAGTAACTGTGTTAATTGCTAGATTGGCAAAAAAAAGGAGAAAACAATGTTAATTGCTAGATTGCTACAAATATACACGAACAAAGTGTAATTGTGAGTGCAGTTCTCAACATAGCATTAGTAACTTTACAATATTATCGAGCGGCATGTAACTTTACAATTGTAAGTTCCTTTCCACTTCAAGGTGTAGCTGTAGTAACTTTACAATCATGTTATGGAATGACTAGTGCTACTTGTGAGCTGTGTTTGGATTTCTTCGAAGAGGAGATGATGAAGCAGTACAATAGAGATAAGTATTTCCCTCAGTTTTTTTTGAAGAAACCACGCGATTAGATTAAAACGGTGACATTACAGGACCCAAACACGCAGCTCAGCAACCAGCACAGCTGTCCTCAAACAATTGCAGAAAGAACCCTAAGAAAAAGAAAATAGCAACGAAGTCCCCCTAGGTCCTTGACTGCAAAGGTCGTCGTCTTCGACACTGACCGCACCTCGGTCGAGCACCACCTCGTCGGCTTCAACACAGCACCAGAAGGAGAACCACCAGCAAACGCCGTCGCCATCGTTGGCTTTGAATACCGCATATATGCCCGTCGGCATGGACGGGAACTGGATTCGGGTTCCAGCACATCGGCCGGGAAGACATCCCGGGCATCGCCGGCCAAACCTTCTCTGCTGCAAGGAGAAGAGGAAGCAGGAAATGAACCGAGCCAGAGTCGATGAAGAAGAAGTAGGCCTGCAAAGACGAGGCCAGCCGCCCAGGATTCCGGCGCCACACAGACGAAGCAGCACCGGCAACTCGCTCCTACAAAAGCTCCTGAGCCTCACGCCGGCGACAGAGCACGCACCGCCGCGTCGGCGAGGCCCGAGCACAAAAACCACATCGAGGCCGGCACCGCCGCCACACCAGCCTCGATTGGGAAGCCCGCATCCGGATCTGCCGTCAGCCAGGCCACCGTGACCCACCGAAGGGAGATCCAGAGCAGATTTATTCGAAACCACCGCTGCCGTCGTCGAACACGAGACGCCAGACGACCGAAGAACTAGCCCTACCCTATCTACATGCCATCTACGAGACGGCGAGGTTCCCCCTCCCTCCTGCCGCCAGAGCGGCCGGCGGAGGGAGGAGGAACCCCTCGGCCCGCAGGCGGAGAACGGCGGCAAACGAGTCGCCCCCGGTTTCGCCCTCTCGCTACAGTGATAGAGGAGGGGAAAGCGAAGCGAAAGACCGCTCTGTAACGTATCGACTTGAAAGCTCTTCCGTATAGTGAAACCTAGTATTTCTCTTAGTTAAGAATCAAGGTTATCAATCCAGTAGGAGAACCACACAGAACCTCATTAAAAGTACCTACGCACACAAAAGCAAATACTTGCACCCAATGCGATCAAGGGGGTTGTCAATCCCCCTCGGCGGTTATTTGCAAGGATCAAATATCGTAGTGGTAGATAGATAAAATAAAAACATAAAATGAAATAAAAGTAATAAAATTGCAGCAAGGTATTTTTGGATTTTATATATGATAAAAGTAGACCCAAGGGCCATAGTTTTCACTAGAGACTTCTCTCTCGAACAAAAAACATACGGTGGGTAAACAAATTACTGTTGGGTAATTGATAGAAAAGCGCATAGTTATGACGATATTCAAGGCAATGATCATGTATATAGGCATCTCGTCCGAGACAAGTAGATCGACTCCTGCCTGCATCTACTACTATTACTCCACCCATCGACTGCTATCCAGCATGCATCTAGGGTATTAAGTCATAAAAACAGAGTAACACCTTAAGCAAGATGACATGATGTAGACAAAGTAAATCCAAGCAATGTGAATAAACCCCATCGTTTTATCCTTAATGGCAACAATACAAATACGTGTCCTTTCTCTTTGTGTCACTGGGATGGAGCACCGCAAGATCGAACCCATCACAAAGCACCTCTTTCATTGCAAGATAAATCAATCTAGTTGGCCAAACCAAACAGATAGATCAAACAGAAATACAAAGCTATAACAATCATGCATATAAGAAATCAGACAAGACTCAAATATTTCTCATGAATAATCTGATCATAAACCCACAATTCATCGGATCCTAAAAAACACACCGCAAAAAAAAATTTATATCAAATAGATCTCCAAGAACATTGTATTGAAGATCAAAGAGAGAGAGAGAAGAAGCCATCTGGCTACTAGCTATGGACCCGTAGGTCTGTGGTAAACTACTCACGCATCATCAGAAGGGCAGCAAGATTGATGTAGAGGCCCTCCGTGATCGATTCCTCCTCTGGCAGAGTAGCAGAGAAGGCTTCCAGATGGAATCGCGAAATAACAGAGACTTGCGGCAGCGGAAAAAGTGTTTCGGGTGGCTCTCGGATGTATTGGGAATATTTGAGAATTTATAGAGGCAGAATTAGATCAAGATGTGCCACGAGGGTTCCACAAGCCTGGGGGTGTGCCTCTCGAGCTTGTCGCTCCCTCGTGACTCCTCTGGTCTTCTCCCGGAGCTTCTAGGGTCTCTCTGGGTCCAGAAAAAACTATCAAAAGTTTTCGTAGCGTTTGGACTCCGTTTGGTACCGATTCCCTAAAAAGCCAAAAACAAGCAAAAAACAACAACTGGCACTGGGCACTAGGTTAATAGGTTAGTCCCAAAAAATGATACATAATTGCATATAAAACATTCAAGATTGATACTATAATAGTATGGAACAATAAAAAATTATACATACGTTGGAGACGTATCAAGCGGTGCACTATGTGGCTTCGTGCCGGAGCAAAGAGGAAGGAGCGGCGTCGGAGCTCAAGCCATGTTGGTCATAGCAATGGGCATGTCAACTATTATGCTAGATTATGCACTGCTTTGTCTTGGATCATAATAATGTGCATGTCAATGGTTATGCTAGATTGTACACTGCGTTGTCTTGGATCATAGCAATGTGCATGTCAATGATTATACTAGATTGTGTAGTGCCTATATTTTTGCATGTTCATGATTGTGTAATGCCTTTTGTGTTAGATCATGCTAATGTGCAATGTCCATGTTTATGATTCAATTATGTGTTTCGTATGGCTTTGTATTTCCATGTTGTGCGTGATTCCACACTTACTTGATTGATTGTGCAATGGTAATCATCAATGTTTGCCTAACTGACAAGGTGGTTAAGACCATGTGGGATGGGTGGGGGGGAGGGGAGGTGGCTGCTATCCATCAACCGGCTTCCAAGGCATGCTCCCGCCAAATCAGTTGGCACTGAAGCCCGTAGTGCCGGGGAGGAGGGAGCTGGCGGCGACGGCTCTACACACGCATGGCCATCGACCCAAGCTCCGCTACAAGGCAAGAGAACCGGTACCACACCGGTTTTATGTCCAGATGGACATGGACGACATGGCAATGCTTGTCATCTCGATGGCTTTCTAAAGGCTCCTCAAGGGCTGGCTGAAGACCCCCCTTCCTATTGCATGTCGATGGTCAGAGGAGTGGGTGTAGGTGGCCTAGTTCGAAGGCCCGGTGGTGTCGTTTCAGAAATTGATCGAGTTCTGCTGGAAGCACCACGTTAAGCAGGACGACACCCTCGTCTTCAAGCTTACAACTCAGGGCTTTAACGTGAACATCTACGACGCCAACACCTCCACTACTAAGTCGTACGACTACCTTTTCTTTTCAACTATCTAGGTAGTACTAATACTATGAGTAGTGTTTGGTGCTAAACTATATGTTTATATCAGGGAACAATATGCCTGATGAGTTAGAGCATCTGTAGTCGCATATGACAAATATGACCCCTCATATGTCTGCAAACGCGTTTGAGCGCGTCCATGGAGAGGGTCTAGTCACCCCTCATTTTACGTCCACTTCAACCGCATACCTCGAATTCATACTAAACAATGCAACTCAAAAGCTACGTACTACTACATAGATAAACTTAGCCTAACTACTTATCCTCGGAGATGTAGACGACTCCATGTCGGCAATGCCGTATGGGCCTACTTCCTGGTGGATGGCCGCCTCCCGCAGCTCTGCCTCCTCATCAGACTCCATGTCCGCGAAGATTTCCTCAACCTCCGCCCGTGCCTCGCGGAGGTCGCGGCGATTTGCCTCCACCTCCAAGAGGATGGGATCGAGGATGGCCTATTGCTTCGCTGCCTCCTCCGCTTGGGCAAGCTCGAATTCTCCTATTACATGGGGCATGCCGAATCCAGCACCTGGTGGCGCCGGATCGGCCTCGCTTTCCTCCTCCGGCTCCGCTTCCTCCATGGCCGCGTCCGGTGCCTGCTGCTGCACGTCTTCCTTCTCTTACTCCGGCCAGTCCAGAGGTAGGCTTGCTGCAATCCGTGAAGCGTTGGGCACGAATCTCCTCAAGGAGCTCTAACCGGCGCTCCGAAGTGAGCATTGCGTAAGTGGTGATCCGCTGCCAGGCCATGGCTACAGGCGGACGACAAGCTCCGAGTTGCGAGCGGATGGGAAGTGGCGGCACGGAGGGGAGGGAAATGGGATTGTGGCTAGGGTTGGGGATCGCCGTCCGGCTTAAATAGCCAGATTTGGCCCCTCATCGGACCGTTGGGTTTCAACGAGTGTCCACGTGCGTCTCGCACGTCGGTTCGACGTGGTGGATGCGTCCGAGCCTCCCCATATCTGTTTTAGATATGATCTGAATATGAAGGATGTCGATCTGCCCAGACATATATGACCGACACAAGGGGTGTGGCTGAGCCGAGGTTTTGAGACCGGAACATGGACCGTCTACGACGTGGCACGAACGTGCCATACGTGTTCCATTTCTTTGATCCCCCGACGACGGCTGCGTGGATCGTGGATCTGGAATATATATATAGATACTTTGTGGCTGCTCGATAGCTTCCAAGGCATCATGGTCAACTTGAGCTCTAGGTAGCTAGCGACGATACACAAGTCTGACTTGCGGAGCAATTACTGCACACGGCAGGAACTGTCGGTGCCAAACAGTCGTACAAGAAACCAAAAACCCAGCAGACAGGTTTATTGAACCCCGCCAAACATTGCATTGGCAGACGCAGTGCCCATCGATCACAGGCGCTCCTCTGTCTTATCCAAACCAAGAAGATTCATCAATTCATTTCCTGGTCCAAGCTTAATCGGGAGCGCATGGATCCTTTCAATCAACAACAACACTGTCGTCTCTGGTGACCACATCCGGGCACTTTGGATGCTCATTAACGACTTCCACCTCGATGACCAGCACGAAGATGATACTGTCTGGAAGCAGGCGAATGATGGTTCCTACTCGGTATCCACCGCATATAAAGCTCAGTTTCTTGGCATGTCGCTTTCGCCTATAGATCAAATGGTCTAGAAAGTCTGGGCGCCACCAAAAGTGAAATTTTTCGCTTGGCTGGCTATCTAAGATTGGAGTTAGACTGCCGATCGGTTGATGAAACGTGGTTGGCCAAATTGTGACCTTTGTCAACTTTGCAAAAGGGAACAAGAATCGGGCACGCATCTCCTTTTCAAGTGTCGCTACACGCTTAGACTATGGCGGTTAGTCATTGAGAAGCTTGGCCTTGCTCACATGGACACAACCGATTGGCATCTTGCGGACTACGTCAACGAGTGGTGGGACAAGCGAACCAACAATCAAAATCCCAATAGACATGCTATGGCCTTTCTTACCATGCTCGTCTTTTGGACAATATAGAACGAACGAAATGCTAGGGTGTTCCGCCACAAATGTGCGCCACCGCCTATTCTCCTTCACACCATTTTAGAGGATGCAAAGCTTTGGGTCACCGCCGGCGCTAAGAAACTGGGGCATATTATTTCACGCAAGTAGTTGTCATGTCATGTGTGGGTTACTTGTAACACTCTAAACTCTATTTTCTCCTTATTAAATTGATGATGCAAATCTTTTGCCTCCGTGTCGAAAAAAAAAATTGTTAGAAACTGTACGTATCGGCCGAATAAGCTCGTCAATAGTCAAAGGATGGATGCGCTTCACAACGTGTCATCACGTGCGATGGATAATGCGTTCACTGTCCCCCCATGGCAGTTCCAGTTCTCAACTTTCAAACAAGCAATTCAAGTTCCACGTCCACAACGCTACGGACGCGCTATAAAAGGCAACACGGCGAGGGCGCCATTCGCCCATTCCTGCAAGAGAGAGTGCAGTAGCTGGTCTCTCTAACGGCAAGCTTGTGCGCGCGGCAACGATGGCGGCTTCGGGAAGAGGCAGTGCTGGCAGTAAGGCGCTTGTCGCCGGCGCCGCGTTCCTGTGCGTGGCCGCGGTGCTCCTGGCGGCCACCCCTGCCGCCGAGGCGGGGGCGACGACGTACCTTGTCGGCGACGCCGCCGGGTGGACGCGCAACGTCGACTACGGCGGGTGGCTGGCAGGCAAGACCTTCCGCGCCGGCGACGTGCTCGGTACGTACCTCTCTGTTCAATGCACGTGCGAGTGAGTAGCCTTGGACGACTTATCCCGATCTGACCATGCCGCGTGCGTATGTATGCATGCGCAGTGTTCAAGTACAACAGCACGTTCCACGACGTGGCGTGGGTGAGCAAGGGCGGGTACAGGCGCTGCATCGTGTCGCCCAAGGGGCGCGCCCCGGTGTACCGCAACGGCTACGACGCGGTCGCGCTGCCCAGGGGCACGCACTAGTTCATCTGCGGCGTGCCGGGCCACTGCAGCGCCGGCATGAAGCTCGCCGTCACCGTCTACTGATGATTCCATCGTCCTCCACCTCCGGAGTGCATCGAGTGGCGTTGACCTTGAAGTCGCTTATCGTCCTACGTCCGGCTGGCGTGTGTAATTTGTGTGTGCTTGCATTGCGATTTGTGAGTTCGGCGTATGCATCTCATGGAATGAGTAAACCTGATGTTTTCTCTCGTAGTAGGCCGATGCTTTAACTTCTCCCCCGTGAGCTTGTCGTCTTTCAAATCTCAAAAGATACTAAGCTCACTAAAAAGGAAACTTTTTTGGTGCATCATGGGTGAATTGGTGTGAGGGTTCAGCCGTTTGAATCTAGCTATTGAACAGTGTACATCCCAACATTCATGTTGGAGATGGAGAGAGGCATGCATGGCTGCGACGTGGAGATGGCAGGCGTTGGCGGAGGCTTCCTCTTTCTTCTTCCTTGACTCCGACCCTTCCTCTATGGTGGAGATGCTTTTCCTCCAGCAATGTAAGTGTGCCAACCGAGATGGATGTGTGGTGACACGTGCGGGATGATGGCCGGCGGCTAGCGTTGAAGGTGTATTTATAGCTGACATCCACTGGTCTCCTCAGTCGAACCTCCTCGGTTCAAGAGGAGTCCAAATCCCTAACAACACCTTCCTTGATGGCCAATGATCTCGTAGGAACAAAAAGGGATCAGGTGGTACGAGCATCCATGATCACATCACACCCAGTCTTCTTCTCTGGAACATTGTCGGTTTTCTAAGAACCTAGATATGAGTTGTGAGCAACAACTCTTTGAGAGTTCGGCCAGGGATTGAACACGTTCCACGATCCTAAGACATGAGTGAATATGGTGGATGAACTACAAAAGAACAAAAGGAGCTACCTAGGTTCGGGCCACCGTCTTGGTGTAATACCCTACTTCTGTTGTGTTTTGTATTGAGATGGTATGGAGCTACAATATGTGTGTTACAAGGTGAAAGGATTGGCCTCAGTTCCTTCTGGAGCCAAAAGATAGACCCCCAGTGAAGCTTCGGTCTCCCCTATTTATAGTGTCCAGGGAGGCCTTGCCGGAGGCACTGAATGTTTGAACCTACATTGGGGTAGGTTCATGGAGCATGTACTGCGGTGGCATGGTCGCCCATGGCATGCTCGTACGAGCGATGATGACGTCCTTCAAGGGTCGCATGTTGTCCCCTGGATACTTACCCGTCTCCTTCGGCATTCGTCGGGCGGTGACGAAGTACTGCCACTGTATCAGCGTAGGCAGCAGGGGAATCTTACTGTAGTCGTCGTAGATGGCTTGGGCCGCAAGGGTCCTCCCGGAGACCATTCATGAGGATAAGTCACCTCAACTCTAAGCTTCTTCCCCACGCTGGTAACAGTGCTTCTTAGTACCAACACGCAGTCCCCAAAATCATGACGCTTTCATTCTGATAGGTTGGAGGAATATCAACGCGTCCTCCCGGAGAGGTCCCGCGAGGGGCCTCCCGGAGGCAATCAATACCCATTCTCGAACTGCTTCCTGGTAGGTCATAGCCCAAGAGGCCCATCAGGATCACTGAGCATGTCCTCATGACAGTGCAAAATCTTTTCCGTCGTCGTCAAGGCTCCTTCTACCGGGTTAGTAATACCACAGTTTTACTAACGCCGACAATAGCCTCCGGCACCGTTACCTGCCTCGTTGGTTGCGAAGCCCGGGACGAGGAATGGGGCCACTGTCGTTCCAGAGCCTTGACGCGTGGCGATCGTCGGCCTTTGACCGGACCGGACGCCTGAAGGCTTTTCCCACGTTGCTTTGGAGGAAAGCTTGATGAGGGGTACTGTCAGGTCACGGGAGTGCCTCGACACCTTCGTACGCCCTCATCACGTTCTTGGGAAGCGGGGAACATGGGCAGTTATTGCCGAGAGGCGGGCAGTTTCCCTTCCATCGAGTCTTTGATTTATAAAGGAGGGGAAAACGAGCGCCGTCAGTCTGTCCGTTTGTCCTTGCCCTCAGATCCCCCCTTTTCACCGGCACCCCATCCTTTCTCCCTCCTTTCGTAGCAGCCCCCATCCGAGATTCTCTTCCCATGGTATCTCGCAGTTCCAAGCCTGCCGCGGATAAAGGGAAAAAGATCAAGGAGGCCGAGCCGTCGTAGCCGGCCCTGCACAAGTCGGTGTTCCCGGATGCTGACAGTGTGAAGAGGCTCTTCTTCTTGTTTGGCGGCAACGGTCACGAGTGGGGACGCACACAGATGTTTCCGGCGGGCAACCAAGGATTGGAGGCGAATGTGGTCCCCATCTTTGTCAACTTTCTCGCCGCCGGTCTGGTCCCTCCTTTTTCTCCATTCTTCTTGGCGGTGCTGGAGCACTACGAGCTTCACATGTTGCACCTCCATCCCAACGTCGTGCTGGCTTTGGCCATCTTCGCCCATCTGTGTGAAGGCTTCGTTGGAGTGCGGCCTTCGCTGGAGCTCTTTCGACACTTCTATTCCCCAGCTTGAGTTCGGCGGATCGGCAAACCTTTCGTCTCGCCGTGAAGAAGAAGCACATGAGCTATCTTTCAACAGATCTGTACTCCCATGTGAAGGAGTGGCGTCGGAGTTGGTTGTTGGTGAAGACTCTTCAGGGCTCCTTCTTGCTACAGGAACCAGAGGCTCCCCTGCCAATCATGACGCGCCCCGCGTGGGCGAGACGAGTGGCCACCAATTCTTGTTTGAGCCGGTCCTCCAGCACATCAAGATGCTTGTGGAGTGGGAATTAGACGGCCGAATGGTGCTCAGCAATTTCGCCCGGCTCTAAATCGCCCCTCTTCAATCCCGTAAGGAGCCGACCTGGAGGCTGTCGGGAGTTGGAAATGATCAGCGCTTGCACTAGGATGCCCTCCTGGTTAAGAAGTTGTCTTGGGTGATGGATATCTTGTTTAACTCCGAGGAGAATCCCGACCTGCCACCTTCAGTCAGGATGCTCCATAACAACCAGTTCGCCGAGGCCATTCCGAAGAAGATGCCTCTTTGCGACAGGTGGGGTCTGGTTGTCGTAAGGGTTCAGTGGATTCCAAGAGGCCGAACCCCTTCTTGCTGCTAGCGGCCCGCGAGGAGGTAGCAGAGGGAGGAGCCGAGAAAAAGGAGGAGGTCGGAGATGCCTCCGAAGTCTCATCCAGCACTCCGACCAGGGGAGACGCACCTCCGCCACCCAACTGGAACGTGCCTTATCCCCTTCGGCTCCAGGCCTTTCTGCTCGAGCCCAAGGTTGACGTCGTGTCGTCGTAGCCAGGTAAATGTCTAAATCTACCCGTCGATTACGGGCATAATGTCGCTTACAGTTGGCCTTTTGTTTTTAGTTCGTCGACTACAGATGATGACGCAGTGAAGGTGATTCTTCCTTCCGGCGCCAGCGCCTCATCGGGGGGTGTGGTGGAGATTCTCGCAGCCCTTGAGCTTGAGATGACTCATGTCTCGTAGAAGCATGTTGATGGGACCACCGGGGGATCGGGCCCGAGCATCACCTTCCGCTCGGACTGCCTCAAGAGGTCGCGGACCGCTAGGGATGAGTACCTGGGTCCTGCTTTCACGAGCACAAGTCGTGTAGCCACATGGCTATTTTTAACTGTTGATTTGTTACACGCGCAACCCTTCCCGCCCTAGTCTCCCATGGAAGAAGATGAAACGGGTGACGATTCAGCGGACAGGCGGCGAGGACCCATAAAGGACCGGGGACGGTGGCCGAGAGATGGGCCGTCGGGCCGAGAACATGGTTGCATCCCGGGAGGTCATTCACGATGTTAGGAACGAGGCGGATCCCCCCGCAGAGAACGAGCCCCTGTGAGAAGATGGCTCCCAGGCAGCGACCGCCTCTAACGGTATCGTCGGGGAGGGGAAGGACACCAGAGCAACCCAGGAGGTCACTGATACGTCTCCAACGTATCTATAATTTTTTATTGTTCCATGCTGTTATATTATCATTCTTGGATGTTTTACATTCATTTACTAGCAACTTTGTATCATTTTTTGGGACTAACCTATTGACATAGTGCCCAGTGCCGGTTGCTGTTTTTTGCTTGTTTTTTTACTTTGCAGAATATCCATATCAAACAAAGTCCAAATGCAGCGAAACTTTTTGGAGAATTTTTTCTGTCCAGAAGACATCCAGGGAGCCAAAGAAGTGCACGAGAGGAGGCTCGTGGGGCCCATAAGGCACCAGGGCGCGCTAGAAGGCCCAAGCGCGCCCTGGTGGGTAGTGGGCACCACGGGAAGCTTCGCCACCGCCTATCAGCTCTATAAATACTCTAAAATCCCAAAAACCCTTGGGGAGTCGACGAAACACAATTCCAGCCACTGCAAGTTCCAGAACCACTAGATCCAATCTAGAGGCCTTTTCCGGCACTCTGCCGGAGGGGGAAACAATCAGGGAGGGGTTCATCATCCTCATTGGTGCTCCTCTGATGATGCGTGAGTAGTTTACCACAGACCTACGGGTCCGTAGGCAGTAGCTTGATGGCTTCTTCTCTGTTTTTGATCTTCAATACAATGTTCTCCTCGATGTTCTTGGAGATCTATTTGATGTAATGACTTTTTGCGGTGTGTTTGTTGGGATCCGATGAATTGTGAGTTTATGATCAGATCTATTTATGAATATTATTTGAGTCTTCTCTGAACTCTTTATGCATGATTGTTATAGCCTCGTATTTCTTCTCTGAAACTTTGGTTTGGTTTGGCCAACTAGATTGATTTTTCTTGCCATGGGAAGAGGTGCTTTGTGACGGGTTCGATCTTGCGGTGTTCAATCTCAGTGATAGAAGGAGACATGACACACATGTATCATTGCCATTAAGGATAAAAAGAGGGGGTCTATTCCTACATGAATAGATCTTGTCTACATCATGTCATCGTTCTTATTGCATTACACCGTTTTTCATGAACTTAATATACTAGATGCATGCTGGATAGCGGTCGATATGTGGAGTAATAGTAGTAGATGCAGGCAGGAGTCGGTCTACTAATCTTGGATGTGATGCCTATATACATGATCATTGCCTTGGATGTCATCATGATTATTTGCTATTCTATCAATTGCCCAACAGTAAGTTGTTTACCCACCGTATGCTATTTCCTTGAGAGAAGCGTCTAGTGAAATCTACGGCCACCGTAGGCAGGAGTCGGTCCACCAACATGACTCACACATGTAATTATTATGAGAGAGGAAAATATGGTTGTAGAAATTTTCATGTTACTAAACTACCTCTCGTTATGTTGAGATTGCTATTGTTTCTTTCTTTTTCCTTGCATATGCTAGTTTTCACTTGCCTAGATAATTTGTTTGCTTATGAAATGCCTATGCATAGGAAGTATGTTAGACTTAAATATGTTTGTCACATGTTTTATGATGATCTCTTTGTGTTTCAATTCTTGTGTTTTATGTGAGCATCATTGAAATCTCAAGCCTATCTTAATGGCTATAAAGAAAGAGCTTGTTGGGAGACAACCCAATAATTATCTTTTCTGTTTTTCACTAATTACACAATTATGCCTCTGTTATGATTGTGCTTTTTATGTTTTAATTGGTGTTTGTGCCAAATAATTCCTTTAGGATGGCTTGGGTGATAGTTGATTTGATCCAGTTGGAAAATAGAAACTTTTACGTCCAGTAGCAGAATTGTTAAAAATCACTAGAGCGACAAAAAACTATGACTTGTTTACGCAAGATTGATATACGAATTGCCTCTGTCGTCCTAATTTTTCAGAATTTTTGCAGTTACAAGTATGAGCAAAATTCGAGTCTTTACAGATTGATCTGTTTTTGACAGATTCTATTTTCGTTCCATTGTGTGCTTATTTTGATGAATCTATGGACTGTATCGGGGGGGGGGGGGGGGGTATAAGCCATGGTAAAGTTAGAATACAGTAGGTATAATGCAATAACAAAATAAGAATGGGTTTGCAATAGTACTTAAAGTAAAGATTGGTTTTCTTATACTAACGGATCTCACGAAGGTTTTTGTTAAGTTTTGTGTGATTGAAGTTTTGAAGTTTTGGGTGAGATCACGATGGATGAAGCAATAAGGAATGAAAAGAGCCTAAGCTTGGGGATGCCCATGGCACCCCAAGGTAATATTCAAGGAGAACCAAGCAACTAAGCTTGGGGATGCCTCGGAAGGCATCCCCTCTTTCTTCTAACGACCATCAGTAATTTTACTTGGAGCTATATTTTTATTTGTCACATATCATGAGTTTTGCTTGGAGCGTCTTGTATTATATGAGTCTTTGCTTGTTTTGCTTTTTAGTTTGTCACAGTCATCATTGCTGGACACACCTATTTGAGAGAGCCATAATGATGCTATGATTTGTTAGAATTGCTCTATGTGCTTCACTTAACTTTTTTGAGCTATATTGCTCTAGTGCTTCACTTATATCTTTTTTAGCATGGTGGTTGTTTAAATTTTGAAGAAATATCCTCTCATGCTTCACTTATATTATTTTGACAGATGGAAATTTTGAAGAAATATTTATGCTCTTGTTCTTCACTTAAAATTGTTTGAGAGCTTGCTAGTAGCCATGGCAATATATGAAATTAGTCCCAAAGTGATAGATATTCAAGGGGGATATAATAAAAACTATCATGAAGATCATTGGATATTATAAACTTGATTCCTTGTAATAGTTTTGAGATATGGAGATAGTAATGTGTGAATCATGTTGGTGAGTAATTATGCTTTAGTAAGAATATTGGTGTTAAGGTTTGTGATTCCCTATGCAAGCACGAAAGTCAATAGTTCTGCAATGAAGTTACATCCTACTTGTGGTGCATTATTCAGTGTTAGTTATGTTTAATGCTCGTTTTTGCTTTTTCGTTGGTTGCTTCTCAATCTATTTGCTAGCCTTTCCATGTACTAAGCGGGAATATTGCTTGTGCATCCAAACTCCTTAAACCAAGTTGTGCCAATGAGTCCACCATACCTACCTATATGCGGTATTTTCATGTCGTTCCAAGTAAATTTGTATGTGCCAACTCTAATTTTCAAAATGAATTTCCTTTTTGTGTGCCCGTACCGCTCATGAAGCGACAGGGGTGGCCAATATTTTTCCATGCTAGATGTGTTATTCTCAAGATGAGTGTTTATTCACTTGTCATTGCACGAGAGTGTGGCCGGTAATAGGGATGCCTAGTCCTGAATTGAAAAAGTAATTTACTTTATGTTGTCAATAATAAATTCCTTTGAAAGTGTTGGTATGGAAGGCACCCATGGATACGGCTAGCCATGGATTGTGAAAGAATGGTGGAAAAAGGAAGAAGCTTTATTTTATTTTTGGGAACCGCATATGATGTATCTAGCATGGAAAGTATTGGGAATTCTCGGTCGTCTTCGTTGACGGGAAAAGCATGCCTCTCAAAACAATTTGATCTCTCAATTTAAGCTTTGAGCTCTGGCACCTCTACAAATCTCTGATTCCCTCTGTGAAGGGCCTATCTATTTACTTTTATGCAATTTTTTTGAGTCTACATCTTCTCTTATAAAGCACCAACTAGGGAGCACTATTATCATACTTGTGCATTTGATCTAGCTAATATTTGAGTGTGTTTCATGAATGGATCAATGATGGAGCATAATGGGATAGGGATAGCTTTCTTTAGTGTTGATATTTCGAAAGACATGGTTGCTTGTTGATATGCTTGAGTATTGATGTCCTCATGTCAATTATAGACTATTCCTTTGAATCATCTAAAGTCCAAATGTACATGCTACAAAAGAAAAGAATATGTGATGAACATGTTAGGCAGCATTCCACATCAAAAATTCTGTCTTTATCATTTACCTACTCGAGGACGAGTAGGATTTAAGCTTGGGGATGCTGATACGTCTCCAACGTATCTGTAATTTTTGATTGTTCGATGCTGTTATATTATCATTCTTGGATGTTTACATTCATTTACTAGCAACTTTATATCAATTTTTGGGACTAACCTATTGACATAGTGCCCAGTGCCAGTTGCTGTTTTTTGCTTGTTTTTTACTCTGCAGAATATCCATATCAATGAAGTCCAATTGCAACAAAACTTTTTGGAGAATTTTTTCTACCCATAAGACACCCAGGGAGCCAAAGAAGTGCACGGGAGGAGGCCCATGGGGCCCACTAGGCACTAGGGCGTGCTAGAAGGCCCAGCCACGCCCTGGTGGGTAGTGGGCACCACAGGAAGCTTCTCCACCGCCTATCAGCTCTATAAATACTCTAAAATCCCCAAAACCCTAGGGGAGTCGATGAAACACAATTCCAGCAGCCACAAGTTCCAGAACCACGAGATCCAATCTAGAGGCCTTTTCCAGCACTCTGCCGGAGGGGGAAATGATCACGGAGGGGTTCATCATCCTCATTGGTGCTCCTCCGATGATGCGTGAGTAGTTTATCACAGACCTATGGGTCCGTAGGCAGTAGCTAGATGGCTTCTTCTCTCTTTTTGATCTTCAATACAATGTTCTCCTCGATGTTCTTGGAGACCTATTTGATGTAATGACTTTTTGCGGTGTGTTTATTGGGATCCGATGAATTGTGAGTTTATGATCAGATCTATCTATGAATATTATTTGAGTCTTCTCTGAACTCTTTTATGCATGATTGTTATAGCTTCGTATTTCTTCTCCGAAACTTTGGTTTGGTTTGGCCAACTAGATTGATTTTTCTTGCCATGGGAAGAGGTGCTTTGTGATGGGTTCGATCTTGCGGTGCTCAATCTCAGTGACAGAAGGAGACATGACACGCATGTATTGTTGCCATTGAGGATAAAAAGATGGGGTCTATTCCTACATGAATAGATCTTGTCTACATCATGTCATCGTTCTTATTGCATTACACCGTTTTCCATGAATTTAATACACTAGATGCATGCTGGATAGCGGTCGATGTGTGGAGTAATAGTAGTAGATGCAGGCAGGAGTCGGTCTACTAATCTTGGATGTGATGTCTATATACATGATCATTGCCTTGGATATCGTCATGATTATTTGCTTTTCTATCAATTGTCCAACAGTAAGTTGTTTACCCATCGTATGCTATTTCCTTGAGAGAAGCCTCCAGTGAAATCTATGGCCCCGGGTCTATTTCTTATCATATCAAAACCAAAAAATACCTTGCTGCAATTTTTCTTTCTTTATTTTTTTTTGTTTTTGCCAGATCTATTTATCAAATCTCATACAATTTAATCTAACTCAATACCGAGGAGGGATTGACAACCCCTCTTACGCGTTGGGTTGCAAGTTGTTGTTGTTTGTGTGCAGGTGCTTTCTACATAGTGTTGCTTGGTTCTCCTACTGGATTGATAACCTTGGTTTCATAACTAAGGGAAATACTTAGCTTTGCTGTGCTGCATCATCCTCTCCTCTTCGGGGAAATACCAACGCAAATACAAGCAATCAGCCACAAAGGAGGATATCACCGAAGACGCCCTCATCCCGGAGGCCCCGCTATTGGGTCTGCGGGAAGCTCTAGGACCTTGCCGGGTGTCGCCTCGGGAAACATCGTTGGTCCGAGCACTCTGGACCCGGAAGTCCCCATTATTGGATTTACGGGGGGGGGGGGTTCCACGAGGTTCCTTCGGGCGCAGCCCAAGAGAGGGCCACTGACCCTGCAACCCTGGCCCTGGAAGCCCTCATTGGGTTTCTGGGGGGTTCCAGGCTTTCGTCGAGAGGCGCCTCGGGCGACAACATCCCCACCATCTTGGCCCTGGAAGGAGGCCTCCCGGCGGGGATCTTGAGCTTAGCGGAGCGCAGTAGCTTGTTGGATGGGGCTGCACGATACGGAGGAGACGCGACCAATTATGTGGCGGGGGAGATCATCAGGGATCCGCCTCACGCCAGTGGCTCCACTTGGGCCCTAGGACCAGTGCTTGGCTCGGTGGGGGTCACCGGTGCCGGTTTGTCCACTCGGTGCGCCTGGCGGTCGGCCATCTCGAGGCCGACCTTGTGAACGAAAAGGCGGCCCTCGCCCGGGACTTGCAGGCCCTTAGTGGAGCATGGCAGGTTTTCTTCGCCCAATCCACCCGAGCCGTGCGGGAGAATGAGGAGGCCCAGGATCAAGTATCTTGGGCCCTATCAGAAGCCAAGGTGATCTTGGATCGCGCCGCTGACGAAGCCCACGAGCAGGCTGCCATTGAGCTGGCGCGGGAGCACCAAGCACAGGAGGCGGAGCACGCGACTGCCCTGGAGGAATCCCTGTAGAAGCAGAGGGACAATGTCCGTGCTGAATGGAAGCAGAAACTGGACCTCCAACCGCCTCGTTTTTTGGAGGAGAAGCAGTCCTTGTTGCCAAGTGCGAGTTGCTAGAAGAGGAGCTTAAGGAAACTAGGGACTCCCTTGAGGGGGCCAAGTCCCTTGCGGCTGAGAGTGACAAGGCGTGGTCCGCGGCTGAAGAGAGGCGTGGGAAGCTTCAGGATGAGCTGACACATCTCGAAAAGTTCAACGCCCAATAATACGTCTCTGTCGTATCTACTTTTCCAAACACTTTTGCTCTTGTTTTGGACTCTAATTTGCATGATTTGAATGGAACTAACCCAGACTGATATTGTTTTCAGCAGAATTGCCATGGTGTCGTTTTGATGTCTACTATGCAACTTTATTCTTGTAGACTCGTGTTGGGCCTCCAAGCGCATAGTTTTGTAGGACAGTAGCAATTTTCCCTCAAGTGGATGACCTAAGGTTTATTCAATCCGTGGGAGGCGTAGGATGAAGATGGTCTCTCTCAAACAACCCTACAACCAAATAATAAAAAGTCTCTTGTGTCCCCAACACACCAAATACAATGGTAAATTATATAGGTGCACTAGTTTGGCGAAGAGCTGGTGATACAAGTGAGTAATGATAGTAGATATTGATTTTTGTAATAGGAACAATAAAAAACAGCAAGGTATCAAGTAACAAAAGTGAGCACGAACGGTATTGCAATGCTTGAAAATGAGGCCTAGGGTCCATACTTTCGCTAGTGCAATCTCTCAACAAAGCTAATATAATTGGATCATATAACCATCCCTCAACGTGCAATGAAGAATCACTCCAAAGTTCTTATCTAGCGGAGAACATAAGAAGAAACTGTTTGTAGGGTACGAAACCACCTCAAAGTTATCCTTTCCGATCGATCTATCCAAGAGTTCGTACTAAAATAACACCAAGTTATCCTTTCCGATCGATCTATCTAAGAATTCGTACTAAAATAACACCATATGATACACATCAACCAACTCTAATGTCACCTAGATACTTCAATGTCACCACGAGTATCCATGGGTTGATTATAAGATATGCATCAAATAATTTCAGATTCATAATATTCAATTGTAACACCCTGGATTTTGCCCATTTTTTTCCTTTTGATTTTGGTCTGGATTTGCCTTTCTGTGGCTTAGTGGTCTTGCAACCTGGAGGGATCATCCTTGATTCCTCTTCCCAAGTGGCTTGCCAACTTCAAAATCATTCCAAGTCCTTGTCATTTCCATCTTGGACCAACCCCAATATTCCTTTTCTTGGGAATATTCCTTTTTCTATTAAAGGAATAATCCTGTTTGCCCTGAGTTGTGAAGCAACCCACATTTCCATTATTCCTAAAATTCCCAAATAATTCTCATAAATTGTTTGGTTTAGATCTTCCTCAGATATGTCAAACCCTTCCTTGCCATGTTCAAAAATATTTTCCCAATATTCCTTTTCCGATTCTGCCCTAGCTGCCAAGTTGAGAAGCAAGTACCCTTTATATGTGCTTGCTTGGTCTCAAACTTTTTGGGCATTCTTTCCTATCCATATCATTGCCACATGACAAAGTTCAACTTCATTTGGATATTAAATCTCTCTTGGCTAATTTCCAAAGTTTCTGGTCAACTGGAAGCCTTGTGAAGCAAGTGCTAGCTAGGAGTATCCAAATGATTTGAAATTTTGCAAGCATCTTCATATAATCAAACAATGACTCTTCACCAAGTTTCAACCCTATCCAATCATCTATGTGAGCATAGCATCAAATCTTGGTTTCTGGTCAGATTTTCACATTGTGAAGCAACCATATTTTATATTTCTTCATAATTGCTGAAAATTTACTAGAACATCCCCCTACCTATATAACCTATCTCCACAAAATTTGGGCTCATTTCATATTTCCAATAATTCCCTAGAATTTTTCTAAGATTCTAGTCAGAGAGGTTCATTGTGAAGGAAGTACCATTTTGGCTTGCCCAAATGGCATGAAATTTTTATGGCACTCCCATATGACCAAATCATCATGTTCTACAAAATTTCAGTCCAATTGGCTACTCCATGTGAGTGGAACATCAAGATTGGTTTTCTGGACCAGATTGGTCAGTTCCAAAGCAACTATATTAAATCTTGTTCCATTTCTCTCCAAACTTAACAGGATTGTAGTCCTTCCTACCCTAAACCTCCCAGAAAACTCATTTTGACCTTATCACCTTCCTGTTCATCACAGAGGTGTGGTCAAGTTCGCTACAGCAAACTTCCAGTGAAGCCTCACATCTACTCTTGGCTTCTTTTGGTGATCTTTCACTTTCAGGCTGCCTTGGGGAGCAAGGACTTCACCCCAGACAAGGCTTGCCAGCCCGTCTAGTCCTATCTTTGCCAGTACACGCGGTGACCACGCGTTTGGCATGCCAGTCAGTGCGCTCTGGCAATGAAACCGCTCGGTTCCGTCTGTTCCCTCGCTCCCTCGCCACCTCTCCATGTCTAGGAGGTTCGTCTCGTCGTCGCCCATCTCCTGGAAGCCTCTCCCTTCCAGTTTCTTCTCTGACACGCTGCGACGAGCTCCACCACTGTTCGGCCCATGACCGTCGTTGTCGTTTTCCCCTGTCCCTATCTCCGGCGAGCTCTCCCGAAGCCCCTACTTGCTTCTCCACCCTCCCGGAGCTCTTGCCAACATCGCCAACGCCCTCCGCGTGTCCCCGAGCGCCAGTGCGGCGATAAGGCCGCCACGGCGGCCGTCCTCATTGCCTTGCCTCACCACGGCTATATAAAGCCCTCCCCGCATCTCCCTGAGCTCACCATCGCCCTTGCCTCACTCCACTACCCCTCCCTAGCCTCTTCCCTGAGCCCCGGAGCCCCTCCCTACTCGCCATCGCCGCCATGGCCGCTGCGGCCATCCTCTCCAATTCGCTCAAGTCCGAGCTCTTCTTCTCCTTCTTCCTCCACCAGAGCTCCACCCGAACCCCGGCGAGCCTCCCCAGCCCCTCCACTCTTCACCGGATTATCCGTGGCCGCGAGTCCGTCGGCGCCCGAAGCCCTCCTCCGCCGCGGCCCATTGTTTCGCCTGCTCCGCTGCTCTCCGGCGTGGGCAGATCCCTCAGGCGGGTGCGGCTCGTCTTCCTGGTCACTCCGGTGGCCGGAGCGTCGCCGGAGGTGGCCGGTGGCGCCGGGACGGCCGCCGGCGCCGCGCACCTCTCTCTGCTCCGCGGGCGAGCACGAGAAGGAGACGAAGACGACAGCCCCTCCCCGCCAGCTGGCCGTGGACCCTGTGGTCCCACCCGTCAGCCTCACACCCCGCTGGCCCCGCCCCCGCTGACGTGGTTAAGTGGAGACGTACTCGGATGAGTACGCCTTCCCTTACCGAAAGCGCATTCCGCTTCTTCTTCGGGCCAAAATTCGTTTTCCTCTCTGGAAAAAGTATTTTCAGAGAAGGCGCGTTCGGTTTTTCATCTGAGAGCCTATTTGTGATGATTTTATTACAGATAGGTCCCTGGCAGAAAAACCCTTATAACTTTTTCATCCTAACTCCAAATGAGGTGATTCCAAAGCCCACTTCTTCATCTTGACGAGCCCGTTATGTTGAGATCATTTTCACTATGTGGTCCCACTATGAAAATACCATTTTGCCCTTGCCCATAAACAGCCCCTCCGAGAGAGAACTGTTTCCGGCAGCCAACTCCGCGGACTCTCCGCACTCATTCCCGATGGTCCCTTCATCTCCAGGCAAGACACAACTCTCATCTGCATAATTGCATTGCAATGTCATAGTTTAACTATTTACTTTAACAGCAAGTATGAGTTATTTGTGAAATGAATTGGATTATACAATGCTTGAGTAAATTCTTGGATAGGTGACTACCATGTTGAGTACCGGATTGTAGTGACTAGTAGTTTAACCACTCGTTGATGCCATGATATTGAGATTACCGTCTATGATTATTCTGGATTTCATCCGGCAGTTCGTGGAAATGAGTTAGTAGCAGTGGCTTAAGCATACTGGTTACCGAATTTCTAGCCAGATACCATTTTGACTTGGATTGCTATGATATCGGAGTGTCAGCCATGACAGAGATTGTTCGGAGATTAGATACTTCATGGTTGATCCAGAGTCACCTGTCCGGACTTATCCGTGCAGCCACATTTGTCGGTATGGGACGGCCTTGACTTGGTCTGATCGCGTGCTCTTTCACCGGTACCGCCCGGCAGGGAAGGTTATGCATGCGCGCTACCCTAGCCCGGTAGTCGGCGATAACCTTGTCAGCCCAGTTGAGTTATATGGTACCAGTTCCTTGTTTGGGATAGTTTGTTAGCCACGACGGTGGCAGGTGTCATGCGGTGACACAGGGGCCACCCAGGGCAGGACTCCGGGGGAGGATGATTGCCGGTGGTACGATGGGAGAGTCACGGGTTAGGCGGGTTTCGTTGGAGAAACGCTGGTCCACCCGAATGGGATCACGAGGTCAGGTGCTCCATGGTGTGGGTAAAGTGCGCAACCTCTGTAGAGTGTAAAATCTATTTGAATAGTCGTGTCCACGGTATTGGACAGTCCGTCCAGACCTCTTTAGGTGGTCAACCATAGTAGTGATAAGGATGGAAGAACTCGTCGTAAGATCAGAAGTACTCGGTGGATTGTGAGTATTCTGAGGGTTGTGAGGCAACCCGGAAGAGAGTAAGTTTGTCAGACTCGTTGTGCAGATGGAATCAGGTATATGATATGTATGCCATGGGATGGCTATGAGATGTTGGAATTGGACTTGGCGCAGGTTCGGATTGGATCCTAAGAATATTCAGAGTATGGATTAAATATGCTTTACCTTACTGCATCTACTTTGCTATGATGTTGTCTTGCCTTAATGCCGATGTTTGTTGTGAGCTTACGAGTACATTCAAAGTACTCACCTGGCATGTCATGCCAGTTTGCAGGTCATGCCATGTTTGCTTGCTTGTTGAGGATCCCGAGTTTGCGACCTAGGATACGCGTTCTAGCCAGAGTCCCTGCGGAGTGGAGTCCATCACCGCCATCGCTGTTCCGCTACCGAGAGAGTTACTCCGCTGTTAGCATAGAGCTACCCCGGGCAGGCGTAGTGTCGCCGTGCCGATGTAATCCTTGTACCCTTTGTAACCATATCCATTGTAATAAAGAGCTGATTTGTTCTATGCCAACAGCGCCGTATTCCAGAGGACTTGTCCCTGGGCTGGAATACGGGGCGTTTCGGTCTTCTCTGAGCTGGGGTGCCACATGCGTTGGTATCAGAGTAGGTTTGGCTATAGGACGCGCGGTCTAGGTGCGAGCGTTAGTAACCGGTAGTATAGGATCCAGTTGGTTTGCTGCACTTGTTTGTTGCATTTGCTTATGCATAGCATGCATATAGACTAGATATCTTATCACTAACGATGGATCTGGTGAGTGTAGGTGGCATCGGTTTCGATTCCCTACCTGCGCTCTCCAGTTTGCATATTGGTTCCTTGGTGCGGTGTTATCTCCGTCCCAGCGGAGTGATGCCAAGGTGCTTAGGGGTGTCGATCACTAGCAAGATTGATGCACCGGTACCACACCAATATATTCTCTTCAGCTACCCCTATCGTTTCGGTGATAGACAAGTTCTATCCCGGATCGTGCCATTCCACTAGCCGCTTCGGCAATCCTTACTGATCTTTGTTATCAGAAAAGGGCAATGCCTGCAAGCTGTCTCTTCACCACTATCTCATTCCACCACCTATTCTTTGGACGTGTACGGTTTTCTTCCGTACGCTTGATGATGATGTGGTCGTAACTTCTGTGTTCCGACCCCCGATCACCAAGTTCGTCCTCGCCCCCGTATCTGTCCAGCTGCAACTGGTGTAAGCCCATATTTGGTGTAGCCTTGTTTACACCAATTTTCTTCCACACATTGATTCACTTTCGTGCACACCGCCACATCATGTTAGACCATAATACCGGAGTTCTTACGAGATTTGTGTGCTTAAGTAGGAATGCATATTATTGTTGTGAATAGTTGTAGAATGTGATATTGCTTGTGTGTGTGATCTTGCTGCTTTGTGTGCTTTTGTTCAGTCATTTCTTTTGTTTTTTTGGCCCTTGGTGTTACCTTATTTTCCCCTTATGGAAGTTGCTCATCGACCCTGAACCCAAAGAGTCAGTAAAGAGACAGCCATCTGGAAGCTCAGCTCAGCAATATGGAATTTTTAGCAGACTGTGTTATATCAGGAATATCGGGCGTGAATACAAATGATATCCCGGCTGGATTGGTTATCAGCATCAAGTATACCTCAATGTGCAATCTTCACAGCAGCAATGATCGAACTAGCAAGAAGGCAAACCGTGTATATGATCCACAGTGCATTCTGTGCCAAAGGTATGATTCATATATACAAGGTTTGAGTCTGCTATGAGTACAATTTGAACCCTGCTATGTCTTGGAAGCAAGCCAGCATGTGCTATGAACTTAGTGTTCAGCAAGAAGGATAGCCGAATACCCTGTATGCATAATAGTGAGCTGTTTGGGACACGGATGAACCCTTGCCCATTTTTCTTTGGTGACGGCACCACGCCTGTGTTCTGAGCTGTTTCTGGCCGTCCGGGGTGGATGCCGACTTTTATTTCTCTTGTCAGCAACTGGCCCGTGTTCTGAGCTGCTTTTCAGCCGTCTCGGGCAGCTGTTGAATTTCTCTCCGTAGCAGTGACCCTATGCTCTGAGCTATTCTTCGGCCGTCTTAGGGAACTGCTACTTTCTTCTTATCGACACCGTCTCATGCTCTGAGCTGCTTTTCAGCCATCTTGAGTCAGGGTTGAGTTACTCCAGTAATGTCCCACATCTGAGTTGTAAAGACCGTTCTGGTGGCTACTGGTTTATTTGCCTGTTTTATCCAAGGGTTTAGACGATCGTTACCCTATAGCTACAACTTGTAAAGTAATATGCCTGCCGGAATATTGCACCTGACAACACCTATGATCACAAGGAGAATCAAGAGCATATTAGGCCAAGTTCTTTCAGCAAAGGATCCAAGCAAAGAGAACCATAATGAAGGAGCAAGATTGGCCATACAGGTATGGTAATGGTACAAATACTCCGGACAGTCTGGCCCGGTACCAGTCACCATGGATACACATCCATGGGGTCTATTCCATTTGCAAGGACACCATATCGAGACAACCCGCCCAGCCAACCAGATATGCTCAGAATTGTCAGAAGAGGGAAACCAAGCTGGTCAGGTCAGCCAAAAGATTAACTCGGCAGTTGGATTACAGCAACTGTGTCAAAGCATTACATGGCCTACCATCCATATAGAGATACCGACAGACTGAGTAATTAGAAGGATGAACAACAGTCTCGAAGCATGTGTCCTCACAGATGGGAATCAGTTAAAGACTAACCTGCCGTGAACAAGATTCTGCTGCCAGGACCACTGTCAGTCAAGTCTATGGATAATACCACCGTACACCTTTATGCTGGTCACGATAGGTGACAGTCAAATATTTGGTAGGAGCCTTATACCCAAGATGACCCAGCAATCCGTGCGAGAAGTCAGATTCCTACAGGAGAATGGTACGATTCACAGTACTGTTTTGAGCCTGGAGGATACACAGCCATTTAAAGTCACCCAATGCAATGAGTAAAATATTTTTTACCACCAAGAGAATCTGTTCACAACTCAGTAAATGGTTGTTCGTATTGGACTCTGTCACAACACGTCCATGAGGAACCACCCTCGGACTTACAAGCAGGGCACATAGTTCAGTCCGGATAACTTATTACCCAGACAGGATAGCAGACATAAAAGTATTGGAGTCAGAGTAACATATGAGGTAAGATTTGCCAGAAAAAGGGTCCAGTGAAGCAAACCACCCCGAAGCAAGGCAGTCAGTCACATGAAACTCAGTGGGAGGATTATACAAAGGTAAAAAGGAAACCCGAGTTGGAAACGGTCTCCTCAAGTGGAAATATTCATGTTTGATCCCTGAGCAACTAAATCTCAAGGACAAGATTTCTTTAAGGGGGGGTAGGTTTGTAACACCCTGGATTTGGCCCATTTTTTTTCCTTTTGATTTTGGTCTGGTTTTGCCTTTCGGTGGCTTAGTGGTCTTGCAACCTGGAGGGATCATCCTTGATTCCTCTTCCCAAGTGGCTTGCCAACTTCAAAATCATTCCAAGACCTTGTCATTTCCATCTTGGACCAACCCCAATATTCTTTTTCTTGGGAATATTCCTTTTTCTATTAAAGGAATAACCTTGTTTGCCCTGAGTTGTGAAGCAACCCACATTTCCATTATTCCCAAAATTCCCAAGTAATTCTCATAAATTGTTTGGGTTAGATCTTCCTCAGATATGTCAAACCCTTCCTTGCCATGTTCAAAAATATTTTCCAAATATTCCTTTTCTGATTCTGCCCTAGCTGCCAAGTTGAGAAGCAAGTACCCTTTATATGTGCTTGCTTGGTCTCAAACTTTTTGGGCATTCTTTCCTATCCATATCATTGCCACGTGCCAAAATTCAACTTCATTTGAATATTAAATATCTCTTGGCTAATTTCCAAAGTTTCTGGTCAACTGGAAGCCTTGTGAAGCAAGTGCTAGATAGGAGTATCCAAATGATTTGAAATTTTGCAAGCATGTTAATATGCTCAAACAATGACTCTTCAACAAGTTTCAACCCTATCCAATCATCTATGTGAGCATAGCATCAAATCTTGGTTTCTGGTCAGATTTTCACATTGTGAAGCAACCATATTTTATATTTCTCCATAATTGCTGAAAATTTACCAGAACATTCCCCTACCTATATAACCTATCTCCACAAAATTTGGGCTCATTTAATATTTCCAATAATTCCCTAGAATTTTTCTAAGATTCTGGTCAGAGAGGTTCATTATGAAGGAAGTACCATTTTGGCTTGCCCAAATGGCATGAAATTTTTATGGCACTCTCATATGACCAAATCATCATGTTCTACCAAATTTCAGTCCAATTGGCTACTCCATGTGAGTGGAACATCAAGCTTGGTTTTTTGGACCAGATTGGTCAGTTGCAAAGCAACTATATTAAATCTTGTTCCATTTCTCTCCAAACTTAACAGGATTGTAGTCCTTCCTACCCTAAACCTCCCAGACATCTCATTTTGACCTTATCACCTTCCTGCTCATCACAGAGGTGTGGTCAAGTTCGCTACAACAAAGTTCCAGTGAAGCCTCACATCTACCCTTGGCTTCTTTTGGTGATCTTTCACTTTCAGGCTACCTTGGGGAGCAAGGACTTCACCCCAGACAAGGTTTGCCAGCCCCTCTAGTCCTATCTTTGCCAGTACACGCGGTGACCACGTGTTTGGCATGCCAGTCAGCGCGCTCTGGCAATGAAACAGCTTGGTTCCGCCCGTTCCCTCGCTCCCTCGCCACCTCTCCATGTCTAGGAGGTTCGTCTCGTCGTCGCCCATCTCCTGGAAGCCTCTCCCCCTCCAGTTTCTTCTCCGACGCGCCGCGACGAGCTCCGCCACTGTTCGGCCCGTTACCGTCGTTGTCGTTTTCCCCTGTCTCTATCTCCCGCGAGCTCTCTCGAAGCCCCTACCTGCTTCTCCACCCTCCCGGAGCTCTTGCCGACATCGCCAACGCCCTCCGCGTGTCCCCGAGAGCCAGTGCGGTGACAAGGCCGCCAGGGCAGCCGTCCTCATCACCTTGCCTCGCAGCGGCTATATAAAGCCCTCCCCGCATCTCCCTGAGCTCACCATCGCCCTTGCCTCACTCCACTACCCCTCCCTAGCCTCTTCCCCGAGCCCCGGAGCCCTTCCCTGCTCGCCATCGCCACCATGGCCGCCACGGCCATCCTCTCCAATTTGCTCAAGTCCGAGCTCTTCTTCTCCTTCTTCCTCCACCAGAGCTCCAACCGAACCCCGGCGAGCCTCCCCAGCCCCTCCATTCTTCGCCGGAGCATCCATGGCCGCGAGCCCATCGGCACCCGATGCCATCCTCCGCCGCGGCCCATTGTTCCGCCTGCTCCGCTGCTCTCCGGCGTGGGCAGATCCCTCAGGCGGGTGCGACTCGTCTTCCTGGTCACTCCGGTGGCCGGAGCGTCGCCGGAGGTGGCCGGTGGCGCCGGGACGGCCGCCGGCGACGCGCACCTCCCTCTGCTCCGCGGGTGAGCACGAGGAGGAGACGAAGATGACGGCCCCTCCCCGCCAGCTGGCCGTGGACCCTGTGGTCCCACCCGTCAGCCTCACACCCCACTGGCCCCGCCCCCGCTGACGTGGTTATGTGGAGACGTATTCGGATGAGTACGCCTTCCCTTACCGAAAGCGCATTTCGCTTCTTCTTCGGGCCAAAATTTGTTTTCCTCTCTGGAAAACATATTTTTAGAGAAGGCGCGTTAGGTTTTTCAGCTGAGGGCCTATTTGTGATGATTTTATTATAGATAGGTCCCTGGCAGAAAAACCCTTATAAGTTTTTGATCCTAACTCCAAATGAGGTGATTCCAAAGCCCACTTCTTCATCTCGACGAGCCTGTTCTGTTGAGATCATTTTCACTATGTGGTCCCACTGTGAAAATGACCATTTTGCCCTTGCCCGTAAACAGCCCCTCCGAGAGAGAACTGTTTCCGGCAGCCAACTCCGCGGACTCTCCGCACTCATTCCCGATGGTCCCTTCATCTCCAGGCAAGCCACAACTCTCATCTGCGTAATTGCATTGCAATGTCATAGTTTAACTATTTACTTTAACAGCAAGTATGAGTTATTTGTGAAATGAATTGGATTATACAATGCTTGAGTAAATTCTTGGATAGGTGACTACCATGTTGAGTACCGGATTGTAGTGACTAGTAGTTTAACCACTCATTGATGCCATGATGTTGGGATTACCGTCTATGATTATTCTGGATTTCATCCGGCAGTTCATGGAAATGAGTTAGTAGCAGTGGCTTAAGCATACTGGTTACCGGATTTCTAGCCAGATACCGTTTTGACTTGGATTGCTATGATATCGGAGTGTCAGCCATGACAGAGATTGTTCGGAGATTAGATACTTCATGGTTGATCCAGAGTCACCTGTCCGGACTTATCCGTGCAGCCACATTTGCCGGTATGGGACGGCCTTGACTTGGTCTGATCGCGTGCTCTTTCACAGGTACCACCCGACAGGGCAGGTTATGTGTGCACGCTACCTTGGCCCGGTAGGCGGCGATAACCTTGTGAGCCCAGTTGAGTTATATGGTACTAGGTCCCCGTTTGGGACAGTTTGTTAGCCACGATGGTGGCAGGTGTCACGCGGTGACACAGGGGCCACCCAGGGCAGGACTCCGGGGGAGGATGATTGCTGGTGTTACGATGGGAGAGTCACGGGTCAGGCGGGTTTCGTTGGAGCAACGCTGGTCCACCCGAATGGGATCACGAGGTCAGGTGCTCCATGGTGTGGGTAAAGTGCGCAACCTCTGCAGAGTGTAAAATCTATTCGAATAGCCGTGTCCACGGTATTGGACAGTCCGTCCAGACCTCTTTAGGTGGTCAACCATAGTAGTGATAAGGATGGAAGAACTCGTCGTAAGATCAGAAGTACTCGGTGGATTGTGAGTATTCTGAGGGTTGTGAGGCAACACGGAAGAGAGTAAGTTTGTCAGACTCGTCTTGCAGATGGAATCAGGTATATGATATGTATGCCATGGGATGGCTATGAGATGTTGGAATTGGACTTGGTGCTGGTTCGGATTGGATCTTAAGAATATTCGGAGTATGGATTAAATATGCTTTACCTTACTGCATCTACTTTGCTATGATGTTGTCTTGCCTTAATGCTGATGTTTATTGTCAGCTTGCGAGTACATTCAAAGTACTCACCTGGCGTGTCATGCCAGTTTGCAGGTCATGCCATGATTGCTTGCTTGTTGAGGATCCCGAGTTTGCGACCTAGGATACGCGTTCTAGCCAGAGTCCCTGCGGAGTGGAGTCAATCACCGTCATCGATGTTCGGCTGCCGAGAGAGTTACTCCGCTGTTAGCATAGAGCTACCTCGGGCAGGCGTAGTGTCGTCGTGCCGATGTAATCCTTGTACCCTTTGTAACCATATCCATTGTAATAAAGAGCTGATTTGTTCTATGCCAATAGCGCCGTATTCCAGAGGACTTGTCCCTGGGCTGGAATACGGGGCGTTTCGGTCTTCTCTGAGCCGGGGTGCCACATCAATCCAACACAAAGAACCTCAAAGAGTGCCCCAAGATTTCTACTGGAGAAACAAGGAAGAAAACGTGCGTCAACCCCTATGCATAGATTACCCCAATGTCACCTCGGGAATCCGCGAGTTGAGTGCCAAGACATAGATCAAGTGCTCTCAAATCCAACAAAGTATTCAATCCGATAAAAGTGAAATCTCAAAGGGAAAACTCAACTCGTCACAACAAGATAGAGAGGGAAAAACACCATATGATCCAACTATATTAACAAAGCCCGCGATACATCAAGATCGTGCCAAATCAAGAACACGAGAGAGAGAGAGAGAGATATTAAACACATAGCTACTGGTACAAACCCTCTGCCTCGAGGGTGGACTACTCCCTCCTCATTATGGAGGCCATAGGGATGATGAAGATGGCCTCCGCTGATGATTTCCCCCTCCGGCAGAGTGGCAGAACAGGGTCTAGATTGGTTTTTCGTGTCTACAGAGGCTTGCGATGGTGGAACTTCTAATCTAGGGTTATTTCTGGGGGGTTTCTGAGTATATAGGCTTGCGACAAGACACCAGGGTGCGCCAGAGGGGGCTGGCGTGCCCTGATGGGTTGTGGCCACCTCGTGGCTCTTCTGGTCGTCCCACGAAGCTCCTAGTGCCTCTTTTGTTCCAAAAAAAATTGTCAAAAATTTTCATTGCATTTGGAGAACTTTTATTTTTGCACAAAAAACAACACCACGATAGTTCTGCTGAAAACAGCGTCAGTCCGGGTTAGTTCCATGCAAATCATACCAAAACCATATAAAATTGTTGTAAACATGGCATGAATACTTCATAAATTATAGATACGTTGGAGACTCAAATAAAAAAAATTGCATAAAGTAAATAGATAGGCCCTTTGCAGAGGGAAGCAGAGATTTGTAGAGGTGCGAGAGCTCAAAGCTTAAATTGGGAGATAAAATATTTTGAGAGGCATACTTTTCCCGTCAACGAAAACGACCGAGAAATTCCCAATACTTTCCATGCTAGATACATCATAGGTGGTTCCCAAACATAAAATAAAGTTTATTCCTTTTTCCACCATTCTTTCACAATCCATGGCTAGCCGTATCCACGGGTGCCTTCCATACCAACACTTTCCAAGGAATTTATTATTTGACAACATAAAGTAAATTTCTTTTTCATTTCAGGACTGGGCATCCCTATCACCGCCACACTCTCATGCAATGACAAGTGAATAAACACTCATCTTGAGAATAACACATCTAGCATGGAAAATATTGGCCACCCCCTGCCGCTTCATGAGCGGTATGGGCACACAAAAAGGAAATTCGTTTTGAAAATTAGAGTTGGCACATACAAATTTAATTGGGACGGCATGGAAATACCGCATATAGGTAGGTATGGTGGACTCATTTGGCACAACTTGGTTTAAGGAGTTTGGATGCACAAGCAATATTCCCGCTTAGTACAAATGAAGGCTAGCAAATAGATTGATAAGCGACCAACCAAGAAACGAAAACAATCATAAACGAGCATTAAACAGAACTAACACCGAATAATGCACCGCAAGTAGGATATAACTTCATTGCATAACTATTGACTTTCGTGCTTGCATAGGGAATCACAAACCTTAACACCAATATTCCTACTAAAGCACAATTACTCACCAACATGACTCACATATTATTATCTCCATATCGCAAAACTATTGCAAGGAATCAAACTTATCATATCCAATGATCTATATAAAAGTTTTTATTATATCCTTCTTGGATATTCATCATATTAGGACCAATTTCATAGCTTGTGCAAATTTTCATCACTATTATAAAACTCTCAAAATAATGTAAGTGAAGCATGAGAGTGTTTGACAAACTACTCCAAAAAGATATAAGTGAAGATCAAATGAGTAGTTAAGTAAATAGGTAGCTATGTGAGGACTCTCTCTCTCATTTAAAAATTTGTAGATCTAAGTATTTTATTGAAACAACAACAACACAAAATAAAATGACATTCTAAGAATAGCACACATCATGTGAAGAAGCAAAAACTTAGGCTCAACCGAGACAAACCGATAATTGTTGATGAAGAAAGGTGGGATGCCTACCGGGGCATCCCCAAGCTTAGAAGCTTGATAATTCTTTAAATGTTATCTTGGGATGCCTTGGGAATCCCCAAGCTTGAGCTTTTGTGTCTCCTTAATTCCTTTTATATCACGGTTTCCCTGAATCTTAAAAACTTCATCCACACAAAACTCAACAAGAACTCGTGAGATAAGTTAGTATAAACCAACGCAATAACCTTATCATTCTCTACTGTGCAAAATCACTAAAATTATTATTTAACATTTCGTACTAAATGCCTCTGCATATTTAATACTCCTATCCTCAAATAGAATCATTAAACAAGCAAACATATGCAAACAATGCTAACATAACAACAATCTGTCTAAACAGGACAGTCTGTAAAGAGTGCAATTTTACTCACACTTCCCTAACTCCAAATATTCTGAAAATTTCCCACATTGTATAGAATTTATCATAGCTTATTGGGAAAAACATTTCAACATTTTATCACATTCTGACTTTTCTCAAGAATTCACGCACTAGCATGCAACTTTCTGTTTTCAGACAGCAACATATAGACTTGCAAAATAAGCATAGCAAAGGCTATACTTGACATTTTTATTGAAGTAAAATATACAAAAAATTATTCTAAATAACAGCAAGAAAATCCTAATAAAATAAAATTATGCTCCAAGAAAAACACATATCATGTGACGAATGAAAATGTAGCACCAAGTGAGGTTACCGATAATGTTGGAGATGAAAGACGGGATGCCTTCAGGGGCATCCCCAAGCTTAGTTGCTTGGATATTCCTTGAATATTACCTTGGGGTGCCTTGGGGACCCCCAAGCTTAGGGTATTGTCACTCCTTATTCTCCTCATATCGATATCTCACCCAAAACTTGAAAACTTCAATCACACAAAACTTAACGGAACTTCGTGAGATGGGTTAGTATGATAAAACAAATCATTCACTTGGGTACTGTCAAAGACAAGATTCATAATTGTTCTCACACAATGAATACTGTACCCTACAATTTTTACAACTTATATTGACCAATATAAGCCATCAAAACTATAAAACAAGCAAACTATGCATTGAAAACAGAATCTATCAAAAACAGAACAGTACGTAAAGATCTGAATTATTGTCATACTTCTGTAACTTCAAAAATTCTGAAAATATAGGACAACGTAGGAAATTTGTAGATAAATCATCTATAAAAAATTCAGAGTTGTTCCACGCTCTGGTGCATTTTAACAATTTTGTTACTGAATGCAAAAGTTTCTGTTTTTGCACAGAATCAAGTCAACTATCATCCACACTATCCCAAAGGCTTTACTTGGTACTTTATTGAAACAAAAGCTATAAAACATGATTACTACAGTAGCCTAATCATGTGAACACACAAAAATAGTAGGGGTAAATGTTGGGTTATCTCCCAACAAGCGTTTTTCTTTAATGCATTTTTAGCTAGGCATGATGATTTCAATGATGCTCACATAAAAGATAAGAATTGAAACACAAAGAGAGCATCATGAAGCATATGACTAGCACATTTAAGCCTAACCCACTTCCTATGCATAGGGGTTTTGTGAGCAAATATTTTATGGGAGCAAGAATCAACTAGCATAGGAAGGCAAAACAAGCAAAACTTCAAGATTTTCAACACATAGATAGGAAACTTAATATTATTGAGATATGTAAAAGCATATGTTCCCCTCTCATAGTAATTTTCAGTAGCATCATGAATGAATTCAACAATATAAGCATGACATAAAGCATTCTTTTCATGATCCACATGCATAAAAAAATTATTACTCTCCACATAAGCAAATTTATTCTCATGAATAGTAGTAGGAGCAAACTCAACAAAATAGCTATCAGGTGATACTTGATTGACATAATCAATTTGAGCATTAAAATGATGATGACAAGATTCATGGTGATCATTATTCTTTATATCATAAGTGTCATCACAGTAATCATCATAGATAGCAACTTTGTTATCAAAATCAATTGAAACCTCTTCCAAGATGGTGGAATCATCATTAAATAAAGTCATGACCTCTCCAAATCCACTTTCATCAATAGAATCATCATAAATAGGAGGCATGCTTTCATCATAGTAAATATTCTCATGAAAACTTGGGGGACTAAAAATATCATCTTCATCAAACATAGCATCCCCAAGCTTGTAGCTTTGCATATCATTAACATCATGGATATTCAAAGAATTCATACTAACAACATTGCAATCATGCTCATCATTTATGCCAAACATTTTATTGAATTCTTCTTCTATCAATTGAGCATAATTTTCCTTTCCATCATTTTCAAGAAAGACATGATAAAGACGAATAATATGAGGCCACCTCAATTCCATTTATTTGTAGTTTTCTTTTTATAAACCAAACTAGTGATAAACAAGAAACTAAAAGATTATATTGCAAGATCTAAAGATATACCTTCGCACTCACCTCCCCGGCAACGGCGCCAGAAAAGATCTTGATGTCTACTACGCAACTTTATTCTTGTAGACTCGTGTTGGGCCTCCAAGCACAGAGTTTTGTAGGACAGTAGCAATTTTCCCTCAAGTGGATGACCTAAGGTTTATCAATCTGTGGGAGGCGTAAGATGAAGATGGTCTCTCTCAAACAACCCTGCAACCAAATAATAAAAAGTCTATTGTGTCCCCAACACACCAAATACAATGGTAAATTATATAGGTGCACTAGTTCGGCGAAGAGATGGTGATACAAGTGTAGTAATGATAGTAGATATTGATTTTTGTAATATGAACAATAAAAAACAGCAAGGTAACAAGTAACAAAAGTGAGCACAAACGGTATTGCAATGCTTGAAAATGAGGCCTAGGGTTTGTACTTAAAGCAAATATTGGTTTTCTTATACTAACGGATCTCATGAAGGTTTTTTTTAATTTTGTGTGATTGTAGTTTTCATGTTTTGGGTGAGATCTCGATGGACGAAGGAATAAGGAGTGAAAAGAGCCTAAGCTTGGGAATGCCCATGGCACCCCAAGGTAATATTCAAGGAGAACCAAGCAACTAAGCTTGGGGATGCCCCGGAAGGCATCCCCTCTTTCTTTTAACAACCATCAGTAATTTTACTTGGAGCTATATTTTTATTCGTCACATATCATGAGTTTTGCTTGGAGCGTCTTGTATTATATGAGCCTTTATTTTTTGGCTTTTTAGTTTGTCACAATTATCCTTGCTACATACACCTATTTGAGAGAGCCATAATTATGCTATGATTTGTTAGAATTGCTCTATGTGCTTCACTTAAATTTTTTGAGCTATGGAATTGCTCTAGTGCTTCACTTATATCTTTTTGAGCACGGTGTGCTTTAATTTTTTGAAGAAATACTCTCATGCTTCATTTAGATTTATTTGAGAGTTTGTAAATTTTTTGAATAAATTCTCTCATGCTTCACTTATATTATTTTGAGAGATGAAAATTTTTATGCTCATGTTCTTCACTTAAATTTGTTTGAGCTTGTCAAAAGCAATTGCAATATATGAAATTAGTCCCAAAGTGATAGATATTGAAGAGGGATATAATAAAAACTTTCATGAAGATCATTGGACAAACTAAACTTGATTCTTAGTAATAGTTTTGAGATATGATGATAGTAATATGTGAGTCATGTTGATGAGAAATTATGCTTTAGTAAGAATATTGGTTTTAAGGTTTGTGATTCCCTATGCAAGCATGAAAGTCAATAGTTATGCAATGAAATTACATCCTACTTGTGGTGCATTATTCGGTGTTAGTTATGCTTAATGCTTGTTTATGTGAATTTTTGGTTCTTGGTTGGTTGCTTCTCAATCTATTTGCTAGCCTTTCCTTGTACTAAGTGGGAATACTACTTATGCATCCAAAATCCTTAAACCCAGTTATGCCATATGAGTCCACCATACCTACCTATATGCGGTATTTCCGTGCCGTTCCAAGTAAATTTGTATGTGCCAACTCTAATTTTCAAAATGAATTTCCATTTGTGTGGCCGTACCGCTAATGAAGCGGCAGGGGGTGGCGAATATTTTTCCAGGCTAGATGTGTTATTCTCAAGATGAGTGTTTATTCACTTGCCATTGCACGAGAGTGTGGCGGTAATAGGGATACCCAATCCCGAAATGAAAAAGAAATTTACTTTATGTTATCAAATAATAAATTCCTTGGAAAGTGTTGGTATGGAAGTCACCCTTGGATACGGCTAGCCATGGATTATGAAAGAATGGTGGAAAAAGGAATAAACTTTATTTTATGTTTGGGAACCGCCTGTGATTTATCTAGCATGGAAAGTATTGGGAACTACTCGGTCGTTTTTGTTGATGGGAAAATCATGCCTCTCAAAATATTTTATCTCTCAATTTAAGCTTTGAGCTCTGGCACCTCTACAAATCTCTGCTTCCCTCTGTGAAGGGCCTATCTATTTACTTTTATGCAATTTTTATTTTTAGTTGAGTCTCCATCTTCTCTTATAAAGCACAAACTAGGGAGCACTATGATCATACTTGTGCATTGGATGTAGCTAATATTCGAGTGTGTTTCATGAATGGATCAATGATTGAGCATGATGGGCCAGGGATAGCTTTATTTAGTGTTGATATTTTGAAAGACATGGTTGCTTGTTGATATGCTTGAGTATTGAAGTCTTCATGTCAATTATAGTCTATTGCTTTGAACCATCTAAAAGCCCAAAAGTTGATGCTACAAAAGAAAAGAATATGTGATGAACATGTTATGCAGCATTCCACATCAAAAATTATGTTTTTATCATTTACCTACTCGAGGACGAGCGGGAATTAAGCTTGGGGATGCTGATACGTCTCCAACGTATCTATAATTTTTGATTGTTCCATGCTGTTATATTATCATTGTTGGATGTTTTACCTTCATTTTATAGCAACTTTATATCATTTTTTGGGACTAACCTATTGACATAGTGCCCAGTGCCAGTTGCTGTTTTTTGCTTGTTTTTTTACTTTGAAGAATATCCCTATCAAACAGAGTCCAAACGTAGCGAAACTTTTGGGAGATTTTTTTGGAGCAGAAGACAACTTGGGAGCCAAGGAAGCACCAGAGGGGAGGCCCATGGGGCCCACAACCCGCCAAGGCGCGCCAAAGGCCCTGGCATGCCCTGGTGGGTGGAGGGGCCCATGGGGGTCTCCTCCACCACCTCTCAGCTCTATAAATTATCAGATATTCCAGAAACCCTAGGGGTGCGATCGAAACACAATTCCAGCCACCGCAATTTCCAAAACCACGAGATTCAATCTAGAGCCCTATTCCGGCACTCTGCTTGAGGGGAACACGAGCACGGAGGGGTTCATCATCCTCATTGGTGCTCCTTCGATGATGCGTCAGTAGTTCACCATAGACCTACGGGTCCGTAGGAGTAGCTACAATGTTTTGCTCGTTGTTCTTGGAGATCTATTTGATATAATGACTTTTTGCGGTGTGTATGTTGGGATCCGATGAAGTGCGAGTTTATGATCAGATCTATCTATGAATATTATTTGAGTTTTCTTTGATCTCTTATATGCATGATTGTTATAGCCTCGTATTTCTTCTCCGAATCTTTGGTTTAGTTAGGCCAACTAGATAGATTTTTCTTGCAATTGGAAGACGTGCTTTGTGATGGGTTCGATCCTGCGATGTCCTCACCCAGTGACAGAAGGGGTAGCGAGGCACACATGTATTGTTACTATTTAGGATAAAAAGATGGGGTCTATTCCTACATGAATAGATCTTGTCTACATCATGTCATCGTTCTTATTGCATTACTCCGTTTCTCCATGAACTTAATACACTAGATGCATGCTGGATAGCGCTCAATGTGTGGAGTAATAGTAATAGATGCAGGGAGGAGTCGGTCTACTAATCTTGGACGTGATGCCTATATACATGATTATTGCCTTGGATATCATCATAATTATTTGCTCTTCTATCAATTGCCCAACAGTAATTTGTTTACCCACCGTATGCTATTTTCGAGAGAAGCCACTAGTGAAATCTACAGCCCCCGGGTCTATCTTTTATCTTATTGTTTTCAGATCTATTATTCCAAAAACCCAAAAGAACCTTGCTGTACTTTTTCTTTACTTATTTTATTTTGTGTTCTTGCTAGATCTATTTATCCAATCTAATACAATTTAATCTTTCTTTTTACCGAGGAGGGATTGGCAACCCCTCTTACGTGTCGGGTTGCCAGTATTTGTTCTTTGTGTGCAGGTACCGTTTACATACTGTTGCTTGGTTCTCCTACTGGATTGAAAACCTTGGTTTCATAACTGAGGGAAATACTTACCGAAGCTGTGCTGCATCATCCCTTCCTCTTTGGGGAAATACTAACGCAGTCTCAAGCCACGTCAACCATCGAAAAGTCCAAATGTCCATGCTACAAAAGAAAATAATATGTGATGAACATTTTAGGCAGCATTCCACATCAAAAATTCTGTTTTTATCATTTACCTACTGGAGGACGAGCAGAAATTAAGCTTGGGGATGGTGATACTTCTCCAACGTATCTATAATTTTTTATTGTTCCATGCTGTTATATTATCATTCTTGGATGTTTTACCTTCATTTTATAGCAACTTTATATCATTTTTTGAGACTAACCTATTGACATAGTCCCCAGTGTCAGTTGCTGTTTTTTGCTGGTTTTTTACTTCACAGAATAACAGTACCAAATGAAGTCCAAATGCCACAAAACTTTTTGGAGATTTGTTTGGACCAGAAGACAACTTGGGAGCCAAGGAAGCACCAGAGGGGAGGCCCATGGGGCCCACAAACCACCAGGGCACGCCAGAGGCCCCTGGCGCGCCCAGGTGGGTGGTGGGCCCACGGGAGTCCTTTCCACCACCTCTCAGCTCTATAAATTCCCAAATATTCTAGAAATCCTAGGGGAGTCGACGAAACACAATTCCAGCCGCCGCAAGTTCCAGAACCATGAGATCCAATCTAGAGCCCCATTCCAGCACCTTGCCGGAGGGGAACACGATCACGGAGGGGTTCATCGTCCTCATTGGTGCTCCTCCGATGATGCGTGAGTAGTTCATCATAGACCTACGGGTCCGTAGGCAGTAGCTAGATGGATTCTTCTCTCTTTTTGATTCTCAATACAATGTTCTCCTCGTTGTTCTTGGAGATCTATTTGATGTAATGACTTTTTGCGGTGTGTTTGTTGGGATTCTATGAAGAGCGAGTTTATGATCAGATCTATCTATGAATATGATTTGCGTTTTCTTTTATCTCTTATATGCATGATTGTTATGGCCTCGTATTTCTTCTCCGAATCTTTGGTTTAGTTAGGTCAACTAGATTGATTTTTCTTGCAATGGGAAGAGGTGCTTTGTGATGGGTTCGATCTTGCGGTGTCCTCACCCAGTGACAGAAGGGATAGCGAGGCACGCATGTATCATTGCTATTAAGGATAAAAAGATGGGGTATATTCCTACATGAATAGATATTGTCTACATCATGTCATCGTTCTTATTGCATTACTCCGTTTCTCCATGAACTTAATACACTAGATGCATGCTGGATAGCGGTCGATGTGTGGAGTAATAGTAGTAGATGCAGGCAGGAGTCGATCTACTAATCTTGGACGTGATGCCTATATACATGATCATTGCCTTGGATATCGTCATAATTATTTTCTCTTCTATCAATTGCCCAACAGTAATTTGTTTACCCACCGTATGCTATTTTCTCGAGAGAAGCCACTAGTGAAATCTACGGCCCCCGAGTCTATCTTTTATCATATATTTTTCAGATCTATTATTCCAAAAACCCAAAAATACCTTGCTGCACTTTTTCTTTACTTATTTTATTATTCATTCTTGCTAGATCTATTTATCTAATATCATACAATTTAATCTATCTTTTTACCGAGGAGGGATTGACAACCCCTCTTACGCGTCGGGTTGTAAGTATTTGTTCTTTGTGTGCAAGTACCATTTACATAGTGTTGCTTGGTTCTCCTACTGGATTGATAACCTTGGTTTCATAACTGAGGGAAATACTTACCGTAGCTATGCTGCATCATTCCTTCCTCTTTGGGGAAATATCGACGTAGTCTCAAGCCATGTCAGAGGCACCGCAGAAACTCCTAGTTCGTGGTTGTTCGTACCGCGCCCCCTATAAAGGACATAGGAAAAGGAGTTTTCATAACACAGCCCCCATTCTTCTCCATCTTCCTCCTTCGCGTTTCTGTGCCCAACGCCCTTGGCCCCTTCAACCAACTCAGAGCCTTGCACTACAAAAAAAAGACACATCCGTGACATTTTGGGCCAAACGCATTTTTTTCTGTCATGCTTATGACACTTCTGTGATGATAATTGTGACAAAAGCACGTATCATCATAGATGTGGTGGGCTCCTACTTCTATGACAAAAAATCATGACAGAAAAGGGGCTTTTCGTCCTGGGCGGGCCGGGGAGGCACCTGCATGACATTCTTTGGGCCGTCCATGATGGAAAAAATCGTGGTAGAAGCGAGGGCGAGGAAAATATCGGAGAGTTCCCGGTTACAGTGGGTGGTCGCGGCCGAGCGATGCACGGAGGTTTGCACGGTTCTTTCGTACACGTACGCCCGTGTGTGCGAGGCGTTGGGCTCTAACTGAACCCGAGCGAGGCAATCGCTTACTAAACCCGAGCGATTGCACTAGCTACGTTACTGAACCCGAGCGATCGATCCGTTGGTTGTTAACTGAACCCGAGTGATTCCTTCACTACTGCTGCTAACTGAAGCCGATCGAACCAGCTGCTGCTGCCTCTTGATGAACAGTGACCATTGTTGGGGGTTGGATGAACAGGACCCCGTGTTAGTAGAGGTCGTTGCCGCTGGATGAGCAGGACCCCGATCGAGGAGGCCGCCACACCTGAGCTGGTTGGGGGTGGATGAACAGAACCCCATGGAGGGCTAGTTGAACAGTAGCCGGTGGAGTCCGGAGGAACAGTAGCCCATGGATGAACAGTACCAGGTGGAGGCAGCAGGAAGACGCGGTGGATGAACAGTAGCAGGTGGAGGCTGGAGGAAGTCAACGGTGGTCGGTGGATGAACAGTAGCCCGTGGAGGCTGGAGCGAGGCAGTAGACGGTGGATGAACAGTAGCCCGTGGAGTCCCGTTTTGCGGTACACCACACCCCTCCCGATGAACAGGACCCCGTTTCGACCGTAGGCACTCAAACACAAGTCCGTTTCCTCCGTTTTACGGTACGCCACACCCCTCCCAATTAACAGCACCCCGTTTCAACCGTAAGAGCTCGAACACAAGTCTGTTTCTTCCGTTCTGCGTGCGCCAGGCCTTGTTTCGGCTGTTCCGTCCAAGCTGATTGGCTTCTGATGAACACGGCACATTCCGACCCAATCTGTTGCCTCCCGATGAACACGACGTTGTTTCTCCGTTCCGACCCAGCCGGTTGGCTGCCAATGAACATGACGTATTCGCTGTACGCGTTCAAGACCCCGCCCGTATGTACGTACGTAGCCGTATTTACTTTCTTGCAGCGTGGCTGTACGTACGTGTACACGATATAGACGGAACTGCCTGAACAACTACCGCTCCTTACTGGGCCACGGTTCATCGTGGTAGAAAGACCGATGGACCAGTATGTACGTACATGTTTGCGACCAGAATGACAACGCTATGTACGCTTCGACAGGGTGGGTCCCGACTATCAGGGAGGATAAGGATGCACTTCCTTGTGTGCGAAGATATTGATGGTGGGTCCGAGATGACAGGGGGAAGATTCTTTTTTTTGCGCGTAATAAGGAGGCACTTCTTTGCGTGCGAAGATGTAGCTGGTGGGTCCATCTATCAGCCTCACCGCGTACAGTCCTCTTCCGATGGCTGTCGTTTGTTGACCACGTTGACCACGCAGCACGGACAGCACCTAGGCGGTGGACGACGGTGAGGCAGGGAACAATGCGGAGCCTGGGAACACGCAGAGGGTAGTACGAGGGTTGACTAATTCGGCTACGGTGTGAGGCTGCCGTCGCCGCAAAATAACAGGGGGTGTGGGTGAGTAGAGGGATGGCCTGGCCAGCGGTGGGAGTAGTAGGGGGCGGTGAGGCCTGCACGGCAGCACAGCCGGCCATGGGAGGCACGAGCATGTGGTGGTTTGGACGGCTGGAGCAAGAAAATCAGATGTTGAAGAAGTAGGACGACCATTGGATGTTAACAATCCAACGGTCAGTGGTGATAGAATCGTTTGTTGACTAAGTTGACAAAGCCATGCGTGCGCATCAACTTAGTAGGGCCATAAGTCAGCCTCCAAAACTGGTGGGCCCCAACTGTCATGGGGAGCAATTGTTATTTTTCGCTTAATAAGGAGGCACTTCCTTCCGTGCCAAGATATAGCTGGTGGGTCCCAGCTATCATGGGGAGGATTCATTTTTTAGGCGTAATAAGGAGTACTTGCTTGCGTGCGGCTGATACGTCCATTTTGCATTATGTTTTCCTACTGTTATTTATGATGTTTTTTATGCATAATAATGCTTTTTGGAGTGATTCTAATGCCTTTTCTCTCATAATATGCAAGGTTCACACAAAGAGGGAGAATTCCGGCAGCTGGAAATCTGGGCCTGAAAAAGCTACGTCAGGCTACCTATTCTGCACAACTCCAAATGAGCTGAAATTTCACGAGGAATTTTTATGGAATAAATAAGAATTATTGGAGCAAATAAGTACCAGAGGGGGCCCACCAGGTGGGCACAACCCACCTGGGCGCGCCAGGGAGCCCAGGCATGCCCTGGTGGGTTGTCCCCTCCTCGGCCTACCTCCGGTGCCCCTCTTCTTGTATATAAGTCATTTTGAATTAGAAAAAATAAGGGGAGGACTTTCGGGACGAAGCGCCGCCGTCTTGAGGCGGAACTTGGGCAGGAGCACTTTTGCCCTCCGGCGGAGCGATTCCACCGGGGGAACTTCCCTCCCGGAGGGGGAAATCATCGTCATCATCGTCACCCACAACTCTCCCATCTTGGGGAGGGCAATCTCCATCAACATCTTCCATAGCACCATCTCCTCTCAAACCCTTGTTCATCTCTTGTGTTCAATCTTTGTACCGGAACTATAGATTGGTACTTGTGGGTGACTAGTAGTGTTGATTACATCTTGTAGTTGATTACTATATGGTTTATTTGGTGGAAGATTATATGTTCAGATCCATTATGCTATTTAATACCCCTCTGATCTTGAGCATGATTATCATTAGTGAGTAGTTACTTTTGTTCTTGAGGTCACGGGAGAAATCGTGTTGCAAGTAATCATGTGAACTTGATATGTGTTCGATATTTTGATGATATGTATGTTGTGATTCCCTTAGTGGTGCCATGTGAACGTCGACTACATGGCACTTCACCTTATTAGGGCCTAAGGGAATGCATTGTGGAGTAGTTATTAGATGATGGGTTGCGAGAGTGACACAAGCTTAAACCCTAGTTTATGCGCTATTCCGTAAGGGACTGATTTGGATCCAAAAGTTTAATGCTATGGTTAGATTTATTCTTAATACTTTTCTCGTGGTTGCGGATGCTTGCAAGGGGGTTAATCATATGTAGGAGGTTTGTTCAAGTAAGAATAGCACCTAAGCACCGGTCCACCCACATATCAAATTATCAAAGTAGCGAACACAAATCAAACCAACATGATGAAAGTGACTAGATGAAATTCCCGTGTACCCTCAAGAACGCTTTGCTTATCATAAGAGATCGTTTTGGCCTGTCCTTTGCCTCAAAAGGATTGGGCTACCTTTTTGCACTTTTGTTACCATTACCGTTACTTGCTCATTACAAATTATCTTGCTACCAAACTACTCGTTACTTATACTTTCAGTGCTTGCAGACATTACCTTGCTGAAAACCGCTTGTCATTTCCTTCTGCTCCTCGTTGGGTTCGACACTCTTACTTATCGAAAGGACTACTATTGATCCCCTATAATTTTGGGTCATCAAGGTTCTTTTCTGGCATCGTTGTCGGGGAGTGAAGCGCTCTTGGTAAGTGGAAATCGGTAAGGAAAAATTATTACTACGTGCTGAAATTTATTGTCACTTGCTACTATGGAGAACAATCCTTTGAGGGGTTTGTTCGGGGTATCTTCACCTCGACCGAAACCACAATTAATTACCCCTCAACCTACTGCACCTACTGAAAATATTGGTTATGAAATTCCTTCGGGTATGATAGAACAACTGCTAGCTAATCCTTATGCAGGAGATGGAACCGAACATCCTGATATGCACTTGATATATGTGGATGAAATTTGTGGATTATTTAAGATTGCAGGTTTACCCAAAGATGAAGCTAAGAAAAAGGTTTTCCCTTTATCTTTGATGGGAAAAGCATTGGCATGGTATAGGCTGTGCGATGATATTGGATCTTGGAATTGGAATCGATTGAAATTGGAATTTCACAAAAAAAATTATCCTATGCATCTAGTTCATCATGATCGGAATTACATATATAATTTTTGGCCTCCTGAAGGAGAAAGTATTGCTCTAGCTTGGGGGAGGCTCAAGTCAATGTTGTATTCATGCCCCAATCATGAGCTCTCAAGAGAAATTATTATTCAGAATTTTTATGCTCGGCTTTCTCATGATGATCGATCCATGCTTGATACTTCTTGTGCTGGTTTCTTTATGATGAAGACTATTGATTTCCGGTGGGATCTTTTAGAAAGAATTAAATGCAACTCTGAAGATTGGGAACTCGACAAAGGTAAAGAGTCAGGTATTAAGCTCAAGTATGATTGTGTTAAATCTTTTATGAATACCGATGCTTTTCAAAAGTTTAGCACTAAATATGGACTTGACTCTGAGATAGTAGCCTCATTTTGTGAATCATTTTCTACTCATGTTGACCTCCCTAAGGAGAAGTGGTTTAAATATCACCCACCTATCAAAGAAAAAATTAAAGAACCAGTAATAGCTAAAGATGAAACTATTATTTACAATGTTGATCCAGTTGTGCCTACTGCTTATATTGAAAAACCACCTTTCCCTGTTAGGATAAAGGAACATGCTAAAGTCTCAACTGTGGTCGACAAAAGTTATATTAGAACTTCCAAACCTGCTGAACAAATCAAAGTAGAACCTAGTGTTGCTATGGTTAAAGATCTCTTGGTTGAAAATATAGAAGGGCATGTTATTTACTTCTGTGATGAAGCTGCTAGAATTGCCAAACCCGATGAAAAAGATAAACATAGAACCATTGTTGGCATGCCTGTTGTCTCAGTTAAAATAGGAGATCACTGTTATCATGGTTTATGCGACATAGGTGCTAGCGTGAGTGCCATTCCTTTTACCTTATATCAAGAAATTATGAATGATATAGCACCCGCTGAAATAGAAGACATAGATGTTACTATTAAACTTGCTAATAGGGACACCATCACACCACTTGGGATTGTTAGAGATGTTGAAGTCTTCTGTGGGAAAATAAAATACCCTACTAATTTTCTTGTTCTTGGTTCCCCATAAGATGACTTTTGTCCCATTATCTTTGGTAGACCTTTCTTGAACACCGTCAATGCTAAAAAAGATTGTGAGAAACAAACCGTCGGTGTTAGTTTTGGTAATGAGTCTCATGAGTTTAATTTTTCCAAGTTTAGTAGAAAACATCATAAGGGAGAATTGCCTAGTAAGGATGAAATAATTGGTCTTGCTTCTATTGCTATGCCTCCTACCGATCCACTAGAACAATATGTGCTAGACCACGAAAATGATATGCATCTGCATGAAAGAAATGAAATAGATAAGATTTTCTTTGAACAACGCCCTCTGCTTAAACACAATTTGCCTATTGAAACTCTAGGAGGTCCTCCTCCACCGAAAGGTGATCCTGTGTTTGAATTAAAACAATTGCCAGACACTTTGAAATATGCTTATCTTGATGAGAAAAAGATTTATCCTGTTACTATTAGTGCTAACCTTTCAGAACATGAAGAAGAAAGATTATTGAAGGTTCTGAAGAAGCACAGAGCTGCCATTGGATATACTCTTGATGATTTAAAGGACATTAGTCCCACTATATGTCAGCATAAAATTGATATGGAGCCTGATGCTAAACCCGTTGTTGATCACCAACGACGTTTAGATCCTAAAATGAAAGAAGTGGTAAGAACAGAAATACTGAAGCTTCTGGAAGCAGGTATAATCTATCCCATAGCTGATAGTAGATGGGTAAGTCCTGTTCATTGTGTCCCTAAAAAAGGAGATATTACCATTGTTCCTAATGATAAGAATGAACTTATTCCACAAAGAATTGTTACTGGCTACAGAATGGTAATTGATTTTAGAAAACTAAATAAAGCTACTAGAAAAGATCATTACCCTCTGCCTTTTATTGATCAAATGTTAGAAAGACTATCAAAGCACACACATTTTTGCTTTCCTGATGGATATTCCGGTATTTCTCAAATACCTGTCTCACAACCTGATCAAGAGAAAACCACCTTTACTTGCCCTTTTGGAACTTATGTTTATAGACGTATGCCTTTTGGTTTATGCAATGCACCTGCTACTTTTCAAAGATGTATGACTGCTATATTCTCTAATTTTTATGAAAGATTGTTGAGGTTTTCATGGATGATTTCTCCGTTTACGGAACTTCTTTTGATGATTGCTTGAGCAACCTTGATCGAGTTTTGCAGAGATGCGAGCAAACTAATCTCGTCTTGAATTGGGAGAAGTGCCACTTTATGGTTAATGAAGGTATTGTCTTGGGACATAAAATTTCTGAACGAGGTATTGAGGTGGATAAAGCTAAAGTTGATGCAATTGAGAAAATGCCATGCCCTAAAGATATCAAAGGTATCCGTAGTTTCCTCGGCCATGCTGGTTTCTATAGGAGATTTATTAAAGACTTCTCTAAAATTTCTAGGCCTCTTACAAATCTTCTACAAAAGGATGTTCCATTTGTTTTTGATGATGATTGTGTAGAAGCCTTTGAAACACTTAAGAAAGCCTTGATTTCTGCACCTATTGTTCAACCACCTGATTGGAACTTGCCTTTTGAAATTATGTGTGATGCTAGTGATTATGCTGTTGGTGCTGTTCTAGGACAAAGAGTCGATAAGAAATTAAATGTTATTCATTATGCTAGTAAAACTCTGGACAGTGCTCATCGAAATTATGCTACTACTGAAAAGGAATTTTTAGCAGTTGTGTTTGCTTGTGATAAATTTAGATCTTACATTGTTGATTCTAAAGTGACTGTTCACACCGATCATGCTGCTATAAAATATCTTATGGAAAAGAAGGATGCTAAACCTAGACTCATTAGGTGGGTTCTTTTGTTACAAGAATTTGATTTACATATCACTGATAGAAAGGGAACTGAGAACCCCGTGGCTGATAACTTGTCTAGGTTAGAAAATATTCTTGATGACCCACAACCTATTAATGATAGTTTTCCTGATGAACAATTAGCTGCAATAAATGTTTCTCATAACACTCCTTGGTATGCTGACTATGCCAACTATATTGTTGCTAAATATATACCACCTAGCTTCACATACCAACAAAATAAAAAATTCTTCTATGATTTAAGACATTACTTTTGGGATGACCCACATCTTTATAAAGAAGGAGTAGATGGTATTATTAGACGTAGTGTACCTGAGCATGAACAGGGACAAATCCTACGAAAATGTCACTCCGAAGCTTATGGAGGACATCATGCGGGAGATAGAACTGCTCACAAGGTATTGCAATCTGGTTTTTATTGGCCTACTCTCTTCAAGGATGCCCGTAAGTTTGTTTTATCTTGTGATGAATATCAAAGAATTGGTAATATTGGTAAGCGTCAGGAAATGCCTATGAATTATTCTCTTGCTGTTGAACCATTTGATGTTTGGGGATTTGATTACATGGGACCTTTTCCTTCCTCTAATGGGTATACACATATTTTGGTCGTTGTTGATTATGTTACTAAGTGGGTAGAAGCTATTCCAACTAGTAGTGCTGATCACAACACCTCTATTAAAATGCTTAAGGAAGTCATTTTCCCAAGGTTTGGAGTCCCTAGATATTTAATGACTGATGGTGGTTCACATTTTATTCATGGTGCTTTCCGTAAAATGCTTGCTAAATATGATGTTAACCATGGAATTGCATCACCTTATCATCCTCAGTCTAGTGGTCAAGTTGAACTTAGCAATAGAGAAATAAAATTAATATAACAAAAAACTGTCAATAGGTCCGGAAAGAATTGGTCTAAGAAGTTAGATGATGCACTTTGGGCTTATAGAACAGCATATAAAAATCCTATGGGTATGTCTCCGTATAAAATGGTTTATGGAAAAGCTTGTCATTTGCCTCTTGAGTTAGAACATAAAGCATATTGGGCAATTAAAGAACTCAACTATGACTTCAAACTTGCCGGTGAAAAGAGGTTATTTGATATTAGCTCACTAGATGAATGGAGAACCCAAGTCTATGAAAATGCCAAGTTATTTAAAGAAAAAGTTAAAAGATAGCATGACAAAAGAATCCAAAAGCGTGAGTTCAAAGTTGGAGAATATGTTCTTTTGTACAACTCTCGTTTCAGATTCTTTGGAGGAAAACTCCTCTCCAAATGGGAAGGACCCTATGTTATCGAGGAGGTTTATCGATCCGGAGCCATCAAGATAAATAATGCCGAAGGTACTAACCCGAAGGTTGTTAATGGGCAACGAATAAAACATTATATCTTAGGTACACCCATTAATGTTGAAAGCAATATTATCCAAACTATGACACCGGAAGAACACATAAAGGAAACCTTCCGGAACACTCTAGAATAACTGAAAAGGAGGAGGTACGTGATACGGTAAGTAAACGGACTCCGAAAAATCCACAAAAATATTTTCTATCCATTTTGGAATATAACAAAAACTAGGAAAATAAGAAACAACCAGGAAGGCACCCCTGGTGGGCACAAGACAACAGGGCGCGCCTGGCTTGCCAGGCGTGCCCAGGTGGGTTGTGCCGACCTCGGGTACCTTCTGGACTCCGTTTTTCTTCAGCTTGCTTATTTCCCAAGATAAAAAAAACTTTATATACCCCCCGAACCTATTGACCACCGTATCGCGGAGAAATCTTCTGTCTTCTTTTCTTGCTGTTTTCCTGACAGAACTGAAAATATGTCGTCTCAAGATTTCGAGGAGGAGTGCCCAGTTTCTTATTAGCCTTTAGATAAAAATATCTTCAAGGATACCTATCCCTATATATGGTTCTCCGATGAAGAAGATGAAGATGAACCAGTCCCTCCTCGTTTCAAGCATGAAAGCATCGAGGCGTTATGCAAGAGGATAATAAAGCTTGAGATGGAGAATGAGGAGTTAAGGATAGATAATTTTTACCTTCGAAATAAGTTGGTGAAAAAGGCAGACAAACCCTCTACTTCATCACCACCACCTCCTTCTTCATCACCAAAGGAAAATTGAGTATCGGGTATGGGCACTTCCCTTGGCTTGTGCCAAGCTTGGGGGAGGTGCCCCGGTATCGTATCACCTCCACTATCTTTTGCCTTTACTTATCTTAGTTCGATCCATAGTTATCTTTTGCTTTAGATGAATAAAAGTTTAGTTCGATCCTTTCTTTTCGAGTGTTTGCTCAGTGATCTATCTTTGTAATCGTGTGCAAGATATATATAATAAATTTTAGTTTGAATTTTGTTTTCTTTACTTTCATGTTCAATAAAAAGAAAGGAAATAAATGAAAAAGATCATATGCTAATTTTATGGTAAGTAATGACATCACATAAGGAAGAGTATAAGTAGGAAATTTTATTGGAGATTGACAAACATAGCATTGGTCAATGATGCAATTCATGAAAGAATTAATAAGGGAAGAAAAGATTCACATGCAAATATACTATCTTGGACATCTTTTGTGATTGTGAGCCCCCATCAAAATATTATATGCCAAAATTGTTGACGTTGGACAAGGAAGACAACGTAATGATTTATGTTTGTTCATATTCACATAGAAGTTATATTGTGGTGCTTGCCCCCATCTTTGCTAGCCAAAAACTCTGCACTAAGTAGAGATACTACTTGTGCATCCAAAAACTTTAAACCCAAATCTTATTTTGAGAGTCCACCATACCTACCTATGGATTGAGTAAGATCCTTCAAGTAAGTTGTCATCGGTGCAAAAAGGGCAATAAAAATTGCTTCTAAAAGTGTTGGATCATTTAGGCCCAGTTCTTTTGGGTAATTCTCCCAGAATCTTGAGAATCAACCCTCCACCCAGTTTCTCCTAGAATCTTGAATCCATTTTTTTTTTACAATCCTAGCAGTTCACATCCTAACTAGCTAGGATTGTAAAAAAAATATAGGTTCAAGATTCTGGGAAAAGCTGGGTGAAGAGTCGATTCTCAAGATTATGGGAGAATTGGCCAAAAGAACTGGGCCTTAGTGTAAGAGAAAATTGAGCATTGTACGAACCTGTGATGGCAAAGAATAAAAGCGACAGACTGCATAATAAAGGTTGCTATCACAAGGGGCAATACAACATGACGTTCTTTTGCACTAAGAGATTGAGCATACAAACAAATAAGCGCATGGCAACCTCTGCTTCCCTCTGTGAAGGGCCTATCTTTTACTTTTATGTATTTACTTTTATGTAAGAGTTAAAGTTTTTCTCTCTATTCCTTTTTATTTTCTCTTTTGGCAAGCATCATGTGGTGAGGAAAGATCTAGGCACATATATCCAGTTGGATATGAGTAGCATGAGTTATTATTGTTGACATCACCCTCGAGGTGAGTATGTTGGGAGGCGAATCTATAAGCCCCTATCTTTCTATGTGTCCGGTTGAAACATTTTGCTCATGTGTATGCGGTGAGTGTTAGCAATCATAGAAGACTATATGATGGTTGAGTATGTGGACTTGCCAAAAGGCTCCGATACGTGACCCTTCCTGAAAAGATGATGAATTGTAGTTGCAAAGTTGACTGAAAACATAGTTTGTTGGTTTTCAATAGAGTTTATGCTTTATACTTCGATGCTGTGATGAATTGCTACTTGTTCATGAGAAGTTATATGATAAAAGTTCTATGCTAAAGTTTGTTGTTGTTATAATAATATACATGATGCTTCTATGTCCGTATTTTTTTTATCGACACCTCCCTCTCTAAGCATGTGGACATGTTTTTCAATTTCGGTTTTCGCTTGAGGACAAGCGAGGTCTAAGCTTGGGGGAGTTGATACGTCCATTTTGCATCATGTTTTCTTACCGTTATTTATGATGTTTTTATGCATAATAATGCTTTTTGGAGTGATTCTAATGCCTTTTATCTCATAATATGCAAGGTTCACACAAAGAGGGAGAATTCCGGCAGATGGAAATCTGGACCTGAAAAAGCTACGTCAGGCTACCTACTCTGCACAACTCCAAATAAGCTGAAATTTCACGAGGAATTTTTATGGAATAAATAAGAATTATTGGAGCAAATAAGTACCAGAGGGGGCCCACCAAGTGTGCACAACCCACCTGGGCAAGCCAGGGAGCCCAGGCGCGCCCTGGTGGGTTGTGCCCTCCTCGGCCCACCTCCGGTGCCCCTCTTCTGGTATATAAGTCATTTTGACCTAGAAAAAAATAAGGGGAGGACTTTCAGGACGAAGCGCTGCCGTCTCGAGGCGGAACTTGGGCAGGAGCACTTTTGCCCTTCGGCGAAGCGATTCCGCCGGGGGAACTTCCTTCCCGTATGGGGAAATCATCGTCATCATCATCACGAACAACTCTTCCATCTTGGGGAGGGCAATCTCCATTAACATCTTCAACAGCACCATCTCCTCTCAAACCCTAGTTCATCTCTTGTGTTCAATCTTTGTACCGGAACTATAGATTGGTACTTGTGGGTGACTAGTAGTGTTGATTACATCTTGTAGTTGATTATTATATGGTTTATTTGGTGGAAGATTATATGTTCAGATCCATTATGCTATTTAATACCCCTCTGATCTTGAGCATGATTATCATTAGTGAGTAGTTACTTTTGTTCTTGAGGTCACGGGAGAAATCTTGCTGCAAGTAATCATGTGAACTTGATATGTGTTCGATATTTTGATGATATGTATGTTGTGATTCCCTTAGTGGTGTCATGTGAACGTCGACTACATGGCACTTCACCTTATTAGGGCCTAAGGGAATGCATTGTGGAGTAGTTATTAGATGATGGGTTGCGAGAGTGACAGAAGCTTAAACCCTAGTTTATGCGCTATTCCGTAAGGGACTGATTTGGATCCAAAAGTTTAATGCTATGGTTAGATTTATTCTTAATACTTTTCTCGTAGTTGCAGATGCTTGCGAGGGGGTTAATCATAAGTAGGAGGTTTGTTAAAGTAAGAATAGCACCTAAGCACCGGTCCACCCACATATCAAATTATCAAAGTAGCGAACACAAATCAAACCAACATGATGAAAGTGACTAGATGAAATTCCCGTGTACCCTCAAGAACGCTTTGCTTATCATAAGAGATCGTTTTGGCCTGTCCTTTGCCTCAAAAGGATTGGGCTACCTTGCTGCACTTTTGTTACCATTACTGTTACTTTCTCATTATAAATTATCTTGCTACCAAACTACTCGTTACTTATAATTTCAGTGCTTGCAGACATTACCTTGCTGAAAACCGCTTGTCATTTCCTTCTGCTCCTCGTTGGGTTCGACACTCTTACTTATCGAAAGGACTATGATTGATCCCCTATACTTGTGGGTCATCAGCGGCCATGGACCATGTGGGTCCCAACTATCAGCCTCTCTATGTACATCCCTCTTCTGATGTTGTCGTTTGTTGACAACGTTGACCACGCCATGCCGAAAATACCAACGCGATGGGCGACGGCGAGACCCAGGAAGGGAATGACCCAGAGGTGGCGAAGCCACAACAGTGGTGGGATGTGGGTGAGTAGAGGGATGGCTTGGCCATCAGTGCGAGTAGTAGGGGGCGGTGAGGCCTGCGCGGCAGCACAGACGACCATGGGAGGCGGGAGCAGGCGGTCCCACCGGCGCTGGATTTGGCGGCTGGAGCAAGAAGATCAGAGATTGAAGAAGCACGAGGGCCGTTGGATTGAAATCCAACGGTCACTTCTGCTAGACTCGTTTGTTGACGTATATAATAAGTAAAAACATCTTGCATACGCGTCAACTTAATAGGCCCACAAGTCAGCCCATTTCCTATTTTTTTAATTATTTACAGCTCATTTGCAACTTCTTATGCAATTTATTGCAGTCCGTTTTCTTTTTGTTGGCCAAGGCCAGGGTTTAAAATTTAAACGAAATTTCGCATATTTTGGTGGGGTCCAAACTATTTTTAATACCAAAATGTCGAGCCAGATTTAAAGTAGTTTGAAGATATATTTAAATTACATTAAAACCGAGTGAAATTGGAATCTGAAAGTGTGAAATAATTCAGAAATTTGAAAGTAATTGCCAATTTGTCGTGTGTTTTTTATATTTACAGCCCATTTCATCTTACTTTAAGATTTGCAGCCGTCTTGAAAGAGTTGAAGCCCAGCAGGGCGGAGAAAAATAAGTAGGCCTGGGTTGGGTATACCTGGATTGGGTATTCTTCAGAAAAAATAAACTGGGCTAGCCATTTTCACAAAGAAAAAATAGCTGGGCTGGTCATGTGGTGAACGTAAAATAGAAGCCTGGGCTAGACGGGCCACAACCCAGTTGAAACCCCGCTCCATCTCAACAATAACAAAAAAAATACTGCTCGAGCAGCTACGTCCCAGGTGTCAGACGATCTTGTGTTGTTCTCTTGTCTATTGACTATACGCTGACAATGTCGTGGGTCCCAGATGTCAGCAAACCACTAGGAGGAAGCATTTTCTTTTTCTATACGCTAACAATGGAGTATATAAAAAAAGAGGAACTTGCTTGCGTACGGCCATGGACATGGTGGGTCTCTACTGTCATCCTCTCCACATCCAGTCCTCTCCCGATTCCTCTTGTTTGTTGACCATGTTGACAACACGAGAGGGTGGCGCCGTGGCGAGCGCACCAAAGCACGCGGAGGACGATGGCGAGAAATCGGACGCCGGTGTTAACAATTTAGGAGATGGTGGGGAGGCGATGCGTGTGTTGAGGCGCAGCCAGCCGTGGGAGGCGGAAGCAGGCGCCCCTGCCAGTGCTGGTTTGGTTTTGGCGGCTGGAGGAAGACGAGACTGAAGAAACACGACAAACTATAAAAGCAGCAGGAGTACTTAAGAACGTTAACTGAAACCAGCAGGGGCACTTAACAACCATAGCTGAAAGCAGTATGAGTAATAATACAGGTTCAACCGTACAAAGCACGCCTCGAACAGTGCTACTTTGCCTACAGTTAACCAAGGGTGAGGCCACCAAGCCCCAGGCGCCACCCCGCACATCCACAACCTTCTGAAAGTGGCTTCATCTCGCAATGTGGTCAATTAACATGATATTCGCTTTAGAGCCATGGAAAAGCATGAGCATAACCTTTTGTCCTATTCTCCAAGATGGACGGACCTTCATTATTTGAGACCACCCATGAATAAGTATCTTTTCATAAATTGTTGCTACTTCTAAAGTCGAGACAGAAGAGACCACCCATGTTAGAAGTAGCATCTTCGTGAGAGAAGGGAATCACAAATTGTTGCTACTTCTAAAGTCAAATTGTGATTAGTTAGACAGAATAGGTGGATTAAGAAGTAATCGAGGCAACATGCAAGAACCAGATACAAAACTAACATGGATGAACTACTGGAATGATGTCGGGCTGGAAGATCACAGTAAAGTCGAGACCAGGTTCTGCTATTTCCATCAACATTCGTGCGCCAACTTTCAGTCCGTAACACTTGAGAAAGTTTATCCAAGTTCGGCCATAAAAAAAGCAGCAATCTTCTTTGTTCATGAACCCAACTGGGAACTTATATCCATGGCCTGTCTTCAATGTGACCATTAAACTAGTGTATTCAGTTATGGCAAGGCCGACCATCTTGAGTACATGTGTTCTGGCAGAGCAAGGAATGCACTGCAGGAAAAATAATATGAGAACACAATGTATTCGCTATCCAAATCTAGAAATAATTTCCTCTTTCACGTCAGTGTTGACCATGGTACTAGTACCCTTTATCCAAATATAGCAATCCAAATTTCCAAATTAGTCGACAGCATGTTAAAAAAACCCAACCCTCCCGAATAGAAAAGAGGATTCTAGAAACATACTGTGCGCGTTTTAAAATCCTATGTTAGGATGAGAAGGAACAAGTATGGCGCCTCGCCGAGGGCGCAGAAACCTGTAGGATCCTCGCACTTTGGGCACTGCAAATGAAACACACTAGATACAGTTGATCGACTCAGTATTTTGAATCTTGAGACATCGCTTGTGTACATATCTAAATGGGAGTACACTATATGCTGCGTGTGTCATACATGTTACACTTGAGTTGGACATAAAGTGGTTTCAAATATTTGAATTCACCTTAAACTAGATTCTACCTTCTGAATTAGTATTGGCATTTGTAAATCATATTCATATATGATAGTGGAATACATCTTTGTTGTGCTTTTGAAGATATATAAAAAAACATAGAATGATTTATAAAGATTCGTATAAGAATACAAAATGGATTCAAATTTAGTTGCCAGGGTAAACGTGAATGCTTATTGTCCCAAAATTTGAAAGAAGCAGCAAAATATCCACTCCCACGTCGGCTGCCCGAAGCCAGTGTTTGTGAGATGGACACAATCCATCGGCCTGATTTCCACTGCTCTCAATAGGGGTAGGTTAGTATCTTCAATTAGACGTGACACGACCGCCTCTGAGCCCATTCAGACACGATGGGCGCCAAACATGGGCGGCAAAACACATTTGATTAAAGCTCGTCCGAAAGACCTCTGTCTCTCCCTCCATTTCCCCATTCATACACGGTGAGCGGCAAAACAAACTCGACTCGGCCGAAATCGATGTAGGCAAATATTTTTAATAGGGGCAGGTTTGTAACTTCACTCAGACATGACACAACCGCCCTACCTGTCAGCCCCGTTCATACACCGTGGGTGCCAACCGTGGGCGCCGAAACACCCTCTCCTCGCCCAAAATCACTCTGGGCAAATATTGGGGAGATGCGAGATTACCGTCCTATCCCCAACCGACGAGATGTCCAAATTTTAAACGGTGGCTAAGTTCGTAACTTTCCCATATTTCAGACAGGCGCGTCCCAAAAACATGTTTCCCCGTACCTCTCCCTCCATTTTCCCATTCATCCACTGTCCACGATAGAACACCATCCCCACACCAGCCTCCTCCATCCGCCAACCCATCCATCGCCGCCGTCCTCCACCCCATCCATCGCCGCCGTCCTCCACCATGCCGGAGCGCCTACCAAGACCGTGTCGTCCACTGCTAGAGATGGACATTTCTCATCCACGGCGACGGACCAGGAGCCTTGCATCGCATCCTCTCGCTTCATCGGCGCCATCATCCTCCTTGCCGGGGCCGCTCCCACGACCTTCTCGTCCACCGCAATGGGACTTATCCCCCAATGCACCCGTCTACCATCGCAGATCTGCTTCAATGCCACCGACAGCCATCGCACCCCCGATAACTACACGACGCCGCAAGAGAGGTGGTACTACTTCATATCTGCTCAACTTTTTGATCTCAACCAGAAAATAGATCGTAACTTGGTTACTGTACTTTCTTTTCAGCTCTTAGAATTTAGTTCTTAGTTAGAAGCAAACAATGATTGCTAAATAGCATTTCTGTGGTTTGCAGCTTCAAATCTGCCATGGCACAGTCATAATAGGGTTTAATTGATCATGCTTAGGGTTTCCCCCCTTTTATGATCACTATACGATCAGCCTACATGCTTCGTGTCATAATAGCACTGCTCCACCCATCAAGCTAAACAAGCTTAGTTGTTCAAATACGAATCTGATATTATTAAAACAGAGTCATTTAATTGGTCAGCTAAATGTTCCTAATTTAGTTTCGAAAATGCATGTACGCCGCTGGGGTGTTGATCTACAGGGTGCCCACGATGGGCTGCGGCCCACCCTGGGATTTTGGGTCAGCCCAGACCCTGATTCCCCTTTGTTTTGCTGCGCTTCCGATCTCTACTCGCCCCTAGTTGCCTGTCTTGCCGGCGACTTGCCGTCCCCGGATGGCATGAATCTAGGAGGAGATGCCGGACTAACAGGAGGTCAGAAGCCACTCGCCCAACAGCATCACCGCTACCCGGGCGCGCAGCCGTGCCTACCTTCCCAGTTCATTCAGGGCTCAGGCGTGCAGCACCCACTTAGCCAACCCGATTTATCCTGAGATATGTCCTCAACACTCAGCAGCCACTCCTCATCACCCATTTTCTAATTGATTCATTACTCATTAGGCAGGACTGTCATTAGGGTTTGTTGTGTACTGAGTGCTACCTACACTTAATGGTTCAGATATTTCAGTAATCTTTAGTACCAGTAAAGTTCACAGGGTTTCAAAATTCCGGCCCTAGGAACAGACACTAGTCATGTTGGATTGTTGGTCATAATGACATTGACCCAGATTACTACTACAGACAAGGTTTGTTGACAATTTTACTTGTCTTTCTTACTCATTCGATATGATATCCAATTATTCATGTCGATTAGTTGCAAACAATAAGTGCTAGACCAACTTCTTGATTCAGATTTTGGACGGTCTCTTACTACAGTTACAGTTCTGCATACTTGTCCTAGTAAGCTCACAAGTAATGATTGATTCACTACCTCTATGCTTGCCTTGTCATATTTGTTGTCAATATTCTTTTAGGGTGGACCACCCTATTTCAAAATACTGGAACCACAGACATGAGTGAATAGTATTTCTCTATGTGATCTCTTCTATCATGTGTGGGCAACGAACACTGCATTGTATAGAAAGAAAGTGTCATATCCACCTTTTACATAGACTACGATCTTTTACATGGAATACAATCTGCCTACTTGCTTTGTGTCGCACTACCAGCACTCCACCCTTGAAGCTAAACATTAAGCCACTCATAATTCCTTAGTGTATTTGTTCAAATACGAATTTGATATAATTCTAATGTTCCTACTTCAGTTTTGAAATGTGTGTCCGCCTGTTATAGAGACATAAGAGGTTTGTATTTCTGTGTGTGGTCTGGTCAGCACGGTTTGGGGATGAACTTTGTATACGCAGGGGTTTGTAGGGAGACACTCTCCGAGTTGAATCCGCAATGCATTCCATAGATAATCTGACTACTTTTTATGTTTTCATGAATCTCAGATACTGAACAACATCATAATGATTTATGAGCTTGTGCGCATGAAAAGAATAAAGCAGAACAATGCCATGGCTGTCAAACTTGGCATTAAGGGACTGAAATCAAGTCTGGATGCAATGCAATGCAAACGCTCTCCACCTACAGATTCGTGCTCAGAATATGATCCTAACAATGATTGTGAGCTAGAGGGAGACCTAAGTCAATGTAGCTCCCTAGTGGAGGAGTTAGAGGCAGATGCCCTATCTTATTCACCCATCAAGGTGCTTGCTCTAACTTTCCAAGGTTATATTGGTCGCACATATCTTACAACTGATGCTTTGCATTGCTTCTACTTTGTTGCACTGCCATTAGCTTAGTTTACACTTCGTGTATGTGAATACGCCCTGCCTATCCATTTTCAGTACATATTCCATCTGTCATCATACCATATTTATCCATTCAAATGTTGTTCTTGTGTATCAGATGTTCAAAAGGAAGAGGGTGATTGCTGATTGCGGAGGAGCACGAACAATGTATTTGGAAAAGGTAGTGACACCTGATAAATCAAATAGCCCATTAGGTGTAGTTGCAATATCACCAGACCCACAAAACACGGCCCCAACTCTAGCAGACACTAGCCCTACTACACTGGTCATCTCTGATGGCCCAACTCTGTAGACCCCAACTGCAGCAAACAGTATGATGATGCCAGTTGACATAGCACCAGCTCTACGATGCAAAACCCCCATTCCAGCAAAGAGTACACCAAATCTAGTTGCCAAATCCCTTTTCGAATGAGAGAGAGCCCCAATTGCAGCAAATAGGACCCCTGTTCCACTTCTTCCCAGTTTAGAAGACGAAGCTTATATTTTTGTCAGGAACCTTGTGCGCATATTTCCTTCATGGAAAGATTATACCATAGACACAAAACAATTTCCAATCTTCCTCCGCAACTTATGTGTAAGTAATGTACTAATGTTATTCATGGTAATTACTGCATATGCTTCTCCTGGCAGAAGACACAAGATTTCATTCTTTTAAATAGGTGAGGACCAAACTGGATAGTCAAGACGAGCAAGGGTTGGTTGCGCTTTTCGAGCACTCATTAATGAAGTATCGTTCCTACCTGAGGCAAGCACACTTCAATGGCAAGCCTCTAAATGAAATTTCTATAAAGCCTCCGGTGCTACATTTATTAGACAGTGACTAGAATAATATTGTTACACATTGGTCTCGTTTGCAGCGTAAGGTACTGTATATGATATCACATCACAATTTGAACTACATTTCTGCATGTGCCTTACCGTCTCACTTGTACGAAAACTGTTTGTAGAAGAACATTCATTCTCAAGGGACCACAGAATCTCGCAACTATACTGCACACTGCATTGCTCTTGTGAGTACCTCTTGCCCTGTATGACCATACTTAATTTCATAGTTAGTTGATTATGTAGCATCACTGCACATGTTAGCCTCGTTATCCTCCATTTGGTGGACATTATAAGATCCGTATCGACTCTTACATAAATTTATAATCAACCCAATGCTTTTGAAGAGGTTTAGCTCTGCAGTCCTCTTGTAAGGACTGAATGTCATCTATCACTGTACTTACATTAACAACTACTCCTTCCATCCCATAATATAAGAGCGTTTTGTACAGTACACCAGTGTACAAAACACTCTTATATTATGGGAATGAGGGATTGGTTCATTGTGTAGCATTCTGCATCTTATCTCCCTCGCCCACCATTTACTAAAAAATATCAGATCTATATTTAATCTTACCAAAAAGTTGAATACACAGACAATGCCAGTGCAGAAGTGTAGCCCATTGCTCTTGTCAGTACATTTTGTCATGTAACGCCTGTACTTACAGGGATTGGTAGTTGATTATGTAGCATCAATCTGCATCTTATCTTCATTATCCTCTATCCCTTCCAGTATTATCATATCTATAATTACTCTCTACAAAATGCAGAGTACAGGCAATGCTTATGAAGAAGTTTCTGTGCTGAAATTCTTGAGTTATCCTTCCCTTGACATGGAGAAGGGCATTATAGAGCCGGTGTTAACTGTTAATGTAAGTCAGTCCTTCGAAAGCCTTTATCCTCAACTGCTGTTTAATTTGCTCATACTCCCTATCGTCAACTGCTATTTAATTTGCTATTTCTATCAAAATGCATGTTCGCAACAACTGTAAGTTCCAAGTTTTAGTTGTAAAACCAAATTCCTTATTCATACCATGCACATTAATCAATACTCCCTATATGTATGCTTGTTTTTGTGGATCTATAATCCAGTGTGTGGTGAAGCCGCCCACGTTTGCACCTTGTCATCTCCTGCCAGGGGGTTGCCAACCATAGCCTGGCAGTGTTGAGACGAACTACCGGGGTAGTTCCAGGATGGCGAGATCCTCTCTGATCCTTCTTACTGAAGCGGCTGGATCCCATCCTTCCCGGTCATGAGTCAAGCGGTTGCGGGACATCCATATAGCTCACATCACAGTGATGAAGATTGCCCGGTCCTTGTCAGAGAACCGGGATTCACAGAGAATATCTTTTGTCCATGTATGAGGATGGAGACGTGGTAAATGAACCTCAAAAATAAGTCTGGCCTCCTCCCAGAACCGACGCGCATGCGGACAGTGCAACAGCGCATGTTCCAGGTCCTCTTCCATGGCAAGGCAAATCTTGCAGGTGCTAATCTCTTATGTGACGATACTTTAGGGTGCACTCATCAGGTATAATGCCCCTCAATACACGCCACCAGAACACTTTGACTTTAGGGACTACCTTGAGCTTCCAGACTGCATTCCACAACTGTTTTTGATCCATTGAAGTGCCGGTAATCTGCCCCTCATCTAGAGCCAACCGCTCTTTCTGATTCACTAGAGCTCGATACACCGATTTAACAGACTAAATGCCTGATTTCTCATGTGCCTAAGCAAGAAGATCTTCGCCGCCTCCCTGTCGCAGTGGAATATTGAGAATGGCGGCTATGTCGGGTGCAATGAAGGTCTCTCTGACCAACTCCTGATGCCATGTCCAGCTAGTTGTATCAATCTGCTCGCTGACGGTTTGAATCACCGTGTTCGCTGGTCGCATCAATGGAGTCATAGAAACAATGGAAGGAATCCACCTATCCTCCCATACAGAGATGGAAGTTCCCGAACCAACTCGTTTCAGCAGCCCTATCTGCAAAGCTTCCCGGCCTGCTATGATTGCCCTCCAGGTAGCAGACGATTTAGGTACCGATCCATGTAGGAAGTCCGAGTCAGGGAAATATCTACCTTTCATAACCTTAGTGCATAGAGAGTTAGGATTCATCATGAAACGCCATCCGTGCTTCCCTAATAGCGCCAAGTTAAACAACCGAAAGTCGCGGAATCCCATTCCGCCTTTGCACTTTGGTGTAGCTAGTTTATCCCAAGCGATCCAATGTAGGGAATTCCTGTCAATGGAGCTGCCCCACCAGAATTTTGCCATGCTTGAGGTGAAACTTTTACACACCTTTTTTGTCAGCAGAAAACATCTCATGCTAAACGTTGGAATAGCTTGAACAATAGATTTCAGGAGGGTCTCTCTGTCGGCGCAAGCAAATAGCCTCTCTGCCCAACCTTGCATGCTGCCTCTTGCCCGGTCAGCTAGATATTCAAAGGTTCCACTGCTTATCTTGCCAACAGCGTGGGTAATCCAAGGTAGCGTTCTGAGAAAGCTTCTACTTGTACACCAAGAAGTTGCTTCAAACTTTGCCTAAGGGTCGTCGACGTGTTTGGGCTGAAAAAGATGGAGCTCTTGCTCCTGATAACACATTGTCCAGTGGCATCTCCATATATTGCAAGAATCTCATTCAGCCTAGTCGCACTTTCCACATTCGCCTTGATGAAAATAAGGCTATCATCAGTGAATAAGAGGTGATTCACCCATGGTGCTCTGAAGTTCACTCTAATACCTCTATCAACAAAGTTCCCATAGTGCTTCAAGAGTGAAGTGAAGCCTTCAGCACAAAGTAAAAACAAGTAGGGGAGATTGGGCACCCCTGCCGAAGCGCTCTGGATGGGTTGAAGAAAGGTTGCAGCTCTCCATTGACACGGACAGAGAACCGAACTAACGTGACACACTTCATGATCAACCTGACCAGATTAGCATTGAGTCCAAGCTTCAAGAGTATGGCTTCCAGGAAGTGCCATTCCACCCTATCGTAAGCCTTCATCATGTCAAGTTTGACCGCACAAGTGTAATTCTTCCCTTTCTTCCGTCTCTTCATCGTATGAACACTTTCAAAGGCAACAAGAACATTATCTGTGATCAGACGACCTGGGACGAAAGCACTTTGTTCCTCACTGATAATATCATCCATGCACACTCGTAGTCGATTGGCAATAACCTTGACTGCCAGTTTATATAATACTGGACAAAGAGCAATTGGACGATATTGTGAGATACTTTGGCGGTGACGTACCTTGGGGATCAGTGTGATAGACGTGCCATTTAGTCCCAATGGTAGCTCACCTCCATTAAGAAAGGCCAGCACCGCTTGAGTTACTTCATCTTGTAGCAACTTCCAGTGGCGTTGGAAAAAACCTGCCCTGAAACCATCCACTCCCGGCGCCTTGGAGGGGGCCATTTGAAACAGTGCTTGTTGAACTTTGGATGGCTCGTACGAATTGCTCAGGAGCTCGTTCATCTCCGGTGTGACCCGGATAGGAACATGCGATAACAATGCATCGGTGTTATTGGCACCCTGCGATGTGTAAAGTGCTTGATAAAAGGCTAATATTTCTGTCTTGTCCTCTGCTTCGCTGACACAAGTAGAGCCATCGTCTCTCTAGAGACCCGATATACGATTAGTGCATTTCCTCTGTCTAGCTTGTGCCTGGAAATATGCCGTGTTGCGATCGCCTGAGCGAAGCCATGGAACTCGGGATCGTTGCCGCATCCAGATTTCTTCTAGGCTAAGTGCCTCTATGAGTTTCTGCATAATGCTTCTGTCCTCATCTGATGGGCCCCTTCCTACTGAGTGCTGACGCAGTCTATCGAGCCATTTTTGCAAGTTACGAACTGATCTTGACAAGCTGCCGAATTCGCGAGCTCCCCAGGGCTCGAGTTGACTCTGAAATGCCCCAAGGGAGTCCATTATACCTTGTAGACCAGGATTGCGGGTCTGCCCCCGCCACGTTTGTGCGATTAGCTGTTCATAATCCTGGTGTGACTGCCAAACGTTTTCATAGTGAAATTGTTTGGCTCCCATCGGCCTATGTGAGAATGCGTGGTTCTTGAACTCAGCAATAACAAAGCAATGATCGGATTCCACAGCACACACATGCCTAACACACATATGATCAAATTTCTGCCTGAACTCTTCATTGGCAAAGGCTCTGTCAATCCTTGCCTTGACATTCGCATCTCCAGGTTGGCGGTTATCCCAGGTGTAAGCAACACCAGACCATCCTAGATCTTGGAGAGCACATTCGTCGGTGACCTCTCGGAAGTCTCTCATCTGTCTCTCAGGCCGAACTGATCGACTGAAGTGTTCGTCAGGGTACAGAGTTTCATTGAAGTCACCCATACACATCCATGTACCGTGAGGAATGGCGTGTAGGGTTCTAAGGAAGCGCCAACTGTGGTGATGATCTGCCGCTCTTGGCGCACCATAGAAGCCTGTAAACCTCCATACATTCGATCCCATGGGATCATCATGAACCAGAACATCGATATGGCTACGACTGTAAGTTTTAAGTTCCACCTTCAAATCTTTAGATCAGAAAAGCCCTATCCCTTTGCTAAGGCCGTCACTGTCCACTGCAAAACTGCGTGCAAACCCAAGGGTATGCCGCAGATCCTCCACTCGTTTACCTCTGATTTTCGTCTCCATAACAAAAACCAGTTCGGGCCCTTCTTGCTTCACCACATTGCGAAGCTCGTGAACTGCCTCGGGGTTCCCAAGCCCCCAGCAGTTCCAGCTCAAACAACTCACTCCGCCTGGTAGGGCTGGCTCGCAGCTCCTGTCGAATTCTCTGAAGTCATAGGTGTTTCTCTTTTCTTCTTCGGTGCACGTTCCACTTCTTCACCTTCAGTAGTATCCTCGACACTTGCTACCACAGGATCAAACTGTATAATGGCATTGGTCTGAGTATCAACATGCTCTTCTGTAGTCAGCACGGGCATAATAACCTTTCTGTAAACTTGTTTCGGAGGTCCCCCTTTCCTTTTGTTCTTGCCGTTATTATTTTTCTTCCTAGGCGAGGTTACCTCGGGGTTGGCATCTCGAGTAGAGCTAGACTCAGGGGCATACGTCTTCCCTCCTGGTTTTGAACTAGTCTAACTAGCTCCTGAGTTCTCACTGGATGCAGGCTTCTTTTTGTCTTCCGATGCACGGATACTAGTCTTGAAGGGTAGATCACCATTCTCATCTCTAGTTCCCGGCGTCGAACAAAGCAGGTCTGAGTGACCCAGACGGCCACATGAAATGCAGAAGTTCGGGACATTTTCATATTGTATGTCATACTAGTCGCGACTACCATGAGCTGCTGAATCTATGAGGATCCACCTCCGCAGAGGCTTGCTGGCATCAATTGTGACCCTAGTTCTCAAAAAGCCCCCAATAGGATCGAATTGCACTGAATGGGCGTCCACATCAATCTGTTTTGCCACAGCCTGCCCCCTCTTTTCATTACGAAGATTGAAGGGTAGGTTGAGAACCCTAGCCCATAGCTACAATCTGTCAAACTTCAGTTCAGATGGTTTCATGCACTCGAAAAACTCCGTCAGGATGACAGCGTGCTTGCTGATGTGCCACGGGCTTCCGTCCCACATGCGATCACGATCGCGCTTGCTGGCGAATTCCGCCACAAAGATGTTTTCCCCTGCAGACCAGAAAAATAGGCCTTTAGGGTTCCCCCAGGCAGGTCGAAGGGCATTAGAGATCGTCTGGATGTGGAACGTGTGTCGATGGAGGATTTTCCCGGCCAGTGACCACTTCATCGGTTTGCCTTCATCGACGTCATCGATCACCAGCGGCGTAGCTTCCTCTTTCGTCAGATCCAGCTTGCCCATCGCCTCCCCCAGTTGCGCCCTTGCCATGCGTGGCGAGAGCGCGCCTTCCTTCCCTTTGCCAGCGCTAGATGGATCCATCCTAGCGCCGCCCCAACGCGCCCCGTCGATCAAGATCGGTTGTGCGCCGTCGTTTCCCCTCGAAACTCTAATCGCCTACCGGGAGGCTCCTAAGTTTTTGGGGAAATCTATCGATGGAGAGCCCAGATTCTCTTGCACATGATAGGACTGTGTTTTCCCAAACTAAAGGTTCTATCATAATATAAAGCATGGCGCAAAATAGCAAGGTCAGGTGAGCTGAGAGTTCCACTCTCCCCTCGACCAGTCAGACATCTCCCGGCAAATAATGCATAATAATGTAAAATGGGGAAATGTAAACTAGCAACCCTAGCTTCTGGCACTCCTCTCTCTTCCCCCACAGTAGTGTCAGCGATGAAATCTGCCATGTCTCTAGGACGTGGCTCACTGATGCGGCCATCATAAGGTATTTCGCAAACATTGCAAAAATCATATAGTGTCATTTCCTTAGGCTCATCATATAAATGGAATTCTACCATGGGAGGATCCTTCCTAGAATGAAAGCAAAATTTTTGCATGAATGTATTAGTGAGTAGGAGGTATTGGTCACACTTATCTTGGAGGAAGGGGGTAATGCCGGCATTCTCTGCCAAATAATAGAAGTCATCATAAGTTCCCGCCTCCTTCAAGAATGTATCTCTTGGCCATTCACACGGCCGAACCTCTGCCGCACGCCGAAGATTGTACTTGGGCTTCTCTACCGGAGTTTCCTCCGAAATTTCCCCCGCATTACAGCTTGACGAGCCTCTTAACCACCTTTTCATGGCTTTTCTCTTTCTCTAATTTTTTTTGAAATTTTTAGTGACTCAAAATAAAAGTGAACCAAACTCAACAAAACTAATAGCAACTACTCCTACAAGTATCTAGAGGCTATATCATGCAGCAAAACTACTTTGGACCATATAAATTTGACATGCAAGCTCAAGAACATGGTCACCACAGCAGCAAAAATTTGCAATATATAAAGCACTATAGCAAAAACTAATTGGACCAACGGAGGAGTCACATACCGATGAACAATCCCCCAAAACAGTTTCGGAAACGGAGCTCCGAGCAAAGAGATCGAAAATGGCAGTAAGATGTGCAAGAACACAGGTTTGAGCAATGGAATGATTTTTTTTGGAGGAAGACGAAGTGGATGGGTGGCTGGAATAAGTGAGGGGACCCACGTGGGCCCCATAAGCCACCTAGGCGTGCCCTATGGGCTTGTGGCTCACAGGTGCAACCCCCTGGGGTGTGTTCGGTGCAAAAAATTCTTAAATATTGCATAAAAATTCATACTAAATTTTCAGGGCATTTGGAGAACTTTTAATTTCTGGTCATTTTTTATTGCACGGGAAATTCAGAAAACAGTAAAATAATAGCATTTTTTCTTCATTAATTCTAAATAACAGAAAGTAAAAAGTGGGTACAGAAAGTTATGTTTACTAAATTCGTCCATCCCATGCCCGTCAAAAGGAATCCATTAACAAGGGTGATCAAGTCTTATTAACAAACTTCTTCTGACTGACATGAAACCGGAGAATTTTCGTATACCACTAGGTTACCTCAACGGGGATATGAATGTCCCCAACAATAAGAATATCATATTTCTTTTTGACAGTAGGAATAGGGAATTCAAAACCTCCAATTGTAATTGCTGAAATTTTTCCAATAGAATTGATACTATTCACTTAAGGTTGTTTCTTCGGAAAGTGTACCGTATGCTCATTACCATTAACATGAAAAGTGACATTGCCCTTATTGCAATCAATAACAGCCCCTGCAGTATTCAAAAAGGGTCTACCAAGGATGATCGGCATACTGTCGTCCTCTGGTATATCAAGAATAACAAAGTCCATTAAGATAGTAACATTTGTAACTACGACAGGCACATCCTCACAAATACCGATGGGTATAGCAGTTCATTTATCAGCCATTTGCAAAGAGATTTCAGTTGGTGTCAACTTATTCAAATCAATTCTACGATATAAATAGAACGGCATAACACTAACACCTGCTCCTAAATCACATAAAGCAGTTTTAACATAGTTTCTTTTAATGGAGCATGGTATAGTTGGTATTCCTGGATCTCCTAGTTTCTTTGGTATTCCACCCTTAAATGTGTAATTAGCAAGCATGGTGGAAATTTCAACTTCCAGTATCTTTCTTTTATTAGTAACAATATATTTCATATACTTAGCATAAGGAGACATTTTCAAAATATCAGTCAAACGCAAGCGCAAAAAGACAGGTCTAAGCATTTCAACAAAGTGCTCAAATTCTTCATCATCCTTATTCTTTGAAGCTTTAGGAGGAAAGGCATGGGTTTTTGAACCCATGGCTCTCTTTCTTTACCATGTTTCCTATCAATGAAGTCTCTCTTATCATATCTTTTATTCTTAGGTTGTGGGTTATAAAGATCAACAGCAGGTTCTATCTCCACATCATTATCATTACTAGGTTGAGCATCAATATGAACATCATCATTATCATTATTACCAGGTTCATGTTCATCACCAGATTGTGTCTCAGCATCAGAAATTGAAATATCATTTGGATTCTCAGGTGTGTCTATAATAGGTTCACTAGAAGCATGTAAAGTCCTATCATCATTCTTTTTCATTTTAGATGGACTAGGTGCATCAGTATTAATTCTCTGAGAATCTTGTTCAATTCTCTTAGGATAGCCTTCAGGATACAAAGGTTCCTGAGTCATTTTACCTCCTCTAGTCACAACTCTAACAACATGATCATTCATCTTATTGTTCATCTCATTAAGCAAATCATTTTGTGCTTTGAGAACTTGTTCTACTTGGGTTTTTACCATGGAATCATGTTTACTAACAACCTTGAGATCATTAACAGTTCTAAACATATAGTCACCCAAGCATTCAATCATATAAGCATTTCGTTTCAATTGTCTACTAACATATGCATTGAAATTTTCTTGTTTAACAATAAAGTTATCAAATTCATCCAAGCATTGACTAGCAGATTTATTATAAGGAATATCACCTTCATCAAATCTACATATAGAGAGAATTTACCTCTACTACCTGTGTCGGGGTATTAAGACCATGTATTTCTTCAATAGGTGGTAAATTCTTAACATCTTCAGCTTTAATACCTTTTTCTTTCATGGATTTCTTTGCCTCTTTGTCGTGGGAAACCACGGCCACCTATGGGGCCATCAGTCCCTTGTGGTTCGGCAGGGGGGATGAGCACATTACACAAAGAGCAGAGGAACGTAGCGCAGCACGGCAGAGATCACACGGGCAGTTTTACCCAGGTTCGGGCCGCCGCGAGGTGTAAAACCCTACTCCTGCTTTGGTGGATTGATGGTGGATTGTGGTGGAAACTCAGCGCTCTTGCTCGGCAGGGTTGCCTCAGGGCGAGGGCAGCTACGCGCGTATGAGTGTACAGGGGTCCGAATCCTTTCTATGGTTGCCATGGCCCTCCTTTTATAGATCAAGGGGTCACCACAGTGGCAAATCGGTCATTGTGTACTAATTAGATAGCGAACAGTGCTATCATACCTAACTCTGTAGTCAGAGCAGGGTGCATTTAATGGGCCGCTTAGTGTCACATCGTGGCATGCCCGGCAAGCCTTGCCGGGCTGATCGGCCACCTCCTCGTCTGTCTGCTTGCCACGTCGCTAGACGGGTGTCATTTGGAGGTGTTTTGCATAGGAAGTGGCTGCCACGTGCCAAATAACAGCCACTTAGTCACTTGGGGGCTTGACACCGCACCGATCGATGACTTGCGTTGCTGTGAGGTGGAGCGGTGGAGCCTTGGCGGGGTAATTTGCCTTGGTCGCACCCGGCAGGCCTGCCGGGACGGTCTTGAGGCTTGTCTTCGGGCCACCTCGTCCTCGCCAGGCTTGCCTGCCCGGCAAGGGAGGTTTCTCCTTAGTGGTGTCTTGCTCATTTAGCTTGTCTTGGTCCTCTTGATTTACCCTTTGATTCCTCGAAGAGCTGTACTCCTTGCTTGGTCTGGACTTGGATGTTGCAAGTTGTCGGGCCGACGATTTGCTGTCCGTGCACAAGTCAGGGGGAAACATACACCCCTGTTTGTGTACCCCGACAGAAGCCCTCGGGCCTGAGCCATACGTGTCGCTGGGCACGTTGGGTTAGGCCCCAAACAGTGCACGGACACATGGCGAGAGGGTGCTGCGCGTGCAGTGGTTTGTCATGATGACCAGTCAATCCAACGTCCACTTCGCGTAAATATCGTGGGTCGTGGGGTCGTGAGACTGCAGTAGTTAATGTAAAACAGTAACTTTCTAAAGAGTCGCGCCCTCCCCCACGTCCTTTCCCATAAGAGAGAAAAACACAGAAGGACTCTGCTCATTCGTCGTCTTCCTTGCCCCTCCATCATCTTCTTCCGCAAGCCAAGCGGCAGTTCTTCCGTTCCACCCTACCTGCCGCCAATCCTCGCCCAATTTTCTTCCCATCTCCACTGTAGTTCGAAGAGATGGGGAAGAAAACCGCCGCTTCCAAGGGGAAACGGATGACTGCCGCGAAGGAGGTGGCCGCCGAGGGGAGCAAGAGGGCGACAGAGCTGGATAGAAAGCAAAGGGTAGACGTCGTCTTCTTCCCATCGAACTTGGATGGTGAAGTGTTGAAAGCAAGGTACGGATATCTATGGGGGCGGGAGGTCCCAAAAGGGCATGGCGCTCCCAAGGTTCTGGCGGAGGGAAAAAAGGATCCGCCAGATTCATATCGATTTTTCTACGCATACTTCATCTGCGGCCTCTGTCCTCCTTTCTCGGATTTTCTTGAGGCAATGATGGTGATCTATGGATTCCATCTTCTGGACTTCACGCCAAATGCAATGGCGTGCATGGCGATTTTTGCTCATCTGTGCGAGAACTTCGTCGGAGTCGCCCCCAACGTTGATTTGTTCAAGCACTATTTTGTCCCACGGGTGGAGAACAAGCACCACTGTTCTGGGAACATAAGTTGGATGCCACGAGAGCCAAGGGAGAACTGGGATTACCTCCCTGGTCAACAGCGCGGCAGATGGGAGGAGTGGAGGGGAGATTGGTACTGGATCCAGGACGAGAAGGCCCCAGATTTCTGCCAGGCGCGGACAGAGTGCCTAGAGCGCGGCAACGATTGGAGGGAAACCGGCCTTACCGATGATAGGCTCCGCCCGGCAATAAACAGGATCACCCGCCTAAAGGCTGCCGGGCTAACCAGCGGGCACGTGGGGGCCAACTTCCTCCTTCGCCGCATTGCACCATTGTAGAAGAGGGATAGGTTTCCCTGGCGGTATGGGGATGCCGCGGATAGGATGAGGCTGCTTCCTGGCCTGGCCAACAATTTGTCAGTCTACGGCCATGCTTGGTTGTGCGAACAACTGTTCGGCAGCCTAGGACCGTTCAAGTTGCCAGCAAATGTCATTCCTCTGAACATCAACTCCGCCAGGGACCAAATCCTGAAATGGATGCCAGACTGCAACGCACAGGGAGTCTCGGGTGATTGGCAGCTGCCCGAGTTCGACGAAGAGCTTGCGTGGTCCTCCACCTTGGTGGAAAAGGCTACAAGGGTGGAGGCCAACATATACAAGTGCACATCCAAGGCGGAGGAGGCGTACATCAAGAGGCGGCTCGAGGAGGACAGAGCATTCCGTGCTGCAGCGACGGTGAAGGCCGGGAAAACAATGAAGGGGAAGGAGGAGGCTAAAGGCGAAGGCCCTTCCCACGGCAGGAGCGAGGCACAAACCACGGAAGGGGCTGCCGGGGATGAGCCTGCCGGGGACGAGCCTGCCGGGATTGAGGCTCTATATGCTGCGGCAACGGAGGCTCTGGAGGAAGAGGGAGTGGAGGAGGCGGAGCAACCTGAGGAGGAGTGGCTCGCAGAAGGCCCTCAAGCCCCCGAGCTAGACCTGGAACAGCGCCCTCGCAGGCGAGCGGCTAGTCGGGGAGCAGCAGCTCCTAACCCTGCGCCTGCCGCCAAGAAGGTGAAGAAGACCACCTCCAGGAGCAGCATCCCCGATGCAGTGCGCCGGCAGTCCCCACGGCTCTCTGGGGCTAAGGCTTCTCCCGCCAAGCGACCGGCATCCGTTGGAGGTGACTCCAGCTCCCAGTCCAGCTCGAGTTCTTTGCAGAGCACTTCTTCGACGGAGCCCCCTGTGCCTCAGCAAGGCTTGAAGTTGCCAGGGAGCTCCGTTTCGCCGCCCCAGAAGAGGAGCAGCTCGCCCTTGCCACCCATGGAGTTTGAGCTGAGCTCCATGCTCATCGACGAAGAGTAAGAAAGAGCAATTTCCTTTCTTCTTCACCATTTCCGCAAATCATCTTGCCTGCTAGCTGATCTTTACTTGCCGACTTTGTTAGGGAGGAGGAAGAAGAAGGCGAGACCCTCATCCACCGGACCAAGCGGCTCAGCCGCGTGGGGCTGCCGAAGACTGTAGAAGGTGCGGGCCCGGCAGGGAGCAGCGCGGATGACCCGGCACCTAGCCCCCAGCCCAACCCTCGGCCTGAGAGTGCAGAGCTGGCTCCTCCCTCCGGAGGTGATGGCGGAGAATTCCCCACCCCTGCAGTCAGAGGAGGGGAGGGGACTACTCCAGGTGAGTCTTTCCAGGAGGGACCCACTCCACTCGTCGATCGAGCCAAGGGATCCCCGCCCAAGGTTTCCACGGAAGGGTCCGCCCCGGGCGGCGCCGTGGTTTCCCAGGGAGGGGATGGAGATCTTGGCTCGGCAACCGGAGTTACCGGGGAAACTGAAGCTCCTCCACGGCAGGCATCTCCAGGTAATCCATTTATTCCTTCTGTGTCGTGCTGCCCTTATTATCCTGCCCCAGGTTCTTGCCTTGTTAAAAATTCTGCATTCTTGTCATTGACTGCTGATTCTGCTTATAGCCCTTTTGAGTGAAGAGCCAGATCTGCTGGATGAGGTGGCCAGCATAGGGAAGGACGCTGCAGAAGAAGCCGCCAAGATTGCTGCTGCTGAGGGGCAGGAACGCGCTGCCGGGAGTGTCCGGGTACTACTCGCGGGATCAAAAGAAACCGTTGGCGGCACGTCAGGGTCGAGGGTTGTGGTCGAAGGGAAAATCCCCCTTCAAACCATGGAACCTCTTCCCTTATTTGGCACTTCGGTAGGGGCCCCGCCACCAACTTCGAGTCAACTGGTGCTGGTACTTGCGCAGCCTGGTCTCGGAGCTCCTGGCTTGTTAGAGGCGACGAGTGCGGAACTCGCCGGTGAGCTCCAACGCATCCTCGCGTCGCTGTACCAGGGGGCCGAGGAGACAGACGATTCCGCTACCGTCGCCATGGATTTATCTTTCCTAGAGTCCATGACGGCGGGCATTAAGGAGATGCAATCTCGGCACACCCAGAAATGGCACGCGCTCAAGGAGCAGCGCGAGTCCGCCAACAAGGTTGACCAGAAGCTGAGGGACAAAGACATCGAGCTGCGTGAATGGCACGGCAAACAGTTCCAGGTCCTCATGAGGCAACAAGAGACCATCTCGATGGCATGGGAGGATTTCATTGCCCGGGAAGCTTGCTTGGCGGACCGCAAGGTACTTCTAGATGCCAGGGAGCAAGATATTTCTCTCTGAGAGGAGAGGCTTGAGGCTACCCAACGCGCCAAGGACGATAATCTGGAGGCCCTCGTGCGGCAGCACACTAAGGAGCTAGAGGACGGGCACAAGGCCGCCCTGGATGCCCTCTGTGCCGATTCTGCTACCCAACCGAAGAGGCTCGCTGACGATCTTGCCGCTGCCTCTTCTGCCAAGGTTGATCTCGACCAGCAGGTGGCCAAGCTGACCGAGGAGCTTGCCGGGAATGTCAAGGAGGCCGAGGCCCTCAAGGAAGAGGCGTAGAAAGCGGAGATCCTTTTGAAGGAGGTGCAATCGCAGCTCTCCTCCAAGAGCCAAGGCCTCGAGACTGCCAACGGCACCATTGAAGATATGAAGGCCAGGATCGGCACCTTGGAGAGCTCGGTAGAGTCCAGCGGGGCCCATGAGAAGCAGCTGACAAAGGACCTAGATACCGCAAGGCGTCTTCGGAAGGATGCAGAGGATAAGCTGGCGAGTCATTCCGAGCAACTCGACCTCTGGATCAAGAGCTTGATCGACATTGCCGAGCGTCTCACTACTCAGACTGCAGCGATGGGTATGGAAGGGCCAGTCTGTTCAGCCAGCAAGCACGAGGTCCCCAGCATCAAGCTAGGGGTCTTCTTCAACGAGCTAATCGAGAAGCTGAAGGCACATGAAGAGGGAAGGGCCATCCGCTTCGCTACTAAATCTCGGAAGCTTGCCCGTAATGCCCTCTTCATGGTTCTGAGTAACATCGCCTGCCACCACCTGGACCTCAACCTTGCCGATGGCTTCAAGAAGCCGCCAGAGGGCGCAGACATTTCGGCCGCCGAAGAGAAGGCCGCCCCTCTCGCCGACAGGCTCCTTAGCGTCCCTACTGCTCCACGGGGTCGCCAGGCCCGGCCTTGAATTATCCTTGCCGCTACGCTGTCCTGTAACAAAACATGATGTATGACTTGTGTTCAGACACCGTATCACATATGTTTGTGTGGAACTAATGTTTTTACTTAATTCCAATTGCATGTTTATCCCGTTAGAGTTCACCCATTGGTGCTTGTATGATTAGTCTCCATGCGTATTTCAGCTGCCTGCTGGCATCGTACTGTCGCGATTGTCGCAAGGGTCGGGCCCTTAGCAGTTATGTTGGCGAAGATACGTCCCGGCAGGTTTTTCCTTGACAGTTTTGACATTGCTACCCATTCTGCGAGCAGGCTCGGAATGGAGCGAGGGTGTCGACAAAAACTGATAAGGTGATGTCCATACGACAGATTTCCTCATACGAACACCTTGGTATCCAAGGGATAAACAAATGCGAAATCTTAAGGTCATGACTGAGCAAGGATTGCGTAAACTTAGCTTATTTCTTCGCTTCCATCTACCCCTTTTAGCCGTGGCTACTCGTCGCATTCGCATGCTTCGGGAAGGATAGCTATCATGCATGTTGTTCTTCCGGTTCCCGGCAGGGACCGATAAATGATCACTTGTATCTTGTAGGCGGCAGGATGCGGTGTAAGGCACGATCGGCCTCTCTCTCCTCCTCTCCACACACTTTAGACAACCTAGTGGCGGCTGGCATGAAAAGTCACACTAACGCAGACTGCCTTGCCGGGGCGCCGATCAATGGATTCGCACCAGCGCTCCACTCAGGATTTCCCTAAGCAGGGTAAATGCTGAACCGAGTTTTGCGCAGTGCTCATCGACATTGACGGTGCTAAAACCCAAAGTGGCTCGATTGTCAATAAGTGGGAGTGGTGGAGAGAGAAACCTTGTACCCGTACACTTTGTTCCTTTCCCCTGGACGGGGTATGCATGGTGACCATGCTGCCCGATCCGTTGGGGTTGGCTCGCCGTTGTCATTACTGGCTCTCGCCGCTGCAGCGGCCGCGGCGGAGGGAAGCGGTGGAAGTCAAACAGGGGGCGAGGGGAGCAATACCGCTTCCTCTCTCTGTTCTCACCATTCCCCCGCCTTAGCTTGGGCATCACAGATGATGAAGCCGTCGATGACGAAGATGATGAAGATGACGCGCTGTGTGCGCTTCTTCGGTTCGCGCAAGCGCTTCCCCCTACCTGGTGCACCAAAGATGTCGTGGGAAACCACGGCCACCTATGGGGCCATCAGCCCCTTGTGGTTCGGCAGGGGGGATGAGCACATTGCACAAAGAGCGGAGGAACGTAGTGCAGCACGATAGAGATCACACAGGCAGTTTTACCCAGGTTCGGGCCGCCGCGAGGCGTAAAACCCTAATCCTGCTTTGGTGGATTGATGGTAGATTGTGGTGGAAACGCAGCGCTCTTGCCCGGCAGGGTTGCCTCGGGGCGAGGGCAGCTACGCGCGTATGAGTGTACAGGGGTCCGAATCCTTTCTATGGTTGCCATGGCCCTTCTTTTATAGATCAAGGGGTCACCACAGTGGGAAATCAGTCATTGTGTACTGATTAGATAGCAAACAGTGCTATAATACCTAACTCTCCAGTCAGAGCAGGGCGCATTAAATGCGCCGCTTAGTGTCACATCGTGGCATGCCCGGCAAGCCTTGCCGGGCTGATCGGCCACCTCCTTGTCTGTCTGCTTGCCACGTCACTAGACGGGTGTCATTTGGAGGTGATTTCCATAGGAAGTGGCTGCCACGTGCCAAATAACAGCCACTTAGTCACTTGGGGGCTTGACACCGCACCGATCGATGACTTGCGTTGCTGTGAGGTGGAGCGGTGGAGCCTTGGCAGGGTAATTTGCCTTGGTCGCGCCCGGCAGGCCTGCCGGGACGGTCTTGAGGCTTGTCTTCGGGGCCACCTCATCCTCACCAGGCTCGCCTGCCCGGCAAGGGAGGCTTCTCCTTAGTGGTGTCTTACTCATTTAGCTTGTCTTGGTCCTCTTGATTTGCCCTTTGATTCCTCGAAGAGCTATACTCCTTGCTTGGTCTGGACTTCGATGTTGCAAGTTGCCGGGCCGGTGATTTGCTGTCCGTGCACAAGTCAGGGGGAAACATACACCCCTGTTTGTGTATCCTGACACTCTTGCATATCTTCAGGATTGAGAAATAGAATACCCCTCTTCTTCGGAGTTTGCTTAGGAAGTGGCTCAGGAAGAGTCCAATCATTATAATTACTCAATATATTATTCAATAGTAATTTACCTTGTTCAATGGTTCTTTCCCTGAAAACACAACCAGCACAACTATATAGGTGGTCCCTAGAAGTATCGGTTAGTCCATTATAAAATATATCAAGTATTTCATTTTTCTTGAGAGGATGATCAGGCAAACCATTAAGTAATTGGAGAAGCCTCCCCCAAGCTTGTGGGAGACTCTCTTCTTCAATTTGCACAAAGTTAAATATTTCCTGTAAAGGAGCTTGTTTCTTATGAGCAGGAAAATATTTTTCAGAGAAGTAATATATCATATCTTGGGGACTATGCACACAACCAAGAGCAAGAGAATTAAACCATATCTTAGCATCACCCTTTAATGAGAAAGGAAACAACTTAAGAATATAGTAGTAGCAATTTTTTCCTCATGAGCAAATAGGGTGGCTATATCATTCAATTTAGTAAGATGTGCCACAATAGTTTCAGTTTCATAACCATGGAAAGGATCAGATTCAACCAAAGTAATTAACTTGGGATCGACAATGAATTCATAATCCTTATCAGTAACAAAGATAGGTGAAGTAGCAAACTTAGGATCATATTGCATTCTAGCATTCAAAGATTTTTCTTTCAACTTGACTAATAATTTGTTAAGATCCTCTCTATCCTTACAAGCAAGAAAGTCCCTAGCTACCTCTCCATCCATAACATAACCTTCAGGTATAACAGGCAATTCATATCTAGGAGTGCTAGGTCTAATGGATGTTTCAAAGTTTTCAGTTTCAATAATTTCACCAGTTTGAGAAATATCATCAGCTTCAGCATTCTCAATATCTTTAGCTCTAGCAAGTTGTTCATCAAGAAATTCACCCAGTGGCACAGTATTATCAAGCAAAGTACTAGTATCATTATAAGCATCATTCATAGCAGAAGTAGCATCATCAATTACTTGCGACATATCAGAATTAATAGCAGGTGTAGGTTTCGCAAGCTTTCTTAAAACAGAAGGTGAATCAAGTGCACAGCTAGATGGCAGTTCCTTACCTCCCCTTGTAGTAGAGGGAAAAATCTTGGTTCTGGTATCTTTCAGATTCCTCATAGTGATCAACAGATATAAATCCCAAGTGACTCAGCAGATATAGCTATGCTCCCCGGCAACGATGCCAGAAAAAGGTCTTGATAACCCACAAGTATAGGGGACCGCAATAGTTTTTGAGGGTAGAGTATTCAACCCAGATTTATTGATTCGACACAAGGGGAGCCAAAGAATATTCACGTGTATTAGCAGTTGAGTTGTCAATTCAACCACACCTGAAAGACTTAATATCTGTAGCAAAGTATTTGGTAGCAAAGTAGTACGGAAGTAACGGTAACGATGGCAATAGTAACAGTAGCAGTTTTGTAGTGATTGTAACAGCACCAACAACGAAAGTAACTTAGCAAAGATCAATATGTGAAAAGCTCGTAGGCATTGGATCCGCGATGGATAATTGTGTTGGATAATATTCATCATGTAGCAGTCATAACCTAGGGCGACACAGAACTAGCTCCAATTCATCAATGTAATGTAGGCATGTATTCCGTATATATTCATACGTGCTTATGGAAAAGAACTTGCATGACATCTTTAGTCCCACCCTCCCATGGCAGCGGGATCCATAAGGAAACTAAGGGATATTAAGGCCTCATTTAATAGAGAACCGGAACAAAGCATTAGCACTTAGTGAATACATGAACTCCTCAAACTACGGTAATCACCAGAAAGAATCCCAATTATTGTCACCTTGGGGTATGTGGATCATATCTCGTAATAGGTGTCTACAACTTGCAAGATAGGATCAAGAACACAAATATATTCATGAAAACATAATAGGTTCAGATCTGAAATAATGGCACTCGGTACCTAGTGACAAGCATTAAGCATAGCAAAGTCATAGCAACATCAATCTCACAACATAGTGGATACTAGGGATCAAACCCTAACAAAACTAACTCGATTACATGATAAATCTCATCCAACACATCACCGTCCAGCAAGCCTACGAAGGAATTACTCACTCCCGGCGGTGAGCGTCATGAAATTGGTGATGGAGGAAGGTTGATGATGATGATGGCGACGGATTCCACCCTCCGGAGCCCCGAACAGACTCCAGATCAGCCCTCCCGATGAAGAACAGGAGGTGGCAGCAGCTCCGTATCGTAAAACGCAATGAATCCTTCTCCCTGATTTTTTTCTTCATGAATAGGCTTATATGGAGTTGGAGTTAGGGTTGTAGATGGTCCAGGGGGCCCACAAGCCTACAGGGCGCGCCCTGATGGGGTAGGCACACCCTCAGGGCTTATGTCCCCTGGGTGGCCCCCCTCTGGTATCTTTATCCGCAAGTATTTTTTATATATTCCAAAAATAATTTTCGTAAATTTTCAGGTCAATTCGAGAACTTTGATTTCTGCACAAAAATAACACCATGGCAATTCTGCTGAAAACAGCGTCAGTCTGGGTTAGTTGCATTCCAATCATGCAAATTAGAGTCCAAAACAAGGGCAAAAGAGTTTGGAAAAGTAGATACGATGGAGACGTATCAGTCGTCCACTCGCCTTCTTGTTCGCGAGGTAGAGCTGCTAAATCGAGAGCTGGCCGCTAAGGACAAAGCTCTGATGGCGCAGGACGAAGTGCTAGCGGAGAAGGACGCCATTTTGGTCGACATCTGTTCCCGTTCCCTCGACATGCTAACGCGGCATGAGCAGGAGAATGGAGAGCTTCGCTCGTGGCTCCGTAAGACGGTGGAGGAACTCAAGGTCGTGCGGGATAAGCTTTCTCAGGAGACCGATCAGATGACCCTCCTGGCAGGGCAAGAGCACCGACAGCGGGACGACATCCAAGGACGCCTGGGCGGCACGCTGCAGAGATTGGCAAGCACAATGAGGCCTTGCGTGAGGTTTACTGTCTCGTGAGTGGGTTGATTGATGCCCGTCCTCGGGCTCAATTCGTACCACCACGATGATGATTTCAACGAACATCGGGTGGCCGATTTCGTCGGCTTCTTCAGTCATCTGGCTGACGAACTGTTCCATCTCCGCGAGCAGGTGCGTGAGAACCTGGAGGAAGAGAAGGCCCGGGCCGCTGTGGCTGTGGGTTCGCGCATCCTCTCCTCGCTTCATCACCGATACCCCTTCTTCCCCATGGATGCCATCATTGAGGAGCTGGCACCCAAGGATCGGGCGCGGTCGCTAAAGGGCATGGAGGGCCACGTGTCCGCAGTGGTGCGGGAAGAGAAGAAAAGGGACTACTGTGGCCTTTGAGCCTGGCTGGAGTAAACCCTGCATCCTCGGTTACAGTGTGACTTCGCGGCGGGTGGAGCTCCCGTCGGCCCTGGAGGAAGATTCTGTATCGGAGCTGCATAAGAGTATGGTAGACTTCGTTAAGTACGCTTGTCTTAGCTTGTAACTTAAAGGATCTTGTGTTGGAATCTTGTATATCTTTTGCTAAGTGCGTGCGTGTGTCGTTCTTTTGGAAACCTGTAGCGTAATCAGTATGATCCCACGTAACCAGAGTAACTGCCACCGATGACAAGAACAATGCGACGTAGATACATTGGAGCGGGTCTGGAACACAGCGTGTATGTTTTGCTTCTCGAGATGACAGAGTGTTCCCGGGAACGGTTCACGTGGTGAAATTTCCCGGGAAGCCCCCATTTCACGGTCGGGACTAATTGCACGTTGAAGGAATACGGGAAAGAAACAACTTAAGCGCGAGAACGCTGGGTGCTTGTGCGCCTTTTCCCGACTCGGTGATTACACACGGGGCGTACAGGTGCGGGGAAAGGGAACAAGGCTACATCAGTACATAGCTAGGGCATGCCATAACGCTCCATTTGACGGGGGAGAACCTGTGTACATGGTCGGTAGAGTACCTATCTTTATAGACCCAACAAAGAGTTATGATCTGCTCCTGATGAAGGCAATTGGATACCCAGCAATCGGTTATCTCCCGGTGGCATGTAGTCTGGTGAAGCCGCATGTCACCACACTCGAGGGGATCTGGCACAGCCCCCGACCTATGCAGCGGAGAAATCCACCCCGACGGAGACGTTGCGGGAAGCGTCCCCGCCAAAGGTGACCTCGAAGGAGAACGAAGTCTTCTCTGGATCCTTGCCGGGAGCCGCCATGGCCAGTCTTGCCGGGAAGGCTAGCGCAGCCATTGGGGTGACCTGAGGAGAAGCGCTCGAGGCAGTGGGTCCTTCCCACTAGGGCGACCTGAGGAGAAGCGCAGCCACTAGGCATGCTCAATCCCATTCATGGGTATGACCGCTCCTAGGAGAACTGGCGCAGTGCAGCGAAATGGTGGGACCCAGGAAGGATGCCGGCCTCCAGGGACCGGACACACTGGCGTGCGACACGGTAGAGGCTCGCCACAGTCATGACTGCCTGCGACGAGAGCTCTACACGCAATCCAAGGCTACAAACGTTCTCAAAGAACGCCGCGATGACGACAACCGGCGGAAAGCCTCGAGTCTGCACGTGAAACTGGTGGAAATAGGTGACATAGCTCCTGAGCCATTCTCCGGCCTTCTGTCGAAGTTGTAGGAGATCAGTCTGTGTGGGCTTTAACAACCCGTGGTTCCTTGGGCGCGGGACTCCTTCCACAGTGCCCCTACGGCCGCACGCCACCCAAGCAGGCAGCGTGTTGCCGTGACGCGATGGGAAAGGACCCTTCCCAGGTCGATGCACCGGGCATGCGCCACGGGACGAGGGATCCTGCCTCACACCATCTTCAGCAAAGCGCCCGTCACTACGGTGCTTAAAGGGATGAAAGGAATGGACCTTGATCGCCGGAAACGCCTCAGCCCCCTACCTGGCGCGCCAAATGTCGGTTTTCTAAGAACCTACATATGAGTTGTGAGAAACAACTCTTTGAGAGTTCGGCCAAGGACTAAACACGTTCCACGAACCTAAGTCATGAGTGAATATGGTGGATGAACTACAGAAGAACACAAGGAGCTACCAAGGTTCGGGCCATCTACTTGGTGTAGTACCCTACTCCTGTTTTGTTTCGTATTGCAATGGTATGGAGCTACAATATGTGTGTTACAAGGTGAAAGGATTGTCCTCTCTTCCTTCTGGAGCCAAAAGATCGACCCCCAGTGAGGTTTCGGTCTCCCCTATTTATAGTGCCTAGGGAGGCCTTGCCGGAGGCACCTAATGGTTGAACCTACATTGGGGTAGGTTCGTGTAGCATGTACTGTGGTGGCATGGTCGCCCATGGCACGCTCGTACGAGCGATGATGACATCCTTCCGGGGTCGCATGTTGTCCCCTGGATACTTACCCGTCTCCTTCGACATTCGTCAGGCGGTGACGAAGTACTGCCACTATAGCAGCATAGGTAGCAGGCGAATCTTACTGTAGCCGTCGTAGATGGCTTGGGCCGCAAGGGTCCTTCCGGAGACCATTCATGAGGATAAGTCACCTCAAATCCAAGCTTCCTCCTCACGCTGGTAACAGTGCTTCTTAGTACCAACGCGCAGTCCCCAAAATCATGACGCTTCCATTCTGACGAGTTGGAGAAATATCAGCGCATCCTCCCAGAGAGGTCCTAGGAGTGGCCTTCCGGAGGCAATCAATACCCATTCTCCAACTGCTTCCTGATAAGTCATAGCCCAAGGGGCCCATCAGGATTACCGAGCATGTCCTCGGGACACAGGAAAATCTTTTTCGTCCTCGTCAAGCCTCCTTCTACCAGGTTAGTAATACCCCAGTTTTACTAACACCGACAAACATGCACGTGGTGTTTAGTATTTTGCTCGTCATTTCTTCATACAAACTAAGATTTGGGCATATTTGTATGAAAAAAGGTGACCAAAACTTGAATCTAAAGTTTCTATGTACCTTCTCCGATTTGGACCAAAATACAATATAACTATAGCTTCATCTAAAGTTTCAATGTACCTTCTCAAAATTAAATTTAGCTTGAAAACAAATACTTGGATCCTCCCACTTAATTACTTAATAATTTATTTTTGTTTTTTAGTTTTGGCTGATTTTTATGAGTACTCGCGTATTATTCGGTTGATGACTTAGTGGTGGCAGAATGGTCCTATAAAATATTATTCGGGGTTCGACCGAATGAGCCATGAGGGGCTCTCAACATTTTTTGTGCTCCACCCGTCCCTTTGAAATTTAAAACTTCGGCCGGTCCCTTTGATTTCCTCTCAGGATATTGAACAAGATTATTTTCGTATAACAGTCGTTTACTGTTTTACTTGTTACGATGAAAGCTAAGCATGCTCAATGTTTATGTGAGAAAACAAAAAATGATCAAGTTGAGTGCTAACTCCGAAACAAAGTATGATGTGATCCATGTGTTTTATGATTTGAGAGTTCCACCTATACTTTCTACTAGTTCTTAGCTAGAATATTTTTGGCTAAGTTTTATTTTCACTTCTTTTTGAAGCTGGCCGAACCAAATATAGTCTAGCAAGTAGGATTGAAAGCCTACACTTCACAATCAACACTAGTGGTGTCGACGACCCTATAATACTCTAAAAATAACAAGTATAGTAGAACTTACCCTAATTAATGTATCTATAAGTAACCTCTATTATTCCTCATTTTTTTCGTAGTGACCATGACAATGTCTTCCATAGGATCACAAGATTTTTCTCAAGCTAGGCAAAAAGTTGAACAAAGTTTATAAAAATATTCACTGGGCACCATGGTGTTTAACTTGAGGCGAGAACCTCACTACTACAACTTTTATTGAGCAAGGTTCCAACTGGAAGGCAGTATCGAACACTTGCAGTTGAAAATTGTTGAATTGAAGCAATGTGCAGTTTTTTTTACGATAGGCACCATACAGTACATGTCCTCACACTAGGTCCAAGCTTCTGTGAAAATAATACATGAAATAAAAGAAGTGATTTGGTATACGAAACGAAACCCGTATACCCAACCAAGCAAAGAGAATAAAAGAAAACATAAAGTACTATGGAGGATTATAGGCTAGAGGGCTTCGAAGGTAAATAATGAAGATTAGAACGCAAATGAACGGTTAAAAAGTAACCAACTGAGCTTGGCTCGTCAAAATTAATAAAATGATGGGTTTTGACCTTACTATGAGCGTGGGTACGAGCATCGGATTCTCGTACAACACACCATCTTTTGTTATGGTGTGGTAAACCGCGTAGAGCTTCTCTACACGAGCATCGATATGAGCGCACACACTCATACCACGCTCCATCTTTTCTTCTAGTGCCACGGGGTGTTTTTGCACGACCTAGGTATGAGCTACCTCCCCTGTCTTCTCTACTGGACTATTTTGTTGGCGTGGCCTCCTTCTGATATGAGCAGCGGTATTAGCATGGATGCTCGTACTGCCCCTATCTTCTCCTTTGGAAAATCGATTGAGTTTGTGGTGGAGTGGTACGAGTATCCGCCATCTTCTCCTTTGGACGCCCAAAACAGTGCCCTTACTTTGAGAAAATTTTCTAAGGACTTGGGAGGTTAGTGTCAACACATATATAGGACATATACCAAGAAGATTTACTAAGCAATGATATATAATTAATTAATTATGAGCAAACAAGCGAGCTTTACCTTTCGAAGATTAATCCCAAACCAACACTAATAGTAATTCATGCAAAAGTAAAAGGGCCAATGCAAGCATGAATGCAAATTAAACTCAAAGACACAAGACTAATAAAGACACCTATTGACTTGTGGTGTGCCTCTCGACAGTGCTTTTTTTATAGCCATATCGTCAAGCTTCGATTCTCCATTTATCCACCTGGATCCCAAGGGATATCGAACCGCGGTGTAATTATTATCACCTCCGACCGCGGTTTGGAGCACCTCATAGAAAAAGTTTGATCTAATTCGTACCCGCTTATGGTGCATTGACATCATGTAAGTAAAGTCCTTTCTCTGAAGTGAGAACTAATGCATCGAGCGTGGTGAGCATGTCTCCTCATTTGTATGTAACAAGAGGGTCAGAGATTTATATATAAACTTTAAAATATCACCTTGCCTACCGTTGTAGGGTAACACTTCACAACATTCTTCAGGAGAGGGCAATTCACCAATCTTTAGTAGTCCCCTGCTTGAGAAATTATCGAAAGAATTGTAAAAAAAACATTAGCAGAGATAAATCAAAAGAATCTTCCTCCTCTAGTTCATCACTATTGCTAATAGTAGACCTCTCAATTAAGATGCCTAGCGACTCATTATAATTGGTATCCTCAACATGAGGGTAACATTCCTACACAACAAGCTCATTAGCATCAAGTTCATCCCGACTAGAGTAATCATCATACTCTTGTTCCTGCTTGTTATTGTAATGGCGTGGAAAAGATTCTCATGTTATTCTTTCATCATGCACTCCTCTTCTTCGTGATCATCCTCTTCCTCAGATTTATCTTGCGACTCTTTATAGTCATAAAGATATTTCATACAATAATTATTTACTGATTTCACCACACCATGTATCTCATCAACCATAGTACTCTCATTGTGAGATTAGACATCTCTTATTTCAAAAAGTAATGTCCAGGCACTTGCGTGTAATACATACCGTGTGATTTCCTAGGTGTCATCATCTCACTAATACTGTTGTCAGATACAATCATCTTGTCATAAGTATATGTGCACTGGATGGTCCTCAACCCTGGAACATCTACATGAAACTTGATATGAAGAACATGACATAAATGCACATTCTTCCAATATGTCTATCAGTTCCCTCATATCCATAGTAGTCATACTTTTAACAGAGAGCATATTAGTTGTGTGCATAAATTACTATCAAAAGTGGGAAGTGTGGAAGGGTGATCAAACCGCCCGCACATCTTCTTTCCATGTTGCATTCTTCATTTTCTAAACACACTTGTTCTTGCAAGATATGTTGCTCATTGTCAACCCTATTATATTCTTGCAAGTTAGTATGCCAAGTATGAATGACATGTTCTCTTAACAATTCCTTCAGCTACACATCATGGGGGGTTATTTGTTCTCCATGGTGTACATCATTTTCTTCATTTCTTGTGAGTCCTACAAAAAAATTATTTCTTCCATGGCGGTTGTTATCTGCTCTCGGCCATTGATCACTAATGCATTATCACATAAATTATCTACAGAAGAATGATGAATAGGTTGCGCTGAGTAAGGTGCTTCCCTATCATATATATTATTCGATGTAGAATCTCACTGGCACCTGCAATAGGCACTAATTCGACAACCTCCAAACTAACATTGCACTTATCACCACTATTATTATTTGCTAATACGGGATCGATATTATACATACATTGATAACACAGATGCTCCTTGGATTCACACTCATAGCATGGTAATGGGTATGAAGCACATATCACGGAATATTTGTCCACCATTTTAAATAGTTCTTTTATCTCTACCTCATCGGCAGCCAATCATGGTAGACTTGTGTCTCTCTTGTCCTCCATTGAAAGTTGCAAAACTTCATGAATAGTCATCTCGGAAGACATGATTAGCAAAATTTTCTTTCTTTTTTGCTTTAAAAAATAGTAAGATAAATAACAACAACCAACATAAACTAACTGTGACTGGAAAGCTAATGACCAAGCGCTATGCTCCCTGGCAACGGCGCCAGAAAATTCTTGATGTTTTGCACTCTCTCGTGTAAGTATCCCAATGGGTATTGTTCCCACTGAAGAGCTAATGGAAGGCAACTATCAACCCCACAACTAAGTTGTCCGTACACATGAACATTCGCGAACCCAAACCGGTGTTTAGAAATAGTCTATTTTGTCGCTTGCTAGGAAAGTGGTAAATAGGGGTTTTAACTAAACTATGAAAAAGAAGGTAAAAATAGTAATAAAATGGGCTAGGTTAAATGAGATGGGGCTTGAGTAACAAAGGCGTTATTAGGGGTTTAAGATTTATCAACACTATTGTGTTTTACTTAGTTATGCGGAAGCATACAATTGTGGGTTCAGATAGCCTCTTCATTGTTGGTGATTACATACTCTTGGTTAGAGCGTTGTCTTTGAGTGCGGCAGTTAGAGCATAGAGTACGACCCATGCACTATAAGATCTCAGTTGAGAACTTTTTTTTGCCCGCATTCATGTATTGGCAACAACTTTGTGCTCTAGGACCAAGGATTTGCCTCCAAACAACTCTAATGCCTTGGGGCATGAAATTGGCCCTTCGAACATGAAGGATGGAGCCTTATTGACTTGGCTAACCTTGTTGAATGGCACCCTTGGAGTACACATCCTCCAAGGCTTGAAGGTGAGGATGCATATTAAAATTGCACTCATGGAGAAGAGATTGAAGATGAATTTGACGACCATTGTTGCAGAACAAAGATGGGGCAAAACCAATTCCCATCCGAGGCGCCAATTTGTTAGACACATTTTTTTTAAATAACATGAGGGTGTGCCTCTGTACCTAAATACACAAAGAAGAGATAGGAAAGTACACGTTTCAATAGTCTCGCATGGAGAAACTAAATTACAATATCCCTATTAAGAATGCACTCCATGGCCTGCCAGCGCAACCAATATGACTTCAGCGATTGTATTCTGATTCATGGGCCTCGGAAAGCTCTCGATTAATTACATGTGTAGTTCAAGCCCACGAACCACCTCCGATTAAGTTACTGCAATGGTCGCGGTCTCGTCTTCTTTGTGAGTTTGGTATAAATGATGATGATGTAGTGATAAAGTGGAAGGGGGAGTGGTATGCGCATCGCTCCGGCTAACCTAGCCATAGCCGACTGACTTCTCTTTCTAGGATAATTACGGATGCGAATTGTCATGTTTGCACTCATCGCATCGCCCCAGTGCTCTACACACGTCATGGTTTTTAGTTTCTTTTTTTCTTAGCATCGACCCGGATACTCGACTTGGTGTATCTAGAAAAGTGTTTGCACTCATCGCATCGACCGGGTGCTCTACACACGTCATGTTTTTTCGTTTCTTTTTTTCTTAGCATCTACCTGGATACTCGACTTGGTCTATCTAGAAAAGTGTTTGCACTCATCGCATCGACCCGGATACCCGACTTGGTGTAGTTGGTGTTTTAAAGTTGCGACCAACCTGCGTCATGCAAATATTTTTTTAAATGTTCAAGAATATATAAATATCCATGAATTTAAAAAACATTTCACAAATTTAAATCATGGGCACAAATTTTATGAATATTCATGAATTAAATTGCTACACATGGTCATGAATTTTTAAAAATGTTCTGCATTTGAAAACATTTTAGATTTTTCAAAAAATTCTTTGAATTAAAAAAATGTTCATGAATTTTAATAAATGTTTTTTAATTTAAAAATATTCACGTATTTGAAAAATATTAACAAATTTGCAAAAACATAACCAGAAGTAAAAGAAAAAACTGAAAAATAAAAAATAAACATGAAAATTAAAAAAATAGAAAATAGAAAATTAGGAGAAAAAGGTTATATAAAATTAGAGAATTTAGAAAAAGGGCAAAAGGAAAAACCACTCAACAAAGATTGTAGAACCTTCCGAGAACCGGTGATAATAGAAACGAAAAAGAAGCCAATGGGCCGGCGGATCAGTGCCTGGGTAGTCCCAACTAGGTCCACGCGAGACGGAATTGACTCTGTTGCCTGTATTCTTGGCCTGCATTGCACTTAACTTAAAACACCTCACAGCCAGGTCCTCTAGGAACATCCAAATCGTCAGTATCCAGCGAGCTAAACTCACTTACAGAGCATATGAGCATGACAACGTGCCCGGAAGCGAAGGAATGGCTATTTCACATGCTTGAAACGCTGCCACATGCAGAGTTTACAAAGCTCATCATTACTTTGTGGGCAATTTGGAGCGCAAGACGGAAAGCAATCCACGAATCAATCTTCCAAAGCCCGGAGGCAATTCATGGTTTCATCATGAGATATCTAGCAGACCTGGACATCATCGCAGACGCTTCACAGAAGCAAGGTACAACTATGCCACGGTCAGTGCAGGTGCCAAAGTGGATCCCATCAATGGAAGGTATGGTCAAAATTAATGTAGATGGAGGAATAGCCAAGAACAGTTGCAAGGGTGCGGCGGCCGCCATGTGCCGAGACGCCCAAGGAGTTTACCTTGGCTCGTCCGCACGCATCATTGACAGTTGTGATGACCCCGGAACGCTTGAAGCAATGGCATGTTTGGAGGCTCTTTCCCTCGCAGCCGATCTGAACCTCCGAAGGCTTATTATTGCTTGCGACGCGGAAGTGGTAGTTAAATAGATTAATGGAGGAAGTAAAGCTATCTACAACCAGATTCTACATGAGATCAACATCCGTCGTAAGGAGTTCGAAGAGGTCCGGATTATCCATGAATGCAGAATGTCCAATATGGAGGCTCACAATTTTGTAAAAAGTGTTGTATCATTAGCTCATGGTCGATATAACTGGCTGCTGCAGCCCCACAATTTTGTAAAAAGTGTTGTATCATTAGCTCATGGTCGATATAACTGGCTGCTGCAGCCCAATGACACTACAATTGTACCATATATTATCATGCAATAAATAAAGAGACCATGATTCCCCTAAAAAAAAGCGAGCTAAACTCGGGCGCTGCGCGAGAGCGTACCTGGGTGGGTCAAGGAATGCAATCTCTTTTTTTTTTAACACAGAAGATTTCATTCATTTAACAACAACGTACATATACAATCTTGCATTGCATGATGCATGAACCTGCAGTTATATCTGCATTTAGGCATGTACCTACGCCTGAATTTAAACACCTGTAGCTAAAAGATGCATTCTGAATCTTCAGAGCCAACTTGGCTTGATGATGAGCTCTAAAATTATAACCTCTATTGATATGATATATCCTGGAAGCATCAAAGGCTGTGGAGGCTGCTATTTGAGCGAGTTGTGGTCTGATGGACCAATGTCCAGGAGCAAGCATCATGTTTTGCGATGCTGCCGCAGTCGCCAACGTCGCACAGTCTGTCAAAAAGAATGCCTGCTGAATCTGAAGTGTTCCTGCAATCTGGGATGCTAACATCAAGCCAAATGCCTCAGCCTGAATTGCAGATGTTGTTGGTGGGGATATGGCCGAGATACACAACTGAGAGCAACGCCGATCGCCTCTGAACTGTATGAAAATACCTAAGCCAGCAACCGCCGAACTGCCGTCCGGACAAGGAGACCAAGCTGCATCCAAGAAAATTATGGGACCTGAGACAGTAGATATATTATTGATAGTTCTTCCCGCCGTGAGTGCTGTCTGTTGATCGGCATGGCCCTGTCTTTGCTGCCCTTGCACAGAAGCCTGGTCCAGCATCCTGGAGATAGAAGTGCAAGCTGTATCGCCCATCTGAGAGGAAACTACTACCTCCATATTGGCGCCCTGCATGATCGCCATCGCTGCAGCATAAACCTGCGAAGGGGCACTTAATTTCCTGCAAAAACGTGCATCGTTTCGAGCTTTCCAAATACACCACAAGAACGTATATAAGGAACTTATGCTTATTTGTGGGTGAAGAGAAGTAAGCAGAGCTTGGACCATTTGTGGGATAGAGCTATTATGTTGGGCTATAAATTCAGTTTTAATGTACCATGGATGGCTATACCAAGCAGCTTTAGCAAAAGGGCACAGGAAGAAGAGGTGCATTTCATCCTCAAGATTTCCACAAGTAGGGCAATTTTCACTTATGTGTTTGGAGTACTTGCCTGCTCTTTTACCTGTAGCTAGTGAATTCCTGAGAAGTCTCCAAGCAAAAGTTTGGACACGTGGTGCCATCTGTTTCTCCTTCCACATTTGATTGAGTAAAGCTACAATGTGTGGTGGAGCCATCTTCGGTCTCTGCCTTGGAGGAAGTTGGAGATTATTGAAGCAGTGTTTGTATGCACTTTTGGGAGAAAATTGTCCTGCAGGGGTTAGCTTCCACACTAGAATGTCCTGACCAGCAGTAGTAATAATAGGAGTCTGAAGAATCGAGTCAGCTACCGCCGGACTAAATAAAGAGTTTATTAAGTATACATTCCAACGCTTTTGTCCAGGAATCCAAAGGTCTTTTACTTGAGCAGGATATGTAAAAGGTTGTTGCTGAATTATGAGATTATCGTAAATATCTTCCCAACCCTCGAACCAAGGTGTGCTCCAAACTGAACTGCTGCCATCAACAATTTGATAGGCTATTGCTGAAATAAGTAGTGGTCTTACCTTTAAAACTGCTGTCCAGAAGGCAGATTTTGGTACATTAGATTTTGCCCTCCATATAGATGTGTCGTGATGGTACTTGGCCTTGAGAATTTGAGCTAATTGGCTGTGTGGCTCCTTTGCAAGCCTCCATGCTGCAGAGAGTATAAGCCCTTGATTGATTGCCTGCAAGTTCCTGATACCTAGACCACCGGCTTTTTTGCCTGTGCATATATCAGCCCATGCTCTAAGACAAAGATTCTTTGTTGTTTGGTCTTCTTGTACTCCTGTCCACCAAAAGTTCCTTATAATAGCAGTTAGTTTAGATAGGAACTTCTTGGAAAAAAGGATATTCGACATGTAATACACAGGAATAGAAGCGAAAACTGATTTTATAAGAACTAATCTAGCTGCATGAGAAAGCCGGTTTGCTTTATAGTTGGAAAGCTTCGATTTGAATTTGTCGTAAACAAAAGCATAGGCAGCCGATCTATCTTTCGAAGGCAAAACAAGAGGATGCCCCAAATGAACAAAGGAGTTGTCTATGTCCGGTGCTGGGAAAATTGTTCTGATATTTTGTTTGACCTGCATATTGACATTCTTGCTAAAAAGAATCCCTGATTTATTCCAGTTGGGTATTTGACCTGATTCATAACAGAACTGATTTAAGATATTAGAGATGGCTTGTACCTCCCGCATATTAGCCTTGCCACAAACAATGAGGTCGTCTGCAAACATCAAAGAGTGAATGGGAGGGCAGTTTGGGCCAAGCAAAATACCTGTAAGGTGATTGGCTTGCAGAGCGTCCTGTAGCTTCAAAGATAACTCGTTAACTGCAAGGACAAAAAGATACGGCGACAAAGGACACCCCTGTCTAATACCTCTACTAGTGAAATTCGCATAAGATTGGCCATTAATAATGACAGAGAAAGTTGGCGACGAGATACAAGCATACACAAGATTTATGAAATGCCTGTGAAGCCCTTTACGTTCTAGAGCCGTAACTATACAATGCCACTCTAATCTATCGAAAGCTTTAGCAAGATCGATCTTTAACATGAAATCTTGGCTTCTCCAAGAAGTGAGTGAGAACGAGTGGGCAATCTCTTGGGCGACAACAATATTATTACTAATGCATCTGCCTTCAATAAAAGCTTGTTGGGAAGGATGAATATAATCAGGAAGGTGCGCTTTCAATCTGCTTGCTAAGGATTTTGCAATAATTTTGTAGATAACATTGCACAAACTTATTGGCCTAAAGTCCGAAGGAAGATAGCAAGTAATTTTTTTCGGAATGAGAGCTATCTGGGTATCATTAAGATGCGGTGGAAGAATACCTGTGGTGTAGAAGGTTGTAACTACTGTCGTCACGTCGTCTCCAATCCAATCCCAGGCTAAAATATAAAAAGCAACATTGAAGCCATCTGGTCCTGGCAATGCATTCCTTCTCATGGCTTTGAGTATTGTCCAAATTTCTTGCTTATCTGGAATTGAGTTGGTGAAGTCATCTGTATATTGCGACAAAATCATGTTTGGGGCTGTCCTGCCATTGTTAGTAGATGATGATCGAAAAATATTTCGGAAATAGTGAACAAATTCATTTGCAATATCAGAAGGGTCAAACAGATCATTCCCATAAGCATCCCTAATCGAAACAATGCGATTCCTGCGTTTACGCTTTTGAACTGCGTTATGAAAGAAGGAAGTATTTCTATCTCCACGAGTAGCCCAATGTTTTTTTGCTCGCTGCCAATAATATTCAGTAAGCTTAGTCATGTTTACCTCATATTGGGCCATCAAGCTTGCTTCTAGATTGTGGTCTTGTTGCTGCAGCGGCAGCATTTGTATATCATTAATCTGGTTTTGTATGCAATCAAGCTGTTGTTGAATCGGCTTTTTCTTTTTGCACCATTTCTTCAAGGTCCCTGCAAGGTTAGTAGATCTGGCATGGAAGGATTCATTTGCTGTAGCATCCCAAGCATTTTTAACAACAGCTTGGTAGTCTTCCTCAAAAGTCCACCAATTTTCAAATTTAAAGGTAAGCTTGGGCTTGTAAACTTTAGAATCAGTTGAGAGCAAAATAGGAGCATGGTCACTAAGAATGATAGGCAGATTGAGAACATTTGTGTTAGGGAAAAGAGTGCACCATTCAGCATTGGCAAGACAGCGATCAAGTCTTTCAAAAACTGGAGTAGAAGAAAATCGCTTGTTGGTCCATGTGTAAGCCGGACCACTGTAACCCAAGTCAAATAGGCCACATTGCTTCACAAGAGAATTAAAATTACGCATACGATGTCTATCAACATTGATAGAGGTAGTATCCAAATCACACATGATATCATTCAAGTCTCCTAAACATACTACCGGCTTACCTGAATTTTCAAAGATAAAATTGGAAACATGATCCCAAATCATCCTAGTGTGGCGATGATGTGGATCACCATAGATACAAGCCAATAGAAAATCAGCATTAGAAGCTCTATGAACAACTGTAGCTAAAATCATATAATGGTTAAAGAACTTAATGGAAACACAAACTTCATCAGACCAAAGCATCCAGAGGCCACCAGAACGACCCTTAGAAGGAACTACAAAGCTACCAGCAGTATCGAACCGATGATTAAGTTGCAAGGAGCTGTACCTTGAAGTTCTAGTTTCAGAGATAAAAGATACCTGTGCACCCGTAGATTTCATCAATTTGGCCAGATATTCCATTTTAGTTGAATTGTTGAGATCTTTTCCCATTCCCTGGCAGTTCCAGCCAACAAACTTCATAGTACCCATGGCCGCTTCAATGTTGCCTGAACGTAGTGGATTAACACCTCCCCTATCTTGTCTGCCTCGGTCAAAAGGGAAAGTGCTATTTCCCAAACGGCCTCTCCAATTGCGGCCGCTATTGAAATCTTGGTCTCCGTGATCCGGGACGGCCGCTTCACACCGGCATAGAAGGTCGTCATCTCCGAATTCCTTCTCTCGGTCACCGCCGCCTCTCCGGTGCCAACCCCGACCGTCTCGCAGTGGTGGAGCACCATCTTCTGCAGGAGCCAGAACAGCCTGCACGGCTCCGACGCCAGGGCTCTTACCTCGAACGGGTGGGTCGGCAACTCCGCCTCGCAGAGGCCCGGTCAGAGCGTGAGGCCGTTCCACAAGCCGGTGCACGGGCTTCAGGCGCCGATGCTGAGCCGGAGCGGCTTGCACGGCTTCGTCGACCATTTACTTCACCCCACGAAGAACAGAGCAAATACTAAATATGGTGGTGGTGAAGCAAGCTACCAAGCCAAATCGACCTGCCCACTTAGCTTCAGCAGATTCCTAGCTCGTCAATCTCCCGATGGGTCAAAGCAACTGAATAAGCCAGCCAGAGATGTAGATACTTTCTATTGGGGATTTTTGGAATGGAGAGAAAGAAAGGAGAAATTCCAGTGGGGGAGAGAGAAGAACAAGGAGGGGATCAGATCTAGAGAGAGATTAGGACACAGACGAAGGAAGCAGTGGAAATCAAGAGGAAGAAGGAAACGGCATGTCGCCAATCGCCGGCATTTCGCCCAAATCGCCACTCCTGGGCACTGTAGCAAGGGAAACATTACCTCTCGGATCCAGTTCCGGCTGTAAGGAATGCAATCTCGTTCGGTCTCATACGTGAGGTGAGGTTGCACCTGGTTTTGTTTGTTTAACTCCTGATCTCGTTCACCTATCAGTCCCTTTTAATCTACATAACTGTGATTCGATTCGAGATAAGATTTATATGAAAAAGAAGCACATCGATATTGTGGTTCCATTCAAGCGATCGTTTCATTGTTTCATCTATTGTAAATGTTCAATTTCCTGTCCATGTTTGTAACTATTTGGGACAAATTTTATAAAAATTCATCACGCATGGTCGACCGTTTGAAATTTCCATTGACCAGTAGTTTCATCTCACAGTTCCACACGACTTTTGTGTTGCACATTTTCTGTTTTCTTGATCATAGACAAGTAGACTTCTTCTTCTTCCTCGTGATTGTTACACTAACACCAGCGTCGACGTGGTTCCTCACAATCTGCTCTCTCGCGTCTTGCTGCAGTCTACTTCCTACTATTCTTCTCTCCGACGTGGACTTTCTCTCCGGTGACGAAGCTAGCAACTAGCTCCACGCGCCCCCGACGAGGTCGCTCGCGCATGACTCTGTGCTCGTCGTGTCGGACGCGGCGCCGCGGCCACCGTCCACGGTGGTCGCCATGGTCCGGCAGGCACTGCATTTCTCCTACCCCGTCCTCTTCCTCAGCACTCCTCCGCATGAACTTTCTCTGCGGCGACACCACTAGCAACTAGTTCACTGTGGCTCCGGCAAGAACGCTCACCCGCGACTCCGTGCTCGTCGTGTCAAACGAGGCGTCGCGGTCACCGTCTACCGGAGTCGTGAGGCACTCTAGTGTAACTATGTGTGTTAAGTGTAAGTGTTAACTCTTAATCATATCTCGTGTATGCAACCAAACACCATGTAGTTGCATGAGCCAAGCCAATGCAGGACACCAAACGCCATGCCAAAATTGCTCCCGTAATGCAAGAGGCCTAGATGCGGGCAACCAAATAACATGTAGATGTTAGTTTTTTGCCTATTTTTCCTCAGCCAGACTCAACTGGGCCAAGCATGCGATGTAGGCAAATTCGTAGATGACAACCAAACACGCCCTTGGTAAACTTATGCCCGTTGTGCGGGCCAATTCCTATTTGAAGCATTAAGCACCCCTAAAATTTTTGACCTACCCTTACTAGTAGGGCCAATTCCTATTAGGGGAATATAGAGCGAGTTACTGGGCCTACCCTTACTAGTAGGGCCGTGCCCAGATTCCGGTTTTGAAAAGGTTCTAGATCCGGTTTCCGGTCTTACAAACCTTCTTTCGGTCTGGTTTTCTGTAATCTTTTTACCAGCGTTTCCTAGTTATAATTTTGTATTTTTTAAAAGGTTCATCTTTTCCCAAAATTGTTCAGTAATTTTTTAAAATCTTTGAGTTTTATAGAAAATTTTCCAGGACGTTTCCTAAGTTGAAAAAATGTATAGAATTTTTTAATATGTCGTATTTTAGAAAAATGTTCAGGTTTCAGGGAAAGCTCAAAATTTTCGACAACATATCAAAAACTGTTTTTTTTAATGTTCATCAACATAAAAAATATATGTTGATAAACATTTAGTGAAATATTCATTTTTTTTCAAAAAAACGTTCCCATTTTTTAAAACATGTTCACTTTTTCAAAAATTCGGGAACCTTTCGAAGGGGGTTAGCCCACGAACGAACGCCTCTGTTTGTCACACTACTACACACATGACGTAGGACGTGGCTATACCTCACTTCCAGCGAGACTGAGAGAAGCCTCTCCCGAAGGAGGCGCGAGATGGGCAGACCAGGCGCGCGGAAGGCCACAGCCTCATTTTTTTCACGTCTTTTTTTCTCTTTAGTTTTAAATTTTCCTTATACTTATTTTCTTTGTGGCGAAATTTTTCTTATACTTCTAAATAATATATATAATTATAATACAAAAAACACTTTACATAAATACTGTTAAAAATGTTAACCAAGCATAATTTTTTTTAAATATGTATAGAGAAAATGTTACTAATGTATACTAAAAAATATAAATGTGTAATGAAAAAATGTTGATCATATATTTAAAACTTATTAATCAAGTATTAAAAAATGTCCATCTTGTATTCGAAAAATGTTAATCAAGCATTTGAAAAATGTTCAATATGTATAGAAAAATGTTGACCATGTATTTCAAAAATGTCGATTATGTATTAAAGAAAATATTAAACTTATATTTTGTAAAATTTTAAGCAGGAATTTTTTATTTTTAAATGTGTAGATTAAATAATTTGAACATCTATTTAAAAGAGGTTAATCTTCTATTTGAAAAATATTAATGAAGCATTTGAAAATGTAAATGTCTATATACAAAATGTTGCCCATGTTTAAAAAAATATTAATATTGTATTTGAAAATATAAATCAAGATTTTAAAAAATGTTAAGAATGTGTATGCAAAATTTTTGGCTAGGTATTGAAAAAATGTTTATCTTGTATTCAAATTTTTTTAACGTGTATTAAAAAAATGTATTAGACATATACCACAAAATGTACAATGTGCATGGAAAAAAGTACACATAAAAATAAGTTTTTTGAAAATTTTAATCATGCATTTAAATGTTTAACATTATATAAAAAAATTGACGTATACAAAAAGTGTTGAATGTGTACTGAATTTTTTAAAACATGTGTTGAACAAAAAAATCGACTAAAAACAATGAAAAAAAGAAAAGGCAAAGAAAACTAAGGAATACAAAGAAAGAAACAAAGAAAACCTAAGTATAACAAAGAACGAAAGAAAAATAGAAGAAAACTAGTGAAACAAAACATAAAACAAAATTTATAATGAAGAAAAAAGAAAAATCGAGAAAAGCGGTGAAGGAAAAGGAAAAGAAAGAAAATCCAAAGAGATACACGAAGAAAACCAAAGAACAACGAAGAAAGAAATAAAGAAAAGAAAACCCAGTGAAAACCGGTGAAGACAATAAAACAAGAGAAACACAAAGAGAAACCAGAAAACCATTGAAGAAATAGAGAAAACGGAAGGAAGAAGGAAAAACGGAAGCAAACAGATCAAACGCGTCGGGCGCATCATGCGAACGAACGATTGGATCGGCCCTGTAGTGTAGCGAGCACGAAAAAAACCTTCAGGGAGCCGAGCATACATCTCGCTTTAAGCGAGATATAGCCCTGGCGCATGACATGGCATACTCCTTTGGGTTTACTAGCAAACATGTCGGTGCGTTGCAACGGGAGAAATCACAATAAGGGCGTGTTTGGTTACCTGCATCATTTTTTGCCCATTTGCATACTTGTCCTAGTTGGGCCTGGCTGAGCAAATGCAGGCCAAAAACCAACATCTGCATTTCTTTTGGTTGCCTGCATGTCCTCTCCCTACATCGTAATGATGCATCTACGCACCGCGTTTGGTTGCTCGCATTGTATGTGCTCACACGGGTGCACGTTGTTTGGTTACATACGAGCATAGAGTTGTGCTCACCTTGTACCCTACTTGGTGAGCTTACCAATACTACTACACCTTACACACGATCACACCGAGCACACCAACGCCACATCACTGCTATGACGACGAACTGGACGAAGATGATGAAGTTCTTCAGCCCTAACGATCGATCCACCTTCTTGCCAACCTCAACCTTGCTGCATGAATGCTCTCGCACATACTTGGAGTAAGCATCTTCTGCCGCCTGCCTAGTCTTAAACCCTCCTATGTGATTGCTGTCGTTGTACCCTGAAACTTGTTTGTTGCAAGCTTCCCATGAACTGTAAACCCCAGGAACCCTACCTTCGAACACCACATACCACTTGCCCTGGCAGTGCAAACGAGCAATAAGTTCAAGCAACAAGCATTGGAACACACAAACAACAAGCAATGAAGAACTCTAGGAGCAAGCAATGGAGCAGAAGAGCATTAGTAAGTATGCATGATCATAGCAAGTTCAACCTAGCACTAGTTTGGTGTTATCCTACCACCACATCTAAAAGAGGGTGTCATCCTACCACCGCAAGTTCGTGATCACCGCGAGGATCACCGTGAGGGGTTAGTATATACCACCTCACCAAAATATACACACCATAAGATTGTTTTCAAGCCCTAACTACACAAAAAATATGTTGTCATCGTCGTCCTTGTCGCCATCGCCGTCGAGGATCATGCACGCCGTCGCCACCAGCAAAAGCAGCACTAGTAGTAGTGCTTGCCCAGCCAGATCCTCAGCCAGAGCACCCTGTGGTCTGCTCCCATGGCAACAAACCCAACACCCTAGGCTTTGTTGTCCAGCAGGTGGCTGAGAGCCACCATGAGAGCCTCTGGGCTGCAGCTAATCTGATCCATGACGGCGCTGTAGAGCTTAGGGTGGACGTCCATACTCTTGCTCTCCCTGATGGCGGTGGCCACCTCCTTCACTGCCTCAGTCATGCTGCTAAAGATGCTCAGCTCCTCCTCCATGAAGCCTGCCCGCTTCCTCTTCCTATCAAGCACAGGAACGTGCTCAGCATCCTTCTCAGGAGCATCAACGTTGATGGTGTCTGGCTCCTGGGTGTGTGGATACTTTGGCATCGGCGAGCCCAGTGGCTGACCAGAGCCCATGGCATGCTTGCCGGTTGCCATCCCGAAGGAGAAGATATGATGCATCTGGTGGTAGTTCTGGATAGGGGTGTTGAGGAACTATGCGTCCTTAGGGTGAGCCTAAGAAGAAACAAGGCAGACAGGTTAGTTCGTATGGCAATGGTTCATAGACTTGAACTGCTAGTCTGTTAGAATGGCATGGTTTCTGAGCTAACCGCGATGTGGCCTTGGTAGTTCTCTGCCTCCAGAAGGATCGAGCATGTGTCCTCATCCCATGAAGCACCGCTGAGGTCTTTGAGTTTGGACGCGGTGATCCACCTAGCTCTCCACTTCCTCAGGTGGTTGTATACCTGGGTCGAGGTGACCTCCTGTCCACAGAAGTCGAACACCTGCTTTGCAACAAGGTTGAAGTGCACCTCCTTGAAGCCCTTGTCAGTCCTCACCCCACTAGCTATGATCTCACACATCTTATTAAGCACAAAAGTGGAGAAGAACGGCTGCCATTTCATGCTGTTCCTCCTGCCATCCTTCCTCTCCTTTGCTGCTGCCTTTTGAGCAGCAGCATGAGCAACAGCATTGGGCTGAGCTAGCACAAATGGAGGAACCATAGGCGGCACCTCGAAAACCTCTGAATCAAGAGGCATCCGTTCCATAGGAGGCTGGGAGTCCTCGACGTACGATGGCGGGAACTGGCTCTCGGACAGCACGAGGGCCTGACTGAACTCTTGCGTGGTCATGTCCTACAAACTTAAGTGTCATCAACACCATAAGACACTACACATGGACAGTATGAACTAGCAGTACAACAAGGACAGATCGAACTAGCAGTACATCTTCCACAGTATGAACTAGCAGTACAACATGGACAAATAAAACTAGCAGTACATCTTGGACATATCGAACTAGCATTACATCATGGAAAGAACAAACTAGCAGTAACACATGCACAAGCATACCACAGCTAAAGCATAACAGAGCACTAATCATGGAGAACAGAGCACTAATCATGGACACATGGATGATCTTGTTCAACACCTTGCACACTAGCATACCACCGATTCATCCATGACCACTAACTTGCCCACATGGAAACAACCCCTAGCATGCTCCAAATCCATCACAACTAGCTACTACTGTTGGGAAACGTTGCATGGAAAACAAAAAAAATTCTACGCACACGCAAGATCTATCAAGGAGATGCATAGCAACGAGAGGGGAGAGCGTGTCTACGTACCCTCATAGACCGTAAGCGAAAGCGTTTCACAATGCGGTTGATGTAGTCAAACTTTCTTCGCGATCCAATCGATCTAGTACCGAACGTACGGCACCTCCGCGTTCAGCACACGTTCAGCTCGGTGACGTCCTCCGCCTTCTTGATCCAGCAAGACGGCGAGGTAGTAGATGAGTTCCGACAGCATGACGGTGTGGTGACGGTGATGGTGAAGTGATCTCCGCAGGGCTTCGCCTAAGCACTACGAAAAATATGACCGAGGGAGAAAACTGTGGATGGGGGTGCCGCACACGGCTAAGACAATGTTGTGTGTTTGTGTGGCGCCCCCTCCCCACATATATATATATAGGTGGGAGGGGGAGGAGGCAGCCTAGGGCAGCCAGGGCGCGCCCCAAGGGGCTGGCCGCCGGCCCTCTGGCTCCTGCCCTCCTGCGCCCCCCATTCCTTGTATGAAGAAGGGGGAAGGAAAGAGGGGGGGAGAGGGAAGGAAGGGGGAGTCCTACTCCACACTTTCCTTTCCCTCCCCTCTTTCCTTCTCCACCTAGGCCGGCCTGCTATGGGGGCGCACCAGCCCCTTGTGGCTGGTGCGTTTCCTCTCTTGGCCCATAAGGCCCATAACTTTTGCCGGGGGTGCCCGGAACCCCTTCCGGTGACCCGATAAGTACCCGGTACACCCCGAAACACTTCCGGTGTCCGAATACTATCGTCCTATATATCAATCTTTACCTCTCAACTATTTCGAGACTCCTCGTCATGTCCGTGATCTCATCCGGGACTCGAACAATATTCGGTCACCAAATCACATAACTCATATAATACTATATCATCATCGAACGTTAAGCGTGCGGACCCTACGGGTTCGAGAACTATGGAGACATGACCGAGACACCTCTCCAGTCAATAACCAATAGCGGAACCTGGATGCCCATATTGGCTCCTACATATTCTACGAAGATCTTTATTGGTCGAACCGTTATGACAACATACGTAATTCCCTTTGTCCATTGGTATGTTACTTCCCCGAGATTCGATCGTCGGTATCTTCATACCTAGTTCAATCTCGTTACCGGCAAGTCTCTTTACTCGTTCTATAATATATCACCTTGTGACCAAATCCTTAGTCGTTTGCTTGCAAGGTTATGATGTGTATTACCGAGAGGGCCCAGAGATACCTCTCCGATACTCGGAGTGACAAATCCTAGTCTCGATCTATGCCAACCCAACAAACACCTTCGGAGATACCTGTAGAGCATCTTTATGATCACCCAGTTACGTTGTGATGTTTGGTAGCACATAAGGTATTCCTCCGGTATCCGGGAGTTGCATAATCTCATAGTCGAAGGAATATGTATTTGACATGAAGAAAGCGATAGCAATAAACTGAATGATCATTATGCTAAGCTAACGGATGGGTCTTGTCCATCACATCATTCTCCTAATGATCTAATCCCGTTATCAAATGACAACACATGTTGATGTCTACTACACAACTTGTTCTTGTAGACTCGTGTTGGGCCTCCAAGCACAGAGTTTTGTACGACAGTAGCAATTTCCCCTCAAGTGGATGACCTAAGGTTTATCAATCCATGGGAGGCGTAGGATGAAGATGGTCTCTCTCAAATAACCCTGCAACCAAATAACAAAAAGTCCCTTGTGTCCCCAACACACCAAATACAATGGTAATTTGTATAGGTGCACTAGTTCGGCGAAGAGATGGTAATAAAAGTGTAGTAATGATAGTAGATATTGATTTTTGTGATAGGAACAATAAAAAACAGCAAGGTAGCAATTGATAAAACGGAGCACAAATGGTATTGCAATGCTTGAAAATGAGGCCTAGGGTCCGTACTTTCGCTAGTGCAATCTCTCAACAATGCTAATCTAATTGGATCATATAACCATCCCTCAACATGCAATGAAGAATCACTCCAAAGTTCTTATCTAGTGGAGAACATAAGAAGAAATTGTTTGTAGCTATTCTTTCCGATCGATCTATCCAAGAGTTCGTACTAAAATAACACCAAGTTATTCTTTCTGATCGATCTATCAAGAGTTCGTACTAAAATAACACTAAGTTATTCTTTCCGATCGATCTATCAAGAGTTCGTACTAAAATAACACCAAAGCAAATTCAGATTCATAATACTCAATCCAACACAAAGAACCTCAAAGAGTGCCCCAAGATTTCTACCGGAGAAACAAAAGACGAGAACGTGCATCAACCCCTATGCATAGATTACCCAAATGTCACCTCAGGAATCCGCGAGTTGAGTACCAAAACATATCTTAAGTGAATCAATATAATACCCCATTGTCACGACGGGTATTCATATGCAAGACATACATCAAGTGTTCTCAAATCCGTATAAGTATTCAATCCGATAAAATTAAATCTCAAAGGGAAAACTCAATTCACAACAAGATAGAGAGGGGAAAACACCATATGATCCAACTATATTAACAAAGCCCGCGATACATCAAGATCGTGCCATCTTAAGAACACGAGGGAGAGAGATTAAACACATAGCTACTGGTACAAACCCTCAGCCCGAGGGTGGACTACTCCCTCCTCATCATGGTGGCCGCCGGGATGATGAAGATGGCCACCGGTGATGACTTCCCCCTGATGGTTTCTCTATTTATAGGAATTTTTGGCGTTGGTTTCACGCTAAGATGGGCCTCGAGGTGAGCACAACCCACCGGGGCACGGGCAAGGGCCCAGGCGCGCCCCGGTGTCTTGTGCCCTACTTCTTCACCTTTTGGTCCGTCCATGAAGCTTCTAGTGCCTCTTTTGTTCCAAAAAAAATCATCAAAAATTTTCAGCTCATTTGGAGAACTTTCATTTCTGCACAAAAAACAACACCACGGTAGTTCTGCTGAAAACAGCGTCAGTCCAGGTTAGTTCCAGGCAAATCATACCAAAACCATATAAAATTATTGTAAACTTGGCATGAATACTTCATAAATTATAGATACGTTGGAGACGTATCAGCATCCCCAAGCTTAATTCCTACTCGTCCTCGAGTAGGTAAATGATAAAAGAAATAATTTATGAAGTGTGAATGCTAGCAAAGTGCACAAGTTTGATCAATGATAATTTCAATCACTTTTCCTAGCATCATAACAGCAACTCTTTCTCATAAAACTCATCATAACAAAGTAGCAATCAATTCACATGTTAAGGTTCAAACAATGAATTCTCTTGAAACTCAACAACCTATATTCTTAGTTACCAAACAATTGCAATTCAACTTATTCAACAGAGTCTAAGTAAGAGCTCCACATACTCAATCATCATATATTCTTCCATGATTGCTACTACTCAAAGCATATTCTTAGAACAAATGGCATCCATCGAACAAAGAGAAAGATAGGGGCTTAATGTTTCGCCTCCCAACTCATTTATCATAGAGATAATTGTCAACAATAATAAATCATGATCAAATATATTTGACTGGTCATATGTGCCTAGATCTTTCCCCACCACATCATGCTTGCCAACTAGAGAATAATTGAGGTTGAATGAGGATGTAAACTATTGACTCTTTGCATAAAAGTAAATACTGAAAAGTAAAAGATAGGCCCTTCGCAGAGGGAAGCAGAGGTTGTCATGCGATTTTTATTGTTGGATGCCCAAGCTCTTAATGCAAAGGAACGTCACGTTATATTGCCCCTTATGATAGCAACCTTTATTATGCAGTCCGTCGGTTTTATTACTTTGCCATCACAAGTTCGTACAATGCTCGATTTTCCCTTAAAATAAAAGATCAAACATATTTAGGAGCAATTTTTATTGCTTTATGCACCGATGACAACTTACTTGACAGATCTTATTCAATCCATAGGTAGGTATGGTGGACACTCATGGTAAGAAACTGGGTTTATGGGTTTTTGGATGCACAAGTAGTATCCCTTCTTAGTACGAATTTTTGGCTAGCAAAAGATCCTAGGCAAACACCACATGTTGGAGGATCCATGACAATATAACTTCTATGCAAATATACACAACCATAACTCATTACGTTGTCTTCCTTGTCCAACTTCAACTAATTTGCTCAAGTTTAAAAATAATTAATGGGTATTCACAATCATAGAAGATTTCCAAGATAATATATTTGCATGTGAAAGTTCTCTTCCTTATAGTAATCATTCATGAATTGCTTGTATGACCAATATTGTGATTGTCAAACTTCAAAAGATTTCACTTTCTAAACCCAATGTGAAGCTACTACTAGGCATGATATGATCATATAATTTCACCTTCATGATATTCAATTCATTCAACAATTTACTCATAGGATATAAGTGAAGCACAAGAGTAAATGACAAACTACTCCAAAAAGATATAAGTGAAGATCAAGCGAGTAGTTATGTAAATGGGTAGCTATTTGAGGACTCTCTTTTATTTAAAACTTTCAGATCTAAGTATTTTATTAAAACAGCAAGCAAAACAAAATAAAATGACATTCTAAGAAAAGCACAACTCATGTGAAGAAGCAAAAACTTAGGCTCAACCGAGGCTAACCGATAATTGTTGATGAAGAAAGGTGGGATGCCTACCGGGGCATCCCCAAGCTTAGATGCCTGAGACTTCTTGGAATATTAACTTGGGATGCCTTGGGCATCCCCAAGCTTGAGCTTTTGTGTCTCCTTAATTCCTTTTATATCACGGTTTCCCTAAATCTTAAAAACTTCATCCACACAAAACTCAACAAGAACTCGTGAGATAAGTTAGTATAAATCAATTCAAAAACCTTATCATTCTCTACTGTAGAAAATCATTAAAATTATTATTCAACATTGCATACTAAATGCCTCTGCATATTTAATACTCCTATCCTCAAATAGAATCATTAAACAAGCAAACATATACAAACAATGCGAACATAACAGCAATCTGTCTAAACAGGAGAGTCTGTAAAGAGTGCAATTGTACTCATACTTACCTAACTCCAAAAATTCTGAAAATTTTCAGACTGTAGAAAATTTATAAGAGCTTATTGTGCAAAAAGTTTCAACATTTTATCGCATTCTTAATTTTCTGGATAGTTATTGCAACAGCGATAAACTTTCTGTTTTGAAACAGCAAGTCATATACTTGCAAAATAAGCATGGTAAAGGCTATCCTTGACATTTTTTTTGAAATGAAAGATGCAAAACATTATTATAAATAGCAGAAATAAAATACAAATAAAATAAAATGACTCTCCAAGCAAAACTCATATCATGTGATGAATGAAAATATAGCTCCAAGTGAGGTTACCGATAATGCTGGAGACGAAAGAGGGGATGCCTTCCGGGGCATCCTCAAGCTTAGTTGCTTGGATCTTCCTTGAATATTACCTTGGGGTGCCTTGGGAATCCCCAAGCTTAGGGTCTTGTCACTCCTTATTCTCCTCATATCGATATCTCACCCAAAACTTGAAAACTTCAATCACACAAAACTTAACGGAACTTCGTGAGATGGGTTAGTATGATAAACACAAATCATTCACTTTGGTACTGTTAAGACAAGATTCATAATTCTTATCACACAATTACCACTGTACTCTACAATTTCCACAATTTATATTAAGCAATATAAGCCATAGAAACCATAAAACAAGCAAACTATGCATTGGAAACAGAATCTGTCAAAAACAGAACAGTACGTAAAGATCTGAATTAAGGTCATACTTATGTGAGTCCAGAAATTCTGAAAAATTAGGACAACGTAGGAAATTTGTATACCCATCAAATGTAAAAAATTCAGATTTTTTACACGTCCAGTAAAATATAGAAATTTCTGCACTGGACGCAAAAGTTTCTGTTTTTGTACAGAATCAAGTCAACTATCATCCACACTATCCCAAAGGCTTTACTTGGTACTTTATTGAAAAAAAAGCTATTAAACATGATTACTACAGTAGCCTAATCATGTGAACGCATAAAAACAGTAGGGGTAAATGTTGGGTTGTCTCCCAACAAGTGCTTTTCTTTAATGCCTTTTTAGCTAGGCATGATGATTTCAATGATGCTTGCATAAAAGATAAGAATTGAAACACTAAAAGAGCATCATGAAGCATGTGAATAGCACATTTAAGTCTAACCCACTTCCTATTCATAGGGATTTTGTGAGCAAACAACTTTTGGGAACAAGAATCAACTAGCATAGGAAGGCAAAACATGCAAAACTTCAAAACTTTCCACACATAGAGAGGAAACTTGATATTTTTGCAATATGTAAAAGCATATGTTACTCTCTCATAGTAATTTTCAGTAGCATCATGAATGAATTCAACAATATAACCATCACATAAAGCATTATTTTCATGATCCACAATCATAGAAAATTTATTACTCTCCACATAAGCAAATTTATTCTCCTGAATACTCAACAAAATGGCTATCATGGAATTCTTGATTGGCATAATCAAATTGAACATTAAAATTATGATGACAAGTTTCATGGTTATCATTATTATTTATAGCATACATGGCATCACCATAATCATCATAGATAGCAACTTTGTTGTCATAATCAATTGAAACCTCTTCCAAAATAGTGGATTCATCACTAAATAAAGTCATGACCTCTCCAAATGCACTTTCATAATTATCACAATAAGATTCAACACCCTCCAAAATAGTGGGATCATTAGTACATAGAGTTGACACTCTTCCAAACTCACTTTCATCAATATAATCGTCATAAATAGGAGGCATGCTACCATTATAACAAATTTGCACATCAAAACTTGGGGTACTAAAAATATCAGCTTCATCAAACATAGCATCCCCAAGCTTGTAGCTTTGCATATCATTAGCATCATGGATATTCAAAGAATTCATACCAACAACATTGCAATCATGCTCATCATTCAAAGATTTTTTGTCAAACATTTTATAGAATTCTTCTTCTATCAATTGAGCACAATTTTCTTTTCCATCATTTTCACAAAAGATATTATAGAGATGAATAATATGATGCAACCTCAATTCCATTTTTTTTGTAGTTTTCTTTTAAAAACCAAACTAGTGATAAAATAAGAAACTAAAAGATTCGATTGCAAGATCTAAAGATATACCTTCAAGCACTCACCTCCCCGGCAACGGCGCCAGAAAAGAGCTTGATGTCTACTACACAACCTGTTCTTGTAGACTCGTGTTGGGCCTCCAAGCGCAGATTTTTGTAGGACAGTAGCAATTTTCCCTCAAGGGGATGACCTAAGGTTTATCAATCCATGGGAGGCGTAGGATGAAGATGGTCTCTCTCAAACAACCCTGCAACCAAATAACAAAAAGTCTCTTGTGTCCCCAACACACCAAATACAATGGTAATTTGTATAGGTGCACTAGTTCGGCGAAGAGATGGTAATAAAAGTGTAGTAATGATAGTAGATATTGATTTTTGTGATAGGAACAATAAAAAACAGCAAGGTAGCAATTGATAACACGGAGCACAAATGGTATTGCAATGCTTGAAAATGAGGCCTAGGGTCCGTACTTTCGCTAGTGCAATCTCTCAACAATGCTAATCTAATTGGATCATATAACCATCCCTCAACGTGCGATGAAGAATCACTCCAAAGTTCTTATCTAGCGGAGAACATAAGAAGAAATTGTTTGTAGCTATTCTTTCTGATCGATCTATCCAAGAGTTCATACTAAAATAACACCAAGTTATTCTTTCCGATCGATCTATCAAGAGTTCGTACTAAAATAACACTAAGTTATTCTTTCCGATCGATCTATCAAGAGTTCGTACTAAAATAACACCAAAGCAAATTCAGATTCATAATACTCAATCCAACACAAAGAACCTCAAAGAGTGCCCCAAGATTTCTACCGGAGAAACAAAAGACGAGAGCGTGCATCAACCCCTATGCATAGATTACCCCAATGTCACCTCGGGAATCCGCGAGTTGAGTACCAAAACATATCTCAAGTGAATCAATATAATACCCCATTGTCACCACGGGTATTCATATGCAAGACATACATCAAGTGTTCTCAAATCCGTAAAAGTATTCAATCCGATAAAATGAAATCTCAAAGGGAAAACTCAATTCACAACAAGATAGAGAGGGGAAAACACCATATGATCCAACTATATTAACAAAGCCCGCGATACATCAAGATCGTGCCATCTGAAGAACACGATAGAGAGAGATTAAACACATAGCTACTGGTACAAACCCTCAGCCCCGAGGGTGGACTACTCCCTCCTCATCATGGTGGCCACCGGGATGATGAAGATGGCCACCGGTGATGATTTCCCCCTCTGGCAGGGTGCCGGAACGGGGTCTAGATTGGTTTTTCGTGGCTACAGAGGCTTGCGGTGGCGGAACTTCTGATCTAGGGTTACCCCTGATGGTTTCTCTATTTATAGGAATTTTGGGCATTGGTTTCACGCTAAGATGGGCCTCGAGGTGAGCACAACCCACCGGGGCACGAGCAAGGGCCCAAGCGCGCCCCGGTGTCTTGTGCCCTACTCCTTCACCTTTTGGTCCTTCCACGAAGCTTCTAGTGCCTATTTTGTTCCCAAAAAAAATTATCAAAAAGTTTCAGCTCATTTGGAGAACTTTCATTTCTGCACAAAAAACAACACCACGGTAGTTCTGCTGAAAACAGCGTCAGTCCGGGTTAGTTCCATGCAAATCATACCAAAACCATATAAAATTATTGTAAACATGGCATGAATACTTCATAAATTATAGATACGTTGGAGACGTATCACATGTCTATGGTTAGGAAACCTTAACCATCTTTGATCAACGAGCTAGTGTAGTAGAGGCTTACTAGGGACACGGTATTTGTTTATGTATTCACACATGTATTTAAGTTTCCGATCAATACAATTCTAGCATGAATAATAAACCTTTATGATGAATAAGGAAATATAAAATAACAACTTTATTATTGCCTCTAGGGCATATTTCCTTCAGTCTCCCACTTGCACTAGAGTCAATAATCTAGATTACATTGTAATGAATCTAACACCCATGGAGTCTTGGTGATGATCATGTTTTGCTCGCGGAAGAGGCTTAGTCAACGGGTCTGCCACATTCAGATCCGTATGTACTTTGCAAATTCCTATGTCTTCATCCTTGACCTTTTCACGAATGGAGTTGAAGCGTCTCTTGATGTGTTTGGTTCTCTTGTGAAACCTGGATTCCTTCGCCAAGGCAATTGCTCCAGTGTTGTCACAAAAGATTTTCATTGGACCCGATGCACTGGGTATTACACCCAGATCGGATATGAACTATTTCATCCAGACTCCTTCATGTGCTTCTTCCAAAGCAGCTATGTACTCCGCTTCACACGTAGATCCCGCCACGACGCTCTGCTTGGAACTGCACCAACTAACAGCTCCACCATTCAATATAAATATGTATCCGGTTTGTGACTTAGAGTCATCCGGATCAGTGTCAAAGCTAGCATCGACGTAAGCATTTACGACGAGCTCTTTGTCACCTCCATAAACGAGAAACATATCCTTGGTCCTTTTCAGGTACTTCAGGATGTTCTTGACCGCTGTCCAGTGATCCACTCCTGGATTACTTTGGTACCTCCCTGCCAAACTTATGGCAAGGCACTCATCAGGTCTGGTACACAGCATAGCATACATGATAGAACCTATGGCTGAGGCATAGGGAATGACTTTCATTTTCTCTCTATCTTCTGCAGTGGTCGGGCTTTGAGTCTGACTCAACTTCACACCTTGTAACACAGGCAAGAACCCTTTCTTTGACTGATCCATTTTGAACTTCTTCAAAACTTTATCAAGGTATGTGCTTTGTGAAAGTCCTATTAAGTGCCTTCATCTATCCCTATAGATTTTGATGCCCAATATATAAGCAGCTTCATCGAGGTCTTTCATTGAAAAATTCTTATTCAAGTATCCTTTTATGCCATCCAGAAATTCTATATCATTTCCAATCAATAATATGTCATCCACATATAATATCAGAAATGCTACAGAGCTCCCACTCACTTTCTTGTAAATACAGGCTTCTCCGTAAGTCTGTATAAAACCATATGCTTTGATCACCTCATCAAAGCGTATATTCCAACTCCGAGATGCTTCCACCAGTCCATAGATGGAACGCTGGAGCTTGCACACTTTGTCAGCACCTTTAGGATCGACAAAACCTTCTGGTTGCATCATATACAACTCTTCTTTAAGATATCCATTTGTTGGGGAACGTTGCATGGAAAACAATTTTTTTTTCTACGCACACGCAAGATCTATCCATGGAGATGTATAGCTACGATAGGGGAGAGCATCTTCATACCCTTGAAGATCGCTAAGCGGAAGCGTTTATCAACGCTGTTGATGTAGTCGTACACCTTCGCGATCCGTCCCAATCAAGTACCGAACGTACGGCACCTCAGCGTTCAGCACACGTTCAGCTCGATGACGTCCCTCGCCTTCTTGATCCAGCAAGACGGGCGAAGTAGTAGATGAGTTCCGGCAGCACGATGGCGTGGTGATGGTGTTGGTGAAGAACAATCTCCGCAGGGCTTTGCCAAGCACAACGGAAACTATGACGGAGGATAAACTAGAGGGGACGGGGTTGCCGGCACACGGCTTGGTGATTCTTGATGTGTCTTGGGTGCTAGCCCTACACTTCTATTTATATGTTGAGCCTTGGGGTAAAAACTTGGAGTAAAAGCCTCCTCAAAGTCGGTTTTGCCCCGAAAGGCAAGAGTCCTTCTCGGACTCCAGGACCAGACGCCAGGGTTCCCGGCGTCTGGGCCCAGATGCCAAGGTCCCTGGCGTCTGGCCCCTGGCCTCCGCAAAACTGCCTTTTGCACTTACGAAAAGCCTTGTGGGCTTTCCCCTTTGGCCCAAATAAAGTGTTCTCGTACCCAAACATTTCGGGAAACATTCGGAACCTGTTCCGGTGAAATCCGGAACCCTTCTGGAGACCAAACACTATTATCCCATATATCAAACTTCACCTTCGGACTATTCTGGAGTTCCTCGTCATGTCCGTGATCACATCCGGGACTCCGAACAACATTCGGTCACCAACATACATAACTCATATAACACTATATCGTCAACGAACGTTAAGCGTGCGGACCCTACGGGTTCGAGAACTATGTAGACATGACCGAGACACCTCTCCGGTCAATAACCAATAGCGGAACCTGGATGCTCATATTGGCTCCTACATATTCTACGAAGATCTTTATCGGTTGAACCGTTATGACAACATACGTAATTCCCTTTGTCTGTCGGTATGTTACTTGCCCGAGATTCGATCATCAGTATCTTCATACTTAGTTCAATCTCGTTACCGGCAAGTCTCTTTACTCGTTCCGTAATACATCATCTCGTAACTAACTCCTTAGTCATTTGCATGCAAGCTTACTATGATGTGTATTACCGAGAGGGCCCAGAGATACCTCTCCTATAATCCGAGTGACAAATCCTAATCTCGATCTATGCCAACTCAACAAACACCTTCGGAGATACCTGTAGAGCATCTTTATAATCACCCAGTTATGTTGTGACGTTTGATAGCACACAAGGTATTCCTCCGGTATCTGGGAGTTGCATAATCTCATAGTCGAAGGAATATGTATTTGACATGAAGAAAGCAATAGCAATAAACTGAACGATCAATATGCTAAGCAAACGGATGGGTCTTGTCCATCACATCATTCTCCTAATGATGTGATCCCGTTATCAAATGACAACACATGTCTATGGTTAGGAAACCTTAACCATCTTTGGACAACGAGCTAGTCTAGTAGAGGCTTACTAGGGACACAGTATTTGTTTATGTATTCACACATGTATTTAAGTTTTCGATCAATACAATTCTAGCATGAATAATAAACCTTTATCATGAATAAGGAAATATAAAATAACAACTTTATTATTGCCTCTAGGGCATATTTCCTTCAGTCTCCCACTTGCACTAGAGTCAATAATCTAGATTACATAGTAATGAATCTAACACCCATGGAGTCCTGGTGCTGATCATGTTTTGCTCGTGGAAGAGGCTTAGTCAACGGGTCTGCCACATTTAGATCCGTATGTATTTTGCAAATCTCTATGTCTCCATCCTTGACTTCTTCATGAATGGAGTTGAAGCGTCTCTTGATGTGTTTGGTTCTCTTGTGAAACCTGGATTCCTTCGCCAAGGCAATTGCTCCAGTGTTTTCACAAAAGATTTTCATTGGACCCGATGCACTGGGTATTACACCCAGATCGGATATGAACTATTTCATCCAGACTCCTTCATGTGCTGCTTCCGAAGCAGCTATGTACTCCGCTTCACACGTAGATCCCGCCACGACGCTCTGCTTGGAACTGCACCAACTGATAGCTACACCATTCAATATAAATATGTATCCGGTTTGTGACTTAGAGTCATCCGGATCAGTGTCAAAGCTAGCATCGACATAAGCATTTACGACGAGCTCTTTGTCACCTCCATAAACGAGAAACATATCCTTGGTCCTTTTCAGGTACTTCAGGATGTTCTTGACCGCTGTCCAGTGATCCACTCCTGGATTACTTTGGTACCTCCCTGCCAAACTTATGGCAAGGCACTCATCAGGTCTGGTACACAGCATAGCATACATGATAGAACCTATGGCTGAGGCATAGGGAATGACTTTCATTTTCTCTCTATCTTCTGCAGTGGTCGGGCTTTGAGTCTGACTCAACTTCACACCTTGTAACACAGGCAAGAACCCTTTCTTTGACTGATCCATTTTGAACTTCTTCAAAACATTATCAAGGTATGTGCTTTGTGAAAGTCCTATTAAGTGCCTTCATCTATCCCTATAGATTTTGATGCCCAATATATAAGCAACTTCATCGAGGTCTTTCATTGAAAAATTCTTATTCAAGTATCCTTTTATGCCATCCAGAAATTCTATATCATTTCCAATCAATAATATGTCATCCACATATAATATCAGAAATGCTACAGAGCTCCCACTCACTTTCTTGTAAATACAGGCTTCTCCGTAAGTCTGTATAAAACCATATGCTTTGATCACCTCATCAAAGCGTATATTCCAACTCCGAGATGCTTCCACCAGTCCATAGATGGAACACTGGAGCTTGCACACTTTGTCAGCACCTTTAGGATCGACAAAACCTTCTGGTTGCATCATATACAACTCTTCTTTAAGATATCCATTTGTTGGGGAACGTTGCATGGAAAACAAATTTTTTTTCTATGCACACGCAAGATCTATCCATGGATATGTATAGCTACGATAGGGGAGAGCATCTTCATACCCTTGAAGATCGCTAAGCGGAAGCGTTTATCAATGCGGTTGATGTAGTCGTACACCTTCGCGATCCGTCCCGATCAAGTACCGAACGTACGGCAACTCAGCGTTCAGCACACGTTCAGCTCGATGATGTCCCACGCCTTGTTGGTCCAGCAAGACGGGCGAAGTAGTAAATGAGTTCCGGCAGCACGACGGCATGGTGATGGTGTTGGTGAAGAACAATCTCCGCAGGGCTTTGCCAAGCACAACGGAAACTATGACGGAGGATAAACTAGAGGGGACGGGGTTGCCGGCACACGGCTTGGTGATTCTTGATGTGTCTTGGGTGCTAGCCCTACCCTTCTATTTATATGTTGAGCCTTGGGGTCGAAACTTGGAGTAAAAGCCTCCTCAAAGTCGGTTTTGCCCCGAAAGGCAAGAGTCCTTCTCGGACTCCAGGACCAGACGCCAGGGTTCCCGGCGTCTGGGCCCAGATGCCAAGGTCCCTGGCGTCTGGCCCCTGGCCTCCGCAAAACTGCCTTTTGCACTTACGAAAAGCCTTGTGGGCTTTCCCCTTTGGCCCAAATAAAGTGTTCTCGTACCCAAACATTTCGGGAAACATTCGGAACCTGTTCCGGTGAAATCCGGAACCCTTCTGGAGACCAAACACTATTATCCCATATATCAAACTTCACCTTCGGACTATTCTGGAGTTCCTCGTCATGTCCGTGATCACATCCGGGACTCCGAACAACATTCGGTCACCAACATACATAACTCATATAACACTATATCGTCAACGAACGTTAAGCGTGCGGACCCTACGGGTTCGAGAACTATGTAGACATGACCGAGACACCTCTCCGGTCAATAACCAATAGCGGAACCTGGATGCTCATATTGGCTCCTACATATTCTACGAAGATCTTTATCGGTTGAACCGTTATGACAACATACGTAATTCCCTTTGTCTGTCGGTATGTTACTTGCCCGAGATTCGATCATCAGTATCTTCATACTTAGTTCAATCTCGTTACCGGCAAGTCTCTTTACTCGTTCCGTAATACATCATCTCGTAACTAACTCCTTAGTCATTTGCATGCAAGCTTACTATGATGTGTATTACCGAGAGGGCCCAGAGATACCTCTCCTATAATCCGAGTGACAAATCCTAATCTCGATCTATGCCAACTCAACAAACACCTTCGGAGATACCTGTAGAGCATCTTTATAATCACCCAGTTATGTTGTGACGTTTGATAGCACACAAGGTATTCCTCCGGTATCTGGGAGTTGCATAATCTCATAGTCGAAGGAATATGTATTTGACATGAAGAAAGCAATAGCAATAAACTGAACGATCAATATGCTAAGCAAACGGATGGGTCTTGTCCATCACATCATTCTCCTAATGATGTGATCCCGTTATCAAATGTCAACACATGTCTATGGTTAGGAAACCTTAACCATCTTTGAACAACGAGCTAGTCTAGTAGAGGCTTACTAGGGACACAGTATTTGTTTATGTATTCACACATGTATTTAATTTTTCGATCAATACAATTCTAGCATGAATAATAAACCTTTATCATGAATAAGGAAATATAAAATAACAACTTTATTATTGCCTCTAGGGCATATTTCCTTCAGTCTCCCACTTGCACTAGAGTCAATAATCTAGATTACATAGTAATGAATCTAACACCCATGGAGTCCTGGTGCTGATCATGTTTTGCTCGTGGAAGAGGCTTAGTCAACGGGTCTGCCACATTTAGATCCGTATGTATTTTGAAAATCTCTATGTCTCCATCCTTGACTTCTTCATGAATGGAGTTGAAGCGTCTCTTGATGTGTTTGGTTCTCTTGTGAAACCTGGATTCCTTCGCCAAGGCAATTGCTCCAGTGTTTTCACAAAAGATTTTCATTGGACCCGATGCACTGGGTATTACACCCAGATCGGATATGAACTATTTCATCCAGACTCCTTCATGTGCTGCTTCCGAAGCAGCTATGTACTCCGCTTCACACGTAGATCCCACCACGACGCTCTGCTTGGAACTGCACCAACTGATAGCTACACCATTCAATATAAATATGTATCCGGTTTGTGACTTAGAGTCATCCGGATCAGTGTCAAAGCTAGCATCGACATAAGCATTTACGACGAGCTCTTTGTCACCTCCATAAACGAGAAACATATCCTTGGTCCTTTTCAGGTACTTCAGGATGTTCTTGACCGCTGTCCAGTGATCCACTCCTGGATTACTTTGGTACCTCCCTGCCAAACTTATGGCAAGGCACTCATCAGGTCTGGTACACAGCATAGCATACATGATAGAACCTATGGCTGAGGCATAGGGAATGACTTTCATTTTCTCTCTATCTTCTGCAGTGGTCGGGCTTTGAGTCTGACTCAACTTCACACCTTGTAACACAGGCAAGAACCCTTTCTTTGACTGATCCATTTTGAACTTCTTCAAAACATTATCAAGGTATGTGCTTTGTGAAAGTCCTATTAAGTGCCTTCATCTATCCCTATAGATTTTGATGCCCAATATATAAGCAACTTCATCGAGGTCTTTCATTGAAAAATTCTTATTCAAGTATCCTTTTATGCCATCCAGAAATTCTATATCATTTCCAATCAATAATATGTCATCCACATATAATATCAGAAATGCTACAGAGCTCCCACTCACTTTCTTGTAAATACAGGCTTCTCCGTAAGTCTGTATAAAACCATATGCTTTGATCACCTCATCAAAGCGTATATTCCAACTCCGAGATGCTTCCACCAGTCCATAGATGGAACACTGGAGCTTGCACACTTTGTCAGCACCTTTAGGATCGACAAAACCTTCTGGTTGCATCATATACAACTCTTCTTTAAGATATCCATTTGTTGGGGAACGTTGCATGGAAAACAATTTTTTTTCTATGCACACGCAAGATCTATCCATGGATATGTATAGCTACGATACGGGAGAGCATCTTCATACCCTTGAAGATCGCTAAGCGGAAGCGTTTATCAATGCGGTTGATGTAGTCGTACACCTTCGCGATCCGTCCCGATCAAGTACCGAACGTACGGCAACTCAGCGTTCAGCACACGTTCAGCTCGATGATATCCCACGCCTTCTTGGTCCAGCAAGACGGGCGAAGTAGTAAATGAGTTCCGGCAGCACGACGGCATGGTGATGGTGTTGGTGAAGAACAATCTCCGCAGGGCTTTGCCAAGCACAACGGAAACTATGACGGAGGATAAACTAGAGGGGACGGGGTTGCCGGCACACGGCTTGGTGATTCTTGATGTGTCTTGGGTGCTAGCCCTACCCTTCTATTTATATGTTGAGCCTTGGGGTCGAAACTTGGAGTAAAAGCCTCCTCAAAGTCGGTTTTGCCCCGAAAGGCAAGAGTCCTTCTCGGACTCCAGGACCAGACGCCAGGGTTCCCGGCGTCTGGGCCCAGATGCCAAGGTCCCTGGCGTCTGGCCCCTGGCCTCCGCAAAACTGCCTTTTGCACTTACCAAAAGCCTTGTGGGCTTTCCCCTTTGGCCCAAATAAAGTGTTCTCGTACCCAAACATTTCGGGAAACATTCGGAACCTGTTCCGGTGAAATCCGGAACCCTTCTGGAGACCAAACACTATTATCCCATATATCAAACTTCACCTCCGGACTATTCTGGAGTTCCTCGTCATGTCCGTGATCACATCCGGGACTCCGAACAACATTCGGTCACCAACATACATAACTCATATAACACTATATCGTCAACGAACGTTAAGCATGCGGACCCTACGGGTTCGAGAACTATGTAGACATGACCGAGACACCTCTCCGGTCAATAACCAATAGCGGAACCTGGATGCTCATATTGGCTCCTACATATTCTACGAAGATCTTTATCGGTCGAGCTGTTATGACAACATACGTAATTCCCTTTGTCTGTCGATATGTTACTTGCCCGAGATTCGATCATCGGTATCTTCATACTTAGTTCAATCTCGTTACCGGCAAGTCTCTTTACTCGTTCCGTAATACATCATCTCGTAACTAACTCCTTAGTCATTTGCATGCAAGCTTACTATGATGTGTATTATCGAGAGGGCCCAGAGATACCTCTCCGATACTCCGAGTGACAAATCCTAATCTCGATCTATGCCAACTCAACAAACACCTTCGGAGATACCTCTAGAGCATCTTTATAATCGCCCAGTTATGTTGTGACGTTTGATAGCACACAAGGTATTCCTTCGGTATCCAGGAGTTGCATAATCTCATAGTCGAAGGAATATGTATTTGACATGAAGAAAGCAATAGCAATAAACTGAACGATCAATATGCTAAGCAAACGGATGGGTCTTGTCCATCACATCATTCTCCTAATGATGTGATCCCGTTATCAAATGTCAACACATGTCTATGGTTAGGAAACCTTAACCATCTTTGAACAACGAGCTAGTCTAGTAGAGGCTTACTAGGGACACAGTATTTGTTTATGTATTCACACATGTATTTAATTTTTCGATCAATACAATTCTAGCATGAATAATAAACCTTTATCATGAATAAGGAAATATAAAATAACAACTTTATTATTGCCTCTAGGGCATATTTCCTTCAGCCTCCCACTTGCACTAGAGTCAATAATCTAGATTACATAGTAATGAATCTAACACCCATGGAGTCCTGGTGCTGATCATGTTTTGCTCGTGGAAGAGGCTTAGTCAACGGGTCTGCCACATTTAGATCCATATGTATTTTGCAAATCTCTATGTCTCCATCCTTGACTTCTTCACGAATGGAGTTGAAGCGTCTCTTGATGTGTTTGGTTCTCTTGTGAAACCTGGATTCCTTCGCCAAGGCAATTGCTCCAGTGTTGTCACAAAAGATTTTCATTGGACCCGATGCACTGGGTATTACACCCAGATCGGATATGAACTATTTCATCCAGACTCCTTCATGTGCTGCTTCCGAAGCAGCTATGTACTCCGCTTCACACGTAGATCCTGCCACGATGCTCTGCTTGGAACTGCACCAACTGACAGCTCCACCGTTCAATATAAATATGTATCCGGTTTGTGACTTAGAGTCATCCGGATCAGTGTCAAAGCTAGCATCAACGTAAGCATTTACGACGAGCTCTTTGTCACCTCCATAAACGAGAAACATATCCTTGGTCCTTTTCAGGTACTTCAGGATGTTCTTGACCGCTGTCCAGTGATCCACTCCTGGATTACTTTGGTACCTCCCTGCCAAACTTATGGCAAGGCACTCATCAGGTCTGGTACACAGCATAGCATACATGATAGAACCTATGGCTGAGGCATAGGGAATGACTTTCATTTTCTCTCTATCTTCTGCAGTGGTCGGGCTTTGAGTCTGACTCAACTTCACACCTTGTAACACAGGCAAGAACCCTTTCTTTGACTGATCCATTTTGAACTTCTTCAAAACTTTATCAAGGTATGTGCTTTGTGAAAGTCCTATTAAGTGCCTTCATCTATCCCTATAGATTTTGATGCCCAATATATAAGCAGCTTCATCGAGGTCTTTCATTGAAAAATTCTTATTCAAGTATCCTTTTATGCCATCCAGAAATTCTATATCATTTCCAATCAATAATATGTCATCGACATATAATATCAGAAATGCTACAGAGCTCCCACTCACTTTCTTGTAAATACAGGCTTCTCCGTAAGTCTGTATAAAACCATATGCTTTGATCACCTCATCAAAGCGTATATTCCAACTCCGAGATGCTTCCACCACTCCATAGATGGAACGCTGGAGCTTGCACACTTTGTCAGCACCTTTAGGATCGACAAAACCTTCTGGTTGCATCATATACAACTCTTCTTTAAGATATCCATTTGTTGGGGAACGTTGCATGGAAAACAATTTTTTTTCTAGGCACACGCAAGATCTATCCATGGATATGTATAGCTACGATAGGGGAGAGCAACTTCATACCCTTGAAGATCGCTAAGCGGAAGCGTTTATCAATGCGGTTGATGTAGTCGTACACCTTCGCGATCCGTCCCGATCAAGTACTGAACGTACGGCAACTCAGCGTTCAGCACACGTTCAGCTCGATGATGTCCCTCGCCTTCTTGATCCAGCAAGACGGGCGAAGTAGTAGATGAGTTCCGGCAGCACGACGGCGTGGTGATGGTGTTGGTGAAGAACAATCTCCGCAGGGCTTTGCCAAGCACAACGGAAACTATGACGGAGGATAAACTAGAGGGGACGGGGTTGCCGGCACACGGCTTGGTGATTCTTGATGTGTCTTGGGTGCTAGCCCTATCCTTCTATTTATATGTTGAGCCTTGGGGTCGAAACTTGGAGTAAAAGCCTCCTCAAAGTCGGTTTTGCCCCGAAAGGCAAGAGTCCTTCTCGGACTCCAGGACCAGACGCCAGGGTTCCCTGCGTCTGGGCCCAGATGCCAAGGTCCCTGACGTCTGGCCCCTGGCCTCCGCAAAACTGCCTTTTGCACTTACCAAAAGCCTTGTGGGCTTTCCCCTTTGGCCCAAATAAAGTGTTCTCGTACCCAAACATTTCGGGGAACATTCGGAACCTGTTCCGGTGAAATCCGGAACCCTTCTGGAGACCAAACACTATTATCCCATATATCAAACTTCACCTCCGGACTATTCTGGAGTTCCTCGTCATGTCCGTGATCACATCCGGGACTCCGAACAACATTCGGTCACCAACATACATAACTCATATAACACTATATCGTCAACGAATGTTAAGTGTGCGGACCCTACGGGTTCGAGAACTATGTAGACATGACCGAGACACCTCTCCGGTCAATAACCAATAGCGGAACCTGGATGCTCATATTGGCTCCTACATATTCTACGAACATCTTTATCGGTCGAACCGTTATGACAACATACGTAATTCCCTTTGTCTGTCGATATGTTACTTGCCCGAGATTCGATCATCGGTATCTTCATACTTAGTTCAATATCATTACCGGCAAGTCTCTTTACTCGTTCCGTAATACATCATCGCGTAACTAACTCCTTAGTCATTTGCATGCAAGCTTACTATGATGTGTATTATCGAGAGGGCCCAGAGATACCTCTCCGATACTCCGAGTGACAAATCCTAATCTCGATCTATGCCAACTCAACAAACACCTTCGGAGATACCTCTAGAGCATCTTTATAATCACCCAGTTATGTTGTGACGTTTGATAGCACACAAGGTATTCCTTCGGTATCCGGGAGTTGCATAATCTCATAGTCGAAGGAATATGTATTTGACATGAAGAAAGCAATAGCAATAAACTGAACGATCAATATGCTAAGCAAACGGATGGGTCTTGTCCATCACATCATTCTCCTAATGATGTGATCCCGTTATCAAATGTCAACACATGTCTATGGTTAGGAAACCTTAACCATCTTTGAACAACGAGCTAGTCTAGTAGAGGCTTACTAAGGACACATTATTTGTTTATGTATTCACACATGTATTTAATTTTTCGATCAATACAATTCTAGCATGAATAATAAACCTTTATCATGAATAAGGAAATATAAAATAACAACTTTATTATTGCCTCTAGGGCATATTTCCTTCAGTCTCCCACTTGCACTAGAGTCAATAATCTAGATTACATAGTAATGAATCTAACACCCATGGAGTCCTGGTGCTGATCATGTTTTGCTCGTGGAAGAGGCTTAGTCAACGGGTCTGCCACATTTAGATCCGTATGTATTTTGCAAATCTCTATGGCTCCATCCTTGACTTCTTCACGAATGGAGTTGAAGCGTCTCTTGATGTGTTTGGTTCTCTTGTGAAACCTGGATTCCTTCGCCAAGGCAATTGCTCCAGTGTTGTCACAAAAGATTTTCATTGGACCCGATGCACTGGGTATTACACCTAGATCGCATATGAACTCCTTCATCCAGACTCCTTCATTTGCTGCTTCCGAAGCAGCTGTGTACTCCGCTTCACACGTAGATCTCGCCATGATGCTTTGCTTGGAACTGCACCAACTGACAGCTCCACCATTCAATATAAATATGTATCCGGTTTGTGACTTAGAGTCATCCGGATCAGTGTCAAAGCTAGCATCGACGTAACCATTTACGACGAGCTCTTTGTCACCTCCATAAACGAGAAACATATCCTTGGTCCTTTTCAGGTACTTCAGGATGTTCTTGACCGCTGTCCAATGATCCACTCCTGGATTACTTTGGTACCTCCCTGCCAGACTTATAGCAAGGCACACATCAGGTCTGGTACACAGCATAGCATACATGATAGAACCTATGGCTGAAGCATAGGGAATGACTTTCATTTTCTCTCTATCTTCTGCAGTGGTCGGGCATTGAGTCCTACTCAACTTCACACCTTGCAACACAGGCAAGAACCCTTTCTTTGACTGATCCATTTTGAACTTCTTCAAAACTTTATCAAGGTATGTGCTTTGTGAAAGTCCTATCAAGCGTCTCGATCTATCCCTATAGATCTTGATGCCCAATATATAAGCAGCTTCACCGAGGTATTTCAATGAAAAATTCTTATTCAAGTATCCTTTTATGCTATCCAGAAATTCTATATCATTTCCAATCAATAATATGTCATCCACATATAATATCAGAAATGCTACAGAGCTCCCACTCACTTTCTTGTAAATACAGGCTTCATCGAAAGTCTGTATAAAACCATATGCTTTGATCACCTCATCAAAGCGTATATTCCAACTCCGAGATGCTTGCACCAGTCCATAGATGGATCACTGGAGCTTGCACACTTTGTTAGCACCTTTAGGATCGACAAAACCTTCTGGTTGCATCTTATACAATTCTTCTTTAAGATATCCATTATGGAATACAGTTTTGACGTTCATTTGCCAGATTTCATAATCATAAAATATGATAATTGATAACATGATTCGGACGGAGTTAAGCATCGCTACGGGTGAGAAAGTCTCATCGTAGTCAACTCCTTGAACATGTCGAAAACCTTTTGCGACAAGTCGAGCTTTATAGACAGTAACTTTACCATCAGCGTGAGTCTTCTTCTTGAAGATCCATTTATTTTATATGGCTTGCCGATCATCGGGCAAATCCACCAAAGTCCACACTTTGTTCTCATACATGGATCCTATCTCAGATTTCATGGCCTCAATCCATCTGTCGGAATCTGGGCTCATCATAGCTTCTTCATAGTTCGTAGGTTCGCCTTGGTCTAGTAACATGACTTCCAGGACAAGATTACCGTACCACTCTGGTGCGGATCGTGCTCTGGTCGACCTATGAGGTTAAATAGTAACTTGAATTGAAGTTTCATGATCATTATCATTAGCTTCCTCTCTAGTTGGTGTAGGCATCACGGGAACAGTTTTCTGTGATGAACTACTTTCCAATTCGAGAGAAGGTACGATTATCTCATCAAGTTCTACTTTCCTCCCACTCACTTCTTTCGAGAGAAACTCCTTCTCTAGAAAGGTTCCATTCTTGGCAACAAAGATCTTGCCTTCGGATCTATGGTAGAAGGTGTACCCAATTGTTTCCTTAGGGTATCCTATGAAGACGCACTTCTCCGATTTGGGTTCGAGCTTATCAGGCTGAAGCCTTTTAACATAAGTGTCGCAACCCCAAACTTTAAGAAACGACAGCTTAGGTTTCTTGCCAAATCACAGTTCATACGGTGTCATCTCAACGGATTTAGACGGTGCCCTATTTAACGTGAATGCAGTTGTCTCTAATGCATAACCCCAAAACGATAGTGGTAAATCGGTAAGAGACATCATAGATCGCACCATATCCAATAAAATATGATTACGACGTTCGGATACACCATTACGCTGTGGTGTTCCGGGTGGCGTGAGTTGTGAAACTATTCCACATTGTTTTAAATGAAGGCCAAACTCGTAAATCAAATATTCGCCTCCTCGATCAGATCGTAGAAACTTTATTTTCTTGTTATAATGATTCTCCACTTCACTCTAAAATTCTTTGAACTTTTCAAATGCTTCAGACTTGTGTTTCATTAAGTAGATATACCCATATCTGCTCAAATCATCTGTGAAGGTCAGAAAATAATGATACCCGCCGCGTGCCTCAACACTCATCAGACCGCAAACATCAATATGTATTATTTCCAATAAGTCATTAGCTCGCTCCATTGTTCCGGAGAACGGAGGTTTAGTCATCTTGCCCATGAGGCATGGTTCGCAAGTATCAAATGATTCATAATTAAGTGATTCCAAAAGTCCATCTGCATGGAGTTTCTTCATGCGCTTTACACCAATATGATCTAAACGGCAGTGCCACAAATATGTTGCACTATCATTATCAACTTTGCATCTTTTGGCATCAATATTATGAATATGTGTATCATCACAATCGAGATTCAACAGAAATAGACCACTCTTCAAGGGTGCATGACCATAAAAGATATTACTCATATAAATAGAACAACCATTATTCTCTGATTTAAATGAATAACTGTCTCGCACTAAACAAGATCCAGATATAATGTTCATGCTCAACGCTGGCACCAAATAACAATTATTCAGGTCTAAAACTAATCCCAAAGGTAGATGTAGAGGTAGCGTGCCGACGGCGATCACATCGACCTTGGAACCATTCCCGACGCGCCTCGTCACCTCGTCCTTAGCCAATCTTCGTTTAATCCGTAGCTCCTGTTTCGAGTTACAAATATGAGCAACCGAACCAGTATCAAATACCCAGGTGCTACTACGAGCATTAGTAAGGTACACATCAATAACATGTATATCACATACACCTTTGTTCACTTTGCCATCCTTCTTATCCGCCAAATATTTGTGGCAGTTCCGCTTCTAGTGACCAGTTCCTTTGCAGTAGAAGCACTCAGTTTCAGGCTTGGGTCCAGCTTTGGGTTTCTTCCCGGGAGTGGCAACTTGTTTGCCATTCTTCTTGAAGTTCCCTTTCTTTCCCTTGCCCTTTTTCTTGAAACGAGTGGTCTTGTTAACCATCAACACTTGATGCTCCTTCTTGATTTCTACCTCCGCGGCCTTAAGCATTGCGAAGAGCTCGGGAATTGTTTTGTTCATCCCTTGCATATTATAGTTCATCACGAAGCCTTTGTAGCTTGGTGGTAGTGATTGAAGAACTCTGTCAATGACACAATCAACTAGAAGATTAACTCCCAGCTGAGTCAAGTGATTATAATACCCAGGCATTTTGAGTATGTGTTCACTGACAGAACTGTTCTCCTACATCTTGCTGCTATAGAACTTATTGGAGACTTGATATCTCTCAACCCAGTCATTTGCTTGAAATATTAACTTCAACTCTTGGAACATCTCATATGCTCCATGATGTTCAAAACGTCTTTGAAGTCCCAGTTCTAAGCCGTAAAGCATGGCACACTGAACTATTGAGTAGTCATCAGATCGAGCTTGCCAGATGTTCAAAACATCTGCATCTACTCCTGTAGCAGGCCTTTCACCTAGTGGTGCATCAAGGACATAATTCTTCGGTGCAGCAATGAGGATAATCCTCAAGTTACGGACCCAGTCCGTGTAGTTGCTACCATCATCTTTCAACTTAGCTTTCTCTAGGAACGCATTAAAATTCAGGGGAACGGTAGCACGGGCCATTGATCTACAACATAGATATGCAAATACTATCAGGACTAAGTTCATGATAAATTAAGTTCAATTAATCATATTACTTAAGAACTCCCACTTAAATAGACATCCCTCAAGTCATCTAAGTGATACGTGATCAAAATCAACTAACCCATGTCCGATCATCACATGAGATGGGGTAGTCATCAATGGTGAACATCTCTATGTTGATCATATCTACTATATGATTCATGTTCGATCTTTCGATCTCCAGTGTTCCAAGGCCATGTCTGTACATGCTAGGCTCGTCAAGTTTAACCCAAGTATTCCGCATGTGCAAAACTGTCTTGCACCCGTTGTATGTGAACGTAGAGTCTATCACACCCGATCATCACGTGGTGTCTCAACACGACGAACTGTAGCAACGGTGCATACTCAGGGAGAACACTTTTATCTTGAAAATAAGTGAAGGGATCATCTTATAATGCTACCGCCGTTCTAAGCAAAATAAGATGCATAAAGGATAAACATCACATGCAATCAAAATATGTGACATGATATGGCCATCATCTTGTGCTTTTGATCTCCATCTCCAAAGCATCGTCATGATCTCCATTGTCACCGGCTCGACACCTTGATCTCCATCGTTGCGTCGTGGTCGTCTCGCCAACTATTGCTTCTACAACTATCGCTAACGCATAGTGATAAAGTAAAGCAATTATATGGCGTTTGCATTTCATACAATAAAGCGACAACCATAAGGCTCCTGCCAGTTGCCGATAACTTACAAAACATGATCATCTCATACAACAACATATATCACATCATGTCTTGACCATATCACATCACAACATGCCCTGTAAAAACAAGTTAGATGTCCTCTACTTTGTTGTTGCAAGTTTTACGTGGCTGCTACGGGCTTCTAGCAAGAACCGTTCTTACCTACGACAAAAACCACAACGGTGATTCGTCAAGTTTGTTGTTTTAACCTTCTTCAAGGACCAGCCGCAGTCAAATTTGATTCAACTAAAGTAGGAGAAACAGACACCCGCCAGCCACCTTTATGCAAAACTAGTTGCATCTCTGTCGGTGGAACCGGTCTCATGTACGTGGACATGTAAGGTTGGTCCGGGCCGCTTCATCTTACAATACTGCCGAATCAAAATAAGAAGTTGGTGGTAAGCAGTATGACTATCACCGCCCACAACTCTTTGTGTTCTACTCGTGCATATCATCTACGCATAGACCTGGCTCTGATGCCACTGTTGGGGAACGTTGCATGGAAAACAAAAAAAATCTACGCACACGCAAGATCTATCCATGGAGATGTCTAGCTACGAGAGGGGAGAGCATCTTCATACCATTGAAGATCGCAAAGCGGAAGAGTTTATCAACGCGGTTGATGTAGTCGTACACCTTCGCGATCCGTCCCGATCAAGTACCGAACGTACGGCACCTCCGTGTTCAGCACATGTTCAGCTCGATGACGTCCTGGCCTTCTTGATCCAACAATACGGGCGAAGTAGTAGATGACTTCAGGCAGCACGATGGCGTGGTGACGGTGTTGGTGAAGAACAATCTCCGCAGGGCTTCGCCAAGCACAACAGAAACTATGACGGAGGATAAACTAGAGGGGACGGGGTTGCCGGCACACGGCTTGGTGATTCTTGATGTGTCTTGGGTGCTAGCCCTGCCCCTCTATTTATATGTTGAGCCTTGGGGTCAAAACTTGGAGTAAAAGCCTCCTCAAAGTCGGTTTTGCCCGAAAGGCAAGAGTCCTTCTCGGACTCTAGGACCAGACGCCAGGGTTCCCGGCGTCTGGGCTCAGATGCCAGGGTCCCTGGCGTCTGGCCCCTGGCCTCCGCAAAACTTCCTTTTGCACTTACCAAAAGCCTTGTGGGCTTTCCCCTTTGGCCCAAATAAAGTGTTCTCGTACCCAAACATTTCGGGAAACATCTGAAACATCTTCCGGTGAATTCCGGAGACCAAACACTATTATCCCATATATCAAACTTCACCTCTGGACTATTCCGGAGTTCCTCGTCATGTCCGTGATCACATCCGGGACTCCGAACAACATTCGGTCACCAACATACATAACTCATATAACACTATATCGTCAATGAACGTTAAGCGTGCGGACCCTACGGGTTCGAGAACTATGTAGAAATGACCGAGACACGTCTCCGGTCAATAACCAATAGCGGAACCTGGATGCTCATATTGGCTCCTACATATTCTACGAAGATCTTTATCGATCGAATCATTATGACAACATACCTAATTCCCTTTGTCTGTCGGTATGTTACTTGCCCGAGATTCGATCATCGGTATGTTCATACCTAGTTCAATCTCGTTACCGGCAAGTCTCTTTACTCGTTCCATAATACATCATCTTGTAACTAACTCCTTAGTCATTTGCTTGCATGCTTACTATGATGTGTATTACCGAGAGGGCCCAGAGATACCTCTTCGATACTCGGAGTGACAAATCCTAATCTCGATCTATGCTAACTCAACAAACACCTTCGGAGATACCTGTAGAGCATTTTTATAGTCACCCAGTTACGTTGTGACGTTTGATAGCACACAAGGTATTCCTCCGGTATCCGGGAGTTGCATAATCTCATAGTCGAAGGAATATGTATTTGACATGAAGAAAGCAATAGCAATAAACTGAACGATCAATATGCTAAGCTAACGGATGGGTCTTGTCCATCACATCATTCTCCTAATGATGTGATGCCATTATCAAATGACAACACATGTCTATGGTTAGGCAACCTTAACCATCTTTGATCAACGAGCTAGTCTAGTAGAGGCTTACTAGGGACACAATATTTGTTTATGTATTCACACATGTATTTAAGTTTTCGATCAATACAATTCTAGCATGAATAATAAACCTTTATCATGAATAAGGAAATATAAAATAACAACTTTATTATTGCCTCTAGGGCATATTTCCTTCACCATTAAGGAATGTAGTTTTGATGTCCATTTGCCAGATTTCATAATCATAAAATGCGGCACTTGCTAACATGATTCGGACAGACATAAGCATCGCTACGGGTGAGAAAGTCTCATCGTAGTCAACCCCTTGAACTTGTCGAAAACCTTTTGCGACAAGTCGAGCTTTGTAGACAGTAACATTACCATCAGCATCAGTCTTCTTCTTGAAGATCCATTTATTCTCTATGGCTTGCCGATCATCGGGCAAATCCACCAAAGTCCATACTTTGTTCTCATACATGGATCCTATCTCAGATTTCATGGCCTCAAGCCATCTGTCGGAATCTGGGCTCATCATAGCTTCTTCATAGTTCGTAGGTTCGCCTTGGTCTAGTAACATGACTTCCAGAATAGGATTACCGTACCACTCTGGTGCGTATCGTGCTCTGGTTGACCTACGAGGTTCAGTAGCAACTTGATTTGAAGTTTCATGATCATTATCATTATCTTCCTCTCTAGTTGGTGTAGGCATCACGAGAACGGTTTTCTGTTATGTGCTACTTTCCAATTCGATAGAAGGTACAATTACCTCATCAAGTTCTACTTTCCTCCCACTCACTTCTTTCGAGAGAAACTCCTTCTCTAGAAAGGATCCATTCTTAGCAACAAAGATCTTGCCTTCGGATCTGTGGTAGAAGGTGTACCCAATTGTTTCCTTAGGGTATCCTATGAAGACGCACTTCTCCGATTTGGGTTCGAGCTTATCAGGCTGAAGCCTTTTGACATAAGTGTCGCAACCCCAAACTTTAAGAAACGACAGCTTAGGTTTCTTACCAAACCACAGTTCATACGGTGTCGTCTCAACGGATTTAGATGGTGCCCTATTTAACATGAATGCGGCTGTCTCTAATGCATAACCCCAAAATGATAGTGGTAAATCGGTAAGAGACATCATAGATCGCACCATATCTAATGAAGTATGGTTACGTCGTTCGTACACACCATTACACTGTGGTGTTCCAGGTGGCGTGAGTTGTGAAACAATTCCACATTGTTTTAAATGAAGGCCAAACTCGTAACTCAAATATTCGCCTCCGCGATCAGATCGTAGAAACTTTATTTTTCTTGTTACGATGATTCTCCACTTCACTCTAAAATTCTTTGAACTTTTCAAATGTTTCAGACTTGTGTTTCATTAAGTAGATATACCCATATCTACTCAAATCATCTGTGAAGGTCAGAAAATAACGATACCTGCCGCGTGCTTCAACACTCATTGGACCGCATACATCGGTATGTATTATTTCCAATAAGTCGTTAGCTCGCTCCATTGTTCCGGAGAACGGAGTTTTAGTCATCTTGCCCATGAGGCATGGTTCGCAAGTATCAAATGATTCCAAAAGCCCATCTGCATGGAGTTTCTTTATGCACTTTACACCAATATGACCTAAACGGCAATGCCACAAATATGTTGCACTATTATTATCAACTTTGCTTCTTTTGGCATCAATATTATGAATATGTGTACTACAATCAAGATTCAACAAGAATAGACCACTCTTCAAGGGTGCATGACCATAAAAGATATTATTCATATAAATAGAACAACCATTATTCTCTGACTTAAATAAATAACCGTCTCACAATAAACAAGATCCAGATATAATGTTCATGCTCAACGCGGGCACCAAATAACAATTATTGAGGTCTAAAACTAATCCCGAAGGTAGATGTACAGGTAGCGTGCCGACGGCGATCACATCGACCTTGGAACCATTTCAGACGCGCATCGTCACCTCGTCCTTAGCCAATCTTCGTTTATTCCGCAGCCCCTGTTTTGAGTTACAAATATGAGCAACCGAACCAGTATAAAATACCCTGGAGCTACGACGAGCATTAGTAAGGAACACATCAATTACATGTATATCAAATATACCTTTGTTCACTTTGCCATCCTTCTTATCCGCCAAATACTTGGGGTAGTTCCGCTTCCAGTGACCACTCCCTTTGCAGTAGAAGCACTCAGTTTCAGGCTTGGGTCCAGCTTTGGGTTTCTTTCCGGGAGTGGCAACTTGCTTGCCATTCTTCTTGAAGTTCCCTTTCTTTCCCTTGCCCTTTTTCTTAAAACTAGTTGTCTTGTTAACCATCAACACTTGATGCTCCTTCTTGATTTCTACCTCCGCGACTTTAAGCACTGCGAAGAGCTCGGGAATTGTTTTGTTCATCCCTTGCATATTATAGTTCATCACGAAGCCTTTGTAGCTTGGTGGCAGTGATTGAAGAACTCTGTCAATAACACAATCAACTAGAAGATCAACTCCCAGCTGAGTCAAGTGATTATAATACCCAGACATTCCGAGTATGTGTTCACTGACAGAACTGTTCTCCTCCATCTTGCATCTATAGAACTTGTTGGAGACTTCATATCTCTCAACCCGGGCATTTGCTTGAAATATTAACTTCAACTCCTGGAACATCTCATATGGTCCATGACGTTCAAAACGTCTTTGAAGTCCCGGTTCTAAGCCGTAAAGCATGGCACACTAAACTATTGAGTAGTCATCAGATCGAGCTTGCCAGACGTTCATAACATCGGCTTCAGCTCCTGCAGTAGGCCTTTCACCTAGCGGTGCATCAAGGACATAATTCTTCTGTGCAGCAATGAGGATAATCCTCAAGTTACGGACCCAGTCCGTGTAGTTGCTACCATCATCTTTCAACTTAGCTTTCTCTAGGAACGCATTAAAATTCAAGGGAACGGTAGCTCGGGCCATTGATCTACAACATAGATATGCAAAACTATAAGACTAAGTTCATGATAAATTAAGTTCAATTAATCAATTTACTAAAGAGCTCCCACTTAAATAAACATCCCTCAAGTTATCTAAGTGATACGTGATCCAAATCAACTAACCCAAATCCGATCATCACGTGAGATGGGGTAGTCATCAATGGTGAACATCTCTATGTTGATCATATCTACTATATGACTCACGTTCGACCTTTAGGTCTCCAGTGTTCCGAGACCATGTCTATACATGCTAGTCTCGTCAAGTTTAACCCAAGTATTCTGCATGTGCAAAACTGTCTTACACCCGTTGTATGTGAACGTAGAGTCTATCACACCCGATCATCATGAGGTGCTTCGAAACGACGAACTTTAGCAACGGTGCATACTTGGGGAGAACACTTTTATCTTGAAATTTAGTGAAGGGATCATCTTATAATGCTACCGCCGTTCTAAGCAAAATAAGATGCATAAAGGATAAACATCACATGCAATCAAAATATGTGACATGATATGGCCATCATCATCTTGTGCCTTTTGATCTCCATCTTCAAAGCATCGTCATGATCTCCATCGTCACCAGCTCGACACCTTGATCTCCATCATTGCGTCGTGGTCGTCTCGCCAACTATTGCTTCTACAACTATCGCTAACGCATAGTGATAAAGTAAAGCAATTACATGGCGTTTGCATTTCATACAATAAAGAGACAACCATAAGGCTCCTGCCGGTTGCCGATAACTTACAAAACATGGTCATCTCATACAATAATGTATATCACATCATGTCTTGACCATATCACATCACAACATGCCCTGCAAAAACAAGTTAGATGTCCTCTACTTTGTTATTGCAAGTTTTACGTGGCTGCTACGGGCTTCTAGCAAGAACCGTTCTTACCTACGGCAAAAACCACAACAGTGATTCATCGAGTTTGCTGTTTTAACCTTCTTCAAGGACCGGCCACAGTCAAATTCGATTCAATGAAAGTAGGAGAAACAGACACCCGCCAGCCACCTTTATGCAAAACTAGTTGCATGTCTGTCGATGGAACCGGTCTCATGTGCGTGGACATGTAAGGTTGGTCCGGGCCGCTTCATCCCACAATACCGCCGAATCAAAATAAGATGTTGGTGGTAAGCAGTATGACTATCACCGCCCACAACTCTTTGTGTTCTACTCGTGCATATCATCTACGCATAGACCTGGCTCATGATGCCACTGTTGGGAAACGTTGCATGGAAAACAAAAAAATTTCTACGCACACGCAAGATCTATCAAGGAGATGCATAGCTACAAGAGGGGAGAGTATGTCTACGTACCCTCGTAGACCGTAAATGGAAGCGTTTCACAACGCGGTTGATGTAGTCGAACTTTCTTCGCGATCCAACCGATCTAGTACCGAACGTACGGCACCTCCGCGTTCAGCACACGTTCAGCTCGGTGACGTCCTCCACCTTCTTGATCCAGCAAGACGACGAGGTAGTAGATGAGTTCCGACAGCACGACGGCGTGGTGATGGTGATGGTGAAGTGATCTCCGCAGGGCTTCGCCTAAGCACTACGAAAATATGACCGAGGGAGAAAATTGTCGACGGGGGCGCCGCACACGGCTACGACAATGTTGTGTGTTTGTGTGGCGCCCCCACACCACATATATACAGGTGGGAGGGGGGAGTAGGCAGACTAGGGCAGCCAGGGCACGCCCCAAGGGGCTGGCCGCCGGCCCTAGGGCTCCTGCCCTCCTGCGCCCCCCCCTTTCCTTGTATGAAGAAGGGGGAAGGAAAGAAGGGGGGGAGAGGGAAGGAAGGGGGAGTCCTACTCCACACTTTCCTTTCCCTCCCCTCTTTCCTTCTCCACCTAGGACGGCCTGCTATGGGGGCGCACCAACCCCTTGTGGCTAGTGCGTTTCCTCTCTTGGCCCATAAGGCCCATAACTTTTGCCGGGGGTGCCCGGAACCCCTTCCGGTGACTCGATAAGTACCCGGTACCCCCCGAAACACTTCCGGTGTCCGAATATTATCGTCCTATACATCAATCTTTACCTCTCGACCATTTTGAGACTCCTCGTCATGTCCGTGATCTCATCCGGGACTCCAAACAACATTCGGTCACCAAATCACATAACTCATATAATACTATATCGTCATCGAACGTTAAGCGTGCGGACCCTACGGGTTCGAGAACTATGTAGACATGACCGAGAGACCTCTCCGGTCAATAACCAATAACGGAACCTGGATGACCATATTGGCTCCTACATATTCTACGAAGATCTTTATCGATCGAACCGTTATGACAACATACATAATTCCCTTTGTCCATTGGTATGTTACTTGCCCGAGATTCGATTGTCGGTATCTTCATACCTAGTTCAATCTCGTTACCGGCAAGTCTCTTTACTCGTTTCGTAATACATCACCTCGTGACCAACTCCTTAGTCGTTTGCTTGCAAGCTTATGATGTGTATTACCGAGAGGGCCCAGAGATACCTCTCCGATACTCGGAGTGACAAATCCTAGTCTCGATCTATGCCAACTCAACAAACACCTTCGAAGATACCTGTAGAGCATCTTTATGATCATCCAGTTACGTTGTGACGTTTGATAGCACACAAGGTATTCCTCCGGTATCCGGGAGTTGCATAATCTTATAGTTGAAGGAATATGTATTTGACATGAAGAATAGCAATAAACTGAACGATCATTATGCTAAGCTAATGGATGGGTTTTGTCCATCACATCATTCTCCTAATGATGTGATCCCGTTATCAAATGACAACACATGTCTGTGGTTAGGAAATCTTAACCATCTTTGATCAATGAGCTAGTCTAGTAGAGGCTTACTAGGGACACGGTATTTGTTTATGTATTCACACATGTATTTAAGTTTGTGATCAATACAATTCTAGCATGAATAATAAACCTTTATCATGAATAAAGAAATATAAAATAACAACTTTATTATTGCCTCTAGGGCATATTTCCTTCAACTACAACATCACAGTCAAACAGATCGGACGACGTAACCTTAGCATATGGACAGATCTAGTTAGAACTAGAAGAGAGGAGGTGGTGATTGAACTTACAGACACCATCGGAACAGCCGCGGAGGAGGTGCCTGGCACGTCGGAGAGGAGGAGGAGTCGACCCATTGCCGCAGTCAACCGGTCGCCGGAGTAGATGCGCCGCTTACCTCGTCGTTGAAGTGGATCCGTGCCGGAGGGAAAGCTCGACAGGGGGAAAATGATGGCGGGAGTTTTGCTGTGGCGGTGACCCTCGATATATAGGGCGACCGAATCGGCGGGCGGTGACTCGAATTCGTCCCGCCGCTTTTTCGGAGATGCGCCGTCGCTCTCGCCATCTCCCTCCCCTGCGTGGCGCGGCACGGCGTTCCCCTCCCCTGCATCGCTCGAGCCTGGCTTGCTGGAAACGACCGATCCGGCCGTTCCTAGCGGGCCTGGCTGAGGGGATGCGGGCCAAACAGTAAACACAGGCATCCAAACAGCCCATTTTCATCCCCTGCGGGCCTGGCCCGACCTAATGCAGGCTACCAAACGCATCCTAAGACGATTCAAGACCCTTCCTCTTTGCTCCACCCACACACTCATGTACACGTCCTTTATTTCAAGACTGCACCCCACTTGTGTTGTTGCCTATCCTCTCTCTATATCTGTTTGTTGATTGATTGTCCGCAATATTCTCATTAAATACAAAATTTCAAAAGGCTATGCTACAAAATATAGTATCAAACGGAATTAACATCGTGGCTAGATTTGCCAACACAACAGGCATATGGTGTGCTAATAAGTCTGCCATGAATATGTGACAAAGCAACATGGCGCTAATACATCACCCAGAAAACAGGCAAACACCAATGATGAGATGTAAGCACATAGTGCAAATTGAAACCACCCCGTAGAAAATAAATCTGAAAAAAAAGGCAGAACAAACAAGAGATCTGGTGTTGCGGCCATTTAGACTATATGCTAGTTGTCTCACGTCGTGTGGCTATGCGTGCAGGAGATCTGGTGTTGCGGCTATTTAGACTATATGCTACTTGTCTCACGCCGTGTGGGTATGCGGGCAGTAGATCTGGTGTTGCGGCCATTTAGACTACTCATAGCGGGAGTAGTTTAGATAGTAACATAACACATTCCATAGTGGGAGTAGTTTAGATAGTAACATAACGCATTCCAATGCAAATATTCTTATGTGACAAGAAGTTAATGAGGAGAGAGAGATGTTTGTGGTAACATAATATGGCACCTCTCCTCTGTTCCCTACGGTCCGGATCTCATCGTCCCCTTACTGATTTCAAGGCTGCTTGTTGATTCAAACGCTTGCTAAACTATATAAATAGGTATATTTTGTTGTAAAATTTATATGTGGGATTATTTAAAGGGTAAACCAACATGGAAGATCGATTACAAATTGCTGCTATGATGCCTTGCTGAGGCCCAATCTGCCCAAGTGGAGCTGCATAGCATAGATGGGCCGACCCCGATAGCTCAAATGAATATACAGCCTGTCTTTCTGACTATTGCCAAAAATAATTTTCTGATGGAGTGGTTAGCTCATACTGGTCTTGCGGGTACATCTTGTGTTCGAATCTTAGCTGAGTGCTGGTGATGAACAGAAAAACGCCATGAAACATTATTAATCCTGGACTGTGGGTTGAGTGTACTAAATATCAGGAGTTTTCTACAAAACGCCATTGACGGATCAAGAATACATATTCTCTTTGTTAGTAGGTATAGATTTGTTAATTCATGAGCTTAAAAGGAGCAATGCCATATTATCTCTCTTCGGTCATTTACTTGGGCCAGATAAATCTTATTGCGATACCCCATTTTTCATGTGCACATGACCAGTGGCGGAGCTACACTAGGCAAAACCGTGCTCTGGCCCGCCCAGCCAATGCAAATATCTGTGGTGTACACCTAATATTGGGCCATGGAGTAACATCCTAGTAGTAATTTCCTTCAGCTAAGCCTGGCCGGCCGGCCCAGCAATTTGAGTGAGGCTCCGCCACTGCACATGACGCAGGTTAAGGAACTCAAAAAACATTCTTTTTTTTAGAGCGGAGGCATCTTCTCGGCCTTAATAATGAGGCCCTAACAAAGTACGAAGTACAGCACACACACAAAGGATGGCACAAAGGCCGAAGTACAGATACAAGCCAACAGGCCACTAACGACGACACATCGCCGGGCATAGCGTGCCACGCAGATGGCACAACCCACACGAGGACGAAGACGAGATCGGGGCGGCGCCCAACCGATGAAGACCCCTATCTCGCAAGACGCCGAAGCTCAGTGCGCCTTGCCCGCACCCTTGACGCGAGCAACTCCACGCTTCCGCTGTCCTTTGGTTTCGCCAGGAGCTTCCACAGCTGCAGAAAGGAGACCAATTTGTACAAAAGATCAGCCGGATGGCGGATAAATTTTCCCTCCATGAGGGCTTTGTTCCTCGTGGTCCACAAGGCCCAAGATGCGGCCCCAAAGACCAGCCAAGCAAACCTCTGATCCCTCCTCGGAGCGTCTCGGATCAATCTATATAAGTCATTGAATCTGCTCGGGTTCCAGGAACACCCAACCACCTCTCTAATCGAACTCCAAACAAAGCGAGCCATGATACATCGAAATAAAATATGATCCCTATTTTCGGGATGACCGCACCAGATGCATAGGCCATCACCCGGGCTGTGTCGTTTTTGCACTTGGTCACCACTAGTAATGCGGTTCTTGGCCACTTGCCAAAGGAAAATTTTAATCTTAGCCGGCATACGCGCCTTCCAAATCCCACTTAAATCACAAATATTGTTAGTTTTGAAGATTTCTCTATAAAGGGAACCCGTTGAGAAACACCCCGAAGCCTCAAGTTTCCATTTCACCTCATCACGCCCCTCAGAAATTTGATAGTTTTGGATTAGGGCACTGAATCTGGCCCACTCCTCCGTCTCGGCCGGCCCAAGAGACCTCCGAAACCTCGGCTCCCATCGGCCATTTGCCCATAGATCAACGACTTGTGCCGTTTGCCTCTCAGCTATTTGGAAGAGAAGTGGGAAGGACTCCCCGAGTGGCCTATCCCCGCACCAGGTATCAAACCAAAAGGACACCGATCTCCCATTTCGAATACTGAACTTAGACCCCAGACGGAGGAGATGGCGCACCTTCATCACGTCTCGCGCAAATTGAGACAGGGGGACATTAAGCTTAAATTCCACCCCTCGGCACGAAAGGTATTTCACTCTAAAACTCGATAACCATAAACCCCCTTGATTGGTTAAAATGTTCCAAGCCCATTTGGTCATAAGACACCAATTCATGACTTTGGAGTTGATAACTCCGAGACCCCCATTCTCCTTTGGCGCACATATGTGCTCCCATTTCACCATATGGTATCGTTGCTTCCTGTTCTCCTTTGCCCAAAAAAATCTAGACCGTACTTTATCCAGATTGTCGTGGACCCCATCTCTAAGCAGGTAGAAGCCCATAATGAACATGGGGATATTGGTAAGATAATCATTAATGAGCACCAGTCTCCCACCCGATGCTAGGAGCCGCCCCTGCCATGGTTCTACCCTCTTTGCCACCTTGTCAACCATAGGGTCGAAATCCACCATCGAAAGGGCTCGGGCCGAGATTGGCATCCCCAAATACTTCATCGGGATAAATCTGAGCTGGCAATTCATCATATGAGCCGTGCGCAGTTGCGACTCCAAATCCCCAGCCGTCACAAATGCCTCACTTTTGTCGAAGTTAATCTTAAGTCCCGACATCGCCTCGAAGCACATTAGCAAAAACTTGAGATTCACAATCTCTCTCTTGCAATTCTTAATGAAAATTAACGTATCGTCCGCGTATTGAAGGTGAGTAATGCCACCAGGCACCACCCTAGTGGCCACCCCCGAGATATGACCCGCCTCCTTGGCCCGGCTCAGCATACGTGCGAAAGCGTCCGCAATAAAGTTAAAAAGGAGTGGGGACGCCAGGTCCCCTTGATGGACACCCCTCTTGTTCCTAAAGAACGGGCCAATTTCACCGTTAATGTTCACCGCCGTTTGACCGCCCCTCACCAGCTGTTGCATCCAACTAACCCAAAGAGGGTGAAGGCCCTTCTTGTGAAAGACCTCCTCTAAAAAGTCCCACTGTACCCTGTCGTAAGCCTTTTCGAAGTCAATTTTAAGGATGAACACTTCTTCTTTAGACACCCTAATTTCATGCAACACTTCGTGGAGAACCGCCACACCGTCCAGAATACCCCTCCCTCGGATGAACGCGGACTACGCCTGATCAATCACCTTATGTGCGACCGGAGCCAACCGAGACGCAAAACCCTTAGCGCAAAGGCGGAAGCTGACGTTGATGAGTGTGATCGGGCGAAATTGCCGGATGTTCTCGGCCCCTTTAACTTTTGGAAGAAGTGCCAACACCCCATAGTTTAGACGCTTGATATCGATCTCCCCCCTCGTGAAGCTGTTGATCAGCTCAACAAATTGGGGCCCAATCAATCCCCAAAACTTCTTATAGAAAGTCACGGGAAACCCATCCGGTCCCAGAGCAGTATTATTACGCATCTCCTTCAAGCATCCGGACACCTCTTCAAGAGAGAATGGCCGGATAAGCGCCTCATTGTCCACTGCGGATACTCTCTCGTCTATATTCCATAAGTTAGGTCCCAGATAAGCGCTCCCTCCTGGTTCGGATCCAAGGAGCTCCCGATAGAACCCATATATATGGTCTCGGAGCGCCCCTTCCTCGGAGATTACCACCTCCCCTTCTCTTAGGGTTCTAATGCAACGTCTGCGGCATCTCCCGTTAGCCACCGAATGAAAAAATTTGGTACTCGCATCCCCATTCAAAACCCACCTCTGTTGGCCACGTTGCTGCCAATATAACTCCTCACACGTAAGCACGAAAATCATCTCGTCCTCCGCCGAATATCTCCGAGCCCATTCTACCGAGGAGATCCCACCGAGGTCTGCCCGATCGTCGAGATCCCTTATTTCGAACATTAGCGCCTCTTTACGGGCCTGGAGACCACTCCCTACATTGGCCCCCACACACGCAAATGGTGACGCAAACCACGAATACAGTGCTGCCATGCATCCATGGCGTCGCACAATGGACCGAACCTATGCGGAGGCCGCGCCAGGGCCGCCCTCCACTTATTTGCCACCATCTCGACAAAACCAGGCTGGAGGATCCATTGCTTCTCAAATAAAAAACGCTTAGGGATCCGCCGTATGATTTGTCCGGACTCCAATACCAAAGGGCAATGATCAGAGCCAAGCCTCGTCTCCGCAAGCAGAGAACAAGCCGGGAATTTTTGCTCCCACTCGGGGGACACAAACACACGGTCCAGAACACACCGCGTGGGATCTAGTTGGTTATTGTTCCAAGTGTATCTCGCCCCCACCCGATCCAGCTCTAAGAGGCCTAGGTCCGCCACCCAATCGTTGAATGCTTCCATTAATGAAACATGTAAGTTACCCCTTTTATTCTTATCCTCAGGAGACCTCAACAGATTGAAATTGCCCCCAGTCACTATGGGGGCTGACGCGCTAGCCACCCTGGCGTGAATCTCCTCGAGGAATTCTAATGAACGCGAATGATCAGCCGGGCCATACACCACCACCAACTCCCACCGGAACCCAATATCTTTCTGTAATACTTCCACCCCTATAAAAAAGTCTCCCCTCGAGCACGACAAGACCTCGAACGAGTCCTTTTTAACACCAAGGAGAATTCCCCCAGATCTCCCCGAAGCTGGGAGCCATTCCCAGTGAAAACACTCGGTCCCACGGAGGGAGTCCACCTCCCATCGCTCGAACGAGGCCCGGATAGTTTCCGGCAGTCCAACAAAATCGAGGCGCTGGTCACGGATGTACTGGATCAGTTGCCTCCGCCGATCCCGCTGACCAAACCCTCGAATGTTCCAGATCACCCCTTTCATTGGTTCACCAAAGGGGAACGGGTCCCCGCCCCATCAACCACCGAATGCTCTGCCATAGCCGACAGCCGACCACGCCCACGGCCCCGGCCACGGCCACGACCACGGCCACGACCCGTCCCGGCAGCCCGACCACCCCGTCCCGATGGCTCTGCACTCTCCCTGGCAGAGACATCGAGAGTATGAGGCCGGGACTCGGCCGCGATCGTGCGCGCGAGATCCCGCCGGGCCGCACCCTCCGCGATAGCCGCCTGGGCCTCCTCCGCCGCCCTCATGCTGTCCAGCACCTCAAGAGGAGAAGACGAAGCCGTCCCCAAGATCACATGGCTCTCAGCCGCCACTCGCAACAGATGATTACTCGAAGCCAAAGCAAGAACTCTAAAAGAAGACATAGAACGAGTGATTGGTTTGGAGGCAATACCTTGTAGCGCCTTGCTCGCCTTGAGGTTCATCGCCTTGTCCATCATGTGCGACGCCTTGGAAGCCGACGCCCGCGCGCTGCGCCGCCCAGCCTGCGCCGGAGAAGCCGGCGGGAGCTCATGCCGAGGAAGCGGGGACACCGGAGAGCCAGGCTCCTCGCGCAACTCCTCAAACGCCTCCAAGCACTCCTCCATGTGCATGAGATTCTCAGCGAACGCCTCTCCCTCGAACTGCGCGTCCAGACGGACCGGGGCGATGGACGACATCACCGGGGCGTCTGCGCATCCCGCGATCTTGGCCTTGGACAGAGCGGAGGACAGAGGCGGGGAGGAGCACGGGGTGCCAGACGAAGGCGAAGAGGACGCGCTTGGGACAGAGGACGGGGAGTGGACCGCCGTATTGCCTGACCCCACCACCCGAGCCCCCTCAGCCACCATCCCATGCACAGACCGAACCTCTTCCGGAGCCACCGCAGCCTCCGAGCCGCCGCCCAACTGAGGAAGAGCCGCCACGCACACCTTGATCTGCGCATCCAAGGCACTGCCATGGCCTAAATTGGACCCATATTGATCCACCTCCAGAGGCACAGAGCCCATCTCCTTGCGCAGCATCCGTGGGGTGTCAACGGGAGGAAGCAGGCCCACGGAAGAGCGGGCGAGAGGAGAAGCACCCAAGGCCCTAGCCCCAGGCCCACCGCCGGCCGCCTGCCGAGACGGAGGCTGGGATGACACCGATGCTGAGCAGTCGGTGGCGAACTGAGCATAATTTCAATGGTTGGGTTTCTTATGGTGAAACCAATCCATCGGGGTTCAAGTTCTAGATTTGGCATTGAAGCTTGTATTTTTCTGAATTTATTTTAGACTTTTCGACGATGTGCGTTTAGTGAAACAAGATGTTCTCATCGACTACAAAGACGTATATAAGGACTTTGTCGATCACAAGATATTGTTTAAAAAAAAGCACCGGGTCGATGCGATGAGTGCAAAAACGGCAATTTGCTTCCATACACTTTCCGTAAGCAGCATGCAATATGGTTGACACGTTCAGTCAATCAACAAAAAGCTAAAAAGCCTAATGCATTCGACCCGAGCTAAAACTTGGATAGCGAGATTGTGCATCCACTTTCCACCCAACCGAGTTACGTACTGCTCTCGTTTCATACGTCCTCCAATAACACGATACTATCGTTGTGACTGAAAAGATTCATGGCACCTATACTAGCAACATGCCACCGGTTAAAAATCTTCCATGAAGAATTGAGTGTTGGTTCCTCTTGGGCTCTTGGCAGTCTCAGTCGATTTATTCCTCCCACTCAGAGCGGGTTCTTGGATCCCTCAAGATCAAATGGTGACAAAATCGAAATGCATGATCGGGATCCAAGAAGTAGCGGTTAGGCAGCTACCACTATCTAGCTAGCAAACTCCCCTTATCTTTCATGAAAGACTGATGCGACTAGCTAGCTAGAGCCACGGAATGTCCCTAGCTCTCTCCCGCTTTTCCTCAAAGCCTGGCGATGTTGAAACTTTTGTCTGCATACTTTCCATTGCAAGCGCCCCTTCTTATTTAGTCCGTAATCACTCGTTAATTAGGTCGGACAAGGATGGCTCCACGGTGTGTAAGCGATACTCCTAGGGTGTGTTTGGTTAGAGGCAGATGCTAGGGTGGTTATGGGTATCCCCATTCAGCTGGCTAGGGATAGCCATTTTTCTGTTTGGTTGTGGAACGATGTTAGCCCATATTTTGTTTGGTTTGGAGGATGTATCATGGTTGGATAGCCATTTGATAAGCAAAATGAGTGAATCTACACTTTAAAGTATGTCTATATACATTCGTATGTAGTTCGTACTGAAATCTCTAAAAGGTCTTATATTCAGGAACGGAGGGAGTACTTTGCTATCATCGAAAGTGCTCTTGTGAGCTCGAGCTCACATGCACCCTTTGCTACAGTAAAATCGAAAAAATATTTAAAAAGTTTAAAAAAATCTGATTTTTTTTACAACAAACATTGATGTCTTTTTCAAATGCGTGCAAACTTTCATGACAAAATGACATTCATGCAGGTTTCGGTGAAAAAAACAAAATCGATGCTTCAAAATGCTTCAAAAACAGTTTTTTTTTCGAGCATGATTTTGTCTTTTTTGCCGAGACCTTCACAAATGTTATTTCATCACAAAAATTGGCACACATGTGTAACACACATCAATGCTTGTTGCTAAAAAAATTCAGATTTTTTTGAACATTTTAAATTTTTTTTTGAGTTTACTGTAGCAAATAGTGCATGTGAGCTCGAGCTCACATACTCCATGTCTCAAAATACTCTCTTTTTATTCTATCTCTCTCATCAATTGGAGCATATGCAACTCCTAGCACCACGCAGCTCACGCACACATCACACACATCATGTACACCATGCACACCTCCGCGTACACAGCGTACAACATTGGCTGGCCGCGTATATAGAATACAGCCACCCACGTGCACCGCAGACAGATGTACAACATCAGCTGTCCGCGTACAAGTACAGCTGCCTGCATACACCACATACAAACATACAACATCGGCCGTCCGTGTACAAATACAGCCGCCCGCATACACCGCGTATAGACGTACAACATCGGTCGTCCGTGTATAAATACAGCAACAGCTGCCCGTGTACAACGTACACTACCCAGGCTGCCCATGCACGCAGCTCACTAACACAACGTACAGGACACACACGCGCGCGTAGATCACTCACACCACGTACACAAGGACGCCCATGCATTGCTCTTGGGAACGCCAGTGCCTCGGCGCCAGAAAATGTTGCGTTCGCGCACGCGGCGCGCAGGTGGATGCGCATATCCATGACATTTTCGCGCGCAGGGGAAGCCAGATTTTCGAGGTATATTTCAAGCATATGGCTATCCCTATCCTATCTTATTTCAGCTCGCCCACAAACCAAACACCTGCTATCCAATAAAAAGTGGCTATACCTATCTTCGGGTGTCTATCCCGTGAACCAGACGCATCCCTATATGACGAAAGTCCCTACTGTAGGAGGAGAGGATGTTGGTCCATCTGGGGACAACGAAATGGAAAAAAATTCAGAAGGGAAGTTCCAACTTCCAAGTGTTAACTGCTGGAAATTGAAGTTGAAAGAGTATCTTAAACTGCTGGAACACAGGATTAAGGCAAATTACTTGGACACTTTGCAAGGATGGATCAGTGATCATCTAGAATGAACACTACATAAAGCCTGCTCCCTTACCATGTTAGAAAAGGCTGGAATTGGAGTATTTCTTTTCTTTTAGTCTTTTTTTCTTTTCTGTATATATGTACACTTTTATTTATTAATAGAAAATACGGTAGAACAATTGTTCTACGGTTTGAGCTTCAGAAAAAAGCAGGGACTGTAGGAGGAGAGGGCCTGGAAGATTGTCTTGCTAGAGTTGGCATATTATGCAACTTGTAAGGAGTGTGTAAGGCAGAGAAAAATCAGGTGGAGTAGTGTAGCTTTTGCTGAAAGAGAAACTTGTGACTGAACTGTGAAGGAGATGACCGTCTTTTTTCAACTTAATTCGCATACCGTGTTGGCTAGTTTCTTTTAGCGGCCAAAGCTACGTAGTAGATGAATTGAAGAAATTACTTTCTATCTATGCGTGCCGCTCCTGCGGGCGACAGAGGAGGCCACCCGACTTCGCCGGCCCCGGGCCCTCCTCGTCCTCCTCTCCCCTCGCCGCCGCCAAGGCGCACCGGCGGGCGAAGCCTGCCTGGCGTGGGTTGCGGCGGGGAGCCTTCTCCCTCCCGCACAGCGGGGCGCAACGCTATGCGGGGCACAACGGCGCTATGGTGGATCTCCTCCCTATTGCAGCCTCTCTCCCACTGCACTAGATGGCTTGCGATCTCGGCCGTCAGCCTTGGTGCATTGGCGGTGGCTGGTAGAGGTGGATTCGGACCGGAGGAAACTTTGGATGGGTCGCTCAACCTGACGGTGGTGACGACCAAGGTCGCCGCTCTCCTCCTTGCAGGCGCCATCGAGGCCCCTCCCGTACACCCCGACCCCATGCCCGGGTGAAGACCCAAAATCTCCTCAGATTGGGCGGCGGCGGCACTATGTGTGCCGTGCCCTTCTTGAAGGTGCCGCCTGGGGTGTTCGGGTTCTTGGTTAGAGGAACTGCAGGCGGAGGGATGGGGCCAGTGGCAGCAGGTGGTGCTCGCGAAGGACAAGTGGCGTGGCATCTAGCACGTCGATAACGGCGGGTCTCGGCGGTGTGGAGCAGCGGGGTCTCGGTGGTGGGCGTGTGTTGATAGACGAGCGCGGGATGATGGCGTTGTCTGGCGTCGTGGTGGCGTCGACAGCAGCCGTTGGGCCTGGCAAGATTAATGTGTTAGTACCTGCTCTGAAGATGGGTTGGATGGTGCCGGCGGCCTCTGCAGCGCGGGCGTGCAGTGACCACTGAGAGTGCGCTAGACCCGGCAATGCGGCTTGATTGGGGCCTCCGGCTTTAGATGTTGGGCTTTGGTGTGAGGTCTGGGTATGCGGCTCAGACAATATGCACCCCTTCATCAAGTTTATCAAGTTGATAGGAGTAGCGATAGATGTTGCCGAGATAATGGCTTCAGACTTATTAATGTATTACATTGTAAGGTCTTGGTGAATAATTAATAAAATGGCTGCATGCATCGCCCTGATGCTGAGGATCATCCTCCTTTTCGAAAAAAATCTGTGTGGGGGGGCTGAGCAAAGATCCTGGCCACTGTAACCTTACCAAGACAATTTAACATGACTCCTTTCTTCTTAATGCAATGACACGCAAATCTTTTGCATGTTCTTGGGAAATTTCGAAGCACACAACCGGCCATCATATGCACCTAAATAGTTGATCCTCGCTACCTCTGTTATCTTAATATGCACACATGACACCTTATCAAAGGCCTACCATAACATGTATGAGAAAAAGTTTTCCATTGTTAGTTGATTCCATGCACATAACCCATCTCACCAGTCACGCCGCCTTATCAGAGGTCAGACAACATGCATGTGATTTTTTCCGTTATACTATGTCACTTATGTTCAATAAATATTTTCAAATAGACAATAATCAAATACAATATATGATATGTATTTTTAGTTTTAGTTCATATATTGTTAATCCAACTATTCATGTTTCATACAATCAAATCACTCGGAATATATTGCAATTGATTATCGCAAAAACGCACCGGGTATCCTCTAGTTTAATACAAAGTTATTTTTCCATGACATTGCAAAGAAAAAATTGAGAGAAAACAAAGCCATCTATAAATCAAGAATATTAGTTACATATACATGCAACACATGACATCCATTAATGTCGATCGTGAACCCAAGTTCATTATACCCATGATGAACAGTAAAATAAAAACAAATAGAGAAAAATTAAAAATATTAAACCTTGTGACTTTGACTATGACCAAATATTTTAGATGCTTGCAAAATTTGGTTGCCAAATAACATCAAATGAGCTCTATACAAACAAAGTATAAATTCTGCTCAAACAGTGGACAAAAGTTTTTGCACAACTTTTGTTATTTTTGTACATCGCTCCTGGGATGTTCTTTGGCCACCAAATTTTGCAAGCGCCTAAAACATTTGGCCATAATCGAAGCCACAAAGTTTCTGATTTTTTTTTTTGATTTTTTTTTATGATTTTACTGTTTATCTGTGTGCAATGAAGGCCACAAGATACTCCCTACATTCGGGACTATATGGCTATCACGTATTTTAAAAAATAAATTGACCATTAATTTGATCATCAAAATATGAACCATATCCCATGAAAATTAGACCATTATGCTTAATTAGCAAGTTAGCATCTCTAAACTTTTTAGCATGGTTATTATGGTTAATTAGAAGGCACTGGCTACATGAAAATTAAAATGTAAAAAATAGCTATATGGAATTAATTAAAGGTGCAGTGCCACACTAGTGCAGAATTGGGCATTAGTCCCGGTTCGTAAGGGCCTTTAGTCCCGGTTCACCAACCGGCACTAAAGGGCGGGGACTAAAGCCCCCTCCCCTTTTAGTCCCGGTTGGCCACGACCCGGGACTAAATCTTTGCCACGTGGCCGGCAGCGCGCGCCGGAGGCTGGGGACCTTTAGTCCCGGTTGGTGACACCAACCGGCCCTAGGGGTTTTTAATGTATATGTACACACCCCAGGTATTTGAGTATTCAAATGTATATGTACACACTCCGGCTACAAACGCCCACACATACGGACTGCCGTTACACATAAGAATCAATCGAGTGGATCGATTAGCTAGCTATATACATACTACTAGAGGTATAGTACACGTGAGAGTAGATCGAGCGGCTCGATTAGCTAGATAGAGGCTAGCTTTGCTTGCTGGTGGATCGACGCGGCCGTGCTGGAGCACTAACCCGCCGGCGAGGAGGAGCACTGCATCGAGCTCGAGCATGGACGGGTAGCTTCTGCTGCCGCCGCTTGCTGCTATAGCTGATGTTGTTGTTTGCTGCCGTGAGCTGCTGCTGCTAGCTCCGTTGACTGCTCTTTGCGGAGGCTGTGGCACTTCGGCATTGGCGGCGGTGGCGATGGCGGCGTGGAGTGGAGAAGGAGTGGACAGAGAGGAGGGAGAGCCGGTAGCCATTGAAGAGAGGATGAGGATATATATAAGGGAGAGAGGGGAGGGAGGAGAGAGGCCAACGGCCATTCGATTTCGGAACAAGCGCACAAGATATGCGGCTGAGTTCTTGCCATGTCACCGATCCATGGCTCACGCGGCTCAGCCAATGAGAAAAAATCCTAGGGAAAACTTTAGTCCCGGTTGATGATACCAACCGAGACTAAAGGGGCTCGCAGGGCCCCAACCTGACGCTAGCCTGCCACCAAATGAACCGGGACTAAAGCCTAGCCGTTGGAACCGGGACTTGTCACATTAGTCCCGGGCCGAATCCAAACCGGGACTAATGATCCAAACGTAAAGTCTGTTTTCTACTAGTGCCAGTTGTTGGGAAACAATAGGATAGGCTTCATTCCTCACAATACCCTTTGAGTTGTGCTATATTGTTGGTTTCCATCATGGGAATGGATCATTCTATGACAGTGAAGTCCGTAAATTTAGATATATCATGAGGGAAAAACAAGGTACAATACTTATCTATGTTTGAAGTTTTGTTGCTTAGGTTAATTAACAATTAATAGGGCAAAGGTGGCCTATCTTTGCCAAAAGGGTGCACTTGTCTTGGGTTTGTAGAAAGATCAGCCGCACTTTGTAAAGGTGGGGAAAAGGTCATTTGTCCTGGAAGTTAAAACAGCCCATTATCTCCAAAATTTCCTAATCTTAGATGTAAAATATTCAGCCCGATCATATGGGATAGACTAGCTCGGTCTTCAGCAGCTTTTTTGGTGTGTGATAACATGGACAAAGAGTAATAAAAACTAGTACAAAGTAATTAAAAGTGGGATAATTATTGATAGGGTGTGGCTAGGTCTCAGTCGACCGAGACTTAACCAAGTCTAAGTCAAGTGATATAGTATGTAAGAAGAGAAAAGAAAAAACTGAAAAAAAAATTACACGAATCTTCATGCAAAAATTAAAGGAAGATAGTATCGACTGAGACATAACGAAGTCTCAGTCGACTGAGACTTAGCAAAACTGTTATTGATAATGGTAGGTGTGTATATGAGTAAATTCTAGTTTGTGCCCGCGTAAGTAATTTTGGACTCTGGTGCTCGATGTGTGGATCAGGATGATCTCGGAACGTAACCAGACCAAGCCGTGCCTAGTTGGACATGTTTCAACCTCTGAACGATGCAATGTTGCCGGACTCATGGTGCTAGGGTGCTTGAAGACTAATGCCAACATTGTCACTATCGATTCGAAGGCGAATTCAAAGTCACAAGCGCAAGCGCCACCACACCCCCTTTGCCTTACCCTCTACCTGACCTCAAAGGCATCAACGCATGCGGCCGCCACTCCTGCATCCAGGTCCACCAACGCCTCCATCAAACTAACTTCTCTAGGTGCAGTTGAGGCATGAGGCATCGGTGAGCAACTGAGCAACTCAATCTCAAGAACTCATTTCCCCCGTTCGGTAGTGAATTGAAGAAATTTCTCTGAATATTTCATCAAGAATTAAATATTTGAATACTGGGAAGAAATTTGAAAATGAATTGTGTTAATTTGGCAACCCTGATCTATTCTTTGCCAAGATTTTCTCGGTAATTGTTAATCTAAATACCATGAGTCATTGACTGAGAAAATATGACAAGATTATCTCGGGTATAGAAAATTGCAGCTTTAATATTGATCGTCTAATATTATAGGCATGTATGAAAAAAATATGGTAAATTTGGTAAACTTAGTATATGAACCAAACATGCTCTAAAGGCTTAAAAATTCTTATATGCATGCTACCTTTTCCGGGTGGCCTCCCTTTATAATTTAGAATTGTACTTGGAATATATAATCTCTGAAAAATGTTTTCTCTCAAATAGTTATAAAATAGGTCAATAAATAATGGTGTGACTGCATTTATACCATGCCTCACCAAGCAGCGGCAGACAGGAAGATGTGAGGATTGGTAAAGACCAAGCAAATCACATCTTTAAATAAGTTGTATGTTCTCTCTATAGAGCAGCTTGCATGGTCAGATGGCAATGATGTGCATGCTCGTAGTACAGTGTCCCCTGCTTCTGTGTTGCGGAAGACATGGGTAATGTCATTGATGAAGTCGACAATGGTTATGAAAGTGAGACTGGTGCGATCGCTCTCGTAAATCTGATCTGGTATCATGAGGATCCCCATGGTTGACGCAAGCTGTCGACCTTCTTTCCGTCGGATACCTAACAACGATGGGGGAACCACACCTAATTTGTACAATAGTTGGACATAACCTCGGGTTACCAAATGGACATAGGGCACATATTTTACCAGATCCGGGTGTTCGCGAGGCAAGTAAGAATCCTTACCATGCATGTCCATAATTATATCACGAAGGAGTTACAATGATCGGCTACACAAGGTGTTCGTCAAGTTGTGAACTCATCTAGTTAGGGGTGGACGATCTAGATGGGTTGTCTAGGTCGGATCTAATCTGTTAAGCTAATCTAGTGGACTTGAGGCCTTGGGTGCCTTTGTAGATGATGTCCCATGCTCCTTCAGGCCATCAACTATTTATTGGTTCCTTGGTCGGTATCCTTGGCCATCGTCGTCTTGGTCTCGACATTCGTTCATGAGTCCTTATATTCTTCAAGTCATTCCAGTTAGGAAACCAGTGGTGGCACGTCTGCGGAGGTCGGTTCTTTGGGCATGGTACCCTTTTATCATATCTTCCTCGGCTTGGGGGAGGGGGCTAAGAAAGGCAGGGACGGTACAAAAAGTGGGGAAATATGCTTTCCCTCGATGAGTACATGTCAAGATCAAATGGTAAGGGTAAATGTAAGATAAGAATTATTTCAGTAATCTTTTCACATGATATGAGAGGACATAGAGAAGAATATTACATTCTAACAAACTAACTTAAATATAAACATGACGATACTAAGTAAACGAACATATACATGGTGAAGTTTAGGACACATGAACATGTACCAGTTTTACCAAGTTTGGGATCCAGATTACCATCATTATTCATCTACATTATTCAAATGTATCTGTAGGCATACCTACAATTAAATTAACACATGCACCTAATTAACCACAAAGTAAACTTAATTACCTAACCCCACAACAAATATGTTACAAAATTAGCATAAGCATAAGTACCAATCAAGTAACTATAATTAAGCATATTCATAGGCTCAAAAGCCAGTAACATGCAAGAGCTCGCCGTGTATGGTGATGGGGTCATTGATGACCTTCTTATCCCAGGACCGAGCGGGGCACACGGCAACCCACGCCAATGGACGCCTCAACAGATCTTGCCTATGGACACTAGTCAATACATTCTCATCCTAGGATCTGTCAGCCAACCTCAACGAGCACCTCATTCTTGTAGCAGTAGCAACCATGTCATGTTGATGGAGGGCGGGGCTTGGCAGACCATCCACCGCACACCCAATTCGGCAGATTGTGCGACGCGGGTGCACACTGCTTCAGTGGTGAGGCACCTTGGATCGACGAGGAGGGCTGGATGGCTTGGTTTCTACGCTCGTCGAAGATGACAACGACCACATTGCTCGTGGTGGTGACGAGGGCTTAATTTTAGCGATGAAGAGCTCTTAGATCTAGAGACGGTGATGGCACTGCTGGTCATGGAGGTAGAGGTGGTAGCAGCGGTGCTCCTATGGTTTGGGCGCCGCAGTTTGGGTAGAGAAGAGCATGAAGGGGAAGAAAGAAGAATGGCGGGAGTGAGAGACATGCCCATACTTCTGGATTGTGGTTATTAAGGTGCTAGAGGTGGTTTTGGTTACAAACCCAACTGTGGCCTACAATTCTTAGAAGTGGGCTTTATCATAATCACCTCAAATAATTCTTAGAGGTTGTTCCATTTTATAAATTGCATGAGTCTTCTTTACAATATTGTTGCGTGCGTGAGTTAGGTTTTCCCAAAAATATCACATGTGTTAGTTTACTAGAGGCTGTTGAAAGTATGGGTGCAACCACCTCCGAGGATTGTTCCTAATACTCGTTTTTGCAGTTGTAACCCTCATGAAAGCGGCTACCAGAGGTGACGGGGCAACGATGCGCGATGTGGCATCATGACCCCCTGCCCTCCTCCAGCCAAGTGTCCCCTCTGCCATGACCCCTTCTTCCTACCCGATTTCGGCGAGGTAGGCCCTCTTCCATTGCAGTGGTGCTAGTGGCTGCCTCACATCGTAGCTTCCCTCTTGATGGATGCCGTGTGGAGGCTCCCCGGATGGTCGACCCTCGTGCGTGCGACAAGCAGCATGAGGTGAAGCCACTAGTGAGGCGGTAGCCCGTCACCACAATCTTCTGCCAACAAGGCCGTCCACCGTCACTACTAATTATTTTCACCACGGTGTTGGGCTCCTATTGGCTCATCTCGCTTGAAGAAGTTAGCTTCAGTCTCGGGAGGAGCTTGGCGCCAATGTTGGGCTCCTCCGAAGTGGCGGAGATAGGGGTGGCCAGCAGGGGCTTGAGCCCGGGCCAACATGCACTTTTCTTTATATGATTAGTTATTATTACTTGCTACTAAAAGCCTATTTTCCATTGGTTTGTCCCTCCCCAGCATCTTTTTAACAACACATGGCCTTGCTGAATGCTGATACATTTTTTCTGGCTCTAACATTGCTCCTCGGCCATCTCTCATGTACCATGTCGTTCGCACGGGGGGTGGGGGTCCTTTGGCTTGCTGCTAGGTCGGTAACATGTGGGCCCCTCTTGTAAAACTCCCTCCTTCCCAAAATATAAGGCTCGCTTGACTTTGCATGGTCTTTGATGCACGACTTTGCCCACTAATATATATCAAAGTAAATGGATTAAAGATGTACTCCGTCCCAAAATAAGTGTCTCAACCTTAGTACAACTTTTAAATTGAGACACTTATTTTGGGACGGAGGGAGTATAAATGATATCTTCATATTTGTCTTGCAAGACAGTTTTATTTCATATGTCGGTATACTAATTTTATAGACATACAATATGTGTGAAAATCATTGTCAAAGTTGTGCAACGAAGACCAGAAAAGTCAACTGGCGCCTTATATTTTGAGAAGGAGGGAGTATTTCAAGTCAACAGATTAATCATCATGATATTTTTTTTTTAAATTTTTGCTAGCCATTACTCCTGGAGTCCGGAGTATTAATTAAAATCCCCTAGAACTGTGTTTTTTTTTTGTTATAGTAGGCAGATCTTATGTGTCTTGGTGGAATTTCCTCTAATATGAATTCCAACTACTATAACAATGCATGTATGAACCTTTTAGAGACTCACCACTTAATTGGTGCACGTCGATTTCTGGCCACCCAATATGAAACTGTATGCATGCATGAACATACCGTGCTAATGTCGCGTTATTTTATGCTTCTTATTCTTATTTGCATGGAAGTTGTTTTTCTATGCACCTTCATTTTTTTTAAATACCTTAATGCGAGCACTTTACATGCAAAAGAGTAAGGTGTCGAGAGTAATTATCACAAGGATGTGCCTTTAATCGTATTGTACGGACGTACAATCAAGATGGATGTAGAGAGATCAATGGATGATGCTCCTTTTGAGAAGAAAGTAGTACCAGCTCTTCTCACCTTTTAAGACAAGAAAAAATGGAAACGAGAGTGAAAAAACACAAAAGCATCATCGGATCGATACGCGCAGTAATTTATGCGCACGGTACGTGTGCTAGTTTGTGGAAAGAATAGATAAGCATGTAAGAAAGATTGGTAAAGATACACACATGCATGCAATATAATCTCTCTTACACTTGTTTCAACGGATGTCAATTTTTAACTATGAAAAGTTGCACGCGTCATTCTCTACTGACACTTGTTTCTTGAATTTTTGTAGTGAGATTTGATGGGCGAGAGAGAGAGAGAGAGAGAGAGAGAGAGAGAGAGAGAGAGAGAGTCTTTCCAGGATTCTAAAGCACCAAACTTTAGGGTCTCTAATGACCACGGGCCGGATGCTTATCTTTAGCTAAACTTTATTTTAAATTCCCCTCATGTTAAGCTAGCTTTTGACACCCACTACCACTACTTTTGAGATGGGTAGGAATGTGGATTTGGAAAATCTAAAGCACGAAAAGGAGGATCCTTTTACTCAAATGGCATCACCATACTAAAAGCAAACACACCTTTAGGTCATCTCCTTAGTAAAGATTGCTCTCCTTGCCTTCTAAAGTGCCTCCACCTTTCTACAACCCCGAAGTCATTAGTGATACCGTCAATGGCGATACAATAATATATACACTCTACATGCTCTGTAAGAATGTACTCATTCCGTTCACAAATATAAGATGCTTTGAATATTTTAATTTGGACTACATACAGACAAAAATGATTGAACAAACACACAAAAACATGTCCATATACACTCGACCCGGGAAAAAAATTAGAACATCTTATATTTGTGAACGGAGGGAGTACTACATAAACATATGGACTGTTAAGCCAAGCACGGGCCAATCTTTTTGCACATAGAATGGATACGTATGCATCATGCGATAAATTAATACACACACGTAGGATCGACTTTGAGGAGTATACAAATAGTGCATCACATAAGGAGGAAGAGCAGCCGCCTATCATATTTTTTTTTCTACATTTTAAGATCAAAATGGATTGGTGGGGGAAACCTATACCAAAGTTCAGGAATATTATAAGAACCGCATTTCCACATGTAGCACATCCACCCAAGACAACACATTGTACTTCCATCTGCATTGGACAACGATTTGTTCTGGTGCGTGCTAAAATTCTTGGTAAATGCTTTGGTGACGAGGACGCCTTTTTTCCTTTTGAAGAACTTGCTTGCAGGAATAAACATCTTTTCACCTTACGTGATGCATCCCAACATATCTACCTAATTCGGTCTCCATGATAGCACCAAAAGCTCATAAACACATCATTTTCAAATATGACCCATATGTCATAATTAGGGCTTGGTAACATGTATAATCGTGATGAAATGATTGTCAAACTGGGTGAGACCGATGTCGTGGGAAGCACTTGATAATCTATTAATTGCATGATCATATATACAATTCAAGGTGTGCTAATTAGGTTCCTCTTCGCTTTGAAAAGGGTGGCTCCAGTAAGAAGGGTGCATGATGATTCCACGAGACCAGAATAATATCATGGCACCAAACAAATTAAACATATATTTCCACCTTGTGGGGAGCAGAACGCAGCATATATGGCTGCTGATTGCAATTCATGTTTCCACAGACCACATCAACATTAAACAATTAACTATCCCGCCATCCGTATGCAAGACATCAATTATCATGAGATAAGACTGCTTTGCGAGTCCAACACGATGCCTAGGCTAAATTAATTTCTGCACTACATGCAGGCCTAATTTTATTTGTATTTATCTTCAACCTTAACACTAACTAGCCAGATTCATTGCTTAATTACTCCCAAGGAATACCTCAACTAATTTGTTAAAGAGTGGAAATGATGCCTAAATTTAATCAAAATGTCAATTTAGTATTTAGAGTAATATTTATTTGCCACACCCTAGTTGTGTGTTGCGACAATCATTATCCCATTTAACATATATAACTTGCCACGTTTTACTATTAGTTGTAACATTGCGACTACCTTTTACCCGCATTTTTTTTCAAACTGAAAACGTGGATCAACTTGTTAGGATAACATGAGAGCTAAATGGCAGACAATCGAAGGGGCGTCCCAAATTTTGTCCAATTTCATGAAATGCCAACCAAATTCGATAAAATTGTGTTAATTTTGTTGAATAGTTGTGGGCACACTCCTCCCCCCGCCCCTTTCCAAGTAGCAAATACAAACTTGAATTGTATGTCTAATCAGCTATCATGTGATCTTGACACATGGGACCACCTTATTACTTTGGAGAAATAATAGATGTGGGTAAAATCCGTCATCTAATCATAATTAATAAGGGATAAAATGTGGCAATATTTTCTTAATGGGTAAAAGTTTCACAAGGTTACAATTAGAGGGGGCATGGGGAGTGGAGGGTGGGCGATTTACGTACTCTAGAGCTTATATCACGTCAATAAAGTATCAATGGATCAAAATGATAGAGTGAGTTCTGGTTTGAAACAATACACAAGTTTCACGAGAAGCGGAGGACTTTTCATAAGGAATGTTTCAATTTCGGCACAACATCGAAAACTAAGTGATCATTTCATTATCACATTGAATAGGCACACAAATATCAAACAAACTATCTTAGTCAAGAGCCACACACAAAATGATGTGGCGGGAATTTAAATGAGTTATTTTAGTGGAAAGTCATAACATAAAAAAATCAAGGAGACAATAGAAAGAAAATGATGTTGTCCGGTATTTAGAATGATATATGATTTCATATAAACTTGTAGGTAACATTTTGATAGAACCAGGAAAAATAGCTCGCTTGCTTCTCCGAACCATGAAGAAGTGCAACATGTGAATTTATTGAGAAAGAAGATGGTACGAGAAGGCATGAGGCAGACATTGCCAAAACGGCACTACTCAACTGAGAAAACCTAAACGACCTAGGATCAGTAACCCGAAAGTCGGCGATCCACGAGTAAAAGATGATCATACACAACCTAGACTAGCATGGAATCAAGAACCATCCACAACAAGAACTTGTAGCCGAGTCACATTAACACGACCCAAATTCGACCACCAAAACGGCCACATGTTACTGTGACTGGAGCACAAGCATCGCAAAGATAAATCTGCCACTAGCCTTGAACCAAACCACTTGCACGAGCATAGGTGCAACATCACCGAACTGGCGAGGCCACCAGCTCAATGCTGCTGGAATAGCCTCCACCCAGGCCGTAGAAGGAGGACCATGGGGCTGAACAGCCACAAACCAGAGGGAGCAAGAGGGCACACTCCATCATCGGGGGGTATGACCAACGAGAAGTAGACGCACCAGATTCAACACGGCAACAACAGGATCTCAGACGATCTAGGATAGTTTGAAAATATCTCACTTGCTTCTAATTGGATGAAATCGATCACACACAAAAATTGTACTACTGCCAGAGCCATAATGAAAGACCAAACACCAATATAATATACATATGCTTTGCCTCTTGTACATGAGATGATGGCTATTTATAAGTTCAGAGTCTAGGGAAAATAATAAAATACCAAATGGGAAAAACCAACGGCTCTGGGGTCTAGGTTAATTAGTTTGTTGACAAGATGATGAAAAGCAAGCTAATGTGACAAATTTCCCGGTAATCGGAAGAAGAAAACACCATCCACAACATCACAGATCTCCGCGTCACTATCCAATCCCTCTTCCTCCTGATGTCCTTCATCATCACCGGAGGCGCACTCGTTCAAATCCAAGCTAAAACATGGCGTCTTCGTCACCCCCTTCTCCATGCCGCCACTGTCTTCCTCGCCGCATATGACCTTCTGCTTGACGACCCGAGGAGAGGAAGCCCTAGATCTCGAGTCGAATGCTTCACAGCTCAGCACTACGATGGCATCCTCGAGACTGATCTCAACGCCATTGCAACCCCTCACCCTTCCACTGGCAATCGCTTTCTTGATGCCGATCTCTGATTCAAGGTTCATTTGGTCGACATCGTCGATCATCAGCACCCGGCGAGGGTTCTCGCGAATCGCTTCGTAAAACCTTTGTGCGCAGCCATGCTCGTAGTCCGGCGATCTCTGCCTCTTGCCGGAAAGCTCGCCAGAGCTCGAACTGGAGTGAACCGGGGTGCAGCCGGCTGATGAGATGGAGGTGAAATCATTGTGGGACCCAAAGACGAGCTTGGCGAGCTCCAGAGCCATGGACTCCTTGCCGTCGCGGTCGCTCCCTTTGAAGAGCAGCCACGTCGTCGAGCTCGGCGTCGGCATCTCTCGCTGCCTCGCCATGCCGGACCGGCGTTGGAGCACAGCGCTGGCGACGCCGGCTGCCACGTCCTTAATGTGCCCCGGCACACAATCCTCGAGCGTGCCGCACATGGTCTTGAGGTTTTCTGCAGTAAGCTCCGTGAACTTCGGGCGCCGCCGCTCCGGATCTGCCGTACAGCCACCGTGGCCGTTGGGTGAGTTGGACTGAAGAACCGACATGGATTCTGGGAAAGCAATTTCTGTATTATGCCACCGAGGAAGATCACGAATCGCCTCCGCCCTTGTGGCCGGACCGTCGTGCCCTCGGTTCGATGGCGGCCACGGTTGCCTCGGCTCGGGATGACAAGGCTTGGACGAGCTCATCGTCATCGGGATCGGGTTGGTGTTGTAGCCGGAGAGGGAAGAAGCTGCCGGCGATGTAGGGGATGATGAGAAGCTCAACGACAGCTCCGATGTGTGGTGGTGCGTTGCTGACCAACTGCGCACGGGGTTCCATAGATCTTGCAACTGCATGCACAGAAAAATATACAGATGCTTAATTAGCTAAGGAAAAATTCCGTCGCCATGCTAGTAGATAATTATCTGTGGCATATTTATTTTATGCGAGCATGTACGTACCTGCTGAAGACTGGTACTGCTGCTCGCCGGTGTGGTGTGATATGGGTCATGGTACCGTCGAAGCCATGAAGGTATGTTCGGCTCAGGCGATGGCGTCCTGGCGCACCAAGTGAGCTCGCTCTCGCCGGTAGTGGCTGCGCCGTTGATCAAGGGCCACCCCGTTATCGATCTTCCTGCTTGCTGGCTAGCCTGTGCCTCACTGCACGAACGATAATCCATCAATCAGGAGTTAACTTTCTTTTAATAATTCGTAAAAGAAAAATCGAGGCAATGTTAACGATCGAAGACTGGAGGCAGCCATGTTAAGCACGTACCTGGTGCAGCTGAGGCTTAACGCGAGGCTGCCGCCTTCTGGGACGACGAGGGGGTGGATCCCCCACACGGCCTCCAAAGATGGCTGCCCGAGCCTGCACTTGATGAACACCGTGCGGCTCGCAAACCCTAGCAGCCAGAACCTTCCGCCGCCGGAGCCAGAGTCACCGGACACCAGGCGACTCACCTCCATGACGGCGTGCTCAACGGGGCAGTAGTACTGTGACTGTCCGCCGTGCACATGCTCGCTTCTTCTCTTGTGCCAGGAGTCGGCGGCGTAGGCGAGGTCCTCTACGACGAGCGCGACGCCCTTACCGGCGGCGCGGGCCTCGCAAACGAGCGCGCGGAGCTCGCCGGTCTTGGCATCTACCTCCTCCCTGGCCGCGTGCCGGAACGACGTGACGGAGAGCGGCACGAACTGGACGTTCTTGAGGCGCTCGTGGTGTCGACGGTGAAGCTCCGACTTGCTCACCTTGTCCATCACGGCCTTCACCGCCGCCTCCGCGCCCTCGCCGACGACGACCAAGCACCGCTTCGTCCCGCTCGCCATGCACTCTAGCACGCGCATGGCGTCGTCGCCGCCGGCCGACTTCGCTCTGGAATCCTTAACAGAGCTTGTCGTCGTCATGTTAGCCGCGCGTTCCAACGACGGCAACGACGAGGAGACGGCCTTCTCGACGTTGTCCTTCACCTGCGAGCTGGAGAATCCGGCCTCGCGCATGACGCGGCTCACGCTCGGGTCGTCGAGGATGGAGACGATGAGCTGCTCCAGCTCGACCTTCGCGGCGAGCACCGGCGCGGCCGTCTGCTGGACGCCGTCCCCGGCGCCCCCGCGGCGCTGGTGCGCCTGCGCGCGCTTGAACGCGGCGACGAGCGCGTTGGACAGCGCGGGTGCGTCGGAGGCGCCGCGGTGGTGGTGATGGTGCTGCATGTGCGCGCCGCCGTGGAACATGGCGGCGGGTCCGGAGGTGGGGAGGCGGTTGAGCGCGACGTTGAAGCAGAGCTCGAGGGCCTTGCACTGGAGCGGGTGGGAGTGGGAGCGGAGGCAGGCGGCACGGAGCAGGCCCGCGGGCGCCGGGGGAAGGAGCATGGCGGTGGCGACGTGGAGCGGGGTGACCTGCGCGTGGCCACGCCGCCGTGCCAGTGTGACCGCCTGTCTCACCACGGACGCCGCCTCCGGCGCCAGAGCCTGCTGCACCGCGCAGCCGCCGGCACGCATCTTTGCAGGAAAGCTGGTACGTGCGTACGTTGCTGAATCTACCTGGCGTGGCTAGCTCGCTCTCTTCTTGTGCTAGCTAGATTAGTAAGTGGCATGGAGTGGGGTTGGTCTGTGTTAATTTTTGGTCATATATACCAGCCTTGTGCCAGTCCAGTCCAGTTACTATCTTGTGTCGTGGCAGAAAGTTGGGCATGGATATTGTAAGTTATTGTCCCTGTACGTTCGTTGTAGTGCTGTCATACGTGTTAAGATGTCTAATTAGCGTTGTATAAAAATCATCCCCCCTCCCTCCCTCTTTCTTTCTTGTGCGCGTTGGAAAATGTGGTGATCTTCTGCTTTTTGGTGCAGCGTGGGGTGCAATTGGCCGGAGGTGTCGTGTAGTTCCGTTAAGGAATGTGCAATGCATGCGAGGCTTAGGGCATCGACGATAAAGGCTTAGGGCATCTTCAAGGCCGACCCTCAAATCGCCTGCATACATCTGGGTCATGCTTTCAAAACATGTTGTGCCATCCAACGCGGGCCTGTATTAGGCCGTCGACTGGTCCGGACGCATTTTCCCCCGCAAAACGGAGACAAAGTTGGAGGGCTTTGTCATAGTCCGACATCAGACATGTCGGACTCCAACACCCCTGACCCACCCAAAACCCTCTCCCGGTCTCATTTTCTTTCAATTCGGTCGTTCTCCTCCCTTACTTTGCATCCGCACCCTACTCCTCCGACGCCGCCACTGTACCTCTCCGGCCGGCACACAGGCATTACCGGACCTCCGCAACCAGCACCGACGCGCACGCTCACCTTTTACGACAGCACCGCCCACCCAAGACGCATCCCTAGGCAGGTACACTCCGCCCCCTCTGTCGACGACATCCATGGTGGTCACCACGCCCGGTAGGTGATCGGTCAAATGTCATTGAGCTTATTTTCGAACGCCATGCCATTTTCTTAGAGTACGAAGGATGGCGGGGTACTCTACCTTGGAGGATGAGTTGTTGTGCGATGCATGGTTGGACGTATCAACGGGTTTCATAGGCAGGAGCAGAGAGGGACCTTCTGGCAGCAAGTGCATGAATCGTTTCACGCGCGAAAGCACATTGCGCCCTACGACATGCACACCATCCATGATCGCAATGTGAGGTCGTTATCGTATCAATGGTACGCCATCCACACCTCCGTCACCAAGTTTTGTGGCGCAGTTGATATGCTGGAGACAAGGTGGCCATTGCGCACGGCAGAGGAGGAGATCGTAAGTTTTGCTTCTTCTTGCTCAACTTGTTGATTAATTGATTCATTCATTAAATGTTTGTGACACCCTGGTTTTTGCCACTTTTTCTTTTCGGGAGTTTATTGCATATTTGGTTTGAATTTGAGTTTTTGAGTTAACTTATTTGGACTTAACACTTGGGAATTCTTTTTGGTTTTCCCCAAGTGACCCCTAGCACCCACAAACCATCTCTCGACTTCATCTCTCCCAAAATAATGCCATGGCAAAATTTTATTCAATGGCATAATATTCATTTTCCCTCTGAAAATGAATAATTTTCACTTCTGCTCCAAAGCAACCCTAATTTTTCTTGCTCAGAAAAATCTGAATAAATTCCCAAATATTCTTTGGGTCATGCCTCACCTTCCTATGCAAAATATCCCATGGTCATGACTAAAATTTTTGCTCAAGAAAATATTTTCTTCTCTGGACAGCAAGGGCAGTTTGTGAAGGAAGTGCATGTTTGCTTGATCTTTTTGAGCTGAAATTTTTATAGTTTGGCTACCTTCCAACCTGAACCTTAGCCTTCAAGTTTCAGCCCATATCTCTTTCTAGTTTTTTCACAAAATACTGCAACAGTTTCTGTCCAGAAACTTGACAGCTCTCTCCCATCTTGTCTAATCGACTTGGTGATAAACCAAAACCTCAAACCGACCTGGCTTTGAAGGGACTTGAGCCCAGACACGGTCTGGCAAGCCTGGTGCACCGCGTTGCACCAGTGCACACGATGACCGCATGAGGACAGGGTGTTCGACAGGCGCTCGGCGCGCTCTGCGCGTCGGCAGCTCCTCTGCCTCGCCCATGCGTCCACCCCAAGCCAAACCAGCGTGTCCGCTACCTTCTGCTACCTCGACTTCTTCCTCCCAACCCTTCTCTGTCGCTCCCCGATGCCGTTAGCTGGCACGGCGAGCGCGGACACGGTGGCGCAGAGCCAACAGTGCATCGCGTGAACGAGATGTCCCTCTCCTGCGCCCTATGCTTGGATCCACGTTGCCACTGTGCTTGTATGATCCTCCTCGACCTCTCCAATCACCTCTGAGCCTCTCTTGTCGCCGCTCGCCGCTCCAGAACCCTCTCCGGCGGCCTCGAGCTCCGCCTCGCCCCTCCCGAGCCCTTCTAGCCATCCCACTCGACTCATCTAGCCACAAAAACACTAGTGTAGCACCAAGGCAAGGCCGGGCGGGCCTCCAACTGCCGATCGTCGCCGGAGTTGGCCGCGGATTCCTTTCTGCCGCCCGCTCGCTCCGGTGCTCCCCGTCCTCCTTCAACCCCCTAGGCGTGCTCCTCAGCTTCACTGGAACGCGACGGTGCTGCTGGACCGACCTCGCCTCGCCGGAAACCCAAACTCCAACGAACCTTGCCGCCCGCCGTCTCTGGAGAAGATCACCGCGACGCCCTCCGTCCATCCCTGTCCACTTTGCTGGTACGTACGTGTTCGTCTCGACGAGCTGCGTCCATCCATCCCCTCGCCGGTGGTCGTCATGGTCTCCTCGCCGGAGAAACCCCGACGATAGAGCCGCCGTCCCATGCTCCCTCTCTCTCTCTATCTCTCTCTCTCGTATAAACCTGCCAAAGGGACCCCACCTGTCAGCCTCTCTTCTCTCTCCCGAAGCGGTATAAATGAAGACGTATTCTGGAAATACGCCTTCGACGTGGCCCTCTCTGAGATTTTCTGTTTTTAGTTTTAATTCAAATATTTTAGCTGAACTTTGACCAGCTCTAAATCCTAAACCATAAGTCCAAATGAGATGATTCTTTTTGCAACAGTTTTGTTATGTGCCCCTCTTTCAGCATGCAAAAGTTGAGATTTTTCCTTGCTGTAAATATTTTCTGGTGCATTTAAATGTGTTATGTGACATTTTCTTTATGCCATTTGGATCATTTTCAGAAGTTTCAACTTGTCTTGAAGAGGACCAGGAGTTTTGTGACCCTCCTCTGAACTAAGGCAAGCCACCACAAACATTTGCAAGGATGACTTTGCAATAACTATGAATCTTACTTGAATTTAAAGACATATATTGCATGTAGTTAATTAAAATAATTTAATTTGTGCTAGTTTTACTTTCATGCTATGCTTACTATATTTACAGAAGTATGTTGGTTATTTATTCAAGTTTATGCAGTAGAGTTTGTGTGGTCATGATCATGCTTATGTTAATACGGACATTATGTTGATTTTGTGCATATGCATATCATGGTATATTTCATGGCATACTGTGGCTCGAGTACATTTTACTTCAAGTTAAACATGATAATAATTCAATTTGAACATGTTGTTGATCGAGTCATGGTGCCACCGAATCGAGCTTCCCAGTGCAACCACATTTGCCTTTATGGGAAGGCCCTTATTCGGTCTATTTACATGCCTCTGGCCGGTGCCTCCAACAAGGGAAGGTTATGCGCTTGCGCTACCCTGGCCCGGTAGGCATGCATAGCCTTGTGTGCCCGTAGTTGTTTTGGTACCATTGTCCCCGTTTGGGATCGTTTTTGTTATGCCACGACGGTGGCCGTTGGATGTCCAGAGTGGCATCGGGGCCATCCATGACTTAGCCCAAAGGGGAGTTGGTCGAAGTGGCCGGGAGAGTGTCATGTAATAGATTGGTTTTGTCGGAACGGCATTGGTCCACCCGAATGGGAGTACGTGGCCATGGGTTCTGTGGTGTGGGTACAGTGTACTAACCTCTGCAGAGTGTGTTTAATCTATCGATAGCCGCGTCCTCGGTTATGGACACAGTTCGTAGTAGGTCACACCATGGATCAACAGAAATAATTAATTTGCACACTAATGTTACATTGATGGCACTTGTTATGATGGATGATATGTCGGTATCATCGAGTTGGTTGTCCTTCGTGATCCGGAGGTGATCACCGTGGTAAGATGATGAATTTGGTTACGGGGTATCCAAGATGGTAAGCTGGTCTGATGCACCGTGTGATTCAAGCACCTACACTTCATAAGAAGCATGTCATGTTCTTGCATATAACATGCTTAAATATCATGTTATTGTTGGTCATATTTGTTATACTTGTTGTGAGCTTGCGAGTACATTCAAAGTACTCACCTGGCGTGTCATGCCAGTTTCAGGGAAGCCGTACCTGAAGTCAGAGTTGCTTCGTGCATCGCAGTCTAGGCCGTGTCCCCAGCAGTGTCCCTGTGAGATGGAGTCCTACTACGTCGTCTTTCCGCTGCCGCGTAGCTGTGTCGTTATCTTCGAGACCCCCATCATGTCCACTAAATAATGTACATATGTGCAGCAGCACCGTGTGTGCCGCTTGGCCTCGCTACCTTATGTATCATCAAACCTATGTTCCCGCAAGATATCAATAAAACGGTTGCTTTTCTGTACCAAGTTGTTGTGTGTTGCCAGAAGACATGATCTCTAGGCTGGCAATGCAAAGTAAACCGGTTGCTCTGAGCCGGGGTGCCACAATGTTGCTCTACACATTGTGTGGCCCGCACGTGCTACCGTGATGTACCATAGGATGGAGGGACGGCCATTTATGCACATGAACTGTTGGATGAAGCTAAAGGGGCAGTATGTGTGGGGACGACGGAATCCGTTAATCTCGTTGAATTTAAACTATTGTTGTACTAGACTTATTGGCATGCTATGTATGGATGATTTGTGCTATTTTCTATCCGAACTATGGTGAAATCCACCATGCTTGTATGAATTTCGTCCGGTTAGTTAAAAACCGGTTTGAAATATATGCGGACAGCGTTGGATGGCCGGCTCTCGCATTAATGTCCGCGGACAGATGCTGGAGCAAATTTGCGAACCGGCATTGGAGATGGCGTTAAAGGAAAATGCATTGCTCTCTACATGGATGCAAACATCGCAAAGTAGTTTTGCACGGTAACAGGACCTAGCGGCAGCTATCGAGCCACTCACTGCCCGCTAAGATTCGTGTAGCGGATGGCCCACTCTGAGGTATTATCACTCTATTGATTTCTCAGCTGCATGTATTCTAGTTTAGTCAAATCATCCTATGGTCCCACCACGAGTTCTTTCACACATGTTTCTCTCTATCTCTCTCCTCCACATGCATGCATGGCTATACCTAGGCATATCTCGGGCCGGGCCTGGCTTTAGGTCGGGCTAAAAAAAGCCCGGTGCTAAAAACCCAGGCCCTAGCCCGAGAAAGCCCGATACGGCCCGGTCGGCCCGGCTCGACTACGGCTAAAAACGGGTTTTGTGCAGGCCCGAGCCCAGCCCGATGGCACACTCGGGCTCAGCCCAGCCCGGGATTTTCGGGTCGGGTCGGGCCGTCCGGGCCGGGCTGCCCATGGCCAGGTCTATGCATGGCAAATCCACTCCCTCTTTCCTCCTGGACAATAAATCCACTCTTTTATTCTACCATGACAAAGTTAAATCATGCATATCTTTTAAACTATAATTTCTTTTTTGAAACTTTTTTTATATTTGAACTCCTGGCGCCGAGCCCTTTAGAACAACATCAAACTTGGATACATTCCAAACACATTTAAATTTTAATATTTCACATTCCATATGTGAAACAAAACCATTTTCACTAGAAAAATATGAAGCAAACATTTTTTCACTGGAAATGTGAAACCAGCCTTTTTCACTAGAAATGTATTTAACCCAAATATGAAACTGAAATGTCAACTTGTGAAACTTTGAAAATGTGTAACAGTTTATTTGAAAAGAGTGAAATATGTTTTCTTAATCTGCAATTCAAATAGATGTGATTATTGTGAAACAAGCCATTAGAAAGTGAAATGTAGCTTCTGAAAGTGAAAAATATATGAAACTGAAATGTCAACTTGTGAAATGATTATTTGGAAATGTCTAACATTTTATTTTAAAAGAGTGAAATATGTTATTTCAAAAATGTGCAACTGAAAATAGATGTGGTTTTTGTGCAACAAGTAGTGAGGAATGAAATGTAGGTTCTGAAAATGAAAACAATAGGGAAAAGAAATGCCAACTTGTGAAATGATTTTTTGGAAATGTGTAACTGTTTATTTCAAAAGAGTGAAATATGTTATTTTCAAAAATATGCAATTGAAATAGATGTAATTTTTTGTGAAACAGACAGTGAAAAATGTAATGTAATTCTGAAAATGAAAACAATATGAAATTGAAATGTCAACTTGTGAAAGTGGTTATTTCAAATTGTGTAAGAATTTATTTCAAAAGGGTGAAATATGTTATTTCAAAGAAAAATCATGACTTTAGTGCAATATGTTTCATGATTTTTGAAATCATTTAAAATGTACCCAAAATCGGCCCTGTTTTACAGGTCTTCGCGTCATGAGTTCAAATATATAAAAAGTTCTAAAACAAAATATTGGTTGAAAAGATATGATCGATTTAAGTTAGCAAAGATGAAATAAATGGGTGCATTTGTTTGGCAGAGAGAAGAGATTAAGGATGGCAATTTTACCCATGGATACGGGTACCCGCGGATACCGTACCCGCATGGGCAGGGTATGGATATAATTTTATACCCACGGGTAGTACCCATACCCTACCCGTTAAGTCATGGGTAGGGCACGGGTATAGTCTTTTACCCATGGATATACCCATACCCTACCCGTTTATATTGACATGTGAATCTTACCCGTGATTAACAAGTGTTCCTATGTTAAAATTGTGTCGCGAGCTTGTGAACCCATGTTAAAGTTGTCACCAATTTTTAATTTGAATTGAGATAATTGACATGTACTCATCTATATGTTATTGAGTTGAGATCAATGTTTTTTTTTGTCAAATGTGCTATAGATGAATGTAAAATTGCGAATAACTTGTGTACTATTTGATCTACCTGTTGGGTACCCAATGGGTATGGGTAACCGTCGGGTATGGGTACGGGTAAGGTTTCATATCCGTGGGTATGGGTATGGGTAGAATTTTGTACCCATTGACTACACGGGTATGGGTATGGTATTGCTCTACCCGCCTCATACCCTACCCATTGCCATCCTTAGAAGAGATAGAATAGGCAGCTTATGCATGCACCCCTACTGTACTATCCTCTCTCACTCTCTCACGTCACAAAAAAGCAGAGCCTGATCCTCTAATGTACGGCACCCTGACGTTGAGCCGCTGACGTGTGAGCCCGGGGCCACATGTCAGTGCGCGTCACAGCACATCAGGGGAGCCGCGTCCCAAAAAAGCTACGCTTTGTGAACCCGTGTGCAGATGTATTGCTTTGTATATGAACTGGGAAATGATTCACAATTTATACACAAATCTGACGAATGAATCTTGACAACTAAAGCAACGGTCAACGATGTGCCAATACCTAGGTTTCCGCTTCCATGCAAAGAGAGCAATGGAATGGTACATTATGGGCAAGGTCACGAACAACTCCTGAGAACGAAAATATATTCTCTCATATTTCTTTTTATTCTGAGTATGTTTTTCCTAATATTAGAGCACTTACAGTCGGACTTAGCAAATCCACCCCTTCTAAACGTTCGTGGATGCACCCGACCGGTCATCCCTCAAATCTCCTCTTCCACAACCGGATACCTCATTAGCAAATTATCAAATCCATACGTAAATCTAGTCTAAATCTTCGCTAGCGCTTGTTCGCCTCAAAGTCCTTTTTCCTGTCTGTATCCATGTCCGGCGGCCGAGACACCCGTGAACTGAAGGTCCGATCGTCGGCGGGGTAGAGTAGGACATGGGTCTCAGACTGTTCCACAAGGGACACAAGGCGCTCCTGTCTCTTATGCCTACTCGCCGGTCCAGGTGAGGTCCACGATAGATCCCTCGTGGTAGGAGCCGACACCTCCACGACTTGGGTGCGGCACTGGTGCCTGCAAGCCAAATAAGGTTATTTTCGTAGAAATATCACAATTAGTTATCGTCCCAACGAAGAGCAAAGGAGAGTATTTATAGTGGCACTTCTGTCACACATAAGGTGTTACAATTCTCATGTGAAGTACATGGTTGAGCTTCTGCAAATATTATTACTGTCCTGAGGAACGAATAAACCAGAATGATAAGGATAAAAGGTTTGTAGTAATGGCGGTAAAAACTCTTAAAAGTAAATAACATAAATAAAAATGAAAATAGAGTTGTGTTTCCTGCAATGAAGAGATTAGGCGCGGAGAGAATTCAGCTCATGATAAGTATATAAATATATCAAGTGTGCCAGTGCGACGATAATACCAGTTACCTTGTATTATACTCATAGTATTTGATATGTTTGTTCTGTAGGCGGATCACCCTAAGGTTATGAAACTCCTCCTCGCGGAATTACATTCCATTCTATGATCCTGCTTCGCCATTGCCACAAAGTGGCCGTCTTCACAATTAAGGTCCTTGGACCGGAACCAAGCATTAAGTTTCATGGATCGCCGTTATCTCATATTGTCTTCAGCTCTCATAGATATCTTCACCTGTCATGTCGGAGGTCACAGATTCCCTAAACAATATGTGTTACCTGTGTAGGTCTTGAGATCGTGTTGCTTGGGCCTTTAAATTGCACAACACGCATAGGGTTCACCATAGTATAACAACTTACTAGACAGATCAAAGACTACAAATACAAATGATGACATATAGATCAGGCACAAATGAATCTTACCACTCACCTACATCTCCCACATCTATGGGGGATTACTCACACATCATAAGAGAGAAACCAATCACACCAGAGATTAAACCCATGAAAACCATATCGATAATACCGTGAAGATCCACAATAAAATGAAATGGATAATTCGAATAATCTTGATCTCTAGATGAGAGTCAATTGAATTACGACTTATTCTCACAACTTTGAATTCCTCTTATAATAGTGAAGGATGAGATGATGATGGAGATGAAAGGACCAAAACTAAGAAGCTCTCCGAAGGTTCTCCGGATCTCCTCCTCTTCAATTCTGGGCGTGGTGGCGGCGGCTAGGGTTCTCTTCTCCGCTGGGCTCCTTCACGAAAGTGTCTTGTATAGACGTGGTGGAGCTGTTGGCATCTCATACAACCGCTAGTACGAGGGCTTCGGTCGCGTGGAAGACCGTCTTTTGCTCTGATGCGCCTGGTGGCTTGGCTCTCCACATGGAAGTTGTTCCATTTGACTTGATTTGTAGTAATTACCCTTGATTTCCTTCCATATATGATATTTCCTGCCAAACAATGGAAAATGGATTTTCTTCTCTTTTGAAGGATCGGCGTTAGAAATAACCGAGAAGTAATAAAGATCCGGTGGAAACCAAATAAGAATCACTGAAAAATATCACAAATTCTCGAACCATCAGGCACCAGGGGTTGCCGGTCACCTGCAGCAGATCGGTGGCAGTGTGCGACTTCGCCTCCGTGGACTCGGCCGCGAGGGCTGTAGCTGCCTCCCGCGCCCTTTGCCTAACACATCTGGCATGCCACGGCATATTAGTGGATGGGCCGGGACCATGCATGTCGCCACTTATTGCTACTTGTGAGCTGTGTTGGGTTTTGCCCCAAAGAGGAACGGAGAAGTAATATAGTAGCAGATAGTATTTTCCTTAGTAGAGAACCAAGGTTATCGAATAAATAGGAGTTTCACGCAAACAACCGTCGACTGTACCTACACACATAAGAGCAAATACTTGCACTCAACGCGGGCAAGAGGGTTGTCAATCCCCTTGTACTCGTTAATTGCAAGGATTAATACTGATAGTTGTCGATAGATAAATTGCAAAATGAAACAAAAAAGAAATAAATTGCAGCAAAGGAAATAGGGTTTTACCAATATGATTAAAGTGGACCCAGGGGCCATAGCTTTCACTAGAGGCATCTCTCTCAAAAACATAGCATACGGTGGGTAAACAAATTATTGTTGGGCAATTGATAGAAAAGTGCATAGTTATGACGTTATTCATGGCATGATCATGTATATAGGCATTACGTCTGTGACAAATAGACCGACTCCTGCCTGCATCTACTACTATTACTCCACCAATCGACCGCTATCTAGCATGCATGTATGGTATTAAGTTCATGACAAACAGAGTAGCGCTTTAAGCAAGATGACATAATGTAGACAGAATAAAACCAATCAATATGATTAAACCCTGTCATTTTACCCTCAGTACCAACAATACAAATATGTGCCTCGCTACCCTTTCTGTCACTGGGTGAGGACACCGCAAGATTGAACCTACTACTATGCACCACTTCCACTGAAGATCTAATCATCAACTTGGCCAAAGAAAACTCATAGATTGAAAAGCATTACATAGCTATAACAATCATACATAATAAAGCTCAGAAAAGACTCAATTACTTTCAATGAATAATCTGATCACAAACCCACAATTCATCGGATCCCAACAAACACACCATAAAAGAATATTGCATCGAATAGAAGAGAACATTGTATTGAAGATCAGAGAGAGAGAGATAGAGCCATCTAGCTACTGATATGGACCCATAGGTCCTGTGGGAACTACTCACACATCATTGGAAGGGCAGCAAGGTTAATGTAGAAGCCCTCCGTGATCAATTCCCCCTCCGGCAGAGTACTGGCGGAGGCCTCCAGATGGGATCGTGGAAGAACAGAGGCTTGCGGCGGCGGAAGAATTGTTTTGGGTCTCTCTTTGGGGTTTTTGGAATATTTGGGAATTTATAGCACTGGAATTAGGCCAGGAGGGGCCACGAAGGGCCCACAAGACATCAGGGCGCGCCCTGCCCCCTAGGGCACGCCCTGTTGCCTTGTCGTCTCCTCGCAGGTCTTTTAGTCATGTCCCGAAGCTTCTAGGGTCCCTCTAGTCCAGAAAAAAATCATTAAAAAGTTTCGTAGCATTTGGACTCCGTTTGATAGGGATTTCCTGTAAAACCAAAAACATGCAAAAAAACAGCAACTGGCACTAGGCACGGAGTTAATAGGTTAGTTCCCAAAAATGATATAAAATTGCATATAAAGTATGTAAGATTGATAATGTTATAGCATGAAACAATCAAAAATTATAGATATGTCGGAGTACCTTGATGTACATCAATATGCACTGTCTCCGATATTGGTTGTATCTCCTTGATGTACATCAATATGCACCATCTCCGTACTAGGCGAATACCGGACTATATTGATGTACATCCAATATCGGAGACGGTGCGAATACCAGACTATATTAATGTACAACCAATATCGGAGAACTAATACCCTTTCGTATTCGCCTAGTATGGTTGTATCTCCTTGATACGACGATTGAATAAAAATTCCCTCAGAAATTGTATTAGTAGTTCGGTATAGTTTTTTCATGAGTCCCTGTAGCATGTAAGGGCATGGCCAACGGTTAGCCTCAGAGGTGAAGCCCCGTAGGCCAGCTAGGCTCAGATGCCAATGTGATGCTAAAGAAATAGCTTGCAGAGCACAGCGGGATCCTGCAGAGGAGAAAACTTCTTCAAACGAAAAAGAAAGAGAATGGGGAAAGGAGCGGGCAGACCAAACGCAGAAGTGAAAGTGCAACTAATCCCCAGGTGGTTTTGGTAATTCATAACAATATATAGCTCATTGAACTAATATCCCTTCAAGATAAATATTTCAGGATGTTCAATGATTGGCATGGCATGGACTAGAGATGTGGACCCCTCAAAATGATAAGGACAAGGATTGGCAAAATCTCAAGACGTTTCATATTTGTTTAAGTGATCCAAGATCACATTGAGTCCATAGGAAAGCCAATACTATTAAAAGGGGATGAGGTGTTGCTTAATGATCTTGTTGCTCAAGTGCTTTGGGGTATTGCTCCTAAACCCTCAGTCACTTCTCTATCCATATATGTCCAAAACCTAAACTCCAACTCGGCCCCACCGATATTTCCTACCCGGAGCCACCGAGTTCATGTGGACTTAGCCCCAGCCAAAACCCTAACAATTTGGTTCCACCGATACGGATCTCAGTCTCACCGTGATGGCCTTGCCAACGCTCTGTGACTTGTTGCATTCACTTCGATCTCACCGAGATGTTGCAATCGGTCCCACCGAGTTGGCTTGAATGATTCTCTGTTGCCTTATTGCTTAACTTCGGTCTCACCGAGTTGATGCAATCGGCGCCACTGAGATGAGGTTTGCCCTAAGCCCTAGCACATCGGTCCCACCGAGATTCCTAACATTCATATTTTTGTACAGATCGGTGCCACCGAGTTTACTAATCGGTGCCACTGAGATTGGTCAAAAATGTATAACAGTTGGATTTTGTGTGGAGGCTATATATACCCCTCCACCCCCTCTTACTAAGTAAGAGAGCCATCAGAACATGCCTACACTTCCACCATTCATTTTCTGAGAGAGAACCACCTACTCATGTGTTGAGATCAAGAGATTCCATTCCTACCATTTGAACCTTGATTTTTAGCCTTCCCCAGGTTGCTTTCCACTCAAATCCTTCTTCCACCATAGCCAAATCTGTGAGATAGAGTTGAGTGTTGGTGAGACTATCATTTGAAGCACAAGAGCAAGGAGTTCATCATCAACACATCGTCTATTACCTTTTGGAGAGTGGTGTCTCCTAGATTGGTTAGGTGTTGTAACATCCCAAATTTTTAATTTGGAATGTTATACATAGATCATTCACTGCATATCATATTTTATTGCATTTCGTTTTGCGATCCTCGAAAATTCTAAGCAACTCAAGGACCCATGGAGAGAGTTGGGGATTTCACCGTTTTCATATTTGAATTTTCTCAAATATTGAAACAGGGATCAATTTGGTTTAACTATTTTTCTCTCCGAAAATATTTCATATTAAAAATATATGAGAGGAGATAATATGACTTCTCCAAAATAAATGGAATATTGGAGGAAAAATATTAAAATCAAATAAATATTTTATTTGGATTTTTATTGCCATTTTATTTGAATTTAGAAAAATATGCATTTTTCAAAATTGCATTAGAGTCCCAAATAAATGTTTACCTTGTCCGGGAGATTTTTAGAGGACGGGGAAAATTTATTTCGGGAATTTTGGAGTCCGTTTAGTATTTCTTTTATTTGTTTTTCTGCGCGGAATTATTTTTTTTTTTTAAAAAAAGAAAAAAAAGAAAAAAACTCCGCCGGACCGAACTGGGCCGAAGCCCAGCCGCCCCGCGCCGCCTTCCCGTCCCGTGCCGGAGACGGACTCGCCGGAGGAGTCCGCCGCCGCCGCGCCTCCGCCCCGTCGCCCCTCGCCCAAGCCACCCCCCTCCCCCCTTAAAAAGCCGACCCGGGCCCCCCCCTGGAGCCCCAAGCCGCCGCCACCGCCTGCCCTCGCCGCGCCGCCGAGCCGCCGCGCCGCCTCGCACGCCGCTGCCGCCGCTGCCGGACGCCGCCGCCGCCCGCGTCGCGCCGCCTGCCGCGCCGCGCCGCCGCCCCGCCCCGCCGCGCCGCGCCGCACCCCGCCGTCCCGCCGGAGCCCCGCCGGAGGTAGCCGCCGCCGCCGTCGGTTTCGTGAGAAAAACCGATCGGTTTTGTTTAAACCCTAGATCTAGATTCGGTTTTTTTTTAAATTCCGGTTTATTCTTTTTAGATCGGTTTTCCGTCGGTTTAGTTATTTAGCGGACGTTCGTCCGTACGTTCGTTTTAACGAACGGCTTTCACCGTTTAACCGCAGACAGCGAACGTTCGTTCGTTAGCCTGTTCGTTAGTTTTCTTTTTCTCGGATTTTCCGCGATTATTTTCGATCGCGATTTCTGATCCGATTTTCGTTTTAGTATAACTTTTCGCTCGTTTGTCGGAATCAGGCGATTCAAGCGCCTAGATCTTCGTCTCGAAGCCCTCTTTCTGTTTAACCAACTTAAACAAGTTTTTGCTACTGTAAAATTTGACTTTAGTCCAGATTAGTAATCGAAGCTTGTTTCTTTCGCAGTTTGAGTTTCGTTGCTCCGTTTGATTCGATTCTTTTTGCAAACCGGAGTTCTTCAGTTGAACTTTCTGGTTAGGTCTTCTCATTTGGGTTTTACCCGTGCATCTTCGCTTGATTGCTTATGTATGCTATTGTTTGTTTGCGATAGAATTCCCGGAGTGCGAAGCGTGCTACTACGAGTCCCTAGGATTTGCAGATCGTCAGCAAGGCAAGTAACACATTGATCATACTTCTTCGTTACCCAGTTTTTATGCATTAGTTTCGACCCTCAAATATTGCATGATTAGGATGTGATTAACTTGTGGGTACTGGGAAGTAGATGATGAGGTAGAACCTATTGCCCTTTTAATAACAAACCCTTGGGAGTTACTTCCACGCTATGCTTATGTTGCCATGCTATGCTCGTAGACGTGGATTGGGTTTTGAGTGTATCCATGACAGATGTGAGATTTTAATTAATGGTTCAACTTAAGGTGGCAACTTTAATACACATCTGGGTGGATTGCTTGTTTGGGCACCTGGGGATATACCAGTGTTGTCCTAGGAGATCCCGGGGATATACCGTGTGATCCTCCTACGGTCCGCCACCCAGGCTCAAAGGGATCATAAGATTATTCATGCTAGAAACTTCCGTGTGCAGCCACAAGCTATTATGGGCTCTAGCATAGTTGAGTATGTTGCAGGACCTCTTTCAGTGGTAGGCTAGCAGATGTAGGGGAAAGTAGGTGTAACTGTCTACCCAGAGTAAAGAGTAAATGCTTCAGAAAGACTGTGTCTCGGTCATCCGTTTCTCAAACACCATGAAGTGCGAGAAATCCAACGGAGGAGATCGAGTCTTGTGGGGAAAAGTGCACAAACCTCTGCAGAGTGTACAAACTAATCATGATTAGCCGAGTCCCCGGTTATGGACATCTTGAGTATCTGGTTCTTGGATTATCATATTGAATCCCATCACTCTAAATTAATTGTTGGGTTTAATAATTACTTTTAATTGGGATTGAGAGGGGGATTTACCTTCTCAATGTTCAACAACCACCATGATAGTTAAATAAAATATATTCCTTTGTTGTAGGAAAAAAATTAGCTTTTCGCAAAACAGTATAACACTAGAGCTTTTCCACCAGCCAAATATGCATGTAGTATTAGCAATTATTCTGTTCATTGCTCTACTGTGTTATATTGCCAGCATATTCCATGTGCTGACCCGTTTCGGGCTGCAACGTATCATGTTGCAGACTTTTCACACGAAGAGTAAGGTGTGCTAGGTCGTTGTCGTGCACTCAGCTATGCCGTTGGAGTTGATGGACTCACCTTATCTTCCAAGCCTTCCGCTGTTATCTTATTTAGATGGCCTTAAGCCATATTTATTGTAATCAGTTCTCTTTTGAGACATTCGATGTAATAAGGGTGTGATTGCACTCTGTTATAAATCCTTCGAGTACTGTGTGTGTCAGCATTACCGATCCAGGGATGACACTTGAACACAGAGATTCGATCCATTCGGGTCGGGTCGCTACAGGTGTCGCTTGGGAGCCTCCGACATGATGTGGAGTTGAACCAAGAAGTTTGTAAGGGCAAGGAGATCGCCTACTTTGTGAAGATCTACCCGAATGAGGCAAGTCCTTTGTGGGCAATGGCCATGGTGGGATAAACAAGGTTGCTTCTTTGTGGACCCTTCGTGGGTGGAGCCCTTCGTGGACTCACGAAGTCGTTACCCTTCGTGGGTTGAAGTCTCCATCAATGTGGACGTATGATGACACCACCTATCGGAACCACACCAAAAATCTTTGTGTCTCCATTGTGTTTGCCTTCTCCAAACCCTTCCCTTTACCTTCATGTACAATGTTCCGCTACTATACTCTTAGAATTGCATGTGCAGGTTGATTGCTTGACTTGTCATAATTGCTAAAATTTGTCCACAACTAAAATTGGGAAAAGGAAAGATTTTTATTTGGTCAAGTAGTCTAATCACCCCCCTCTAGACATACTTTCGATCCTATAAGTTGTATCAGAGATTTGGTCTCCATTAGCCTTGATTTCCATTGCTTTGGTGATCATAGCCTTGGTTTCACAACCTAGGAGAGTATGGAGTCTAGCGAGGGTAACTATCACTGTAGAGGTCCTTACTTTTATGGTACAAATTTTGCTAATTGGAAGCATAAGATGAAAATGCATATTCTTGGTCATAACCCCGCCGTTTGGGCTGTTGTTTGTATTGGCTTGCGAGGTGAATTCTTTGAAGATGGTAGAGAACCGGATCGTGAAGCGACCGCGGAAGAATTGAAGATGTTGCAATACAATGCTCAAGCTTGTGATATTCTCTTCAATGGATTGTGCCCCGAAGAATTCAACAAAATTAGTCGCCTTGAGAATGCAAAGGAAATTTGGGATACTTTGGTTGATATGCACGAAGGTACCGAGTCCGTCAAGGAATTCAAGTTGGATGTGCTTCAAAGTCAACTTGACAAGTTCAAGATGAAGGATGGTGAAGGAGTCGCCGAAATGTACTCTAGGCTTGCTCTCATCACAAATGAGATTGCCGGCTTAGGGAGTGAAGAGATGACCGACAAATTCATCATCAAGAAGATCCTTAGAGCTTTGGATGGCAAATATGATACCGTGTGCACACTGATCCAAATGATGCCCAACTACAAAGATCTCAAGCCAACGGAAGTCTTTGGTAGAATTGTTGCTCATGAGATGTCACTCAAGGATAAGGAAGAGCTCCACAACAAGTCAAGTGGTGCTTACAAAGCTTCAAGTGATTCTCCTACAACATCAAGTGACAAGCTAGTCTCCAACGAGGAAATAAGCTTAATGGTGAAGAACTTCAACAAATTCTACAAGAGTAGAAGCAAAGAGAGAAGATCCAAGTCAAGGTCCTACAATGAAAAAAGATCTTCAAGTCGTGACCGTAATTGCTACAATTGTGGAAGATCCGAACACTATTCCAATGAGTGTACTGCTCCCTACAAGAAAAGAGAAGACTCACCAAAAGGAGTAGAAGAGATGAATCACCTCCGAAAGAGAGAAGGAGTAGAGATGATCGTTATGAACGAAGACCCTCTCGAAGAAGCAAGGATTCGGAAAGGAAGGACAAGTCATCAAAGAGCTACACAAGACGAAGACATCAAGCTCATGTTGGTGAATGGGTTTCCGGTTTCGACTCCGACAACTACTCCGAGAGAAGCTATCACTCCGACTCCAAATATACTCAAGATGAAGGTGTTGCCGGACTTTCTCTTGTATCATCCAACTACCACAACATATTTGATTCTCCAAATGAAGGAATTGGAAGATGCTTCATGGATAAAGTCCCCAAGGTATCACACCCTGATACGTCTCCATCGTATCTATAATTTTTGATTGCTTCATGCCAATATTATACAACTTTCACATATTTTTGGCAACTTTTTATGTGATTTATTGGACTAACCTATTGATCCAGTGCCCAGTGACACTTCCTGTTTGTTGCATGTTTTTTGTTTCGTAGAAAATCCATATCAAACGAAGTCCAAACACTATAAAAATTTACGGAGAATTATTTTGAAATATTTATGATTTTGGGAGGTGGAATCAACGCAAACGGGGGCCCACAGTAACCAGAACCCACCAGGGCGCGCCAGGCACCCCCTGGCGTGCCCAGGTATCTTGTGCCATCCTCGAACGTCGGTTGGGGCCCTTCTTCTGGCGCAAGAAAGATAATTTATGGAAAAAAATCGTGTAAAAAATTCACCGCAATCGGAGTTACGGATCTCCAGGAATTTAAGAAACTGTGAAGGGCCAGATCTGGGGAACGCGAAACAGAAGAGAACAGAGAGGGAGATCCAATCTCGGAGGGGCTCCTGCCCCTCTGCCGCTATGGAGGCCATGGACCAGAGGGGGAACTCTCCTCCCATCTAGGGGGAGGCCAAGGAAGAAGAAGTAGGGGGGCTCTCTCCCCCTCTCTCTCGGTGGCTCCGGAGTGCCGTCGGGGCAAGGATCGTGACGGCGATCTACATCAACAATCTTGCTACCGTCAACACCAGCTTTCTCCCCCTCTATGTAGTGGTGTAACACCCCTTCTCCTCGCTGTAATATCTACTTAAACATGGTGCTCAACTCCATATATTATTTCCCAATGATATTTGGCTATCCTATGATGTTTGAGTAGATCCATTTTGTCCTATGGGTTAATCATGATCTTGGTTGGTATGATTGTATATTTTATTTATGTTGTTGTCCTACGGTGCCCTCCGTCTCGCGCAAACGTGAGGGATCCCCGCTGTAGGGTGTTGCAATATGTTCATGATTCTCTTATGGTGGGTTGCGAGAGTGACAGAAGCTTAAACCCGAGTAAGTGGGTTGTTGCGTATGGGATAAAGAGGACTTGATACTTAATGCTATGGTTGGGTTTCATGACCTTAATGATCTTTAGTAGTTGTAGATGCTTGCTAGGGGTCCAATCATAAGTGCATATGATCCAAGAAGAGAAAGTATGTTAGCTCATGTCTCTCCCTCATGTAAAATTGCAAGAATGATTACCGGTACTTGTTATCGATTGCCTAGGGACAAATGACTTTCTTGTTGACAAAAGCTATCCACTTTTATTACCTTGCAATTTATTCGTAGTTTTTATTCTCGCAAAGTACTCATGGTTTTATTCTTGCAAAATAGTTTCATACTTGTTTTAGGTAAAGCAAACGTCAAGTGTGCGTAGAGTTTTATCGGTGGTCGATAGAACTTGAGGGAATATTTGTTCTGCCTTTAGCTCCTCGTTGGGTTTGACACTCTTATTTATCGAAGAAGGCTACAAATGATCCCCTATACTTGTGGGTTATCAAGACCTTTTTCTGGTGCCGTTGCCGGGGAGCAATAGCGTGGGGTGAATATTCTCGTGTGTGCTTGTTTGCTTTATCACTAAGTAGTTTTTATTTTCTGCTCTAAGTTGTTCTCTATCTTTAGTTATGGATATGGAACATGAAACATCAAAAAAATTAGTGGTACTTGCTACTCATGGAGATGGGGAACCTCCTAAAACCCTCGATGATCGTTATGTGAAAAATATTATGCACTACTTTGATAATCCCGAGAAAACTCCATTCAACTTGATAATGGGAGTAACGTTGGATCAACGTGAATACTTTAGGGATTATCGCTTGACATAAAAAGGGAAATTATTATGGGATCAAATTGATATGTTGCACTGGTATGCTTGGAATTTATGCCAGAGATATGATTACACTTGTTGCTCTAGGATGAACGCTCCACACCTTCCCTTTACATGCAAATCTAATGATAATGAAACCTTGGCTTCTTATGCCAATGGTAGATATGATTATTATGATGTGGAACGAGTAGAAGAATTTGTTGCTTTTAAGGGTGCTTATGAAATTGAATCTTTGTTTTTAAAGTATGAAGCTTTTGATGATGATGTTTATGGACCTGAAAATTTTGCCATCCTTAAATATTGCTATGAAAATTATAAATACAATTCTGATATTGATATATTTATTGAGAAAGTCTCCGCTGTCCAAGAAGAGACTAATATTTTGCAGGAGTCTATGGAAGAAGAATTTGATGAAACTATGAGCTCATTGGATGAAAAAGATGATGAGGAGAGCAAAGAACAAAAGGAGGAAGAGCGGATTAGCTACCCGTGCCCACCTTCTAATGAGAGTAACTCTTCAACTCATACATTATTTAATTTCCCTTCATGCTTACCGAAGGATGAATGCTATGATAATTGCTATGATCCCGTTGATTCTTTTGAAACATCCCTTTTTGATGAACTTAATGCTTGCTATGCTTGTGGCCAAGATGCCAATATGAATTATGCTTATGGAGATGAACTTGCTATAGTTCCTTATGTTAAGAATGAAATTGTTGCTATTGCACCCACACATGATAGTCCTATTATCTTTTTGAATTCTCCAAACTACACTATATCGGAGAAGTTTGCTCTTATTAAGGATTACATTGATGGGTTGCCTTCTACCATTACACATGATGATTTTGATGATTATAATATGCATGTGCTTGCTGCTCCTACTTGCAATTATTATGAGAGAGGAACTACATCTCCACCTCTTTATGTTTCCAACACGAAAAAATTGCAAGAAACTGCTTATGCTATGTATTGGCCTTTACTTGATGTGCATGAATTGTTCTTGTATGATATGCCGATGCATAGGAAGAGAGTTAGACTTCGTCATTGCATGATATATGTTGCTTTGTGCTCACTACTAAATGTCAAATCATTGTTAATTAAAATTGGCTTTGATATACCTTGGGATCCGGGTGGATTCATTACTTGAGCACTCTATGCCTAGCTTAATGGCTTTAAAGAAAGCGCTGCCAGGGAGACAACCCGGAAGTTTTAGAGAGTCATTTATTTCTGTTAAGTGCTTTTATAAAGTTTAAAAACAAAAAAATATAGAGGGGAACTTAAAACTTCACAAAAAGAAAAGTGAAAGTGAGAGGGATGAGCATTGTGAAAGTGGGAGCTAGCCTTGAACTTTGTTCATGCCCACGGAAAATTTGTGAATCTTAATTACAGAAAAATTTCAAAAAAAATAATTATCCCCTTGTACAAATCCATTGTATTATAAAAATAATGTGCCAAGATTTGCCTTTAGGATGATTAGATTGCTTGTTGGTATGTGCGGTGCAAAAACAAAAACTTTGGCTGTAGTGCGCGATTTTAAATTTTTTACTGGAACATCAAAAGTTTCTGAAACTTTTTGAAAAGTCTTGTTATACAAATTTTTTATTTTTTACTAATTTTTAAGAGTTTTTGGAGCACCATAAGTATGGTAGGTGTTCAGATTGCTACGGACTGTCCTGTTTAAGACAGATTCTGTTTTTGATGCATTGTTTTGCTTGTTTTGATGAAACTATCGATTTTTATCGGTGGTATAAGCCATGGAAAAGTTATAATACAGTATATACAATGCAAAAATAAAATATTAATTGGTTTGCAACAGTACTTAGAGTAGTGATTTGCATTATTATACTAACGGATCTTACCGAGATTTCTGTTGAGTTTTGTGTGGATGAAGTGATCAAAGATCGAGGAGGTCCCGATATGAGAAGAAGGAGGAGAGGCAAGAGCTCAAGCTTGGGGATGCCCAAGGCACCCCGAGTAAATATTCAAGGAGACTCAAGCGTCTAAGCTTGGGGATGCCCCGGAAGGCATCCCATCTTTCTTCAACAAGTATCGGTATGTTTTCATCTTCGTTTCGTTCATGTGATATGTGTGAATCTTGGAGCGTCTTTTGTGTTTATTTTTCATTTTTATTTTATGCACCATGCTGGTATGAGATAGTCCATGGTTGATTTATAGAATGCTCATTGCACTTCACTTATATCTTTTGAGTATGGCTTTATACAATGCTTCATGTGCTTCACTTATATCATTTGAAGTTTGGATTGCCTGTTTCTCTTCACATAGAAAACTGTTATTTTGAAGAATGCTCTTTTGCTTCACTTATATTTGTTAGAGCATGGTCTTTTGTAGAAAGAATTAAACTCTCTTGCTTCACTTATATCTATTTAGAGAGTCAACAGGGATTGGTCAATTGCATGGTTAGTCATAAAATCCTACAAAAAACTTGTGGATCACTGAATATGATATGTTTGATTCCTTACAATAGTTTTGCGATATAGAGATGGAATATGTGGAAGGTACTAGTAAACGATTGTGGTTAGTAAGAATATTGGTGTTAAGGTTTGTCATTCCCGAAGCATGCATGTATAGTCTCTCGTTATGCTATGAAGTTGGAGCATGATTTATTATTGATTGTCTTCCTTATGAGTGGCGGTCGGGGACGAGCGATGGTCTTTTCCTATCAATCTATCCCCCTAGGGGCATGCGTAGTAGTACTTTGCTTCGAGGGCTAATAAACTTTTACAATAAGTATATGAGTTCTTTATGACTAATGTGAGTCCATGGATTATACGCACTCTTACCTTTTCGCAATCTGCTAGACTCTACGGTACTGTGCATTGCCCTTTCTCACCTCGAGATGTGGTGCAAACTTCGCAGGTGCATCCAAACCCCGTGATATGATACGCTCTATCACACATAAGCCTTATTATATCTTCCTCAAAACAACCACCATACCTACCTATTATGGCCTTTCCATAGCCATTCTGAGATATATTGCCATGCAACTTCCATCGCTTCCGTTTTGATGACTTGAGCATTCATTGTCATATTGCTTTGCATGATCATATAGCTGACATAGCAGTTGTGGCTCAGCCACCGTTCATCATTTTTCATACATGTTACGCTAGATCATTGCACATCCTGGTATACTGCCAGAGGCATTCATATAGAGTCATACTTTGTTATATGTATCGAGTTGTAATTTTTATTTCTTTTGAGTTATAAGTAAATAGAAGTGTGATGATCATCATTATTCATTTTTAGAGCATTGTCCCAGTGAGGAAAGGATGATGGAGACTATGATTCCCCCACAAGTCGGGATGAGACTCCGGACAATGAGAGGAAAAAAAAAGAAAAAAAAAGAGAAAAAAAGTTAAAAAAAACAAAGAGAGAAGGGGCATGCTAGTTCCACACTTGTGCTTCAAAGTAGCACCATGTTTTTCATATAGGGAGTCTCCTATGTAGTCACTTTCATATACTAGTGGGAATTTTTCATTATAGAACTTGGCTTGTATATTCTAATGATGGGCTTCCTCAAATGCCCGAGGTCTTCATGAGCAAGCAAGTTGGATGCACACCCACTTAGTTTTCATATTGAGTTTTCATACACTTATAGCTCTTAGTGCATCCGTTGCATGGCAATCCCTACTCCTCACGTTGATATCAATTGATGGGCATCTCCATAGCCCGTTGGTTCGCCTCGTTGATGTGAGACTTTCTTACTTTTTGTCTTCTCTATATTTACCCCTATCATCATACTCTATTCCATCCATATTGCTATATTCATGGCTTGCGCTCATGTATTGCATGAGAGTTGAAAAGGCTGAAGCGCATTAAAAAGTATGAACCAATTGCTCGGCTTGTCATCGGGGTTTTGCATGATAAATACTTTGTGTTAAGAAGATAGAGCATGACAAAATTATATGATTTTGTAGGGATAGCTTTCTTTAGCGTCGATATTTTGAAAGACATGATTGTTTTTTGGAATGCCTGAGTATTGATGTCTTTATGTCAAATTATAGACTATTGCTTTGAATCACTTATGTCTTAATATTCATGCCATGATTAGATATATGATCAAGTTTATACTAGGTAGCATTCCACATCAAAACTTATCTTTTTTTATCATTTACCTACTCGAGGACGAGCAGATATTAAGCTTGGGGATGCTGATACTGTTGGGGAACGTAGTATTTCAAAAAAATTCCTACGATCATGCAAGATCTATCTAGGAGAAGCATAGCAACGAGCGGGGAGAGTGTGTCCACGTACCCTCGTAGACCGAAAGCGGAAGTGTTTAGTAACACGGTTGATGTAGTCGAACTTCTTCGCGATCCAACCGATCCAAGTACCGAACGTACGGCACCTCCGCGTTCAGCACACGTTCAGCTCAATGACGTCCCACGAACTCTTGATCCAGTTGAGGTCGAGGGAGAGTTACGTCAGCACGACGGTGTGGCAACGGTGATGATGAAGTTACCGGCGCAGGGCTTCGCCTAAGCACTACAACGATATGACCGAGGTGTGTAACTGTGGAGGGGGGCACCGCACATGGCTAAAAGATCAACTTGTGTGTTCTAGGGTGCCCCCTGCCCCCGTATATAAAGGAGGGAGGGGGAAGCCGGCCGGCCCTTGCTAGGCGCACCGGGAGAGGGGAGTCCTACTAGGACTCCAAGTCCTAGTAGGATTCCACCTAAAGGAGAGGGGAAAAGAGGGGGGCTGCGCCCCCAACCCCTTGTCCAATTCGGACTGGGCTTGGGGGGGGGGGGCGTGCGCCACCTCCTGGCTGCTGCCTCCTATTTCCCGTATGGCCCAATAAGGCCCATTACTTCTCCCGGTGAATTCCCGTAACTCCCCGGTACTCCGAAAAATACCCGAATCACTCGGAACCTTTCCGACGTCTGAATATAGCCTTTCAATATATGAATATTTACCTCTCGACCATTTCGAGACTCCTCGTCATGTCCGTGATCTCATCCGGGACTCCGAACAAACTTCGGTCATCAAATCACATAACTCATAATACAAATCGTCATCGAACGTTAAGTTTGCGGACCCTACGGGTTCGAGAACTATGTAGACATGACTGAGACACTTCTCTGGTCAATAACCAATAGCGGAACCTGGATGCTCATATTGGCTCCTACATATTCTACGAAGATCTTTATCGGTCAAACCGCATAACAACATACGTTATTCCCTTTGTCATCGGTATGTTACTTGCCCGAGATTCGATCGTCGGTATCATCATACCTAGTTCAATCTCGTTACCGGCAAGTCTCTTTACTCGTTCCGTAGTGCATCATCCCGTAACTAACTCATTAGTCACATTGCTTGCAAGGCTTCATATGATGTGCATTACCGAGAGGGCCCAGAGATACCTCTCCGATACTCAGAGTGACAAATCCTAATCTCGATCTATGCCAACCCAACAAACACCTTCGGAGACACCTGTAGAGCATCTTTATAATCACCCAGTTACATTGTGACGTTTGATAGCACACAAAGTGTTCCTCCGGTATTCGGGAGTTGCATAATCTCATAGTTAGAGGAATATGTATAAGTCATGAAGAAAGCTATAGCAATAAACTTAACGATCATTATACTAAGCTAACAGATGGGTCTTGTCCATCACATCATTCTCCTAATGATGTGATCCCGTTCATCAAATGACAACACATGTCTATGGTCAGGAAACTTAACCATCTTTGATTAACGAGCTAGTCAAGTAGAGGCATACTAGGGACACTTTGTTTTGTCTATGTATTCACACATGTATTAAGTTTCCGATTAATACAATTCTAGCATGAATAATAAACATTTATCATGATATAAGGAAATATAAATAACAACTTTATTATTGCCTCTAGGGCATATTTCCTTCAGTCTCCCACTTGCACTAGAGTCAATAATCTAAATCACATAGTCATGTGATTTAACACCAATAGTTCATATCTTTATGTGATTAGTTCACATCGCCATGTGACTAACACCCAAAGGGTTTACTAGAGTCAATAATCTAGTTCACATCGCTATGTGATTAACACCCAAAGAGTACTAAGGTGTGATCATGTTTTGCTTGTGTGAGAAGTTTAGTCAACGGGTCTGCCACATTCAGAGTCATATGTATTTTGCAAATTTTCTATGTCTACAATGCTCTGCATGGAGCTACTCTAGCTAATTGCTCCCACTTTCAATATGTATCCAGATTGTGACTCGGAGTCATCCAGATTGGTGTTAAAGCTTGCATCAACGCAACTCTTTACGACGAACTCTTTATCACCTCCATAACCGAGAAATATTTCCTTAGTCCTCTTAGGTAACTAAGGATAACATTAACCGCTCTCCAGTGTTCCACTTCTGGATTACTATCGTACCCCTTTGCCAAACTCATGGCAAGGTACACAACAGGTTTGTTATACAGCATGGCATACTTTATAGAACCTATGGCTGAGGCATAGGGAATGACTTTCATTCTCTCTATATCTTCTGTCGTGGTCGGGTTTTGAGTCTTACTCAACTTCATACCTTACAATTCAGGCAAGAACTCTTTCTTTGACTGATCCATTTTGAACTCCTTCAAAATCTTATCAAGGCATGTACTCATCGAAAGTCTTATCAAGCATCTTGATCTATCTCTATAGATCTTGATGCCCAATCTGTAAGTAGCTTCACCGAGGTCTTTCTTTGAAAAACTCCTTTCAAACACTCCTTTATGCTTTCCAGAAAAAATTCTACATCATTTCCGATCAACAATATGTCATTCACATATACTTCTCAGAAAGACTGTAGTGCTCCCACTCACTTTCTTATAAATACAGGCTTCACCGCAAGTCTGTATAAAACTATATGCTTTGATCAACTTATCAAAGCGTATATTCCAACTCCGAGATGCTTGCACCAGTCCATAGATGGATCGATGGAGCTTGCACACTTTGTTAGCACCATTAGGATTGACAAAACCTTCTGGTTGCATCATATACAACTTCTTGTTTAATAAATCCATTAAAGAAATGCAGTTTTGACATCCATTTGCCAGATTTCATAAAATGCGGCAATTGCTAACATGATTCGGACAGACTTAAGCATCGATACGAGTGAGAAAATCTCATCGTAGTCAACACCTTGAACTTGTCAAAAACCTTTTGTGACAAGTCGAGCTTTGTAGATAGTAACACTACCATCAGCGTCCGTCTTCCTCTTGAAGATCCATTTATTCTTAATGGCTTGCCGATCATCGGGCAAGTCCACCAAAGTCCACACTTTGTTCTCATACATGGATCCCATCTCAGATTTCATGGCCTCAAGCCATTTCGCGGAATCTAGGCTCATCATCGCTTCCTCATAGTTCGTAGGTTCGTCATGTTCTAGTAACATGACTTCCAGAACAGGATTACCGTACCACTCTGGTGCGGAACGTACTCTGGTTGACCTACGAGGTTCTGTAGTAACTTGATCCGAAGTTTCATAATCATCATCATTAGCTTCCTCACTAATTGGTGTAGGCATCACTGGAACTGATTTCTGTGATGAACTACTTTCTAATTCAAGAGAAGGTACCACTACCTCATCAAGTTCTACTTTCCTCCCACTCACTTCTTTCGAGAGAAACTCCTTCTCTAAAAAGGATCCATTCTTAGCAACAAATATCTTGCTTTCGGATTTGTGATAGAAGGTGTACCCAACAGTTTCTTTTGGGTATCCTATGAAGGCGCACTTCTCCGACTTGGGTTCGAGCTTATCAGGCTGAAGCTTTTTCACATAAGCATCGCAACCCCAAACTTTAAGAAATGACAGCTTAGGTTTCTTGCCAAACCACAGTTCATACGGTGTCGTCTCAACGGATTTAGATGGTGCCCAATTTAACGTGAATGCAGCTGTCTCTAATGCATAGCCCCAAAACGATAGTGGTAAATCTGTAAGAGACATCATAGATCGCACCATATCTAATAAAGTACGGTTACGACGTTCGGACACACCATTACGCTGTGGTGTTCCAGATGGCGTGAGTTGCGAAACTATTCCGCATTGTTTTAAATGAAGACCAAACTCGTAACTCAAATATTCGCCTCCGCGATCAGATTGTAGAAACTTTATTTTCTTGTTACGATGATTTTCCACTTCACTCTGAAATTCTTTGAACTTTTCAAATGTTTCAGACTTATGTTTCATTAAGTAGATATACCCATATCTGCTCAAATCATCTGTGAAGGTTAGAAAATAACGATACCCGCCGCGAGCCTCAACACTCATCGGACCGCATACATCGATATGTATTATTTCTAATAAGTCTGTAGCTCGCTCCATTGTTCCGGAGAACGGAGTCTTAGTCATCTTGCCCATGAGGCATGGTTCGCAAGCATCAAATGATTCATAATCAAGTGATTCCAAAAGTCCATCAGCATGGAGTTTCTTCGTGCGCTTTACACCAATATGACCTAAACGGCAGTGCCACAAATATGCTGCACTATCATTATCAACTTTGCATCTTTTGGCATCAATATTATGAATATGTGTATCACCACGATCAAGATTCAATAAACCATTGAGTGTATGACCATAGAAGGTTTTATTCATGTAAACAGAACAACAATTATTCTTCGACTTAAATGAATAACCATATTGCAATAAATATGATCCAATCATATTCATGCTTAACGCAAACACCAAATAACATTTATTTAGGTTCAACACTAATCCCGAAGGTAAAGGGAGTGTGCGATGGTGATCTTATCAACCTTGGAATCACTTCCAACACCCAACGTCACTTCGTCTTTAACTAGTCTCTGTTCATTTTGCAACTCCTGTTTCAAGTTACTAATATTAGCAACTGAACCGGTATCAAATACCCAGGGGCTACTATGAACACTAGTAAAATACACATCAATAACATGTATATCAAATATACCTTTGTTCACTTTGCCATCCTTCTTATCCGCCAAGTATTTGGGGCAGTTCCGCTTCCAATGACCATTTCCTTTGCAATAGAAGCACTCAGTTTCAGGCTTAGGTCCAGACTTGGGTTTCTTCCCGGGAGTAGCAACTTGCTTGCTATTCTTCTTGAAGTTCCCTTTCTTGCCCTCTCCCTTTTTCTTGAAACTAGTGGTCTTGTCAACCATCAACACTTGATGCAATTTCTTGATTTCTACCTTCGCCGATTTCAGCATCGCGAAGAGCTTGGGAATCGTTTTCGTCATCCCTTGCATATTATAGTTCATCACGAAGTTCTAGTAACTTGGTGATAGTGACTACAGAAATCTGTCAATCACTATCTTATCTGGAAGATTAACTCCCACTTGATTCAAGCGATTGTAGTACCCAGACATTCTGAGCACATGCTCACTAGCTGAGCTATTCTCCTCCATCTTGTAGGCAAAGTACTTGTCAGAGGTCTAATACCTCTCGACACGGGCATGAGTCTGAAATACCAATTTCAGCTCTTGGAACATCTCATATGCTCTGTGGCGTTCAAAACGTCTTTGCAGCCCCGATTCTAAGCCGTAAAGCATGGTGCACTAAACTATCAAGTAGTCATCATATCGAGCTTGCCAAATGTTCATAACGTCTGCATCTGCTCCTGCAATAGGTCTGTCACCTAGCGATGCATCAAGGACATAATTCTTCTGTGCAGCAATGAGGATAATCCTCATATCACGGACCCAGTCCGAATCATTGCTACTATCATCTTTCAACTTATTTTTCTCTAGGAACATATCAAAAATAAAAGGAAACGGTAGCACGGGCCATTGATCTACAATATAGATATGCAAAAACTATCAGGACTAAGTTCATGATAAATTAAGTTCAATTAATCAAATTACTTAAGAACTCCCACTTAGATAGACATCCCTCTAGTTATCTAAATGATCACGTGATCCATATCAACTAAACCATGTCCGATCATCACGTGAGATGGAGTAGTTTTCAATGGTGAACATCTCTATGTTGATCATATCTACTATATGATTCACGTTCGACCTTTCGGTCTCCAGTGTTCCGAGGCCATATCTGCATATGCTAGGCTCGTCAAGTTTAACCCGAGTATTCCGCATGTGCAAAACTGTCTTGCACCCGTTGTATGTGAACGTAGAGCTTATCACACCCGATCATCACGTGGTGTCTCGGCACGACGAACTGTCGCAACGGTGCATACTCAGGGAGAACACTTATACCTTGAAATTTAGTGAGGGATCATCTTATAATGCTACCGCCGTACTAAGCAAAATAAGATGCATAACAGATAAACATCACATGCAATCAAAATAAGTGATATGATATGGCCATCATCATCTTGTGCCTTTGATCTCCATCTCCAAAGCACCATCATGATCACCATCGTCACCAGCTTGACACCTTGATCTCCATCGAAGCATCGTTGTCGTCTCGCCAACTATTACTTCTACGACTATCGCTACCGCTTATTGATAAAGTAAAGCAATTACATGGCGATTGCATTTCATACAATAAAGCGACAACCATATGGCTCCTGCCAGTTGCCGAGAACTGTTACAAAACATGATCATCTCATACAACAATTTATATATCATCACGTCTTGACCATATCACATCACAGCAAGCCCTGCAAAAACAAGTTAGACGTCCTCTACTTTGTTGTTGCAAGTTTTACGTGGCTGTTACGGGCTTCTAGCAAGAACCGTTCTTACCTACGCTTCAAAACCACAACGATTTTTCGTCAAGCGTGTTGTTTTAACCTTCAACAAGGACCGGGCGTAGTCAAACTCGATTCAACTAAAGTTGGAGAAACAGACACCCACTAGCCACCTGTGTGCGAAGCACGGCGGTAGAACCAGTCTCATGAACGTGGTCATGTAATGTCGGTATAGGCCGCTTCATCCAACAATACCGCCGAATCAAAGTATGACATGCTGGTAAGCAGTATGACTATTATCGCCCACGACTCTTTGTGTTCTACTCGTGCATATAACATCTACGCATAGACCTGGCTCTGATGCCACTGTTGGGGAACGTAGTATTTCAAATAAAATCCTACGATCACGCAAGATCTATCTAGGAGAAGCATAGCAACGAGCGGGGAGAGTGTGTCCACGTACCCTCGTAGACCGAAAGCGGAAGCGTTTAGTAACGCGGTTGATGTAGTCGAACTTCTTCGCGATCCAACCGATCCAAGTACCGAATGTACGGCACCTCCGCGTTCAGCACACGTTCAACTCGATGACGTCCCACGAACTCTTGATCCAGTTGAGGTCGAGGGAGAGTTCCGTCAGCACGACGGTGTGGCAACGGTGATGATGAAGTTACCGGCGCAGGGCCTCGGCTAAGCACTACAACGATATGACCGAGGTGTGTAACTGTGGAGGGGGCACCGCACACGGCTAAAAGATCAACTTGTGTGTTCTAGGGTGCCCCCCTGCCCCCGTATATAAAGGAGGGAGGGGGAAGCTGGCCGGCCCTTGCTAGGCGCACCGGGAGAGGGGAGTCCTACTAGGACTCCAAGTCCTAGTAGGATTCCACCTAAAGGAGAGGGGAAAAGAGGGGGGCTGCGCCCCCAACCCCTTGTCCAATTCGTACTGGGCTTGGGGGGGCGTGCGCCACCTCCTGGCTGCTACCTCCTATTTCCTGTATGGCCCAATAAGGCCCATTACTTCTCCCGGTGAATTCCCGTAACTCCCCGGTACTCTGAAAAATACCCGAATCACTCGGAACCTTTCCAACGTCCGAATATAGCCTTCCAATATATGAATCTTTACCTCTCGACCATTTCGAGACTCCTCGTCATGTTCGTGATCTCACCCGGGACTCCGAACAAACTTTGGTCATCAAATCACATAACTCATAATACAAATCGTCATCGAACGTTAAG